>JASDDO010000022.1:808984912-810204912 GCA_030015575.1 Agapanthus africanus | reverse complement strand
GACCGAGACGTAATTAAACTAAAACCTCACCTCAATAGACCAAGACGTCCTCAAACTAAAACTTCGCCTCCAAAATGGCGATAACGGACCGAAACGTCCTTAAATTAAAACAACAGAGCCCAAATGCTCTTTTGTTGGATCTGAAGCAAAAAATGATCCTAAGACCTTGTTGAGAAGATCTTAGTCTCAAATTGGACTATCGTATCCTTAAGAAAAAACCAATCGAGCTCCAAATGCTTATATGTTTAAGTTGATCTTGATCTCAAACCAGATTAACGATCCTTAAATCAACCCAAGCCCAAATCTAAAATATACAGATTTGGACTAATCCGCGCCCTACGGGCAACGACATAAATTAGTCTCCGTATACAATCCACGGGCAACCCAAACAATCAAAAACACACACGACACGAAGTGTACTTCCGGAGCAGGAGAAAGTGGTTATCACAATGCGATGACGTACTTAACTGCAGGGGCTTGCGCCTGCAGGGAAGAGCATCCCCACAATCAAAAACCCCTCGTAAACGAGGGTGAATCTGACGAAGTCTGCTACAATGGCCGCATCCATCCAAACCTCTGATACACTGTGCCATAAATTAATTTGGTATCTTCGGAGAGGTGGACGGATAAATCTAAATAACATCTTCCCCCAGGACTCAGGCAAGACGACCTATCCCAGTTTGTCTCTGTTTCCGGCGGTAAACACCTATCAACGCTGTGGATCAAAAGCCCTCCTCACGAGGCCACCGAGCAGCTTCCTGCTCGGTCCATCCGCAGCGGGTAGCTTCCTGCCCATCAACGCTGTGGATCAAAAGCCCTCCTCACGAGGCCACCGAGTAGCTTCCTGCTCGGTCTATCAGCAACGGGTAGCTTCCTGCCCAACAACGTTGTGGATCAAAGCCCTCACCATGAGGTAGCAGAGTAGAAAGGAAGATACCGACCTTCCTACACTTAACCATCAATCGACTCATACTCGATGCACGATCGCTACCCCGACTCCGGGGAAAAAGGAGGGTACCGACCTTCCTATACTTGGCTACCGTTCGGCTCGACGTGTGATCACCACCTCGATCCCGGGGAAAAGGAGAACACCGACCTTCCTATACTTGGCTATCGTTCGACGCTACTTGATGAATAGTCAGCAAATGCAGGAGGGGTGGATACCGGCCTAAAACTTGCAAGATGAAAAGACCTGTGAGCTAAAAGTACTTGCAAGATGAAAAGTATACGAGCTAAAAGGACTTGCACAGTGAGCAGACATTTGGGCAAAGAAAAGGTGTACTTTATTTATAATAAAAAATAAATACAAGGTATTCTGGGTTCCTCAGCCTTACAAAAATGCCCGGAGGCTTATAAAAGTTTTGAAAAAGAAAAAATCCCCAAGGAAGGAAAGCTCAGTCCGCCCGTTCAAGAAGGATCTCTCCCTACTCAATGCCAGCCTCGGGGACCAAAACTGTGACCTCGGGGTCGGGGCTTCCACCGGCAGCCTCGCCCCTAATGGCCGCTTCGGCGACTTCCACCTGCGGCAGCTCCTCGGCCAGGGGATACTTAGCACGGAGCTCGCTAATATCGAACCCTGGCGCAGACTCCTTGACGGCGTCGAGGGTGCTGTGCCACACGACGGCCGCAGATTCGGCAAGATCTGTGTAGAATTGATCTTACGCCTCCACGGCCTTCGCCACTCGGCACTCGGCGAGCTTCACCGCGTCCAAGGCCACCCGGACATCCCTCTTGAGGGCGTCCCTCGGCTTCTTAATCGTGTGGTAGAAGCCGTTCACCTCTTCCAACTTGGCCTGAATAGCCCGGTTGGACTCGTCCAGAAGATGATGCGACTCCTTCAGCCTGGAGTTCGTCAGCCCCTCGGCGACCAGACGAGTGTCGAGAAGAGCAGCCTTCTCCTCCGCTTGCCGCAATTGGAGGCGGAGTTCGTCCTCCAACCTGGAGGACTTACCCGCCTTTTTCATGTCTGGGACTACCTCCTCGGATTCCATGGCAACGAGGAGTGCGCGGTGGTGGAGAACCGGTGGAAAGTAGCAAACCGATTAGAAAGTCCAAACCGAGGAAATAAAACTTAAGAAATATTTCGAGAAAAGACATGAACCGACCTGAACCGCCTCTTGTGCTATGGCGACCACCTGGGCCTTCATGGTCCCCTGGGGTATTTTAACCCCGGCCGCCTGCTCCATGTCGGAAAGCAGGCTGTCGGCGACGGAGAGCCCCGAGGGCACCTCAATACAGAAGTTACCCTCCTGTACTGGGGTCCCGGAAGGAGGTGGCCGGGAGACCGTCCGTTTCTGCCTTTTGAGGGGGACTTCGGCGGGCCCAGCCTCCTCCTCCTCCTCTCGTACCAGGGATGCCGGGTCCCGCGAGTGCTTGTGGCTTCCTCCGCGGCGCTCTTCTGGAACTCGGGGAGCGGCGGAAGGCTTGGGCGTTGGAGTTGGCCTCGGGGCCGAACTTTGACCGGGTCGGGACGAGCTTGCGCCCCCGGCCTTCTTTCCCTGAGTCTTGGCGACCAGGGCAGCTAGGATTTTAGCTCGGTCCACAGCTCTGCAAAAAAAAAAAAGGGACACGCAAACAAAGAGGGTTTAGCGACACTAAAACATTGAAGGAAATTTGGAAAAGTCTAAACAGGTCGTCGAAAGCCCTAACTTACCTAAGAAACACGTAGGACTGAGCCCTGCCCAGCTCAGTGCCTACTCAGATAGCAGGACATCTGCTCGTTGGATCGGCTCCCACTGGGACATCGCCCTCGCCTTGGAGGAAGTCGACTGCTTTGCCCTCGGGTAGTCGGCCATGTGCCGCTGTGTAGGCACAAGCCAATCCCCGCGCTCAGGCGGCCGATGAATACAAACTTCTTTTTCCACTCGTGGATGGAAGAAGGGACGGCTACTACCCCTGACCCGGCCACTCGATCCTTACGTTTTTTGAACGAGAAATACACCTAGCTCGACTCATCCTTACTGGTGCTAGGGTGATTCTTATAACAAAGGAAAGAGACAAGGAGAGTCAAACCAAAGGGGATATTTTCAAGTTTTAACCGGACCAGAAACCTGAGGAGGATTCTCCACGAGTTTGGCGCTAGCTGGCCCGGGGAGAGATGAGAGCAATGAAGCACCCCGCAGACCTCAGTTGGGAAGGGCAGACGCATTCCTGCTCAGAACGCTTCCAAATACAGTGCAATCTCCTTGCCCTGCACTTGGTCTGCCCGCTCGCCCTCTCTAGCTAAACGGATGGAATAGTTAGAGGGGATGTGGAATCGAGTCCGGATTTTGGAAAGCTCGTCCAGACTCTTCAAAACGGAGGACGTATCGCGGATGTTCCCGATGCGCACCTTGGCGCCCCTTGTCGCTGTCTGACGGCTAGTGACAGGGGCAGCCCTGACTTTAGGGGGCAAACCTGATACAGAGGATGAGGAAGAAAAAGAACTCTCTTGGCTATCTGAAGCCGAAGAGGAGGAAGACCCATGGGACCCGGCCCCAGCAATGGGTGCCTCATCGTCCGACTCCACCTTTACTACCTTTACGGACTTCTCAGATGAAAACATCAAATCTGATTCAAAAGAAGAGACTCACCGAGGAAAAACCAACAGAGGATCCGATCTAAAGGAAGGAGCGCCGGGCAATCTTCAGCAATGAAAAAGAATTTGAGCAAAATATCAGCCCTAGGAGGGTCCCCTTCCTATTTACACACCCTAAAAGATAACATCCTACGACCCAGATTGATTCATGCTAAAACGAAACGTCGCGCCAGCGGCCGGCGGGGCTCCACGTGACGATCGGCCATTGGGGACGTCTCTTCGTCCGCAGGAGTCAGTGACAGCCTGTCGCCTCCGCCAACAAAGGGCTGACATGTGGCCCGTACCTCAACTGGCGAATCAGCTGAAACAACGCCCCCTCTTTAAAACGTAATCATTTCGTTAATCCGCTGACGCCATCGGGGATACGCGCGAAAATTCAAGCGAACGACGAGGCGACACGTGGGCCTAAAGATCGAAACGACGCAACCATCAAACGCCATGCCGTTCCCGGGCAATCCGCATTATGATTCCTTGGCGCCAAAATGAGCAAAAGAAAAACCGAGCAGACCACTCTCGACCCGATCAATGAATAGGTCGGAACGAGAATGTGGGGATAATGATGATGCTCACAAGTGGTGTGTCTTCAGATTATAACACGTGGCGGATGACGTGTCCTGAAGGCTACGGGGGTGGAATAAATGAGTTGCATCAGGGACATTTCTCGGGATCTCCTTCTCGAGGAACGTATCCGACCGTTCGGGAGACCTTCCTAAATACATTCCACCTTCACCTACGAAACTGCCAACAGCTCGTCTCCGAGCTTTCTTAGACTCCTTGCTCGTCTCCGAGCCGTCTGACGTGCCGAGCTTTCTCGGCCTTCCCCGATCAACCAAGAGCGTAGATCCCATGCGCCCCGCATATATCGTCAAGGCGAGATATCCGCCTCCTCATGATCCGTGTCCCACGCTAGCGCATCCTCCATTAATGGGCGCATCCCGCCATTCAAGACGAGGATAACGCTGAGGTGTAACTGACGGTGAAGATCTCGCGCCTGCTCGCTCCACGCGACCCCTATATAAACCCCTCTCTCAGACAGTTTAGATAACTGGAACCCATTCCAATACGCCGATACTCTGCACTTATTCCTCGACACTAACTTGATCGTCGGAGGGTCCTACGATGGTCACCTGTCCCGAGATTTCTTTGCAGGTAGCTCGGCGTCAAACACTAACCCATTGAGATCTACACTTAACAACTTCCAAAACACATCTCAGCCGTTAAAGATTGCCATCATAGAAACGATGTAGGACAACATCTGAAGGAGATCCCTGGCTCCATTAGTGATCTTTTACATTTTTTTTTGCCAAAGAGATTTTTTACATTCCTGCAATCATTTAGAAGCTTGGGCCCCTTATAGGTTATCTGTAGTCACTACTTTTATGATTGTGTGATGCACTTGATCATAATTAAAAGGTCGTCAGTATTCATACCCAAATCTCATCAAAGCCGGCTTTGAAATTCTCAAAAAAAGTTTTGTTGGTGGGAATTTTTTATTTTCTTGAGTCGAGGCTGGAAGTCCCGCACGGCCCCTTATCGTTCTTCTAGTTATAATCATAAAGGTAACAGTATTGTGTAGAAATAACATTATCCTTTTGTGGGCCTTAATGGACTCATGTAAAATATATAATGTTTTGCTTTATTTTTTGCATCGAGCTTTCATTAACGAAAAAAAATTACATAGAACGAAGCCCAATAACATATGGTCCGCAAACTGATCCGGTCCAAACCCTCCGACCCAAAAACCTGAAGAAGGCGGAGCCCTCGATCGACGACGGCCATGGCAACCGCCGTCAGTTTCTATCGGAGATCTTTCAATCAAATCAAATCCCTAAGCACTTCAGCTGTTCCATCTCCAACCTCTGCCGCCGCTGACGTGGCGGAAGCCGCGAAGCCGAAGCGGAGGAAGAAGAAGAACCTCTTCGAAGTGGCGCAGTTCTTGCCTGATTGGGGATTGGGTACAAGATGGCAAAGAGCCATTGGAGAGATCTCTCCTATAGATCACCAAGATCAATCTCAACAAGGTAGAGATTTCTCTTGTTTCATTTGATTCTGATGAGTAACTTTGATATCAATTTCTTTTTTTGATGCTATAATTAGGATGGGAGACACTGCAACGCGTGGGGATTCGTCACAAGGCAGGTTAGGATTTGATTTCTATTAGTTCAATCCATGCAATTTCATTTTGTTAAATACTGCACTAATACTCCTTGGTGAATTGCATATCGATGGTTGATATAATGGCTTAATGAATTAGCTTGGTATAGGTTTATGTAAAAATGTATTCCCCGCGGATGCCACCTCTTTGGGAATCACTTTCTATGCCCAATTGGTTATATATATATATATATATATAATGTAGCTTCCAATCATGAAGAACATGCCAATCTCATTAAATATTAACATCATTTAAGTCTTTTTTCAACATCAAAATGGAGCCTTGTTTGGAACACAAGGCTCCATGAAAGATTTCACAAGGTTTTACAACTGTTTTGCCAACATCACGTGGGTCATAGCCATGTTCCTTTCTGAGAAACTTAAAAGAGAGCAGAGGGCCGTGCCATTGCAGATGATAATTACTATTGACCGGTCGGTGTCCTCTAAAAGGTAAAAGAGGACCAGAAGATGAAAAATTATAGTTTTTTATGCTATCGAGAGTTATGCTCATATATCGCTAACATGTTTAATAAAACAAGCTCTTTAAATTTATTTTGTAGGCTGCTTGCACATCTAGGTGTTACATTTGGCAATAGCAACAATGGACATGCCCAAATATTATAGATTTTCATCAAAACTAGCACGCTTTAGTTTTGAACAAAATATTAGGCCATGCTTGGGGGATTCAGAGTGGTTGCTATTATGGAGATAATATCATCTATGCTATTATATCTAACGGTCCGGATCCATCCAAAATAGAAATGGACGGTCGAGATTTGCATGAGACATGAAGACCTTTGGTATTGGCCTACGTGCTTTACACGTAGGATGTATAGCCAAGATCCTTTAAGGGCACCCCTGTTATTATTTCACACGTAGCAGCCACTCTTTAGGTAGAGGTGATGCAAACAATACTTTGCAAGGTCCTACCTTGACTTAAAAGTTTACCTTTAGTGAGTGTTTGGCTTTGGAGTCGTCTAGACAACAAAATGAGATTTTTTGTCTCACTTTTTTTTGGAGTTTATAAAACTTTGGTTGGAGTGGAGTTTAGTAAACTCTGGTTATCAGGATTTTAGAGTTAAACAACTTGACTTTTCTAAACTCCAAAATGAAAGCCAAATACGTCATAGTTAGGATTTTGGAGTAAAATTTAGATAACTTTATGAAACTTTGTTTGTCTAAATTTAACTCCATTCCCAAACAGGGCCTTAGTTACTCAAATCACATGTAAATTATATTACTGATTATGTAAATATTGATTGCATACTAGCACACATACTAGGGAGCGGCCACCATAATTTTTCCTTCCTCACTAGAGAAGCTTATATGTTAATTGGTCCAATTTGAATCCCGTCAGTGCATACTTTTTTGTTTTTTGATCAGAGGATGACTTGTGAGAACTTTGAAGTGTTTCCTCGTAATCAGACTATACAGTCAGAACTTTTTGCGTGTTTCTGATTCCATGTAGATTCTGGAACAGGCTGTGCCCTACGACAAAAACAAACTATAAGAAATTATTGAGAAACTTCCACGTGCATTGAGAAAATACACACGGTAGCTTGATGCATATTGATTAATCTATTCTACCAACGAATTTGCTCTATATGTGCATGGTTGAGCCCTTTAGCATATAGGTTCCCAGCCTATAAAAGGATTAAGCCAACACTTTAAATATAAAACGAACTGCCAAATAGAATTTGGAGTACATATGAATTATTTTGTCTGATTATTATAAACTCTATCATTAAATAAGACAATTAAAAAAAACTAACATAGATATGTAATATTGCATGAGCTTTTTTTCATAAGCCTATAGAGTCTATAGTGCTTTCCTTAATCATTCTGACGATGGGATCTCATATTTATCTAGTGAAACATAATTTCCTTACATTCCGAAGTGCTATATTGGTAATAGAAATGTGTGTATGTTGAACATACTGCAATTCCTACCAAAAATTTGTTACAAAGGATGACCAATTATATTACATTGATTTGGACGTGGAATAAGCATCTCAGCTACTTCAGCTTAAATTAAGAAGGAATTAGGTTTCATGGTTCTCAATACTGCTGTAGAAGTTGATAGAGCAAGTGTTGAAGTTTGACTTATAGTTTTGAAGACCACAGACGTCTGCTCCAGTACAGACGTTTGTGAAAACGATCAACAGAAAGCTAGATTGAACTACATACGTTTTCCATTTCTGGGGCTGGGGCAGACGTCTATGTCGGACAACCACGGATTATTTGGAAAGATTCGTTAGAAGCTTAATTAGGAAAGTTTGTTTGGAAAGATATTTGAAGTTTTGTTTGAGAGATTTGATTAGATCTAAATTAGTTGAATTATGTATTCTAGTAGGCCTCTTTAGATTGATTAGGGTATTTTGTATGGCATGAAGAAGAAGAATTGAAAAGAAGAGAATTTTGTATTTCGTATTGAAGTTGAATAAAGAAGAAAGAAGTTTGAAAATAATTTCTTTATGTTTTGATTGTATATTTTCTTTTCTTCTTAAAAATCCTATCAGCAAGAAATGTTTAATTTCGGTGTGTTACATGTAACCCGACTCGGCCACTATCTTCGGGCGAACCTCACATTTAATCTGTTATTGAAGCTTTTCTCTTGACAACTTTGTCCCGAAAAGGAGTTCAAATTAAATTTATATCCTACTTTCGATGATCCCGTAATTTATCCCCATTTCGCTTCCAACCCATCTCAATACCTCCCCTTTTAATCTGTCTAATACTTATTACAATCTTTACTGGTTCATCACCCTCTGATCCCATGTTTAACTCCTACAATCATGTCCGCCCCACTTGAATATTAAATTGCATTTTACTGCTTAAATAACTAGCATTTCAATAAAAAGGGAAAATTAATAAACCTAGCAAACAATGTAATAAGTGTTTACCCTCTTTATGACCTTTAACGGTCGAACATTAAGATAAAGGTAGAGTTTAAACAAAACATGTTTGAAAGTTTGATCAGAAAGTCCTGAGTTCGAGACTTCGGATAAGCGCAAGTATTTACCATTAATTATACCATGTTGTCTTAGGAAATATCTAGACGGGATATCTTGTTAAATTGTTCTAAATCATATCACTTTGAATAAAGATCACATCACGGATAAACTTAGTTGCAAAAATAAAAATAATATAAAATAGTTATCGAAGGAAATTTCATTCATATTATTTGTTTACAACATAGGTACATATGCATTTCTTTACATCTTAAGTTTAAATAAAGAGGAGAAATACAAATATGCTTCAACCCAGTAGGGAATGTCATAATATCAAAATTTGATATTACATTTAAAGTTAAATGGATATTTCCACTTGTGAGACCCACACTTAGACAAACAAAGCAAAAGCGGGATACTTTGTAATTCAAATGGGGTTTAAACCCTATATGGAGTAGATGCAGATATCTTCTGGATAGATATCCGCACCTCGGCATTTGCGGATCTCTTTTGAGATATCAGCAGCGGATCTCTTTTGAGATATCAACAACCGATATCATTTTTGAAGATATCTGCCCCATCTTGGCGTTTGCGGATATCTATTTTAAGATACCCGTAGTGGATATCCTTTATGCGGATATCCTTTATGGGGATATCCACTCAATTTTGGTGTTTGCGGGTATCTATTTTAAGATACCCGCAACGCAACGGATATCTTTCATGTAGATATCCGCTCATTTTTTATATTTGTGGATGTTTATATGGATATCTATACGGGCGTCTTTTATGATATCTATTGGGTATTCTTTAAGATATCCGTAATGTTTGAAACGTTCCCGTATTTGAAGGTCCCCGCATTTGAAAGGTCCCCGCTTACATAAGTTTTGAAAAGAACATAGAATTTTACTCGACATTCAAAGTTCATTAAGAACTTAAGTTCTAAAGTTTTCTTGTCCATGCATGGCCTCATTTTGAAGCTTAATGAATTGGTTTTCATATGCTTCAAACGAATCGCGATTTGGTGCTTTCAGGTGAAAGTTATGGTCGTTTTGCTAAGATGTGTCTGGGCTGGCGGATTCAACCCGCGAATCTGCGAATACCTTTCGACATATCCGAAAATCTACTATTTCATTACCATTTATCTTCATGTATGGACTTATTTCGAAACTTATCGAGTTAGCTTTCATATATTTCGAACGGATCATGATTTGATACTCTCGGATGTGAGTTATGCCTGTTTTGTTCAGATGTGTCGAGGCAGGCAGATTCAATCCGAAAATCTGCTTTGAATTTATTAAAATTTGGGCAAAGTCTTCCCTTGTATTTTTAAGTTTTATTTATGAAGAAACATAGATTTTAATGTCTATGTTTTTAAATGTGTGGGAAAATAGGGTTTCCTTATTTGCCCAAGAGAAATACTTTCATAGTCTTGGTTTGTCAAAGAAAATAAAATTAATCATTTCTTAAGTCCATCGGGAAGTTCTTGATTTATAGGACTTGATAGAATTACTCCAACCCCTCAACTCTAAATATGCCTCATATAGAGATCTCTGTTAGAGACAAGTAATAGAAAAAAGATTAGAAGAAAGTCTTCATCAAAGCCATCGCCTTCTTCTTTCATCTTGTTTTTTTTCCCATTCTAGTTTCATCTCAAACTATCACATTACAACACTAAAAACCGAAAAATAAAAGAAAACTCAAAATATTTCCTCGATCTCGTGCCGTACGAACCGCCCGTTGTAAGGCACAGTAATAGGAGGGTTGTGGATTCTCATCATTGTGGGAAGAAAAACGGGATGTAGATCGAAATTTCCACTAAGTTCAACTATCATTACCAAAATAGTCGCCACCCTAGCATCACAAACAGACTGACCACCATTTTGAAAGGCTATATACATGTCGTATCTCGAGAACCTGTCCACCCGCATACCAATCTCTGCAGACACACAAATTCCTTCCATCTTACGCAGTCTTGGAAAAGGTGCCCCACAGTCTCGGTTGCATGTGCATCACAGGATTCACAATTTAGAGGTACCTGAATATGTTTACCAAGAAGAAAATCAGCGGTCGGCAGTTTATTGTTTAGAAATTTCCAAACAAATCAGTGCATCCGTCTAGTTATCCGCAACTTGCGGGGAAGCAATACCACCGGTTGTGGCATAATATTTGTTTTCAGATACACGTTGCAGGTATTCATGTGCGATCCTAAAAGAAGACCCATCCGTCGAATCGGCCCACCACACACTGTCTTGGTGATCCGTAAGGGTCTTTTGTAGTATTAATTGCACAATCTCAATCGGCATGCCATTTAAACGTATATTCCAACCCCGGCATCGGTCTAATCTTTAACAAAAGATTCATCAACCACATCAACATCCACTGTCCACGGGAAAATTCATACGGTTTATCCATAATCCAAATATCCTTCCGTATTAACCCTCCATTTCCAAGGTCCCAAGCCGCTCGCAAGCGTAAGTTTGAGTAAGATTGAGCGTTGCTTACATAATAACCTCCAGGTGGGTGTCATCGGCCTCGCCACCTTCCAGCAATTTTCTCACATATTATAATATTTAGTCTTAATAAGGGCTACCCAAAGAGATTGTTCATAGAAATGAGCACTTCATTAGAATCCCATACCGATCTCATACCAAGTCCTCCAAGTTTAATTGGCAAGCACGCCCACTTCCAAGGTATAGCTCTTAACTTATGAGTAACACCCCAAGAAAATCACGAAGGATCTTATCCACAGAATCCGACACTGTGGAAGGCAAATCAGTCGACCGAAAGTAGTACGAGGGCATCATTCCAAGCACATAGTGAATCAGAGTTAAATAGGCCGGAAATGATAACAATTTATTTTTCCAGCCGGCCACTCGTTGTCGCAAGGATTGAAGCAAGGTATCGAAGTCACTGCATTTTGTTCGTCCTCGACGAATCGGGATTCCTAAATAACTAAAATCATCTCCCATGACAGTTACTGGGAATACACGGGTCAACATTAAGAATGTATTGAGCGGCAAATGATCAGTATTTGCATGAAGTGAGGTTCTTCCCCAATTGATTTTCTGCTATGAAGCAAGAGTATAAACGTTAAGTATGTTTTCCAATGTTCCATCTCATCGGACTTTATCTCCCCAAAGAGCACATCATCCGCAAACATTATGCGTGAAAGAGAAAACCGTCCGCGCAAAAGAGTAAAGGCCCGAATTTTACTAGTTCTCTCCGCATCCCTTATCATGAGAGAGAATATTTGAAAACGTAATAAACACGAATGGGAATAAAGGGCCACCTTGTCTTATACCATTGGAGATCATCAAACGGTCCGAACATCTGCCATTAATTATCGCCCGCATACCGACCGATGAGATACAAACAAGTAGCCAAGATATCCATTTGGCACTATAACCCATACGAGAAAGTCCCAAGTCGGTCGTACGCCTTTTCCATGTCCAGCTTCATAATAAAGCGCTTCATTTTACGACTTTTTTCGTTGTGAATTGAATGCCATTGAATCGGCATAACACCATCAATGATATCCCTTGCAGGGACAAAACCAAGCTGATGATTATCAATTGTCTTGGCAATTATATTCCTCTTCCGATTAATCATCAGATGGGAGAGTATTTTGTAAGAGGTATTGCACTAGCTAATCGGCCTAAAGATGATTAGGTTCAGTAGACACCTGGCACTTTGGTATCAACGAAACCAAAGTTTCATTCCATCCTCAAGGGAACCGGTTAGTGCGCCGGAAAGAGTTGAAAGTTATTAGTAAATCGTCAACAATCTCCGTCCAATGTGTCTTGAAGAACTCAATTGGGAATCCATCGGGTCCCGGGCATTTATCGACTGACATCCCAAACACGACCTGTTGAATCTCAGTCAGAACGAAAGGGGCCGTAAGCATAATGTCATCATCCGGGGTAACAACTCAATGAACTAAAGGTAGAATCATTTACTGATGAGTCATGCGGATTTGAAATTCCTCCCGCGATTCTTTAGCTCGCCAATTCCAAGACTCATCCAAATGCTGTAGGATCGAGTTCTGGATTTCAATCGTATTCGTAACTTGAGAACCATCAATACCCTGTATCCTTCAAATACTCTTTTTGGTCCTATTACATTGAATTAATCGATGGAAAAATTTCGTATTTCCATCCCTATCCTTCAATCACCCTTTGCAAGATCATCTAAGTTTGCATTGGGAGCCCCCTACTTTGTAGCCTCGTCCATCCATCCTTCTCTCGCAGAATATTATGTAATCTTGATCTCAGCCTGACTAAACGCTCCCAGTCCGGCCGGGATAGCCCACCATTTTGATCCTCAGTACATATAGCCTGTCAATCTCTGTGCTGACCTCTTTTATCGCTAGATTGAAGTCACTGTAGTTATGGTTTGTCCAATTCTTGGTCGCCGCCTTCGCCAATCTTAATCGTGCCGTAATATGGTCCTCACCATTGTTGACCAGAAGTTGATTGTCCGAATTATTTCTGATGTCCTCTGAAGTTGATCATTAGCCACAAGATATTGGTGCATTCGAAACTGACGCCTAGTCGGTGCAGCAGCAGAACCCATTCTCAAGTTGGAGGAGTAACCTACAATCAGAAGGGTGTCATCCAAAGCAAATGCGGTACCCAATCTAATGTCCATTACTCAAAAACGATGTAACCATCTACAATTGGCGAAGGCTTTGTCTAAATCATTAAAAATCCTTGTATCCCGATTCTGATGATTGTTACACCAATTTCAATTATTAGCACCGTGTCCAAGATTAGTCAAGTCACACTCAATGAGAAAATCCTTAAACTCGCTATTTCCCGGCCATAGATTCCATTGCCGTCCACCCTCCTTGTCTTCCGCCGTCGCTATCGCGTTGAAGTCACCCATAACAACAATAAGGAATATCGGCCTCACAAACACAAGCCAATTCACGCCACATATCACGTTGCAACAAATAATCACAAGACGCATACACAAAGGAAAATAAAGAGTGCTCTCCCTTTCCCTGCACAGTTACATGGCAAACATTCCGAGAAACATTAAAGAAAGAAACATCATCCAGTTCTTTAGAAACTAATACAATAATCCCACATGAACGACCTACTGCGGGGATTACAAAAGCATTATATTTACATACGAAATTCCTGATAAACCTAGCCGAGCCTTGACAATGAAGTCGCGTCTCGACTAGGGCCAAAATGTTGGGCCTTTCAACATAAATTAAATTACTAATAGCCCTACTACAGGATAACTTAGAAGCCCCCCGACATTCCATCTAATGACCTTCATTTAAGAAAAGGAATCGAGACTGAAGGCCCAAGCTTCGCAGGTGAAACAACGCCGTCATCCATTGCCACATGTTGTTCATCAGCGTTCTCCGCTTCATCCACCTCCGCCGGTACATTCAGATCAACAGATAGGCTAGCAACCATCTCCCTGCATCTCTTTCCCGCCTTCGCCCGTGCTTCAGCTGCGACATCCTCATTGATATAATCTTGTTCCCTAACCAGCTCCTTACCTTCCTCGACGTAGGATGAATACCCACAACTTCCGGGCTCACCTTCCTCTTCACAGGCGATTTAGACCCAGAAGAAGAAGAGCTCCCACGCGCAAACGCCTTAGACCTACTAATAGAGCGATTTTTGGGGACAACCAATCATTTGAATTCCTTCAACTTCTCATCAGTAACCGTCTCAAAGTTGTTTAGCGCCGCCTCCTCACCTGATTCCCTCCCCATATCTGGCTTGAATTTGTGTAGAGCTTGTTGGATCATGCTAAGAAAGCCAATACAAGCCTTAGTTTGCTTGCCTTCTACTCGTACCCCCCCCCCCGCCGAAGTGCAAAGATTCGAGTCTCGGACCTTAAACGCACCCTCTGAATAGGAAGCATTGATGGCGGGGTTATTGCTCAGATTTTGTCGGTAAGACTAAGCTTTTAAGAGATAGGGGTATGGAAAAGATCCAATGATGAGTGGCCACTCTGTGGAAAAACAAGTATACCCAGTCTTGGATGACGATGCAATATCCCAAGAGAATCACAAAGTGGAACAAATTTTAGAAGTGCGATCGATTGGTTCAATATCGATGAACATTGAAAGGAGAGTTGAAGGTTGAAACGAACATATACCAAGAATTCTTAAACTAATTTGGAAACATTAGGAAATTTACTTTATATCTACTATTCCGTCTCCCATAGTGTGACGGGCGGTGTGTACAAGGCCCGGGAACGAATTCACCTCCGTATGGTTGACTGGCGATTACTAGCGATTCCGGCTTCATGCAGGTGAGTTGCAGCCTGCAATCCGAACAGAGGACGGGTTTTTGGAGTTAGCCCACCCCCGCGGTACCCTTCCTCAATGATCTTCATAATTAAGGAATTAATATTGGAGGGTTGGAGCAAAGGCACTGGAGGAAGAACTTCCCCTGCATCTAAATAGGGCTGCTGCGGCCCAAAAAGAGGAATATCCCTTGGTGCAAAGACTAAATTGCCCTCCCCATAACCCACATTAGAAAGATCAATCTGTCCCTGATTACTTAGATTGGTGGGGGGTACATATGGTCCCCAAATGATGCCATGTCTGTCGCAAGCATATCGAGGGATTTCCCCTTATCTTGCAAAGGCAGAGTTGCTTCACATATGTAGTCAACAGGGTCAACTTCCATTTGTGGCTGCAACTCAACCGCGAAAACAGTCTGTTCTGACGAGCGAGGTGGAATCACAACATCCCCCACAACAAACTTAGTCTGTGGTAAAATAGGGACGATCGCCAGAGGGTTCACATCCTCAAAGGGTATGTCCTTGTCTTGAACTCATCAGTGGTAGCGTTCTGGTTATGCACAGGCAATGTATTATGCAACTGAGCATATTCCAGAACTCAACCGTATCCAATGAAGTTATGGGGCTAGAAACATTCCCCTGCAGTGTTTCTTGATCCCTAGTGGCCAAGTCAACCTCAAAATCAACATCAATATCAGGGACATTAAGGGTCCCACCAGATGAGTGAGGCATACCTTGGGAGTTTGCAGACATAAACGTATCAGAAGAATTGGAGCTATCGCCATAGTTAGATGGTGCAATGAACCACGCCAGGGAAAAAATCAGGCCCAACGACATTCGATCCCCCCACAATGAATGCACATTGATTGGTGCATTTTAACACATATTTTATATCCATACTTAGCTTTATTTTGTCATAATTAATGTTGTGCAAAGGCATTTTATGTTATTTGCAGGTGACATGGGCTTAATTGCAAAAAGAGAAGAAAAGAAACCAAGACGCGTGGTTTATGTCGATAAAATGAGTTAAAGAGATAATAAAAGCTCATGGAAAAGATTTGCAATAATCTAAATAGTCAAAAACAATCAATTTAGAGTAAGAAAGCCAGATGCCAAAGTAGGGTAAATTTGGACGAAATAAAAAATTATAGCCAGACCCACCCCGCATTTAGCCGACCCCCTTTAGGAAATTAAATCAAATTTTGTTCCGGAGATTCATATTTTCATTGTAATCCTGTTGGTATCAATGAAAAGGCTATAAAAAGAAATCGAATACAGAGGGTTATAATCATCTTCTCTTGTATTCTTGGAGGTTAAGATTTGAGCGAAAGATCAAATTAGGTTGCAAGTTCTACCTTTATTTATTTTAATTACAATGCCTTCTTATTTTTATTGTTTTTCCTTTCTTATTAGGAGTAGCTATTATTTATTTAGGGTTAGATGAAACTAGATTTAGGATTGGTGTGATGCTTAAAAATCATGTTTTTCTTATTAGATCTTAATAACAACTTCTTAAATACCTTTGCATACATTACCGATAAACTAGATGAAAGTTCATGATTGACAACCATGAGGTTTCATCTAAGGAAAGAACGTAAAAAGAAGAATTTTTTTATTTGAAGTTGATCTAATTAATTTAGGGTTAATTTTGACCAGCCGAAAAGGTTAGATAGATTCATGATTGATAACCATGAGATCTATCCAGTGAAAGTTTTAGATCAATTTAATTCTAAGTTAATTAGTACATATATTAAGATCATTATTTTCCTCATTATTAATTGATAGGTTATTTTTCGATGTTCGTTTAGATTATGCTTATGATATGTTTGACAGTTTGTTGCGATGTAGGAACACTATGCTTTTAATAGTTGATAGATATTAGTTTTTAGGATTGAAATAAAATAAGAAGACATATAATTGGAATTCACCATGAATATATTAAGTGGATTCAGAACCCTAGATATTTTCTTTTATTCAAATATTTATCAATTTTGCACTTATTTATTTAAATTTTCTTTAATTTAATTAGTTAATATAATTTCCAAAACTAAAAGATTTTCTTGATTCGACTTAATTTAACCAGAATTACCCTCTTCTCGACTCACAGATGCTACAATTGCAAACCGTGTACTTGCAGTATAATTAGAACTTTAAAATAACCCAATACACACGGTGTGATTGTTAGCATAAAAGACTCACCTAAGCATCCTCAAGCCCACACTAAGTAAAAGTGTCCCGTTCCAAGGACATGGTAAGGTCAACCTCCACCCATACTTTGATAGTCACTAGATTATCACGGTATTGGGGACTGTCAAGAAAGCAAATTACACTGCCAGCAACATTTGCAATTTTCATCATGTCTTGTGTGTTGTGATGATGAGGTGGGACTCCCTTGAGTGCCACAAGAGTCCGCACACATTCGATGCTGCGCTGTGCCATACAACGTTTCCAGATCTCTAAGAACAACAACGAGCCATCAAGTGCCCATGGCGCCCCCGTCATAGCACGATGGAACTGATCAACCGAGGCAAAGGATATGAGAAAAAGATGAGGTTCAAAGTCGGCGACACAAACCCCCGGTCCTCATAATTCAGCGAAATGAGGTTGAAGATCACAAGGGCCATTTTTTGGCTCATCGAAGTGAGCAACCGCGGTATGGGCCCATATCATCGCCGCCTCCAATGAGTTCTCGTAGTGAAGATAAACAATGGGAGCATGAATCACTGGATTATTTGGTTGGTATGGTGGATGGTTCGGCGGAGGAGGGTTTTGGTTATTTAGGAGGGAGGCAGTTCGAGTCCTCGAAGCAGAGTATTCCATTTGATTTGCCAAAGGGGCAGGCAAAGGAGAAGATGGATGCAGTGAAAGGAAAATGAGGAGAAGATTTGATTTTTATAGGCAAAGAGGAAGGTGAAGTGTGATAGGGTTTTGTAATATGGGGCTCTTTTGCAATATTAGCAAGGGGATTGGACGTGCATTTAATGCATGGGGCAACAGTTATCTCGAATGAGTGCAATATAAGACGCTGCAGTGATCAGGTGAATATTATGATATTGTGCTGTGTTTCTTAAAGTAGAATGAAAACCAGAGAGGCAGGCATTGATTATTTAGGTGTTTTTCGAAAGAATTTATTATTGGTCCCAGCTCCGTGTTTCCTGTGCGGAGGCAGGTAGGGTGCAATCTTTTTTCCTTTTTTAAAGGCAGCAGAATTTAAGCAGGGCGAAAAGGATCTAGGGGTATTGATGCAATTTCCATTAAATGTCTTTGGAGTGGCATGAAGGGGTAATAACTTGGGATTGTAATGAGGGGTCAAAAAGAGTTTGTGTGGCTAGAACTGTTTAGCCTCCAGGAAGAACGATAGCGATGAGGAGTAGGCTGCAAAGCCAGAGGGAGAATAGGCTTTCGAGTACTGACCTCTAGTTGAGTTGTTCCATCAAAGCACAATGTCTCTTTGTTGACATTAGGAGGCAAGCGGTGGAAACAAGGGCCAACCTTGACTTGTTGACTAGAGCGATTAATCGCAGATCGCAACTAATCGTTGGGACATTGAACGCATGGCGCAAAAAACTCCGCTATTTGCTGTCTCATCTTCTTAAGGGAACCATTCGTTTGTCTGTTTGCTGATCTTGGCCTGAGCAGATTCGGTGCGTTTTTATCCTTATGTCGTTTCCAACTGAGATGTTCAGGGGAAGGAATACCAAAGCATAGATTTTGTCTCGCTCTTATAAAGGAACCAAATGAAGAGAATTTAGGATAGGAATTCCGTTACTTAGCCTTTTGGGGATGAAATACACCTGAAGCAACATCACCTTTAATGACTTCTAGCGTGGCTGATGTAAAATCAGGGCGACGTCTTGAGATTTTAGAGGAGCCGTGATGCCCTTGAGATTTTGCCATCCAAACGCCCCCCTTAGGGATTCTTACGGTTTTATCATAAGGCCTTTTAAAGTATTATCATTCCTTCTTTCCTACCGAACACTTTTCTTGTTTCAAGTCTCCAAACCTATAAAATAAAGTTGAGAATTCTCTCTCTTGTTGAATAAGGAGGGATGGATCCTTTTTCTTTCTTTCTTTAAGGCATATATAAGAGTGGAGTAGTTATCTCATTTTGAAAGGAGTGATGGGGGAAGAGAATAACTCTTTCACTAACATATTGAAAATGGTCAATGACCACACATGCTGGTAACTTTTTAGAGATATCCGTAACCTCTTCATCAAAATGGATATCTGTTTTGACTTTGGTAAATTAGAGATACCCGCATTTTTAGAGGTATCGCATTTAGGGGATATCTGACTCGAAAGATATCCGCAAATGGTAAATTTGGGATTATTTTATTTGAGTTCAAATTTTTGGTGTCAACAAATGCTCCTCATCAATGAGTGTATACAACTGATTTAAGTTGTATCTACGAAATTGATGTGTTTCATCTTTACCAGTTTAGTAGAATTTCTGTTGGGCAAAGTTTTAGTTTAGAGTTGGTTTTGGACATAAAAGTCATTTTAATGTCCCTTGTGGCGTGACTTTTAATTTAAGGTCTTTTTGGTGATATAAATTCATGAACATTAGTTTAACGTCATTTCGGACGTAATTTATGGAATAAGTGTGTAAAAGTGATTTTCGTTGGCCTCTGAACACAAGATAGTGAGTGAAGAACGGGGAGCGGACCTAGTCATCATCCATTACTTATCCCTAACAAGCATTCAAAATGCTAATAAAAATCCACACAATCAACACTTACAACCAAAAGGGTTTTCAAAATGAATTTAAATCTTCCAAGTTTTTTTGTTGTGTAGAGAATTTTGATAATGAAATTGGATTTGATATATTTCATTGTGGAGAGCACTTTCACAAAGGGGTTGTCGTCATGCAGAGTACTTTCATAACGAAATTTGAACTTCGTATTTCTCTGTTGTGAAGAGAACTTTCACGAAGGTAATGTCGTTATGTAGAGAACTTTCATAACGAAATTTGAACGTGGTATTTTCGATTGTGCATAGGACTTTCACAAAGGTATTGTCGTTATGTAGAGCACTCTTATAATGAAATTTGAACTTGGTATTTTTTTGCTGTGGAGAGAACTTTCATGAAAGGAGTGTCGTTATTTAGAGGACTTTCATAACGAAATTTAAACTTGGTAATTTTTTATTGTGAAGAGGACTTTCAAGAAGGGAGTGTCATTATGTAGAGTACTTTCATAACGAAATTTGAACGTTGTATTTTTCTGTTGTGAAGAGTGTTAGAGTTTTTAGCGCTCATGCCGCTACAACCGCAGCCTATGCGGAATGAAAAACAAAAATTCGAGAGGCGTTAGAAACTACAAACCCTAAAATCTTAACCAAACACTTAAACTAGAAATCTACAAAGATATTATTTACTATGGAAAGAAGGTTATACCAAGAGATTCGTGTCCTTCGGTTTTCAACCCTCTTTCTTAGCTCCTCGGAGTCTTCGTGATTGAGCTTGACCGCCGGTCGTTCCTTTGTCGAAGATGATCCACCCGAGAGATTTGGTTCAAGACTCTAGCTCCACACTAAGAATCAAGTGGAGCAACTAAAGATCCTAGCTGTTGGGTTACGATAGCGTCCTGGCCATCAGCCGTGGCCGATGCGGAACAAAAACTGGCGTTTAAAAACTTGACGCTAACGAAACCTGGTAGACTCGAAACATAAATCTATACTAGCAAACTACAAAGAGCTAAACTACTGAGATAAAAATGGTTATACCGAATGAACCAAGCCCTTCGGTCTTCTACCATCTTCTCAAGCTCTTTGAGGCGTCCTGAACTGAACTTGGTCGCCGGTCTTCCTTCATCGATGATGATCCACCCGGGGATGTAGTACTTGGCTCTAACTCCATAGCATAAACAAGTGAAGTAACTATGGACTCTAGGTTGCTAATCTAGAGTGCTTAGGATGTAGTGAATGGATCCATGTGTTTATCTATCTCGCCTTCTCTCTTGATTCTTAACTCATGAGATTGTAGAGAGGAGGTTGAGGTTCAAAGTGGAGGAGCTCAAGAAAAATACTAGAGAGGAGAGTGAAGCATGATGGTGAGGTTGCAGGCTCAAAGAAAAATGAACCATCCATAGAAAGAAAATAAGATACTAGGTTTTGTAAAACATATTTCTCCAATATAAAATCAAGCCCATGCTTGAATAATTTGCACAAATGAATTAATAATTCATTTGTGCACACTATGCAAACATGGTTCTCACCAAACTCCCCTCTCAATAATTCATCTCATTATTCATTTAAAATAAATGGTCAAATCCAAAATTAGGTGTCCACCTTCTAGAATGTTTTCCGGATAAATATGGATTATATTCTACTTTATATACATATCTGTATTCGTACCGAAATACGAATACCCGAAGAGATAGAATAACACAAAGAATATAATACTAGAATATACATATCGAAATAAATATACGCAAATTATTAAATCAATACATAATTTAATAATCCGGCTCAAACCCGAGCCGGCTAGTATTATCAGCTGTCCGATCAAAAGTCCGGGTAACTAGTACACTCATTCGATCAGAATCCTGCACGTATCTAATATGGTTACAACATCATTTCGCCAGAACCAAGAAAACCCTCTGTGTGGGACTCTAAAGACTCGTTAATACGCTGGTAGTGGGTTTAACCATAAGTACGTTAGCGGCACTAGCTGTGCGTAACGGCTACCCAAGTATTGAGCGAAAGGAAGGCCGACGAGCAAACTCATTCGAACCCCTACTGAGCCTGTCCGTGACAATCTCCGTACAATCTGGTCTGTTCATCTAAGAGTATCGCATATCGAGTCTAGGGGGTGGATAAAGTCAGACCCTAAATAACGCAATATTTCGTGTCGGTATGAAGCCTATCACCCACTGAGAAACTACTGATCCAAATCGGTAATTCTCGTCTCTCTTGGCCAAGGATTTTTGGTGATGGCCACCCATGCACCGCGCAACATCAACCCCAATACCGGGATAGCCGAATCCTCGATCCGCTCACTGCCTCCATGTGGTTCGGGATTGTACCTAATTAAAACCTGTTTGCACGACTCCTTTGAGCCGTGGTAGGGTAGTAATCAAAGTACAGTGGGAACTCACACGAGACAAATGACGATTTCAGGTCGACAGACTAACCTATATCCATGTCACCTAGGAACTGCTATCTAGTATGTTCCCGGCGAGTCCGTCTAGTATATTCATAACCCAATGAGCACCTGTATACTATCTTAGGTGATTAACTGACACCAATGGCTTGTGAGACCGGCCACCGCCCCTCGTTGGGGTCTTGATAAGTATACACTAGTCTACTCCGGAGTATCGATGTCCAGTCTTAATACTCTCTCGACTAGGCACATTTAAGGATGTGCTTATAGACCACCCAGCTCCCATGTATATGATCGCCATCATAATACTGGTAGTCAAGCAAGAATCCTATGGGCTCTATTAACATGTAATAGTGATCTGTAATACCACATAATTCATGTATATGGTGATAAAGACAAACCATATAGCATATTATCATTTTGAGTAAGACTGTTCTATCCATATAGATCCTTCCTCAATCATCATAATCGCGTGGCTGCGATTACAATAATTGACTTGATGGCACTATAGCCAACAATTTCCCACTTGCACTTAAGGTTAATTATTGCGGTGTCGCATACTCACAGCCCGTATGATACCGAACATCCAACTTCTCTACTAATCAGTCTTGCAAAACCCGTTTGCAAAACTAATGCGTTCGAGAAATAGCCTCAGTGAGTGGATCCGCTCCAATATTTCTATCTTTATCTTTCTATATCTCAACTTCGCGGAGAAAGACAATCTCCCGAAATGAGCGATACCTGTCTGGATATCTGATGGGACCCAGTTCATAAATAAACTTCAAATCCAACAAACTTTTTAGACCGTATCATCCACTGAATTTAATCAGTATCCTGCACCATGCCTTTCTCAGTATCCGCTTGGACCATCTGTCCAACATACTGTCCCTCAAAAGAGGGAAAACTATAATTCTGACAGCCACTTTGTCATCCAGGTCACCTTGAAAGCCTAAAATGATAATTGTCTCCCGAAGGAGGCTGCCGTTACTATATACCAAGAACATGCTCTTATGTTCATAACCGTTTCTCAACGTTTCTCCAAGATTGGATTAATATATATTTATTGCAGCCAGTACAAAAACAATATCTGGTATGGTACTTGACATCTCATGATTGACTCAATTGCCTAAGCAAGTGATATACCAATCATGCAAATCCCTCTTCTCATCAGTCTAGAAGACTATCTCTTTAGAGAGGGTGACTTCATCACCTGCGGGTACACCACCACGCCAGGAGTCGTCCATTCTAAAATACTTTAGAATAGTGTCGAAGTACCTAAATTGGGACACTTCCTAAAGCTAGATCTAAAACCATAGATCTGGTGACCAGAATCCCCGACATTTTATCCAGATCCTATGTGGAGAAACACCTTGTGACAACCACAGTATAACCGATGGTAGTATAGGAATATCACTTTCTATAAAGTGCATGTCATCTAAATACCAGGATATCACTCCCTACTACCTTCTTATCAGGTCCATCTGTTGTTCTGATGAAATTAAACTCTCTGACTGTCACATTAAAACTAGACGATCGATCTCCACTATACTTGCTTTAGTCTATAAACAGACATAGGCTACTTGCCTATTATATTTCTGCTGCTCCCACTGACTATAACAATCCTCTGGCAGAGTCATATACGTGCACTTCTAAAGCTAATTTAGAACGACGCTATACCCATCTTCCTGCCAGATCCCATAGTTTAGAACAACAGTAATGACAAGTTTGGATAATCAAAAACCTCCCTGTCACCGTCTTTGAGGAGACCGAAGTACCTTTCGGGTGCCTGAGGTTACCCACCAAATCTGTGGAGTGGCTAATGGATTGTCAAATCTAATTGAATATTTAAGTTCTACTAAATTTTCAGTAATCGTTTGTCGTTCTGAAATGACTTCCAGTTCTATCATACCCCCACTAATGTTTTCTGAAAAGAATCAATTTCACTAAAACTATGACGGGCCAAGAACAATATAACTATTGATCTTCCATATGGTAGAATGTTAACCCTTGTCAAACCCCGGGATAACTCACAAACTGCTAATACTGAAACGTGCATAGAGTTTATCCGGATTTTGGTTTTAAGCATAAGCCGGACAACTCCATATACCTTAATATCGTTAAGATATGAATCCATTCTATATATCCAATATAGAAACAAAAGCACTAATTTAATTGGAATCAGATTCAAAATACATGCAGCCGTTTTCAGTGCATATCAACTAAATGGAAGAAAGCCAAGCAGCATTACTCATCAAGAAATGTACCAACGTATGAGTAATCTGAAAGAGAAGCAAGTTCGCAAAACTATTACTTACAATGGAATACCAAGCATAAGTATCTACATTTTCGACCACCTTGAAAAATCATGATACTTGCAACATATGGTTCTCTACTTTATTCTTATACCTATATCTTCTCAAAATCTGGACCTTGTATTTCAACGAAATACTTGTCTAAAACTAGAGAAGTCAGGAGTAAACAGAGTATAGTACGAGTACCAACTCCTTTGTCCTAGCGGACACCGGACAACATACAATACTCTGTATAAGTTCACCGAGTTTAATAACTCAAAACTTTGTGCGTCGTAGGTTGAAAACTGTGCTATGATTAAGAAGAATTACACCGCTGTTGAATGCTCCTTACCTAACCATCAACTGATATAGGTAAATGTCATAGACATAATTTCAAAAAGTTATATCTCACTTTATAAAATGAGAATAATGGAGAAAAGAGGCCATAGGAGGGGATTCCCTTATATGGCGTCGAAAAAATACAACCACCCTAGTTTTTTCCGACGATCGGCACCCACCATATTCATCGTCATCATCTAAGATGTGGGTACACCAAATTTCATGTGATTCCACAACCTTTTCACCGTTGATTTAGCAATGTAAAAAGTTCTATTGTCGGTAAACCGTTAATTTTGAACCCATTAAATCAACGGTGAAAAAGTTGTAGAATCACATGAAATTTGGTGTACCCACATCTTAGATGATGACGATGAAGATGGTGGGTGCCGATCGTCGGAAAAAACAAGGGAGGGGGTATTTTTTCGACGCCATAGGAGGGAATCCCTTCCTATGGCCTCTTCCCTCCATTAATCTCTTATAAAATAAACGTTCAGATATATCAGCTTAAAATTGGTGCATAACAACGGATATTCAAAACCAAATATTTGCCTTCAGGAAAAACCCAGGTGATTTCCTCAAATATCACCAATTACAAAGAATTCCGATATATAGAGGATCTAATCATCCAATTTCCAATATCTTACTCCCACTCAGCATCCGTATCGCCATACAAATGTGAGAATCAAATATAGTAAATACATATCCTAGAGGTAGAATCTAATTGGGAAAATAGTTCACTTAACACCGTACTGAAAAACTGAAACATGAAAATGTTTCGAAGGGGTAGCTGGATATTCCTAGTAATACCTCTTCCACTATCCAGATCATGACAGTTACCGTATACTTTCTTACCCTCACTGCAATCTTCTTATGTCTTTACTTATTACCTTCTGTACACCACACTTAGGTTAATTGGTTTTCTTCCTTTCCTACCTTTCGCCACCTGCCTATGGTTTGGAAGAAAACTATCCAATAAGCGCAATAGATATACTTTCCTAATACTAGGAGCCCTCGCAACCTGAGAGAAGGTAAAGGGAAAAGACAACCGAATAATCATATTCAATTTCTCCAGAACCGGAATCCATCCTCAAACTAGAACAAGGTCCTTCGAGTTCATATGTAACTATACGATGGAATATCTAAGAAATGTGGATCTTCATAGTGATACGGAGTGTTTTGGAAAAATGCAAAGGGAAAATAGGAGTGGTAATAATATATGCGACTAAATGACAATCCAATAGCCAAAGTGTTTTAAGAAGGTTCGGTTAACTTGGTTCATGAGCTTTTAAGGTCAGGCCATGGTCGCTGCCAAAGAGAGAGAAAAGAAACACTCAGCGTGTACACTAACCTATATTAGATTGGTTAATTAATTTATCTAATCAGGATGACTCCCACTGTTTTCTCGAATTCTCATTCAAACCCTAAAAGGAGAATTAGTCGGGATCATCTGAAAATCATCCGAGTAACACCTACTCATCAGTGGGAATCGGGATTCAACTATCATCGTATGATAACTTGATGGAAGCCACTCAAGTCACCACACTCCAGAAGGTATGCGCATGCCTGGCAAGTTTCTTTTATGTTTGAAACCCCCGATGTGGTTTTTGCCTCAAGCGCTTATGACCTTGACTTTGGCCAACAAATCATAACGTGCAAGTCAAGTTCTAACCGTCATTATCCGGATTGATTTAGACCCACCCGCACACACCCTTGAGTTTGGCCAACAAAGTGGTATGACTGTCCTAAACCAATGCATTTATCTATGCTTTGGATAAGCAACACACATCTACAATTCATGATACCTTGACTTTGGCCAGCAAACACCGCATGAATACTATGTGCTACTTATTTGAAACGACGGAGGGCTACGGCTGGTTTTTGGCGAAAAACCTTTAACGTAATGAACTTGATATCGTTGAAGGAACTCGAGTGGTTTTACAAATATACAGCGACGCAAACTTTTGCTAAAGAGGCTACTCTCTATGAAGGGATCTCGGCTCTTTTCTTTTCAATGAGGTGCAGAATATTCTTAACTGAATACCACGATGCAAAGCAAAAGAATCGACTATAAGGAAGTTATTACACCGACGCAAACTTTTGCTCAAGAGGTCACTCCCTGTGAAGGGATCTCGGCTCTTGCCTCGTCGAATGAGATACTAGATATTCATAAGCGAATACCACTGTGCAAAGCAAAATGAAACGTCTGGAATAACAGTTTTCAAAAATTGGTGCCAACATCATATAGGTTTGTTTTTCTTACATTAATCAAAGTTAACGCAGTCCTGTCAATTAATTCATATCACACCAGAAAAAGCAACGAAAATAAAATGTATGTATATGCCATCCGCATTCGCCATGGGGCCCCGTCATGCACCGTTAGATTACTTAACTAACGGCAGAGCGGGGGTTGGACTAGCGCGGATGCAAAACATATACATCTACTACTATATATAAATATATATAACATTCATCTCAGGAATGATATAAGTAGCATCACAAAACATCAATAAGCAACACATAATGGTGGATAATTTTGGAGCCTCGGGTTTCATTTAAGCCGCAAATGAGACCCGACGTTCCCGGTTGTGTGGATTGCCCGTGCAATGAAAACCTGAACCCCTACGAGCGCGACAAGTTACTCGCTAATCCCAGAAGTGAGGCAACAAAGTGGATGGGCCACCCAGCATTTCACGGAATTCGGTAACTTAAGCACTCCACCGTGGGTCATCCTATACCCTATGAGTGTGGCGAATATCCCGCCAATTCTAGAGTAAGGCCCCATCCGTCTCAACGCCATAAGATGCGGGTCCGTTGCTCTCTAGAACCCAGCTATTCGAGCACTCCACCGCGGGGTAATCCTAGTACAGAAAAGAAAAATATATATACAATGGCGACATCGACCTCAACCCGGTCGTGTCCCAGTAAAAGAATATACAATCTGGCATAGACGACAGTCCACATGTCATACGCTCGCCCTGCAATAACAAATATACAAATGAATCTGAACTGTACTACTACCATTGCACTACTGGCTATCCACCACGACAATCTAACCACAATATCAGCACAAAGACAGAACATCAATGTGAATGTCATGTTCGCAAACTCGTCTAAAAGAACATATAACAGTTAGACGGGTTATACCGCTTTAATGACATTCACGGTCGCAGATAGTAATGTATGTACTGAAACTTATAAATGGTGTCAAAAATAGCGACTCCGAAATACTCCGTATTGCCCCAATACCAAAGATAACAGAATATGTAATCTGGGAAAAAATAAACAATACCTAAAAACCAATATTCAAGAGTGCAGAACACACCCAAAAATTCAAAACCCAACTCCCCAATAGGCCCGGCGACGCCTGTAATTTTAGCAATCTTGCCGGCCAACTTTAGGAATTTGTGTCTCGTTTTTAAACCGTGTTCTAGTTACAATAAGAGTAGTCTTCTGCAATTGTTTAAAAGAATTTTAGAAGATTTTAAAAAATCGACAGAAACTTGAATATTTTGGCGGTTGTTTCGGAGTTATTTCGGTTTCGTTATTTTGAACATCGTTTAAACTGCTAGTTAAGATTTATGGGGTGGCTCTGATACCATATTGGGTTACGATAGCGTCCTGGCTATCAGCCGTGGCCGGTGCGGAACAAAATCTGGCGTTTAAAAACTTGGCGCTAACGAAATCCGCTAGAATCGAACCATAAACCTATACTAGCAAACTACAAAGAGCTAAACTTATGAAATAAAAATGATTATACCGAATGAACCAAATCCTTCGGTCTTCTACCATCTTCCCAAGCTCTTTGAGGCGTCCTGAACTGAACTTGGTCGTCGGTCTTCCTTCATCGATGATGATCCACCGGAGGGATGTAGCACTTGGCTTTAGCTCCACACCATAAACAAGTGAAGCAATTAGGAACTCTAGGTTGCTAATCTAGAGTGCCTAGGATGTAGTGAATGGATTCACGTGTTTATCTATCTAACCCCCTCTCTTGATTCTCAACTCATGAGATTGTAGATAGGAGGTTGGGGTTGAAGGTGGAGGAGCTCAATAAAAACACTAGAGAGGAGAGTGAAGCATGATGGTGAGGTTGCAAGCTCAAAGAAAAATGAACCATCCATAGAGAGAGAAAATAAGATGTCTGGTCTTGTGTAACATATTTCTCCAATATAAAGTCAAGCCCATGCTTGAATAGTTTGCACAAATGAATTAATAATTCATTTGTGCACACTATGCAAGCATGGTTCTCACCATACTCTTCTCTCTCAATAATCCATCTCATTATCCATTTAAAATAAATGGTCAAATCCAAAATGAGGTGTCCACCTTCTAGAATGTTTTCCGGATAAATACGGATTACATTCTACTGTATATACATACCTGTATTCGTACCAAAATACGAGTACCCGAAGAGATAGAATAACACAAAGAACATAATACTAGAATATACATATTGAAATACATATACGTAAATTATTAAATCAATACCTGATTTAATAATCCGTCTCAAACCCGAGCCGGCTAGTATTATCAGCCGTCCGATCGAAAGTCCGGGTAATTAGTACACTCATTCGATCGGAACCCAGCACGTATCCAATACGTCCATTATATCATTTCGCCAGAACCAGAAAAACTCTCTGTGTGGGACTCTAAAGACTCGTCAATACGCTGGTAGTGGATTTAACTACAAGCACGTCAGCGGCACTAGCTGTGCGTAACGGCTACCCATGTATTGAGCGAAAGGAAGGCCGACGAGTAAACTCATCCGAACCCCTACTGAGCCTGTCCGTGACAATCTCCGTACAGCCCGGTCTGTTTTTCTTAGAGTATTGCATATCGAGTCTAAGGGGTGGATAAAGTCAGACCCCAAATAACGCGATATTTCGTGTCGGTATGAAGCCCGTCATCTACTGAGAAACTACGGATCCAAATCAGTAATTCTCGTCTACCTTGGTCAAGGATTTCTGGTGATGGTCATCCATGCACCGCACGACATCAACCCCTAATACCGGGAGAGACGAATCTCCGACGATCCGCTCACTGCCTCCATATGGCTCGGGACAGTACCCAACTAAAACCTGTTTGCACAACTCTTTTGAGCCGTGGTAGGGTAGTAATCAAAGCACAGTGGGAACGCACACGAGACAAATGACAATCTCAGGTCGACAGACTAACCTGTACCCATGTCACCTGGGAACTGCTATTTGACAATAGCTATAATATCAAATAGCATGTTCCCGGCGAGTCCGTCCAGTGTACTCATAACCCAATTCGCATATGTATAATATCTAAGTTGACTAACTGACACCAATGGCTTATGAGACTGGCCACCGCCCCTTATCGGGGCCTCGATAAGTATACACTAGTATATTCTGGAGTATCGATGCCCAGTCTTGATACTCCCTAAACTAGGGACATTTAAGAATGTGCTTATAGACCACCCAGCTCCCACGTATATAATCGCCATCATAATGCTGGTAGTCAAGCAAGAATCTTGTGGGCTCTATCAACATGTAATAGTGATCTGCAATACCACATAATGCATGTACATGATAAAGACAAACTAGATAGTATACTATCATTTTGAATAAGACTGTTCTATCCGTATAGGTCCTCCCTCAATCATCATAATCGCGTGCCTGCGATTATGATAATTGACTTGAGGGCACTATAGCTAACAATAGCTTATTACACTAGGATGTCTAGAGATGAAATGAGTTGTTCTAGTAGTTTTTTACCTATCTTCCACCCTTGATTCTCAATACATGAGAGTGTAAGGAGGAAAAAGGAGGAGCTTAAGAAAAGGAGAGAGAAAAGAGAATGGTGGAAATGAAAAATCTCACCCAAAATAATAATGTTAGCATTGTTTTGATAAAATGATTTTTTCAATATTAAAAACCAACCATACTTAAATAGTATAGACAAATGAATTAACAGTTCATTTGTCTATCCTATTCATCCATGCCTCCCACCATTCTCAAGCCACCTCACCCCTCCACCTCATTTTTAATTTCCATAAATGGAAATACAAACGAAATGAGGTATCCTCCTTCTGGAATGTCTTTCTGTATAAATACGGAATACACTCTACCGTATATACATACCTGTATTCATATCAAAATACGAATACCTAAAGAAATAGAATAATACAATGAATATAATACTAGAATATACATATCGAAAATATATATATATATGTAAATTATTAAATCAATACCTGATTTAATAAACCGTCTTAAGTCTAAGCCGGCTAGTATTATCAACCGTCCGATCAAAATTTCGGGTAGCTAGCACACTCATTTGACCGGAACCCTGCACGTATCAAAATACAGCTACTATATCATTTCGCCTGAGTCAGAGAAATCCTCTGTGTTGGACTCTAAAGACTCGACAGTCTGCTGGCAGTGGGTTTAACCACAAGCACGTCAGCGGCACTAGATGTACGTAATGGCTACCCAGATACCCGTCGAAAAGGAAGGTCGACCAGCAAGTTCATCCGAACCCCCACTGAGCCTATCCGTGACAATCTCCGTATAGTTCGGTCTCTTCGTCTAAGAGTATCACATACCGGGTCTAGAGGGTGGTAAATGTCAGACCCTAATAATCCGATATTTCGTGTCGATGTAGCTCAAGACCAATCCGAGAAACCACCAATCTAACTATCAGTAAATATGAACTATCTTGGCCAAGGTCTTATGGTGCTGGTCAACCAAACACAGTGCGATATCGACTCTCTATATCGGGAGAGACGAATCCCCAACAATTGCTCACTGCCTCCATTAGGTTCGGGATTGTACCCAACTAAAATCTGTTTGCATGACTCAGTAAAGCCGTGGTAGGGTAGTAATCTAAGTATAGTGGGAACACATATAAGACACATGATAATCTCAGGTCTAATGACTAATATGTACTCATGTCATTTGAGAACTGCTATCTGACGATAGGTTAGTATCATCTAGAAGTTCTCGGTGAGTCTGTCCAGTGTACTCAACCCCAGTGAGCACCTGTATACGAACTTAGGTGCCAAAAACCAATGGTTGTGGGACCAACCATCGTCCCTCGTAGGGGTCTAGAAACGCATACACCAGTATACTCTGGAATATCAATTCCTAGTCTCGATACTCTCACGACTAAGAATATTTAAGGATATGCTTATTGACTATCCAGCTCCCACATATATGATTACCATCATAACATTGGTAGTCAAGCAATAATCCGCTTTATCAAAATGTATTAACGATACGCAATAACAAGTAAAACATTTACATATGTTAAGATAAAGACAAACCAAATAGTATACTATCATATCGAGAAGATTGTCATGTACATACATATGTTCAAGCATCCACTATACACACACATAATAATGGCCTCTAAGGTATACATATCCAAGAAAAAAGACTTTCACGAATGAAGAGAAAAGAAGTTTTTTTCTCCCGTTGTGTAGAGAAATTGCACAAAGAAATATTTCCTCCAGAAATCTTTTTACAGCATCCGTATAGAAGGTAGAAAGGCCTTTTTTTTGAATTGATTCAGCCCATACTAGGGATGCAAAAGAGATACTTTAATTTTGTTGAATTGTCACGCTTGATCCCAGACGAGCAACGCGTTCTTATTAACTAATTTAGAAGATGGCTTAATCCTCTATTTTATATTCATCGAGTAGGGTGAGCTTGCCTTCTCGATGCTATTTTTGAATATAATCCTTAAAAACATAGCATTTTTCGATTGAGTGATTGATAAATTGATGGTACACGCAGTACGTTGAGTGATCTGTTTTGTTAAGATCTTCTGGCATTTTTTGGACGGGCAGTTGTAACCCATTCTGCATAGTGTCTTCGAAAATATTTTTTGAGTATTCTTGTTTAAGAGAATATTCACCACTAATTCTATCGTTTGAGTAAATTTTGGGTCAATTCGTTTGATATACCGATATCTCTTGTTGACGAGTCGAGAGTTGCGTTGACTGCGAAAGTGTGGTACATGCCGTTTTTGCCGGAATAATCTAGTAATTCAGGCTCAGCTTCTTCCGGCAAGATTATTTGCTCAATTAAAGGAGCAAATGATTTGTGCATGGCAGTCAGCAGGAAGCGCTTAATTCATCCCAGATTTTTATAAATCAGGAACTGGACTACCTATTCTTCGGATATATATTGCTCACACCGGATACTAGCTGTTCTCTCTTTTTGGACGAAATTGACTAGTGACTCATTATCTTGAGGCTTCATTGATAGCAGCTACATCAGGGTCACTTTATTTGAGATGCCACGTCCAAACCTTTGCTTGAATTTTTCAGAGAGTTGGTTAAAAGTAGGTATTCGGATGCCTTTACTCGACTCGGCTCAAGGAAAGACAAAAGGGAGCCATGGCCCGGTTCTAACTCAGCAAACCAATTGAAAGAAGTGCCGATCAGACTTTTAGAAAACTGGCGAAGGAGTCGCTGATCTCTTATCAAATCGTCGCAAGTTACTTTGAAATGAGCCAGATGTTGCTTAAGCTATCCTATTCCGTCGGACATTTTAAACGAGGGAACAATATAACCTACAGGGTACGAAACATCGTTGTATTCGTCCGGGTAAGGCTGGTTAGCTACTGGTGTCACCAAGTCTGCATTTTTTTTCCTTATTTGCTCTGTAATGAGTTTTTGCAGAGTTGCCATATCTATGTTGGTTATTGTTGGTGTTGTTGCTAATGTGACTGTTGCTGAAGAGTCGGGAATCGGGAGCGGTCATTCTGTTTTATTTGGGGTCGAGCTGTCGCTTTACTCGAGTTTGCCTCAGTTTGGGGGCCCAATAAAACCTGCTTCGTCCGAAGTGAGTCTGGAGCCGAATTGGGTGGTTGCGCCAATTCTGTGTTGTCTGTGGGCGTAACCATCTTAAGAGCTTCTGTCAAACTCTGTATTTGTGCGGCCATACGATGAGGGTGGTAGTCAAGCAATCTGGGCCTGTACTTCTTTGACTTGACGATCCTTATCCCTGGCGTGTTGTTTTACTTATGTTAGAGAAACTCTGTCATCAATGTCTTCATCTTCGGCTTCATAAGCAGGGTTGTCGTTAACACGAGGAGGTGGACCATCTGCCTCATTATTGAAGGTGTTTCCCTTCGCTTCTTGTAGGACGGTCGGGTCATTTTCTGGTGGACCTCGACATTTAATCTGGGTGATTGCCTTCGAGGAGTTGGCTCAAGACCATCGCTTCGTTTGTTTGTGGATTGTTCATTTCTTCATTTGCATGTCCTACCATCCAACACGTGTGAATTATTGGAGAAGGCGATGATGACGTTGGTTTCGATGGTGTGAGCTTCATGTAGAACGGATGGTCTTTAAAGACTATCGACCGGAGCTGAATTTCTTCCAACAAACTTTTCAAAATCTACCGCTTCTTGGGGTAGAAGGTCACAGAAGAAATCCCCTTTTGCACAGTCTTGGCTTTCCTGTAGGTTGTATAGACTTTCTGATTAGCGATCGTCTTATTTGAACGTTACCAATTGGATAGCCCCATGACATTTGGATCATTGTTTGGGAACTGCGTCTGACGTTTAAGCAGTGTAAATGAGTTTCTTAGTACGATCAAGGAAAAATTGATGATAATTTTGCCGGACGATGTCTCAGGATTGCTTGGTTGCTCTGCGTCTTGCATTTCGAGCTCCCTTTCTCATTTGGGTAGAGGGCGATGTAGCCACTAAGTTGTGCTCAGCGAAAAATGCCATAATTATTTTGCAAAACGTGCTTGCTGACTTCGGAATAGGAAAGTCTTTCAAAGGCAGGCTGTCTTTTCCCTGTATCGGGATCTGACACCGCAATGGGTTGCCCCTTGTGTACATAATAGGGTTGATCACGACGATTTTCCCATTTTGGGTTAGCCTCAGTGATCAAGAACATCAACTTTGCGATTTTTGCTGCAGCGGCAAGATCAGCAGGGGAAGCAGTGTTGTCTTTGTTGTTGAAAGCCATTGTCGATTGTTCGAGTATTCCTGTAAAGAAAACCATTGTGACATTAGAAATCTTGAGTCATAAAGCGGGCTTAAAACAAAACATGTCAGGCAATCCTGGGTTAAGAATAATTTTGATTCGAAAGGTTTCATAATGTCACAATAAATACAAAAGAGTGAACATAGCCCCGCTAAATCGCTTGTTAGATTTAGCGGACCTTATTAGTATATAGCCTTACTAAATTAGTATAAAATTCAACGGACTTTTGTTAATGCAAGTACATGTGGTCTTTTTTCTTTTAAAAAAAATTCCGTCAACCAGACATCTAGGTCAGAATAAAATATTGATGTGATTTAAAATAACTTAAAGAGAAGTCAGTCCCCAGCCAAGTCGCCATTTTTATTTACCCTCTTTATGATCTCTAACGATCGAACGTTAAGATAAATATAGATAAATGTAGAGTATAAACAAAACAAGTTTGAATGTTTGACAAGAAGGTTCTAGGGTTCAAGACTTCAGATAAGTGCAAGCACTTATCTGTTAATTATACCATATTGCCTTAGGAAATATCTAGACGAGATACCTTGTTAAGTTGTTCTAAATCATATCATTTTGAATAAAGATCACATCACATATAAGCTTACTTGCAAAAATAAAGATAATATAAAGTAGCCATTGAAGGAAATTTCATTCACATTATTTGTTTACAACGTAGGTATATATGCATTTCTTTACGTCTCAAGTTTAAATAAAGAGAGGGGAAATACAAATATGCTTCAAACCAGTAGGGGAACGTCTTAATATCAAAATTTTGATATTATATTTAAAGTCGGATGAATATTTCCACTTGTGGGGACCCATACTTAGACAAACAGAGCAAAAGCGGGATCCACCCGTGGACAGAACTACAAATAATAGCGAACAATGGTCATCAACCGGCGGAATCCAAGGTAAACCTAAACACGTGGAGGAGATAAGGAGCGGGAGTTTGAATTTGGCATCCCTGTATGATGATATTAAGGACTTGAACAGAATTCAAAGAGAGGTGCATTGTATTAAACACCTATTCTAGCTGGCATTTGGTTATTTCTTTTCTTTTTATTCTTGGTCTTCCTTAGAAATTGAATATGTAAACCTCTGTCATTACCAATGCAAGCAAACAACAATAAGTCTTTATGTCAAGAATTCGGGGTGTGTAGTTAGCACTAACTATAGATTGTAAATGACTCTTTTCAGTATTTACATGTAAAATGCACTTTTAGGATACAAACAAACATGAACCGCTGGATTCTTATTTTTTTTTTAATTAATTCAAGGATAGATGAACCAGAATTGTCATGTAATGATAAATTCTGAATGCTTAAAAATCCAAAGTTCGAGCGATCAGAATCTTTTGGAATGCATGACTAGACGAGCGTTGCTACCATAGTGTTAGCATCAGCGAAAATCCTTCCATTCGCATTATCAGTTATTTGAGCTGAAAGATTTCTACAGTTCTCTTATAAACAGTGTACTAATGTATCCGTTTCAATTATGTTTGATTGATTTTTGGCTTCAATGAGTTGGACTTAGGCTTGAAAGGAGCTCAAACCGATTATTTATATCATTCATACAGCATACGGTTTTTGTTCAATACTCAAGGTTACATACTCGTATCACAACCTACAACTTGAAAGAAGGCCCATCTATGCAATAAAGATCCAGAGATTATATTATCAGCTTCTCTTGCAGAAGCTGGTTATTGTGCAAAGGCTGATTTGGCTGACTTGGCAATCTGGCGCTCTTTCAATAGATATTTCAAAGATTCATATGCAATCCCTGCTATGTTCATTGATATACCGAGCAATATTGTCGGGACCCGGTTCTTGTTCACGGAGCAAAGTGCTATACGGAACAAAGTGCCACACCAAGTGTCGTGTTAAGTGGGCGGGAGCCACCTCTTGAATCCGTGGGGGCCACCTCTTGAGTCCGTGGGGCCCACTGTAGAACAATGGGGACTCTTCGGAATACATTCCGAAAGAGGGCAGATCTGTACTATAAATGGAATGATACCACTTTTCAATACAGAGGCGCCTTTTAAGTGAACCGGCACTACAGGAGTTTGAGAACTCCGTAGTTAAGCGTGCTCGGACTAGAGAAGTCCTGGGATGGGTGACCTCCTGGGAAGTGGCCCCTGGTCGGGTCCGGTTTGCTCCGAAGGATAAAACCGTGCGGCTTCGGCCAGAACGGACAATACTCTCTGTATTGGGGTGGGGCGTGACAGAATGGTATCAGAGCTGGTCCCTCAATAGTAGGTCTGTGGTTCGAGGACGAACCATTGTTCAAAGGTGGGGAGAATGTCGGGACCCGGTTCTTGCTCACGGAGCAAAGTACCACACGGAACAAAGTGTCACGCCAAGTGTCGTGTTAAGTGGGCGGGAGCCACCTCTTGAGTCCGTGGGACCCACTGTAGAACAATAGGGACTCTTCGGAATACATTCCGAAAGAGTTAAATGGAATGATACCACTCTTCAATACAGAGGCGTCTTTTAAGTGAACCGGCACTACAGGAGTTTGAGAACTCCGTAGTTAAGCGTGCTCGGGCTAGAGAAGTCCTGGGATGGGTGACCTCCTGGGAAGTGGCCCCTGGTCCGGTCCGGTTTGCTGCGAAGGACAAAACCGTGCGGCTTCGGCCAGAGCGGACAATACTCTCTATATTGGGATAGGGCGTGACAAATATAGCGTCGCTGGTATATTTACTTGGATCTAAGACATTTTGATCTTATTCAAGCAGCAAAAGGTTATGCGGCACCTCATATAACTTTTCAAATACTTGTTCCATCTAATTCCTGGGCAGCTGTCTGCTAGCTGGTATTACTCGGAAGACTAGCACTTCCACAAGATATATTTTTTTAGTTGAAATGCCACATAATCATAGTTTATATATGGTAGCATTTCAGTAGAATGCTTGTCTGAGCATTTTCTAAGTTGTCTACATAGTTACATAGTTGCATGCAAAGAGCCCCTTGCCATTTTAACTTCTGAAACACTTTATACTGTTGTCCTGTAACTGAGGGCACTGGCTTCTAGACGTAGGTCACCATCGGCAATTCCAATTCGCTTGGATTATTTAATTTCAGTTTCTTTTGCATCTTTGGGATACCGTTCTCACGTGAATTTGATTTCTGCAGGTATAGCGGTTGCAGAGGACCCTACGAAAATTAGTGGAGTTCACAAATGTGGCTGGAAATATACAGCAGAAAGCAAGAAGAATGTGTCAGATACGAAGAAACCTCAGGAACCAATTCAAACGTTAGCCTGATAGTCTATTCTATTCTCATGCATCGCTTGTCTTGTATTTCTTCTCCAGTTCCCCCCTGGCAGCTGTTTTTCTTTAGCATTCTATTTCTTCTCCAGTTTCTTAACTGCTTCTTTTTCTCAAGAGCTTCTCTTCAGCATTCTATTTCTTCTCCAGTTTCTTAACTGCTTCTTTTTCTTCTCTTGAGCAGTTGTGTTATTTTCTCGCCGATGTATTTACATGGTTGAGAGGCCAATGGTAGCCTACAAAATATCATTTTGATCTCTAGATAATTAATTGCTGACTTGGATTTATCAATTTCATCTATTTTTATCAGTAAATTTAGTTTTGATCTCCTGCACTACCCTGATCATGAATTGCATAATGCTGAACCGCAAACATGATCTAATGAGAGTTGCACAAAAATCTTTCTACCAACTTGAAACTATGGCAAAGACCTACGAGGTGATGGCAATCCAAATGTTTACTCGCTGTCCAAGATTCCTTGAAAAATTAGCAAGGTCTCTTTCAATTCATCAAGATCTAAGAGCCACAATCAGTTAAAATAGATAATAATCCATTAGATGCCAAATCTCTACTATTATAGTGTTATAGTGTTAAAAAGAAGGGGTCTTCAGTTTTGAATTTTGATGTGGCTTCTTCTATTTTCAAAGAAATCAACCAAAAATCAATTAAAATCCATGCCAAATTAAATAACTGAATTCCTAATTCTCTCTCTCAGTCCTTTTTTGTTGCCATGTCTTCAAAGAGGTAGGCAAGAAAGAAAAAAGGGGATAACCAGCAGCACGTAAAGAAGTAAAAATGGAAAAATGGAAAATAGAGAGGATCGAGTAGGAGAAGCCCCCTTTTTGGTTAATTTGTTATGTTCACGTGCTAAATTGTTAATGGTTTTTTTCAAATTTGATGCAGTCAATTGTGTTCATGGTAATAGGATTTGCCACTGTTCAGAGTGCGGTACATCAACTTCATTGATTAATCAAGGCGTTTTAGCAATTTCCATTTGTTTTTCATTTTAGATCTTACGCTACTTGGTTAATTCTTTTCTTCTTTTTGTTGATTTCTAACTTCTTTTTGTAGTTTTTTTTCTTTTGTTGTAGCTATTTCTACTATTATAAGACAAAAGGAAGCGGTATCCAATTTCCAAATTGATTTTCAAAAGGAAGCGGTAATCAATCTTCAAGAAGAGACGGTATTCACATCTATCTTTAGATGAAGGTAATTTCCTTAATCTTAGTTATTGATGATTATTTGTGATCGCATTATTACAAGCTAGAAAACGTAGCTGGAAAGATGAGAGGTGACTTAAGTAGGAAGAAAAAGGAATGGCGCAGATGAGAAGTAAAATATGGATACCTATTTGTAAAATACTGCTATAATTTATTCCAAACATTGGATGCCGCTAATTTTGAGTATGTTGCAATATTATGGGGTTTGAAGGCAAAATTTGTATCCACTCATTGACATTTCTTATATTTAAAGGTTTGCTTAACTTAAGAATTCAGATCAATTTATAACCGACTTTCACTTATACTGGTAAAAATACAACAATGTTACAAAAAAACACGTGTGTTTTGTGATGTTCAGTGGGAAAACTTCTATGTAAGGGCTTGCATGGTGCAAGCCCTCTGCAAGCCCTTGGATGGCTTCTCTTGCACAAAACCCAAAATCATCCGAAGAAATGCAAATGACTTGCACCATACAAGCCCTTTCATACTGGTTTTTTCCTATTCAGTGATGAGCTTGGAGAATTTTTTTTTAATGGATGTTTTGGTCAGATAGGCACGTGGGAAATACTAATAATGACACTACAGGAAATAAAAAAAATTCAAGCAAAAAGAGCATGAACCGAGAGAAATGGAACTGAAGGCTTCAAGCTGGAAATTTATTACAAGTAGAGTAACTTCTTACACCACTCTCCGATCATCTCGCACAAAAGAGACGCCACACAAGCAAAGACCTAGAAACAAGAACTAAACACAAGACGTACACAATAAACCAAAAAAGACCGGAAGAAGAGTGGTTGCTATTATCAAATAATAGCATGTGTGCTCTCTCTTAATCTTGGCCACACATTATATGTGCAAAGCACGCATACTGCATTAATACTAAAGGTCTTATGTTTCATGCAAATCTCGGCCGTTCATCTCGATTTTAGATGAATCTGGAGCTTGGGTTCGACTTTCCTCATAATACCAGCCATCCCGAATCCTTGCAAAAAAAACACCCCTCCCCCAAAAAAGACTCGATTCATCACGCAGATCATTCAACTCAGTTGCCAGAGATGTCCACTGACTTGACCTCGGGCTTTTTCTTGGCCTCCTCTTTAGGCACTGATGGAGGTCCTATTCGGGTCTCCGTCAGATGTTGTCTTCCGTCGTTCTCCCGGTGAATCTTGGAGGTGATCTCCTGTTACGTGTGGGTCTCAATGGGTTTTTGAGGAGATTGGTGGTTTTGAGGAGTTTAGCGCCGAGTATCTACAAAGAAGTCCCGGGATGGTTTGGGACCACCGAGTACCCTCCGACGATCAAGTTAGCACGAGATCCGAGCAGAGTAACGGCTAAGTGGAATGAAAAATGGATTACTTGACCCCTCTGTGATGGGGGTCATATAGTGGCGGCAGCACGCAGCAGCAGGCGCGAGAATCTCGTCTGCAGTTACGCTCCCGACGTCACGCCCGCGTAAAGAGCGGATCGGCCATTAATAGGGATCCCGATGGCGTGGAACGTGGGATGTTGCTGGCGGAGAATCAGCGCCTGGCGAGATTTGCGGAGCGGCGGTTACGCCTGTGAGTGGTGGAGCTGGTCGGTCGGAGAACCGAGGAAGATGGCCTCGGCTGGGGAGCTCGGGGACAAACGAGAGGGCCGAGGAGCCTTGGTCCTGTGGCGGCTCGGGGCGAGCTGAGAGGCCGAGGAGGCCAATTTTCAGGGGGCTCTGAGGTGAGCCAGCTTGTGCTTGCAGGTCGGGTACAGGGGTGGCCTGGTCGGCCCCTATGGGCCCTTTCTTCTAAGTTCTGAGACACGTCATCTGCCACGTGTCCTGATTTTGGAGATCGCCAATATTGAGTATCATCATTAGCTCCCCACTCTTGTCCCGACCAGCTAGCGGGTCGGGTCAGGAGTGGACTGCCGGGCTGCCCGGAATGAGCTCCCTCCTAAGGTTTCGTCGGGACGCGTCCCCGGGTTGTCAGCTGTCTTTTCTGCCAGCGAATCAGAGCGAGATCTCTGTATTTAAGGAAGGTGCACCGGTTCGTGTATCCTGCCACTGAAGCGACGGTCTACGTGTTAAGCGTCGGTTGGCCGACGCGGCGTGTGCAGACCTGCGGCGTCTAATGGGGTGCGGTCCAGTGTGGGAACGACAAGTGGAGCAATCGGAGCCGTTGGACGCGAGGAGGCGTTTTGGCGGGAGATGAAGGGTGCCGTAGGATGAGATCGTTTGCGGTGATAAGTAGGGGTGGGGCCCACTCCAGGGCCCCTACTCTTTCAAATTTCCTTTCTTCTAAGTCTTGGCTGCTCGGCGCTCTTCTTCTTTTGGGTTGGATACATGGTTCGTTCCCACTCTTTGGGTTTCTCGTTCCAGAGGGAGGCCAGCGGCGCGGCCGTGCCCTTGGCTGGCTCGTGCCATGCGCTGAATGTTCCGCCGGCAATGGGGTCATCTGCTTCGTTGACGGCTCCTGGTGATTGTTCTGGCGGCGGCCAGAGACGTCCACGGTCATCCGAGCCCCAGACGAGAGACAGAAGGAAGGGCGAGGACGGGGTCCCCCTTAAGAGGAAAAGGACAATTTCTCGTGCGCTGCCGTCGAGGGTTCCTGAGGGGATTCCCGTGCAGGGGGGTGATGCCGTCTTCATGGCTCTATCTGGGCTTTCCGTCGCTGCCGGCCTGCTCGCTGGGATGGAAGCGTCGACCGGGGGAAGGCTTCCGCATGGCACCCTAAGGGTCCAAATAGAGGCCATAGCCCAAGGGGCGGTCCAGATATGAACTCCTTTATGCGTTGTTTTTTGACCTTCCTTTCTTTGGCTCGAGCGCCTCCGAGTTTCTCATCCACTTCCCGTCAGGTCCTTCAACATTGCGCCCTCGCTATCCGTACGGAGGCCGAGGGGGCGTTCCACACACCGAGGCCGGTAGAAGCGTTTCCATCGGAGGTCGAGATCCTGCGGCGTGACCTGCGTCTGGAGAGGGTGAGGGCCGATGTCCTGGCAGCCCGTGCAGAGGTTGCGGAGCTCGCCAATTCAGCGAATCGGGGTGCCTACCGTCGCCTGAGTGCATCCCACCTAGTTGCCGAGAGGAAGCTGTTGGATCTAGCCGATCGTTTCGCGGCCATGGAGAAGGAGAGAGACGCCAGAAGGGGGGATGCCGAGGTGGCGCTTCTGGCGGCCGAGACTGCCAAGGTTCGGGTTAGGAAAGCTGTGGCCGATTACAAGGTGTCAGAGCAATTTTACGCCGAGCTTGGCGAGTATTCCGCCGTCGCATGGAATAAGGCTCTGGATGCCGTGAAGGAGCAGCTCCCCGATTTCGCCGATGGCGAGCTCCGTGCTCGGGTCCCACTCCCGGTGGCAAGGCCCCCGGCAGACAATGATAAGGAAAGCGAGGCGCACCCCTGGTGGAAAAACCTCTGGTGGTGAAGCCTCCGGCAGGCCGCGATGACAATGATGACGAAAGCAAGGCGCGCGCGAGGGGGGGGGAGGGGTTGTGACTTAGGCCTTTTTTTTGATATTTTCTCGTCCCTCTTTTGTAAGCCTCCGGGCAGTTTGTAAGGCTGGGGAGCCCAAAATACCCTTTGTAAAAACTTTGCCGTTGGTAATAAAACTTTTTTCTTTGGTTTCACCGGTTTGCACTTTATCTTCTGTTTGTGAAGAATTTTCGTAAAATATCTCTGCTTGCACTGTTGGGCTTCCATGTCAAGTCGGCTATCTGTCTAGCGATCGTTCGTCAAGTTGATTTCGATCACTTGCCAAGCGTGCCAAGCGCTGCTGAGAATGAGGCATCTCCGTGGCCCCGAAGTCGAGGGGTGATCGCTCAGACTTGAATAGACCTGATGTTTCTTGTTGGGGCCTCGGATCCTCTGTATGTGATGGGCAGAGAGATGTCCATCGTATTTGTGCCGAGCATGAATGGGCTCAGAGGCCTGGTTATGAGGGCCGCAAGCCCGCAGCGTCTGTTGGGCATTAACGGGAAGCTGTGGTGTTGCCCCTTGGCGAGGGCATTTGATTTCTGTCGGTTGTGGTAGGAAGTTACCAGCCAGGGATAACCGAGCAGGGTAGCTGCTGGGCTGCCTCTAAGGAGGACTTGGATCCTTAGCGTTGGAGGGGCTGTAGGAAGCCCACTAAGGATGACCGGGTAGTGAAGCTGCGCGGCTGCCTCTTGGCGAGGGCTTTGATCTCTGGCATCGTGGGCAGGCAATTACCAGCCTGGGATGACCGAGCAGGGTAGCCGCTCGGATGCCTTTTGTGAGGGCTTTGATCTCTGGCGTCGTGGGTAGGAAACTACCAACCTGGGATGACCGAGTGGGGTAGCCGCTCGGATGCCTCTTGGAGGGCTTTGATCCCTGGCGTCATGGGTAGGGAGCTACCAGCCGGAGATGACCGAGCAGGGTAGCTGCTCGGTTGCCTCTTGCGAGGGCTTTGATCTCTGGCGTCTTGGGTAGGCAACTACCAGCCTGGGATGACCGAGCGGGGTAGCCGCTCGAATGCCTCTTGTGAGGGCTTTGATCCCTGGCATCATGGGTAGGGAGCTACCAGCCGGAGATGACCGAACAGGGTAGCTGCTCGGTTGCCTCTTGCGAGGGCTTTGATCCTTCAGGATGGGGACCGAGCAGGGTTACTGCCCAGTGCCTCTTGGCGAGGACTTTGATCCCTGTCGGTTGTGGTAGGAAGCTACCAGCCGGGGATAGCCGAGCAAGGGCTCGACTGCCTTTGGGAAGTCTTTGGTCCTTAGCGCGGGAGGGGCTGTAAGAAGCCTACCAAGGACCCTTGGCCGGGCAAGGTTACTGCCCGGTGCCTCTTGGCGAGGGCTTTTGTCCTGAAGGATAGCCGAGTGAGGGATCCTCGGGCTCGACTGCCTCTGGGAGGGCTTTTGATCCCTGTCGGTCGTGGTAGGAAGCTACCAGCCGGGGATAGCCGAGCAGGGTAGCTACTGAGTTGCCTCTAAGGAGGACTTGGATCCTTAGCGTTGGAGTGGCCGTATGAGGCCGGTTAAGGATATCCGGGTAGTGAAGCTGCGCGGTCGCCTCTTGGTGAGGGCTTTGGATTGCAAAGACAGAACTCTATTCGCAATGTTCCGACGTTTCTTTATTCGAATGGACAGAATTTTTAGAAAACATTTACATCGTCTTCGCGAAAGGAGGGGTACACACTTGTTGGCCTTGGCCTCATTGGTATAGCTTGAGCTTCTCGGTGTTGTAAGGCCGCGGGAGCTTGCATCCGTCCGCGTCTTGTAGGCAATAGGCTCCACCGGGGAGCACCTCAGAGACGAGGAAGGGACCATCCCACTTCGGGGAGAACTTGTGAAGCCTGCCTTGATCAATGAACTCGTTTTGCCGTAGGACCAGATCCCCGGTCTGGAAGGAGCGGTGCTTGACCCGAGCGTTGTAGTATCGGGCCGTTTGTTGTTGATAAGCGGCAGCCCTGATCTGAGCCCGGTCTCTCTTCTCCAACAAGATGTCCAGATTGGTCCGTAGTGCCGAGGTGTTCGCATCATCATCGAAGTGCTCGACCCGATGACTGGGTAGCCCGATCTCTGCTGGGACCATTGTCTCGGTCCCGTAGCAGAGGCTGAAGGGGGTTTCCCCGGTGAGGGTCTTCTTTGACGTGCGCAGGGCCCATAAGACCCCGGGGCAGTTCTTCGACCCAACTGTCCTATCGCCCTTCTAGGCGGGTCCGGAGACCTCGGAGGACGTCTCGGTTAGCGACTTCGGCCAGCCCGTTGCATTGAGGATGCGCGATCGCGGCGAACTTCATAAGGATATGGTATTCTTTGCAGAAGTCCCTCACTTTCTCGTTCTCGAAGTTCGTCCTGTGGTCGATGATGATACATCTCGGGATGCCAAACCGGAGTATCATATTGTTTTGCAGGAACTTGATGGTCGTGGCGGCGTCCGGTTTCCTGATGGGGACGGCCTCGATCCACTTGGTGAAGTAGTCTACTGCGACGAGGACGTATTTGTGCCCGCCTGTGCCGGTAGGGAACTGGCCGATCATGTCCAATCCCCACTGGGCGAACGACCATGGGGATGTTAGGGCGGTCAGCTCGGTAGCGGGGAGGCGAGGGATGCTGCCGTGGAGCTGGCAACTCTTGCAACTCCTGACTAGCTTCTGGGCGTCCTCATGAATAGTGGGCCAGTAGTACCCCTGGAGCAACACCTTTTGGATCAAGGTTCGGGCTCCTTGGTGTGCACCGCCAACCCCCTCATAGATTTCCCGGAGGACGTAGTTGGCTTCATGGGGGTCAATGCACTGGAGCAGGGGCTGAGTGAAGGACTTCTTGTAGAGGTTCCCATTGCTCCAGATGAAGTGGCGGGCTTTGGCCCGGAGACGGCGGGCGGCTCCCCGATCTTCCCGATCTTCTGGGAGCGTACCGTCCTTCAGGAATTCCATGAGGGGCTTCCTCTAATCTTGGTCGCCTTTCTGCGCCACATATACGTGGAGTGTTGTCGCCCCTTCTTCCACGCTGGGTTGAGACAAGGTTTCGAAGAGGATAGATCGTTTATTGTTGGCCGAGTACGACGAAGCCAGCTTGCTCAGGGCGTCGGCTGGGCATTCAGCTGCCTGGGTATTTGTTCTACTTGAACTTCGTCAAAGTTCCTCCGGAGTTTCCTCACCTCGTCCAGGTACTTCATCATCAGAGGCTCCCGAGCTTCAAAGCTGCCTGTCACTTGACCGACGACAATGGCCGAGTTGCTGCGGATTCGAATTATCTTCAGTCCCAGCCCGGCGGCCATGTGTAGTCCAGCCAGGATAGACTCATACTCTGCCGCGTTGTTCGAGGTTTGAAACCGAGCTTCAGAGAGTACTCCATTTCTGCGTCGTTCGGGCCTCGGATAATGAGGCTGGCACCACAGCCTTCCTTGGTTGAAGACCCGTCGACGTAGATGACCCACTCAGGATCCGAGCCAGGCCTCTCCGCGATGGGACACTGAGTTGCGAGGGGCGGCGTGGACTCCGGTTTCTTGCTAGGGATGGTGCATTCAACGATGAAATTGGCCAGGGCCTGCTCTTTGATGGCCTGCCTCGGACGATATTTTATGTCAAACCGAGATAGTTCCCACCTCCACTTTTCTAAGCGGCCCGAGGATTCTGGTGATGCAAGGATAGCCTCCAACAGGCGCCCGGTGAGGACGATGATGGTGTATGCTTGGAAGTAGTGACGCAGCTTCCTTGAGGCCACCACGAGGGCTAAGACAATCTTCTCTATGGCTGGATATCTCGTTTCTGCATCCTTAAATACGTGGCTCACATACTACACCGGCTTCTGCGCTCCACTGACCTTTCGGACGACCACCGAGCCTGCTGCTTGGTCGGATACCGCCAGATACAGCGACAGCTCGTCTCCTTCAACTGGTTAGGTGAGCAACGGCGGCATCGCGAGGTGCTTCTTCAATTGGTCGAAGATGGCTTAACACTCCTCCGACCACTCGAACCTCAGGATCTTCCTCAGAGCTTTAAAGAACGGGAGGCATTTCTCCCCCGACCTGGACATGAAACGGCTCAGAGCGGCAACTCGTCCCGTGAGCTGCATGATCCCGACGTTGGTCTTGGGTGCATCCATGTTGAGGATAGCGTCGATTTTCTCTGGGTTAGTTTCGATTCTACGGTGAGTGGCCATGAAACCGAGGAACTTTCCCCCGGTGACTCCGAATGCGCATTTGGCGGGGTTTAGCTTCATCTTGAACTTGCGGAGCACTTCGAAGGCCTCGTCCAGATCCCTGGCATGGTCGTCCGACGAGACGGATTTGACGAGCATATCGTCAACGTAGACCTCCATATTCCTTCCGATCTGTGGCTTGAACATGTGATTGACCAACCGTTGGTACGTGGCCCCGGCGTTCTTGAGGCCGAAGGGCATCACCTTGTAGCAATATAACCCCCGGTCTGTTGTGAATGCGGTGAGATCTTCATCTTCCGGATTCATACGGATCTGATTGTAGCCGGAGAAAGCATCCATGAAGCTCAACAGCTCGTGGTCGGTCAAGCTGTCGACGAGCTGATCTATCCGAGGGAGTGGATAGTTGTCCTTAGGGCAGGCCTTATTGAGGTCGGTGAAGTCGACGCACATGCGCCACTTTCCTCTTGACTTCTTGACCAGATCTACGTTCGCCAGCCACTCCGAGTAGGGTACATTCCTGATGAAGTTGGCGGCGAGAAGTCGATCAACCTCATCTTCGATAGCCTTCTGTTTGACTAGGGCGAAGCTTCGCTTTTTCTGTCTGACGGGTCGGGCCGCAGGATCAACCCCGAGCTTGTGGGAGATGATTTTGGGGTCAATCCCAGGCATGTCAGCAGGCGCCCAGGCAAAGACGTCGGAGTTATCTCTGAGGAATCTGGCCAGGTCATCTCGCTGAGTCCCTGTCAGGAGTGATCCGACCTGGACGGTTTTTTCCTCGTCCCCTTCTGTCAGGGGCACCTCGGTCAGTGGTTCGACCGGCGTCCCTCGGACCTCCTTCCGCTCGTCCCGGGTGTCCAGAGAGCCCTTGATGTCGTTATTTACCTCAGCGTCTTCGGCCGGCTGCTCGGACGAAGATGTTTCGGTAAGGCATACTTTCGCGATCCGCTGGTTTTCGTAGACCCGACCTATCCCGCCCTGATCGAGAGGGAACTTCATCGCCAGGTGGTAGGTCGATATTTGGGCTTGGAGTGAATTCAGTGTCGGGCGGCCGAGGAGGACATTGTAGGCCGATGGGACCTTTGCTACGATGAAGTCCACAGGCAACGTACGGGTGCGGCTGGGCTCCCCGACGTTGAACTGCAGGGTGACCACCCTTTGCGCTGGGATGGAGTGGTTAGTAAACCCTGAAAGGACGTGGGAGGTTGGCTTCAAGTCTGCTGGGGTGAGCCCTATACACAGAAAGCAGTCGTGGAAGAGGATGTCTCCCGAGCTGCCCGAGTCGACAAGTATCCGGTGGACCTCGTACCGGTGGATTCGGGCCGTGATCACCAGAGGGTCGTTGTGGGGCATGGAAATACTGTGGAGGTTTCCGTCGCCAAAGGTGATAGGCTCGTGGCCCCTGGCCTTTTTGCTCGGGCGGTCGTTGGCGTTTGTTGCCGGCGTGGGGTGCCGAGTCTCGCAGGAGCTCGACTGGCCCCCTGTCGTCATGACCATAGTTCTTGATAGGCCTCGGTTCCTTCCGGCGAGGTCCTTTGGGCCCCGCGGTAGGGTGGTCCTCGAGTTGCCTTGGCGGGCTTCGTAGGCGCGACCCCGTCGAGGGAGGGGATGCCGGTCATGTCTGGAAGCAGGTGAGCTAACCGCCACCGCCTCGGTAGGGATAGGGGGCGACAAGGCTCAAGGCGAGGCTCTCTGGCGTGGGACTTCGAGGTTGAATGGGAAGGATCGAGGGGCCTGCGACCGCCGGAGTCCGTGAGGCGGTGGCCGGCGGAGGAGTCGACGACATTCGGTTGAGGTTCACCCACGCTTCCGCTGAAGGGGAGGTGGCGGCTGGTACCTGGATCTCCAGGGTGATTGCTTGCCATGTGGATGGAGATCGGAAGACCAACTTTGTTTTTGTGGAGTTTTCGTTTCCCACAGACGGCGCCAACTGATGGAGGTCCTATTCGGGTCTCCGTCAGATGTTGTCTTCCGTCGTTCTCCTGGTGAATCTTGGAGGCGATCTCCTGTTGCATGTAGGTATCAATGGGTTTTTGAGGAGATTGGTGGTTTTGAGGAGTTTAGCGCCGAGTACCTGCAAAGAAGTCCCGGGGTGGTTTGGTACCACCGAGGACCCTCCGACGATCAAGTCAGCACGAGATCCGAGCAGAGTAACGGCTAAGTGGAATGAAAAATGGCTTACTTGACCCCTCTGTGATGGGGGTTTATATAGTGGCGGCAGCACGCAGGTGTTGAAGTCTTGCTTCTTGCCTAATTCTTTAAGTAATCCTTGCAACCATATCATCTCCTTACCGGATTCCGTGATCGCCACATATTCAGCCTCCGTAGTCGATAATGCCACCACTTTTTGCAATTGAGAGACCTAACTCACCACTGTTCCTCCAATAGTAAACATGTACCCCGTTGTGCTCTTCCTGCCATCTCGATCATCTGAGTAGTCCGCATCAACGTAATCTTGCATCTTTAGGGAGTCACCCCCGAATTATAAGCAGTGATTTGATGTACCCCTTAGATATCTCAACATCCACTTCACCGCATTCCAATACTCCTTATCCGGGTTTTGCATATACCTATTAATAACTCCCACTGCATGTGCAATATCAGGTTTCGTACTCACCATCACATATATCAAACTCCCTACTACAGATGCATAAGGCACGCTCACCATCTCATCTTTCTGCTCTTGAGTTGTCGGGCATAACTTTTTGCTGATTTTGAAATACTTCGCTAAGAGCGTACTCACCAGTTTTGACTTGTCCATGCTGAACCGCTTCAAAACCTTCTCAATATAGTTCCCTTATGATAACCACACTTTTCGCTGCTTCCTATCTCTCACGATCTTCATGCTCAAGATTTGTTTTGCAGCTCTCAAATCTTTCATGAAGAATTTTTTAGCCATCTTCTTCTTCACACTTTGAATCTTCTCGAAATTCGGACCCGCTACCAGCATATCATCAATATACAATGATAAAATAATAAAGTCATCCTTAGAAGTTTGAACATAGAAGCAATGATCTGATTCACAACGCACAAATTTTGTCTCCAAAATAAACTAATCAAAATTGAGATACTACTGTTTAGGAGCTTGCTTGAGGCCATTGTAGAGTGTTTTTCATCACCCCATTGATATGGGAATGCATGCGCTTGTCAGACATGTACAGATTCCCCCTGTCTAGAGGTAGACATGGGTTTATTGACTGTGGGGATCTAAATCTCCGGCAGCCGCGGACTAACCTACCGTTAATTAGCCATCGCTTTTGAAGCGAAGAAACCTCCGATTGACGGATCAAACTGCTCATGTGAATTTAATATGAGGTGTCGGTGTTTGAAATTAATGCAGAAGGGCATATTCATTTCATTTATTTTCTATTTATGACAAAAGATTTTTTATTTCAAAGAAACATTTTAAAAAAAATTATTATTATTATTTTTATTTATTTATTTATTTGAACAAGTATGGAAGTGAAGCGCAAACGTGCTGTGCATGCGCACGCAGTGGGCACGACACGCGCACATGCGCTCACGAGGGCGGACGTGCGGCACTTGCGGACGGGTGCGCGGCATGCGTGCGGCACGCGGGCCCGGGCCCGGGGTCGCGTGGACCGGATTTGGAGTTCAACTCCCAAAAGATTTTATGTGTGGAGTCAAACTCTTAAAAGATTTTATTTGGAGTTAAACTCCCAAAATATTTTATTTGTGGAGTTAAACTCCCAAAACAATTTTATTTGAAATGAAAACAAAAAGAGTCTCTTGAAACTTCAAGATCTATATCTTGGATGGTGAGAGAGGACCCTTTCTTCTCTTTGAGCCTTGGATCTATCCTAAGATGAGGTTTTTAGAGATGTGTCTCCTTCTTCCTCCTCTTTTATTTTGGATCTTGGAGAAAAAGGATACCAAGATTTAAAATTTCCCCTTCTAGAGATTTGATGGGATATTTGGACTCCTTTTCAATGGTTACATGGCGGAAAAACTATTTCTTTTTGAGAAAATAAGAGTTAAACTCTTAATTTAATTCAAAAAAAGAAAGGAGAAAAGGAAGGTTTTGAACTTTGAAGAAGAAGGAGGCACAATAAAATTTTTAGGGGAATGAATTCTTTTTTCATTTCATCATAATGTTGTTTTATATAAACTTACAAATTTACACATAGCTCTTTGGGCTTTACAAAATGGCTTTTGGCCCATCTCATGTCCATATTCTTATTTTTTTTTTTTTGCACATGAGCCATGGGATTTACAAAAATTTGTCCTTTTGCCCATTTATTTTACATTTATATATGAAAATAATATCAAACTTATTTATTGCTCGATAATTATTCCTTCGGCATGGGGGGCCGATTTCTTCATGCTCGGGCTCGACTTGGGTATGGGCCCGCTTGCTTGGACTTGGGTTCGGACTTAGGCCCACTTGACTTGGATTCGGGTTTGGGCTCGAGCCCACTTTTCGGTCCTTGACTTTGACTTATTGACTTGTTGACCTCGACCGCGGGGTGTAATTTTTGACCCCAACAGCCATACAAGCTCTTTCGTAGTTTACACATCATAGTTTCTTCCCCCTTAACTTCATATCTCAATAGCTACATCATATAGATCTCATTCTCCAAGTCTACATGAAGGAACGTAGTCTTGACATCTAGCTACTCTAAGCGTAAGTCCTCCACCAGCACGATACTAAAAATAACCCGAATAGATGTCATCTTTACATCAAGGTAAAATATTTCTTGATTGCTTTTGTGCGTAAGCTTTGACTACCAAACGAGCCTTGTACCGCTTCACACCATCAACTTCATCTTTAATTCTATATACCCATCTGTTTAGCAACGCCTTATGACCCTTGGGTAGCTTTACTAGTTCCCACGTACGGTTCTTCTTCAAAGAATCCATTTCCTCGTCCATTGCTTGCTCCCACTGCTTTCTAGCATCGTTGCTTGTTGCTTCTTCAAGGGATTCAGGCTTTTCCGAATCTGTGTACAGCACGAAGTCGGTAACAAGTTTATCAGGTAGCCTCCTATCTCGCGTAGATCTCCTCAGAACCGGTACATCTGGTTGCTGAACATGATCACCATCCGGTTCTTGAACCCGATTTTGCACTACGGCCTTCTCCAAATTCTGATTTTCACTTATAGGCACTTGATTTCTCTCTTGAGTTCCATCTAGCTAGACGAACTCATGTACTGCACCTTTTTTGGCTTGCTTCTCTTCTTTGTACAAGTGTTGCTCATCAAAGACGATGTTCTGGTTTTGTATTACCTTCTTACTTGCATAATCCCACAGCCGATATCCGAACTCGTCTCCACCATAACCGATGAAAGCACACTTCTTAGATTTTGAGTCAAGCTTACCCCTTTCCGTTTTATCAATCAAAGAATACATCATGTAACCAAAAACTTTAAGGTGCGTATAATTAACCGGTTTACCTGACCAAATTTCTTCTGGAATGCCTCCATTGAGCGCGCTCGCCAGGCTTCTGTTGATCAGATACATACAGCATCGACCGCTGCTGCGCATAAAAACTTTGGCACATCCGCATCCATGGTCATATTTCGCACTCGCTCTAGAATCGTTCTATTTATCTTTTCAGCGATGTCATTTTGTTATGACGTCCCTAATACCGTTTTCAATCAACGAATACCCTTCTGCGAGAAAAACCCCTCGAATTCCTGTGTGCAGTATTCCCCTCCATTATCGGACCTAAGGCATTTTACCTTAGTTCCTATTTGGTTCTCCACATTTGCAATCCGATATTTGAATATACCAAACACATTGTATTTCTTCTTCATCACATACACCCATATTTTCCAGCTTGCATCTTCGATGAATGTCACGAAATACCGATTACCTCCATAAGAATCCACCGAGGCTGGATCCCATACGTCCATATGCACCATCTCCAGCTTCTTGGTCTTCTTAGCAATGCCTCTAATTTGAAATCTGAGTGTATTTTGCTTCCCATAAACACAACTCTGACAAAGCCCCAACTCCACCTTTTTCAGCCCTGAAAGAAGCTCTCTGCCTTGAAAATTTTTCATGTTCTTCTCACTAAAATGCCCCAATCGATTGTGCCACAACAAAGTTTCCGAATTTATCTCCGAACATATCGCTAGTGCAACCGAACCCCCACTGCTCTCACTGAAGGAGCACAACGAACCGTTCATCAGCTTGCTCTTTGTGACTACCAACGATCTTTTGATAATTTTCTATTGAGAATTCCCAAACATTGTACTATACCCTTCGTTGTCTAGATGACTTATAGAAATTAGGCTTTTCTTTAAATCTAGAATATGTCGCGCGTTATTCGTCTTGATTTGACCTTCTCCTGACGGTTGCAAGATGATCGTCCCATTGCCAATGATCTTGCACGGCTGACCATTTTCCACTGTCACATATCCAAGATCGCCTTGAATATACTCGCTGAAGCGATGCCATCCCGAAGTGCAATGAAAAGATGCACCCGAATTTCGGAACCAAGTATCCGTCTTTGTGTTCTTGCTCGCTGATAGATAAAGACCTTGTTCTTGTGTAAACACCACATTCACTTCCTTTTCATCCTCCTTCTCATCTGAGCCTTTTTTTGAAGATTTGAATTCACTTTTCTTGTGACCCTTCTTCCCACAATTTCAGCACGCGCCTTGGATTTTACCTTGCGATTTTTCTCGACTTTTAGACTTGCCCTTCTTCTCTTTTCCCCTATCCATCGTCCTAACGCGATTCTCCACTGCAAGCACAGAAATTTCCGAACTCCCACTCACAGTTTTTCTCCTCATCTCATCGCTTAATATGCTGCTCACAGCATCATTAAATGTTAGAGTCCCTGAGATAGAGTTGCTTATCGCCATTACGAGATTCTCCCAACTCTCCGGCAACGAACAAAGAAATGGTAGGGCTCGAATCTCATCTTCAAATGTAATTAAAACTGACTCTAATTGACTCGTCACATTGTTGAAATCATTTAAGTGTTCTGTCACTGAACCACTTTCTGCAATCTTCATGTTGAAAAGCTTCTTCATCACATTGTTTGATGTCGAAGGCTTCTCATACAACTTGGCTAATGTCGTCATTATCCCTATAGTTGTCCTTTCCTTTGAGATATTAAAGGCCGCCTGCAGAGTCAACGAAAACCTAATTGTCGCCAAGACTTTCCTATGGTTGTCCTTTCCTTTGAGGTATAATCCTATCTAGGAGTTTTCTGGTGAGTCCATCCAGTGAAACTCATTCATATAATGAGCACTTATATACAATTTTTGGTGTCAAACATCAATGGCTATGGGATCAACCATCGCCCCGGTCGGGGTCAAGAAACTTATACACTAGTCTACTCTTGAATATCGATGCCTGGTTTCGATACTCTCACAACTGGGGATATTTAAGGATGTGCTTATGGACTACCCAGTCCCCACTAGTATGATCCCTATCATAATCCTGGTAGTCAAGCAAAGATCCTACGTGCTTTATCATTACGTATTAGCGATACGTGATAACGAGTAAAACGTATTCACATGAATGATAAAGAAAAACCAGATAATATACTATCATCTCGAGTAAGATTGTTCTCTTGTATAGGTCCTCCTTCAATTACATTAATTGCCTTGAGTGCACTTATATCCAACAATCTCTCACTTGCACTTAAGGCCAATTATTGCGGTATCGCATATCCAACTTCTGGACTAACGGTTTCACAAACCGTGTTCGAGAAACAATCTCAGTGAGTGGATCCGCTACAATAAATCTATCTTTATCTCTCTATATCTCGATTTCGCGAAGATCAACTGTCACTCGAATTAAGCGATACCTGCTCTAGAATTTACCTAGATAGACGATGGGAAAAAGTTCATAAATGAACAATTCTATCAAGCAACTTCTTGGGCTGTATCCACAGCTGATTCATAATCAGCACCCAGCACCACGACCGCATCAGTATCCTGCTTAGAACTTTTTCCAATATACTGCTCCCACTAAAGAAAGTAAACTAATAACTCGCGACAGGAATTCTGTTTTTCATGTCACCTTAGAGACCGGAATCGGTAACCGCCTCTAGATGGAGACCGTTATTTCCATATACCAAGAATATCCTTTTATGTTCTTCATTGGTTTCCATTTGTTTCTCCAGGATTGAGCTAATATATGCTTAATACGACAAGTGCAAAAGCAATATCTGGTATTGTACATGACATCTCTTTAGAGAGATTGACTCTTCTACATGCGGGTACATTACCACTCTTTGAGTCGTCCATTCTAAACCTCTTTAGAATGGTGTCATTTTACCTGAGTTGGGATAATCCCAAACACTCTTACTAGATCTATCTCTATTAACCTAATCACCAGAATCAGTTGATATATTATCCAAATTCTATATGGAGAAACATTTATGACTATCATAGTTTGACCGAACTGTAATATAGGAATTTCACTTTCTATCAGGAGTTTGTCATCCACATATAATATGAGGAATATGACAGTACTCCTTACATCCTTCTTACAAATATTAGATTCATCTATCATTTTGATGAAGTCAAACACTTTGACCGTAATATCAAAAACAGATGATCCTTTATCTGTTATGCCTGCTTTAGTTTATAAATAGACGTAAGCAACTTGCACACCTTTCGCTGCTCCCACTGATCATGATAGCCCTCTGGTAGAGTCATATACACGTACACTTCTAAATCCCTATTTAGAAAGACGTTATATTCATTCACCTTCCAGATATCATAGTATGGAAAATTGTAATGGCAAGTTATATCTGTATGGACTTTAGCACAGACATTGAAGTAAAGTTTCCTCACAATCCATACCGATTATTTGATGAAAACTTTTTCCTGCAAGTCCAGCCTTATAATGTTACTACTTATCTATCTGCACCGATCTCGAAAGATCTACTTGCTCCTTATTGGTTTTACCCCTTCAGAAGTATCCAACAAAATCAATAATCTGCTGGAATAACTGGAGTCCAACTTAGATATCATGCATCTAACCATCAGTAAGAAGTCACTACTTTCTATGGCCTGCTGATATAGTAGGGTCATTATAACATGATGCAAGCCTCCTTGTCGCCGTTTACCATTAAACCAAAGTATTTCTCGGATGGCTGGACTTGCCTACTAAATCTGCAGAATGGCTAAGATTTGTCAAGATCAGTTGAATCTCCAGATTCTACTAAATCTTCAGTAACCGTTTGTGGTTCTGGAATCACTTCCAGTTCTACCATACTCCTACTAATTTCTTTTGCAAGAAATTTCTTTTCTAAAAAGATGGCGTGTCGAGAACAAAACAACTTTTGATTCTGAAAACGGTAGAAATTAAACCTTTGCTAAAGCTTGGGATAACCCACAAACTGCCTATTACCGAAACGCACCTTGAGTTTGTCTGGATTGTGTTTTTAAGTATAAACCGAATAACTCCATATCTTAACAACCTTAAGATATGTACTCATTCTATATCACATATAGAATCACAGGTGCTGATTTAGATGTAACCATATTCAATTGGTATGCAATTGTTTCCAGTGCATATCTCTGAATGAAAAAGGCTATTTAGCATTACTCATTACGGAGCGCACCCACGGATGAGTAATTTGAGAGAGAATTAAATTCTCGATTATATAACTACAGAATACCTAGCATTGTATCGATATCTTTGAACACTTCGAAGAATCTTGATACTTGCAATGTTTGGTTCTTTACTTTATTCTCTTATATCCTATGAACTTCTCAAAATTTTTGGACTTTACATTTCAACAAGAATGCGTGTCTAAAACCAGAGAACTCATAGAAAAACGGAATGAAGTATGAGTACCAACCCCTTATCCATTTGGACACCGGAAAATATACATCACTATGTATAAGTCCTATGAGTTCACTAACTCATAGTGTGTTGTAATTTGAAAACTGTATTTTGGTTAAAAATGTTTACACCGATATCTTTATGCAGCTTACCCAATCAACAGATTGATATAGGTAAAAGTTTAGAAAATGTGTTTTAAAATTTATATCCCACTTTATCTAATAAAGAGGTGGATATATCAGTTTTTATAAATTGGTGCATAATAACAGATATTCAAAATCAAAAATTTGCCTATAGGCAAAATCGGGTGAAATCCACAATAGCAACAATTTCTTTGATTTCCTATATTAGGGATCAAATCATTTTTCCCAATACCCTACCCCTTCTCAACACCTATAATAACTTAAAGATATGAGATTCTTATCCAATATCAATATACCCAGGAGTTAGAGTTAGTTGAGAAAATGTTTCAATTTAAACACATAGGACGCATAAAATATCAATATGTTTCGAGGGATGGCCAGGTATTCTTAGTAACACCTCATTCAATGCCCAGGCTCATGATAGCATTTGCAATTTTCTTTCTGCTCACTTCAACCCATTTTGATGTCTCTCACACGAACTTATATTAGTTGATTTTCTTCTTATCCTACCTTTTAACTTTGGCTTTGGGTTTGGAAAAAGATTATCCAACAAGCACAACTGGTGTATTCTCCTCATTTAAGAAGCTCGCATACTTGAGATAAGGTGGAGGGGAAAGACAAATGAACAATTCACTTTCTCCAGAACCAGTGGCCATCCTTGGACTGAAACGATTTCTTCGAGTTCGTATCTAATTATACGAGATGGCCAATTTCCAAGTAATATGGATCCCCATAGTGATACAGAGTGTTCTGAAGAACAAAAAATGGAAAGTAAGAGCGGAAAGGACTTATGCGACCTTGTCGTAGTTAGGGCAGTCATGACATTCCAAAACCAACGATTGTAAAAAGATCGGTTAACTTGGTTAATGTGTCTTAGTTTAAGGCCGGTCACGGGTCGCTTCCAGAGAGAGAAAAGAATTACTCAGCGTGCACTCTAATCTAAATTAGATTGGTTTATTAATTCATCTAATCATGATGGCTCCCACTGTTCTGTCGAATCCTCCTTCAAACTCTAAAAAGAGAACTAGCCGGAATCAAATGAAAATCTCCAGGAGTAACTGTTACTCACAGTGAGAATTGGGACTCAAACTATCACATAGAAAGTATGCAATCACATTGCAAGTTTCAACACTTAAAACTCTCAAAATCTATTTTTACCCCATGCTACTTATGATCTTAATATAGTCAACAAATCATAAGTCGCAAGTTAAGGTCAACCCGTCATTTCGTGATTAATTTAGATCCACCCGCACGACCATTAACATAGTCAATAAAGTCGTACGACCGTCCTAACCAATCACATCACATGCTTACAGGAAGACATAGTTACCGTACACTACGCCATAACATAGTCATCAAACGTAGCACGAATACTAAGTACTCTACTTCCTGAAATGACAGAGGGCTACGGCTGGTTTTGAAGAAAACCTTTAACGTAATGAACTTGATCTCATTGAAAGAACCGAGTGGTTTTGCAAATTTATAGTTACATAGACTTTTGCTTATGTACGGATTGCTCGTGAAAGGATCAGGGCTGTTATCTCATCAAATGAGGTGCATGATATTTCTAACCAAATACCTCTATGGAAAACAAAAGAATACGGTTATAATTTCTTTTGAAAAATAGATTGATTCTAACAACGTGTTTTAGGTTTGTTTTATTTGCATTAATCCGAATTAATGCAATCCCATCATTTAGATAATCACAAATTATCTAGTATCTTCTCACAGCATTACAGAAAAAGCATGATATGAAAAGAAAAGAATAGAATGCTATATATGCCATCGACATTCGCCACGGGACCTCGGGTCTTCACCGTAAGGTTACTTAACTTACGGCAGGGTGGAAGCAGGACTAGCGCGGATGCAAAATATATATGAGCATTTATTTATATATCAATATATATATCATCGCTGGCAGATAATCAACATTACAGGCAAGCGATAAATATCATCACAGCTAGGTAATCATATTACAGGCATGCAATGGACATCACAGAATATGGAAAGACGGATATAATAGGAATAACACGTTTCATTTGAGCTGATTACGAAACACGAAATTCCACGGTCATATGAATAGCCCATACATCATCGATCTACGACCCCTACGAGCGCGGCAAGCCACCCGCCAATCCTAGTTGTGAGGCAATCCGCACTCAATATTATGAGTGGGCCACCCAGCGCTATCTAGAACCCGATAACTTGGATACTCCTCCGTGGGTCATACCTAACCCCCTACAAGCGCGGCGAACCACCCGTCAATCCTAGAATATGGTGACCCGGATCTCAACTCCTTGAGATCGCCACTCGCTGTATCCTAGAATCCGGCGACTCAAGCGCTTCACCGTGGGGTATCTTAGTACATGAATCAAAAAATATATAACAGTAACATCGACCGCAACCAGGCCGTGTCTCAATAATATAATATACATCAAGCGGCAACGACGACCACAATTCGGCTGCTCGTCCCGAATATATGAAATACATATAATATCAAATGTACAAGCATCTCACACTAGGGGCTATTCATCACGACGATCCGACTTAACTATAACACAACAACAACAATATCTTAAAACACAATGTGCAACCCCGTCAAATTGATCATATCAATTCGGCGAGGTTAAACACCACATATCTGTTGTATATAGGTACCCTTAAGTCAATTGTTGTAATTGAATGAGGACCTATACGAGAGAGCAATCTTACTCGTGATGATAGTATACTATATGGTTTTTCTTTATCTTTCATGTGATACGTTTTATTTACTATCACGTATCATTTAAACATGAATTAAAACCCTACGATTTTGCTTGACTACCTGGACGATGATGGAGATCATACTAGTAGGGTCTGAGTAGTTGGTAAGTACATCCTTAAATGTTCCTAGTTGAAGGAGTATCGAGACCGGGTATCGGTACTCCAGTTTAGACTAGTGTGTGCATTTCTTGACCCGGTTGGAGGGCGATAGCCGATCCTGCAGCTATTGGTGTTTGACATCGAGGATTGTATACAGGTGCTTATTGGACGAGTTATACTGGACGGACTCACCAAGAACTTTTAGTTGGTAATATACCAATGTCAAGTAGCAGTTTTCTGGTGACATGAGTACATGGTAGTCCCTAGGACCTAAGATCGCCATAGTGTTTCATGTGTGTTCCTACTATACTTAGACTTCTACCTTACCACGGGAGTCATGCAAACAGGGTTTTGTTGGGTAAAGTCCTGAAGCACGTGGAGACGGTGAGCGGTCGAGGGAATTCGTCTTTCCCAGTATAAGGAGTTGATGTCACGCTATGCAGAACATGACTACAACCACAAGTCGATGTCTATCGCAGTGGAGATAAACCGATAAGTGTTATCAGTTGTATCTCCGGTTGGTTATGAGTCCTTTGTCGCATGACTTATCGAGTTACTAGGGTCTGACAGATTCCAAACCCTAGACCCGATATGCGATACTCTTAGACGAAGATATCGGACTGTGCAGTGATGTCACTGATAGACTTTGCAAGATTCGGATGAGATTGCTCGTTGACCTTCTTTCGATTAATACTTAGGTAGCCGTTACGTGCAGCTAGTACTGCTGACGTGTTTCTAGGCTGTGGATATAATCTTAACCTACTGCCAGCAAATTGTCGAGTCTTTAAAGTCTCATACAGAGATTTCCCAACACATGCGAAACGATGTAGGGTACATATGAGGATACGTGCAAGAGATTGATTAAACACATGTATTTGATATACGTATTTTAATCAGGTGTTTAACGATATTAGCCGGTATATATATGATATAACCGGATTATTAAATCAAGTGTTGATTTAATAATTATATATATATTTATATATTAACTAATATCATGCTCACTTTATTATTTTCTTCTCTTAATTAATATTTATATTTGATATAAATATTGTTTAATGTACGATGATACATTAAAGATGGCTGTATAAGAATTGTATGGAAGATGAGAACACTTTTATTCTTTCATTTGTTTAAATGAGAATGAGTCATTGTTTTAAGATGCCTGTAGACTTGACAACTCATTTGTGTGACTCATTAGTTTTACTCATTCTTGGATTTGTTTTCATCTTTAGCCATGCTTTTTTTCTTCATACTCTCATCACCTCCTCCATGGCTTCTTCTCTTGATTTCTTTAAGTGAGAAAGTGGAAAAAAAAAGAGAAAATTTATGTGAGCCAATCATTCTACATCTCCTACTAATCATTCTTAGTAAGTTTAATTAGTGGGTTACTTTATTTTGATGAGATCAATTTGAAGCTAAAGTTTATGTTGAAGTTATCTCAAGGTGGATCATCTTCAGCGAGAAGATCATCGAGCACGATTATTCCGAATTTCATGGAGGCTAGCCGGAGTCCAAGAAGAGATGGCTAATGCGCTACAAAGGTTTTAGTTTCTTTAAACTTATAGAATTAGCTCACTAGTTTTGTTGCATGTTGTAGTTGTTGTTCATGATCCTATATTTGCTTGTGATTGCTTTCTATATTTTTAAAATTATCGCTTCCGCCATGTTATAAACCCTATTGTAGAGAGCATAGCAAACTTACAGTGGTATCGGAGCCGGTCCAATGACTACAACATGTTTTCGTGGCGAGATGAATCCCTAAATCTATTTTTCGATGCACATTAAAAACTGTTTTTTGTGTGCTTCAAAAACCATTTCCTTTTAGTATTTTTTGTTGCGCTTGGGGTTAATTGAAGGGTTCAATATGAAGTTAGAGGTGTTACGGAAGCTGGGGAGGGGCCACCCCTATCTGGGAGCACCAATTGGTGCTCTCGGGGGAGGGTGAACACCCGAGAGCACCATTACGGTGCTCTCAGGTCAGCCATGACCCGAGCCCACTTTTTGGTGGGTTCGGGCCATTGTACCCCTCCCGAGCCATTGAAATGCCAATCTAATTTTTCTCTGGGGCTTCACAAAAAATTTGGGTGCGTTTCGGGTTCATTTCGACTTATTTTGACGCTAAAAGTAATGATTTTTGTGTCGAGGTGAATAATGTTTTTCAAGTGTTGAAAATCAACGTTTCAGTTTTGATGTTTTGGGGAGTCATGGGACATTTGAGATGAGTTGAATAGATTAAAATATTTAATAAATATAACTCATCGGCGTAACGTCGTCGATTTTATGCGATCAATTCGACGGGGTTACCCATATATATTGTGATATATTGTGATGTTTGTTTTGAATGTGTTGGATTATCGCGAAATGAATAACCCCATGCGGAATTGTGATAAGTGTTATTTTCATTCACGTTTGTAGCCATCTTGTATATTCATTAGTTCAGGACGAGCTTCAACTTGTGGCTGCCGTTTCTACTATATATATATTCTTTGTTTTGGGACTTAGCGGTTCACATGTGGCCATAGTCATCGCATGATATATTATTATTTGTCGAGACATGATTAGGTTGCGATCGTTATCTCCGTTGTATAATACAGGTTTAGGATTACCCCGCGGAGAAGCACACGGGCGACCAGGTTCTATATTGCAGTGGGTGGATATCTCAAGAAATTGAGATCGGGTCACTCGAGTCTAGAATTGGCGGGTTGCTTGCCGCACTTGTAGGGAATATAGGATAGACCTGCGGAGGAGTGCTCAACTCACCGGATTCAAGAAAGTGTCAGGTGGCCCCCTCATGATGATGATATTAGATTGCCTCGTTTCTTGGGTTGCTTGGTAGCCTGCCGCACTTGTAGGGGTCTGTTTTTGGCTGCGCACGGGCTATTCATGCAACTGGGGAATGTGATGTTTTGTTTGATGGCTCAAATGAAATGCGAGATTCTTAGGTAACCCGACCATTCAATCTCTGTATTTTTCATTACTTACTTGTGATGTGATTACTTTCCTGTGATGATGTTTATCGCTTGCCTGTAATATTGATTATCTGCCTGCGATGATATATATGATGATATATTGATATGTGTGATATATAGGATAAATAAATAAATGCTATATACGTTTTGCACCCGTGCTAGCCCTGCTCCTGCCCTGCCGTAAGTTAAGTAACTTTACGGTGAAGATCCGGGGCCCCGTGGCAAATGCGGATGGCATGTATGTGCATTCTATTTTTCTTTTCATATCATGTCTTATCTGTAATGGTGTGAGGAGATGCTTGATAATATGAGATTATCTATTTGATGGGATTGCATTGATTCGGATTAATGTAAAGATAATAAACCTAAAATACGTTGTAGGAACCAAATATTAGATATTGGTGTTATAATCGATTCTTTTGCTTTGCGTCGAGGTATTCGGTTAGGAATATCCCGCACCTCATTCGACGAGGTAAGAGCCTAGATTCCTTCACAGGGAGTGATCTCTTTGGCAAAAGATTGTGTTACTATAAGTTTGCAAATTGAATAGCCGTATCCTATTGCTTTGCATAGAGGTATTCAGTTATGAATATGTTGCACCTCATTCTATGAGGTAAGAGCCCTGATCCCTTCACGGGGAATCCACACTTAAGTAATAATCTACGTAACTATAAATATGCAAAACCACTTGGTTCTTACGAGGAGATCAAGTTTATTACGTTAAGAGTTTTCTTAAAAGCCAGTCGTAGCTCTCTGTCATTTCAGGAAATAGAGTACTTAGTATTCGTGTTGCGTTTGTTGATCATTCGTCAAGGTGTAGTGTACGGTAGATAAATGATGTCTTTCTGCTTGCATGTGATGCGATTGGCTAGGACGGTCGTATGGCTTTGTTGATCATTTATCAAGGGCCTATACGGGTGTATCTAGACTTATCAAGAAATGACGGGTTAAACTTGACTAAGACTCTTTGATTTGTTGATCATCCGTCAAGATCCTAGGGTCCTAGGGGTAAAAACCGATATCGGGAGTTTCAAGTATTGAAACTTGCAATGAGACTGCATACCATCTATGGAGTGGGGTAATTTGTTGGCCATTCGTCAAGGTTACCATGCCATGATAGGTTAGATCCCGATTCCCACTGTGAGTAATAGTTACTCTCGGGATATGATTCCGGCTAATTCTCCATTTAGGGTTTGAAGGAGAATTCGACGGAACAGTGGGAGCCATCCTGATTAGATAAATATACCAATCTAATTTTGATAGAATGCACGACGAGTGTTTCTTTTCTCTTTCTCTCTCTTGCAGCGACCTAAGACTGACCTTAAGCTAAAAACTCGTAAACCAAGTTAACCGAACCTTTTTACAATCAATGACTTTGGAATGTCATGATTTCCCTATTTCACGACCTAGTCGCATATGTCTTTACCCCTCCCACTTCCCCTTTTACTTTCTTCAGAACACTCTCTATCTGATACACAGATCCATATTGCTTCGAAGGCCATCATATAGTTAGATACAAACTCAAATAAATTGTTTCAGTCGAGCATGGTCGCAGGTTCTGGAGAAAATGAATTGTATATGATACAGTTTATTTGTCTCTCCTTTCCACCTTATCTCAAGTTTGAGAGCTCCTTAAATAAGGTAAGAAAGAGAGACAACAATAGGAGACGAAGTGAGCGGAAAGGAAAATACAACTACTGTTATGATCCTGGGTAATGAAAGAGGCATTACTTAGAATATCCGGCCACCCCTTAAAACATTTTGATGTTTCATGGAATCCATGTGATTGTAATCGAAAACTGTTTTCCAATTAATTCTGACTCCTGGGTATATAGATACCGGATTAACATCCCATATCTGTAAGATGTTACAGATGCTGAGAATGATTAGATTATTGGAAGGGTGATTTAATCCTTAATATCGGATATTGGAGCAATTGTTGCCACTGGGGAAATCACCTGGTTTTGCTTTTCGGCAAACTTTTGGTTTTGAATATCTATTATTATGCATCAACTTTTAAAAACTAATATATCCGTCTCTTTATTTGATAAAGCAGGATATAAATTTCAAAAATTATATTATGAACATTTACCTTTATCATTTGATGATTGGGTAAGGTGCATTGAATAAAGGAATATACATTCTTAATCAAAATACAGTTTTCAAATTGCAACACACATAGTATGTGTTACTGAACTCATAGGGCTTATACATAATGATGTATGTTGTCCGGTGTCCGCACGCATAAGGGGTTGGTACTCATATTTCATTCCTTTTTACTATGAGTTCTCTGGTTTTAGACGCTCATTCTTGTTGAAATACAAAGTCCAAATATTTTGAGAAGTTCATAAGATATAGAAATAGTAGAGAACCAAACGTTCTTCGAAGTGTTCGAAGATGTGAATATTTATGCTAGGTATTCCGTAGTAATATAATCGAGAATTTGATTCTCTCTCAGATTGCTCATCCTTGGGTGCGCTCTATGATGAGTAATGCTGAATCGTCTTTTTCGATTAAGAGATACACTAGAAATAGATGTATATCAATAGATACTAGTTCCACCTAAATCAATACCTCCAAGTCTATATGTGATATAGAATGGGTTATCATCTTTAGATTGTTAAGATATTGAGTTGTCCGGGTTATATTTAAAACTAGAATCTGGATAAACTCAAGGCACGTTTTGGTAACGACAGTTTGTGGGTTATCTCGGGCGTTGATGAGGGTTTAACATTCTACCATTTTCAAGATCAAAAGTCGTTTTGTTCTCGACATGCCGCTTTTTTTTGCAAAAGAAATTAGTGGGAGTATGGTAGAACTGGAAGTGATTCTAGAATCACAAACGGTTACTGAAGATTTAGTAGAACCTGCAGATTCAATTGACCCTGACAAAGTTTAGCCTACTCCGCAGATTTGGTAGGTGACTTCAGCCACCTGAGAGGTACTATAGTTTCTTTGTTGACGGTGACAAGAAGGTTTGCATCATGTGATAATTACCCTACTTATTATTAACAAGCCATGGGAAGTGATTACTTCCGGTTGATGGCTGGATGCCAATTTATCCTAATTGGACTCTATGCACCGCAACAAAGTGTAGACTTTGCTGGGTGCTCCTGAAGGGGTAAAACCCATTGAAAGCAAGTGGATCTTTCGAGATCGATGCAAATGGAAAGGTACTGACCTAATAAGGCCAGACTTGTAGTAAAAACTTTTCATCAAATACCCGTTGTGGATTGTGATGAAACTATTATTTCAGTGTCTGCGCCGAAGTCCATACGGATATAACTTACAACTGTTGTCTTTCATGACTATGATATTTGACATGTGAATGACTATAATGTCTTTCTAAATTGGATGTAGAAGTATACGTGTATATGACTCTGCCAGAGGGTTATCTTAGTCAGTAGGAGCAGTGGTAAGTGTGCAAGTTGCTTAAGTCTATTTTTAGACTAAAGCAGGCATAGCGGAAATGGATCATCTGTTTTGATGTCACGGTCGAAATGTTTGACTTCATCAAAATGAGAGATGAATCTGGTATCTGTAAAAAGATAGTAGGGAGTGCTGTTAGATTCCTCATATAGTATGTGGATGACATACTTATGATAGAAAGTGATGTTCCTATGCTGCAATCGGTAAAACAATGGTGGTCAAAAGTGTTTCTCCATACATGATATGTATGTTAGTCCAATTCAAGAGAAACATAGGGTAGCAGTGAAGAGCATTTGATGTTCTTAGTGTATGGTAATGGCAGCCCCCTGAAGGAGATAGTTACCGATTCTAGCTTCCTATAGAAGACAGAGCGTCTGTCGCGAGTAATAAGTTTACCCTCTTTTGAGGAGCGGTATATTGGAAAGAGTTCCAAGTGGGATACTAAGGTAGTCGTGGCGCTGGATACTGATTATGAATCAACAAAGGATACCGCTTGAGAATTCGCAATATGATCTCATCGTCAGTTTAGGCAAATACTAAGGCAAGCATCGCACATTTCGGAAGATATTTGATCTCCGTAAAGTTAAGAATCTGGTAGAAACAGAAAGATGCGCTTTGCCGGGTCCACTCATTGAGGCTAGTTTTCGAACATAGTTTGCGAAACTTCTAGTATAGAAGTTGGGTATGCGATACCGCAATAATTGGCGTTAAGTGCAATCCTTAGATTGTCTTGAGCTACATGCCCTTCGTGGGAGATTGTTGGATATAGATGCCCTCAAGTCAATTATTGTAATTGAAGGAGGACCTATACGAGAGAGAAATCTTACTCGGGATGATAGTTTGCTATATGGTTTTTCTTTATCTTTTATGTGATGTGTTTTATTCACTATCACTTATCATTTAAACATGAGATAAAACCCTAAGATTTTGCTTGACTGCCAAGACAATGACGAAGATCATACTAGTGGGGCTTGAATAGTCGATAAGCACATCCTTAAATGTCCTTAGTCATAGGAGTATCGAGACTAGGTATTGGTAGTTCAGTTTAGACTAGTGTGTACGTTTCCTGACCCGGTTGGAGGGTGATAACTGATCCTGCAGCTATTGGTGCTTGACATCGAGAATCGTATACAGGTTGTCACGCCCCGCTTCCCAGTGCATGGGAGAGAACGCGACGGGACCCACTACGTATTTACTCTGAAGTAAACACACTAAACATATCTAAGCAATATAAAGTAAAGTACACAAGAGATATGAATGTAAATGAATAACAACTTTATTTATTAAACATTCTTTTATAGGTACAACTGGAAAGTAAATACATGAATAGAAAGCAATGCCTAAACAGTGGCATAACAGAAATGAAAATGGAATAAGTACAAATGGCTACAGTTCTGGGTCTTTGGTGTATTGCTCAGGGGCCTACTCCAAATGCTCCTGACTAGTCTCGTACTCCTCAGCGTCGGGTCCTCCTGACAACATTCCAAAGAAAAAGAGAAATATGAATGTCGTCAGCGAACAATCGCTCGGTAAGTCCCAAACATGAGGGAGAAGTAGAATAGACAGAGAGAGAGAGAGTATAGTTTTATAATATTTTATTATAATGTTAGCGCAGTTGTTTGTAGCTTGGTACAAAAAATACCAATGTATACGAGAGGAGTCCCACTTATATCGGAGACTTTGGTAACCCGTAGTACAAGGCTCCGTAGATAATACCATGGAACAACGGCATGGATGTAATTACGTCTTAAGTGACCACCTCGTGCCACCTTTAACATGTTACATACTAGTCTACCCCTTTATAACCCCGTAGTGTTTATGTATTGATTGTATGGATTGTATTGTCTTGTCTTGTATTATAAATTGTATAGATAGATAACTTGCCGAAACCATGATATCAGTAAATGTAACGGATATAATGGATGAACATATAGATGGAGTATATCTATGGTTCGGTTCAGTCAAGTGGTATAGATTGATATAGCTTGAATATATGGATTCATGGATTCATGTTGCATTTGTAGTTTTATGCTTGAATCACATTCAAGTCAGATTGATTAGATTGAGACTCAGTCTGAGCCAGACACTTTAAAATAAATTGAAGTCCTGAATTGTTTTAATGTTATCGGTAACTACTGCATATGGACGGCAGGATTTGCGTCTTTTTTCAAGACAATTACCGTATTGATAACACCGTTTGTTAGATTGTCTACCTTAAATAGGCAAGCACCTATATCTTCGGCTCCCTGAGGCTCAAGAGACTGGTCCCGCTTAAACCCATGTTTACTAGGGTCCTTATTGTAATTTAGTATAATTTGAGGGGTTTTTATGTAAAATTAGTTTTGGCATAATTTCAAAATACACCTCAAGTATTTAATTATAGTCTTTAGGGTTTTCATAGATGTATATTTTATAATGTGAAATTTCTAGTGAATAGAACCTAGTTTCGTAGTATATGGTATTTTCTTGAAATAATGTACTTGTGTTGTATTTGGACGATATTTTCATGTAATAGTGATTCCTTTGATTTAGAAAACTTGGAATGTTTATATAATTAAAATAGATATTTTGATAATAGATATATATATTTAATGAAAATAATTTATTTATTTTCTTGTAGAAATCTCATTTTCTAATAAAAAATGTATAAAAATTCCATCGAGATCGAATGCTCCTTGCGAAGGTCTGCATCTCGCTCTACTAAGCCCGAGGATGTGCGATAATCCATACCATCCCGAAAGAGGTCCCCAAAATGGGTTGTAGAGGCGCAATTGCATGGAATTGTTTAATACATCTTTTTATAGAGAACGGTTTTGTAACTCTAGGGTATTTATTTGTAAAGTCGTATTTTTCCGTATTCTATTATCCCAAACTTCATCGTGCTATGATAAAGATGTGTGTTGTGATGAGTTAGGTTATTACCTTGTGAATTATCTAAAGGTATAGCAAGAAATAAAGGTTATAATGTCGAAATGAATAGTTTATGGTATTTTTCTTTAAAAGTGCGATAAAAGACACAAAATTAATTCTTTTGAGGTGAAACTTGTTTTAATAGGTTTATTAATGTTTTCTAAACAATATGTGAGAGTATGATATGTTCTTGAGTAAGAAAAGTATAATTTTAAAGGAAAACCAAATCGGAAGTCGGATTAACTCCGCTTCCGTCGGGTTTTGGAAATGTAAATTTTTAAAGAAGAAGAAGAGAGGGGTAGATGGGACTTACGGGCTTGTTGGACTAGAGGAGAGAAAGAGGGTCCTAAAGAATGCTTCAGGGCGTTGTCTCGTCGCCGGAATCTCCTCGGAAGTTCGTCGGAGCTTCACCCTTCGCTAACTCCACTTGTACACTAAAAGACTTGGGAATTGGTATAGTTTTTGTAATAAAATTCTGAGTGAGAGGGGTGTAAAATGGAGTGGGTATTTATAGGGAAAATTATGGTTTAGGGGTGATGAATTTGAGAATTAAAAATGCATTTTAAAAGGAATTAAATGGGTGATTTAAGTTCTCCGTGTGAATGCAGAGAAAACAAGCAGTGTGAAAGGAAGTGGGGTAGACCAAGGGTTGCAGGGGAAAAGAATGGGAGCATTCCCAACGGGGGAGACCGGCGGCGCCAGGCCTATTGAGCTTTTCGCCGGTTTTGTACCGTCCGGTGGGGGTGGGTTTGGTTGCCACGTGTCCTAGTCGATTGGTCTTCTACAGTGCACATGTTTAATTAGTCAGTAACTCTTCAGTTTACGTGTTGTGCACGTGTAGACCCTTGGGCTTCTAAAATGATTAAAAGAAAATAAAGCAAAAAGATAATGTGGCTGATGGGATTCGAACTCGGGGCTATATCACAGCAGGGCAAGGGCTTACCAGTGAGCTACAAGCTCCTTCTTGCTGTTCAAAAGCAAATCAAACTTATAACTAGTGCTCAGGCTCAGGGGTTCCTTTCTGTATTTTATAAAAATTGGTACAGAAAGTTAGGGTTGTTACACAGGTACTCACTGGATGAGTTACACTGGACGGACTCACCGAGAACTCCTAGTTGGTAATATTCCAATGTCAGGTAGCAGTTCTCTGGTGACATGAGTATAGGGCAGTCTCTAGGACCTGAGATCGCTATAGTGTCTCATGTGTGTTCCCACTATACTTAGACTTCTACCCTACCACGGTTCAAAGGAGTCGTGCAAACAGGTTTTTGTTGGGTATAGTCCCGAAGCACGTGGAGGTAGTGAGCGGTCGAAAGGATTTGTCTCTCCCGGTATAGGGAGTTGATGCCGTGCTGTGCAGGACATGTCTACAACCACAAGTTAATGGCCATCGCAGTGGAGATAAACTGATAAGTGTTATCAGTTCTATCTCCGGTTGGTTATGAGTCCTCTGTCGCACGACTTATCGAGTTATTGGGGTCTGACAGATTCCAAACCTTAGACCCGACATGCGATACTCTTAAACGAAGAGACCGGAGTATACGGTGGTGTCACTGATAGACTTTGCAGGGTTCAGATGAGGTTACTTGTTGACCTTCTTTCAATCAATACCTGGGCAGTTGTTACGTGCAACTAGTATCGCTGACGTGCTTGTAGGCTATGAATATGATCCTAAGTTACTGCCAGCGTATTGTTGAGTTTTTAGAGTCCCACACAGAGGTTTTCCAGCACATGGGAAACGATGTAGGGTACATATGAGGATACGGGCAAGTGTTCGATTAAACACGTGTATTAGATACACGTATTTTAATCGGGTGTTTAAAGATATTAGCCGGTATATATAAATGATATAACTGGATTATTAAATCAAGTGTTGATTTAATAATTAAGTATATATTTATATATTGATATATTTATATATTAACTAATATCATGCTCATTTTATTATTTTCTTTTCTTAATTAATATTTATATTTAATATAAATATTGTTTAATGTATGATGATACATTAAAGATGAGTGTATAAGAATTGTATGGAATATGAGAACACTTTTATTCTTTCATTTGTTTAAATGAGAATGAGTCATGGTTTTAAGATGCTTGTAGACTTGATGACTCATTTGTGTGACTTATTAGTTATGACTCATTCTTAGATTTATTCTCATCTTTAGCTATGCTTATCTTCTTCATACTCTCATCATCTCCTCTATGGCTTTTTCTCTTGATTTCTTTAAGTGAGAAAGTGGAAAAAGAAAAGAGAAAAATTAAGTGAGATAATTATTCTACATCTCCTACTAATCATTCTTAGAAGGTTTAATTAGTGGGTTGCTTCATTTTGATGAGATCAATTTGAAACTAAAGCTTGTATTGGAGTAATCTCAAGGTGGATCATTTTCGGTGAGGAAGTCATCGAGCAAGCTTGTTCCAGGATTTGTAGAGACTAGCCGGAGTTTAAGGAGAGGTGACTAACACTCTATAAAGGTTGCAATCTCTTTAAACTTGTAGAATTATCTCACTAGTTTTGTTACATATTGTAGTTGTTGTTCATGATCCTATATTTGCTTGTAGTTGCTCTGTAGATTTTTAAAATTATCGCTTCCGCTATATTATAAACTCTATTGTAGAGAGCATAGCAAACTTACAATATCAACACATGCCATCAAACTAGCTCGATCGAACACTTCATTGAGCTAATTTGAAGCCACGACAAACTATTTCAAAACCCACGGAGTTGCAAACTCTAAATTCTGATGTCCGAATTTCAAATCCACTCCGGCTGTCCAAAATCCATTCAATCTGCATCATTTCAAGTTCCAAATGACTCGAAAACTTCCCGAGACTCTGGGTGGGACCTCGGGCACGACCCACGGGATCCTTAAGGGCTGTAAGTGGGTCCCACAACCTATGTCCACAAAATTGTGGTCATGGGTATCCGCTGACCAAAGAACATCCAGCTGGACGTTCTTTGAATCAGCCCCCCACCCGAGACCACTTTATGGTGGTCTCGGGTGGGTGGGTCCACCCAAGTCCCCGAGGACAGCCCCGGGTCATCTCCGAGCCTGCATGGAGGTCTTGATTCGAACCATAGACCGCCCGGGGCTCGGGAAAACACCAAATTGAATGGATAACACGGCTGAAAATTTTGGACAGCCACAAAGTTAAAAACAGTTTTGAAAAAATGGGGATTTTGAATTCGTTTGCCGCAACAACAACTATTAGTATTTGATTTGGCTCTGATACCTCTGTAGAAAAGGATGCTAGGGTCACTATGATAGTGAACCGCGACGGAATTGCATAACAAAACTTATGGAAACATAACACCAATTCCAAACAACAAGATCAATCAAAATCTAGTAGTTGCAAACAAGTAGAGAGCAAAATAGTGTGCTACAACTTTTGTAACGCGTTGGCCACCTCTCCTTGGACTCCAGCTAGTCTCCAATTGGTTTGGATCAAGCTTGCATGATGATCTCCTCATCGAACATGATTCACTATGAGATATGCCCAACACAAGCTCCCATTTCACAAACTTTGTGTATGTGAAGCAACTTGCAATACTGATTTGCTAAAGAAGTGATGTAAGAAGATGTAGATAATATTGCTCACTGATTTTATTCCCTTTTTCTTTTCCTTTCTCTCTAAATGAAAACGAGAGAGAGAGAGAGAGAGAGAGAGAGAGATCATGGTGAGAATGAAAGCGAGGATAAAAAACTTAAGCCATATCAAAGAAAAGATTAAGTGCTCTCTCCAAAATACTACTCTTCTTTTCTTCTCTGACTCATTTGTTTTTTTAATAAATAAATAAAATGAATTATCCTCATATCATTCTCCATGTGAGTCTCATACACACAACTAATATGTATCATGTACATATCAATTATATTTGTATCATATACAAATAATAATCCAGAGAAGAAAAATTAAAGTAAGTATGATATTAGTTTATATATATATATATATATATATATATATATATATATATATATATAATTAAATCAATACTTGATTTAATAATCCGGATACATCAATATATATACCGGCTAATATCATAAAATGTCAGAATAAAATTCGTGTATCAAATACACATGTTTTATCGAGCTCCTGCTTGTTTCTCCATATGCTCTTTACATCGTTCCGTTTGAGCTGGGAAAACTCTGTATAGGATTCTAAAAACTCGACAATACGCTGGTAGTAGATTAGGATCATACTCATGGCCCACAAATACGTCAGCGGTACTAACTGCACGTAACGACTGCCCAGGTTTTGATCGAAAGAAGGTCAATGAGTAAGCTCATTCAAACCCCGCAACGTTTATCAGTGACGGTCTTCGTACAGTCCGGTCTTTTCGTCTAAAAGTGTCGGATACTGGGTCTAGGAGGTGGTTACCATCAAACTCCCATTAACCCGATAAGTCGTGCTGAAGTCAAGCTCATAACTACCTGAGAAACTACTGATAACACTTATCAGTAAATCTCGACTGTCTTGGCCAAGGACTTATGATTATAGCCAGTCACGCACAGTGCGACATCAACTCTCTATACCGGGAGAGAAGAATCTCTTCGATCGCTTACTGTCTCCATATGCTTCGAAACTGTACCCACTAAAACTGTTTGCACGGCTTTTTAAAGCCGTGGTAGGGTAGTACAGTAGGAACACATACAAGACACTATGACGATCTTAGGTCTACAGACTACCATGTACTCATGTCCCTAGAGACTTTCTGACAATAGGTATAATCCTATCTAGGAGTTCTCTGGCGAGTCCGTCCAGTGAAATTCATTCATCTAATGAGCACATATATACAATCTTTGGTATCAAACACCAATAGCTAGGGGATCAACCATCGCCTTGGTCGGGGTCAAGAAGCATATACACTAGTCTAATTTGGAGTATTGATACCCAGTCTCGATACTCTCTCGACTAGGGACATTAAGGATGTGCTTATGGACTACCAAGGCCCCACTAGTATGATCTCTATCATAATCCTGGTAGTCAAGCAAAGATTCTACGGGCTTTATCATTATATATTAGTGATACATGATAACGAGTAAAACATATTCACATGATTGATAAAGACAAATCAGATAGTATACTATCATCTCGAGTAAAATTGTTCTCTTGTATAGGTCCTCCTTCAATTACAATAATTGCCTTAAGAGCACCTATATCCAATATTACCATCGCAGCAAACACAACCTTTTCCCTTAGATCCGAACCACTGCCTTCAAAACGACGGTATAAGAAAGTGGGGAAGAGGACCCTAGCCGTCACCCACCGTTAACCTAGATCATAGAATTGAAGAACCTAGGTTCCTTAGCCATGCTCTGATACTAGTTGTTGGGAACAAGTTGATCTACGGAACAATATTCGCGACAAATCAATCACGCAATAATCACCACACAATTAACAAAAGACAAATTAATAAGCGCGAGTATAAATAAGAAATCAAAATGCAAACAAGAGAGGATTTATTAACGAGGTTCACCCACCGTATGGCTAGTCCCGGCAGAGTGGAATCTGAAAATGTCCACTAGAATACTTGAATCAATTATAAGCACGAGTAACCCTAGGAGGTTTCTCTCAAATCTCTTTAGATCTCACAAATCCTACCCGTCACCCTCTCAGTACAATGATCTCTTTGTACTAATTAATTTTCGCCGCATAGAATACGTATGAGAGGCCTCTTTTATAAGCAACCCCTAATCCTATAAAAAACAAGAGATAAATCTAAATTTACTAAAACAGATCCACTGTAGATTTGTCGTCGACAGACGTCTGACCCACACTTAGGCAGTTGTTGTCTCCAATCTGTATCCCTTTGTTTTTCTTATTCAGGCGTCTGTTGTGTCCCCAGACGTTTGTTCTAAAGTCTCGGGTTGGGCTTTGTAGGGTGTTTTTCGTCATCCCATTGAGATGGGAATACGCGCGCGCTTGTCAGGCGCATTACAGATTCCCTCTTTCTAGGGTGGGCGGGGGTTTATTGATTGTAGGGATCCGAATCTCCGGCAGCCGCGGACTAAGCTGCCGTTAATTACCCCTCGCCTTTGGAGCGAGAAAACCTCTGATTGACGGGTCAACTATTCATGCGAACTCAATATGCAGTGTGCGTGTTTTGAAGGGGTTTTGGATATATCAGGGGCCCCGCAGAGTTTTTACGGGGGTCCCGCTACCCGGATAGCTGGCTGGGGGTCAAGAGGGCTAGCAGCCCCCTTGCGGGGTACGGGGCAGTGCCCCGTTAGAAATTTTTCCTAACGGGGGAGGTATTTTTAGTGTGGAGTGTGTGTAAAATGGGGGGAAAATGGCTTCCAAAGGACGCGTGGGTGCCAGCACTTCACGTGCCTAGCATGCAGGCGCTGGGTGCTGGCGCCTCAAGTGCTTGGCATGTGGGCGCTGGGCGCTATGCGCGGAGCACTGAGCACTGAGAGCCAGTGCCCTACGTGCCGGGTACGCGGGCGCTAGGCATCAGCTGCGAAAGGGACTTAGTCCCTGCACGGGGAGCTGTGCTCCCAAAAGGAAATATTTATTATTTTCTTTATATATATATATATATATATATATATATATATATGTTTTTGAGGAGTTGGACTCCTAAGATATTTTGGAGCTGATGAAAGGGGCTTCTCCCTTGAGCCCTGGATCTTCCCCAAAGTGGGGTTCTTGGAGGTGGATCTCCTTCTTCCTCCTCTGTTGGCAGGATCTTGAAGAACAAGAAGTATGAGATTTTAAAAATCTCTCCCTTTTGAGATCTGATGGGAGATTTGAGTTCCTCTTTATGGGTTTTGTGGTGAAAAACTATTTAATTTTGGAAAAGGAAGAGTAAAACTCTTGATTTAATTAAAAAGGGGGAAGAAAGTTTAGAACCTTGGGGAAGGAGAAGGAGGCACAAAGAACCCTAGATTTTTGAGAGAATGAAAAGTGTATCTTTTATTCATCATCATATTGCCTTATATAGGCTTGCACATTTACACATAGCCCCTTAGGCTTTACAAAATGGCATTTTGCCAATCCCATGTCTCATGTGCTATTTCTTTTTGCACATAAGCCACGGGCTTACAAAAATTTGGCTTTATACCCATTTTGCTTACATTCATGCATAAAAAATTACATAAAAATTATTTATTACATGATTTCATTTTGGCATGGGGAGGTTGCCGCGGGCTCGACTTGGGCATGGGCCCGCTTGACCTGAGCTTAGGCCCACCTGGCTTGGGGTTGACCTTGATTTTGAGTTGGTCAACCGGGGTGCAAATTTTGACCCCAACAAAGTGCCCCCCATCAATAAATGCACACCGCACATTTAAGTTGTGTGCATGAAATTGATAGATCTTGAAGCTGGACTTCGAGGTGGAACATCATTCCGGGGGCGGAGCATCCCTCGGAGAGCATGATTCCCGGAGATCGGAGCATCATTCCGATTTGCGGAGCATAATTCCAGTGTCGGGGTATCATTCCGAAGAATTGGATCATAATTCTGAGGGTTGGAGCATAATTCCGGGATCGAAGCATCATTCCGAAGAGCGGAGCATGATTCCAGGGATCGGAGTATCAATCCGAAGAGCGAAGCATGATTACGGGGATCAGAGCATCATTCCGAAGAGCGGAGCATGATTCCGGGGATCGGAGAATCATTCTGAAGAGTCGGAGCATCATTCCGAAGGTTGGAGCATAATTTCGGGATCAGAGCATCATTCCTGAAGAGCGGAGCATGATTCCATGGATCGGAGCATCATTCCGAAGAGCGGGGCATGATTCTAGGGATCGGAGCATCATTCTGAAGAGCGGAGCATGATTCCAAAGGGTCGGAGCATAATTCCGAAGAGCAGCAGACATTCTGACTGAAGTATAATTTCGATACAGAGGTTAATTCCCAGGAGAAGCATAATTTTGGGGATCGGAGCATAATTCCGAGGATCGGAGCATCATTCCGAAGAGCGGAGCATAATTTCAGGGATCAGAGCATAATTCCGATGAGCAGAGCATTATTCCAAAGGATCGGAGCATAATTCCGACGAGCAACAGACATTCTGACCGAAGCATAATTTCGATGCAGAGGTTGATTCCCAGGAGAAGCATAATTTCGGGGATCGGAGTATAATTCCGAGGATCGGAGCATCATTCCGAAGAGCGGAGTATGATTTCAGGGATCAGAGCATAATTCCGATGAGCGGAGCATAATTCCAAAGTGTCGGAGCATAATTCCGACGAGCAGCAGACATTCTGATCGAAGCATAATTTCGATGCAGAGGTTGATTCACAGGCGAAACATAATTCCGACAGGGAAGGCAGGCACTCCGAGGCGAAGCATGATTTCAACACGGGGTACATTCTGAGACGAAGCATGATTCCAACTCAGAGCTTGCTGGTTGACTTGATTACGAGGCGAAGCATAATTTCGACAGGGAAGGCAGATACGCCGAGGCGAAGCTTGATTTCGACACAGGGTACACTCTGAGACGAAGTATGATTCCGACATAGAGCTTGTTGGGTGACTTGATTCCGAGATGGAGCTTAATTCCGACGAGGAGCTCGCTGGTTGATTCCGAGTTGAAGCATAATTCCGACAGGGAAGGCAGATACACCGAGGCGAGGCTTGATTTTGACGCTGGGTACACTCTGAAACAAAGCATGATTTTGGCACAGAGCTTGTTGGTCAACTTGACTCCGAGATGGAGCTTAATTCCGATGAGGAGGTCGCTGGTTGATTCCGAACCGAAGCATAATTCCGACAGGGAAGGCAGATACACCGAGGCGAAGCTTGATTTCGACGCGGGGTACACTCTAAGACGAAGCATGATTCCGGCGCAGAGCTTGTTGGAATTAGTTTGTTTGATTTTTATCTTGTTCGGCGGGATTTTTGAATTTGAGAGGAATTTGGAATTCGTTTAGTATCAGTATTGCTGCACTGGAATAATGCCAGGAGCAACTCATCATTTGCCCTGGGAGGACTTGGGATTTTGGTTTGACTTGTGTTGACATCAGCATTGCTATACTGGAATATGGTACCAGGAGTGAATCATCATCTGTCATGAGAGAATTTGGGGATTTTGGTTTTTGTTTGGCATCAGCATTGCTGCACTGGAATAATACTAGGAGCAACTCATCATTTGCCCCGGGAGGATTTTTGAATTGGTGTCTTAGGAGACAGGTTTAAATCCCTCTCACCTAAGGCTTTTCAATTTTATAGGGCGTAAGGATCCCACAAAAGCATTTTCTTCCTACGAGTCGAAAGAATCTCGTAGGTGTATTTTCTCCTTAGGAGTCGTGGGGACTCCTAAGTGTGTTGCTCCTTTGTGAGTCGTAAGGATCTCACGCGGGAATTTTCTCCTCACAAAGTCGAGAGGACTTTGCGAGTGCATTTCATCTCTTTTTTACGAGTTTGCGCCCTTTTGGGTTTTCACAAACTCACCGGCAGTCCTGCTATTTTTACTCACAGAGCCCTTTCGGATTTTCATCCGTGCCCATTTTGCTTGTGGACATACCCTTTTTTTTTAATCTTCATCACCGGTGGGACTTTAAATGTGGTCTCGCCGGTAGGACTTAGGAGAGATTGGGATCGGTTTATGCCCGTAGATTGTATACGGTTTTGCAGGATGTATCATCCAGACCGTAGGGCTGGATAAATTTTGGGGCTTTGTTGACGTCTGCATCGCTGCACTGGAATATGGTACCAGGAGCGACTCATCATTCGACGTTGGGGTATGGAATTTGGAATTTGGTAGGCGTCTGCATCGCTGCACTGGAATATGGTACCAGGAGCGACTCATCATTCGCCATTGGGCTATGGGATTTGGAATTTGGTTGGCGTATGCATAGCTGCACTGGAATATGGTACCAGGAGCGACTCATCATTCGCCACTTGGGGATTGGGGAGCGATGGCTTAGGAGACAGGTTTAGATCCCTATCACCTAAGGCTTTTCAATTTTATAGGCCGTAAGGGTCCCATAAAAGCACTTTCTCCCTACGAGTCGTAAGGATCCCGTAGGTGCATTTTCTCCTTAGGAGTCGTGAGGTCCCCCAAGTGTGTTTTTCCTTTGTGAGTCTAAGGATCCCACGAAGGTTTGTTCTCCTCATGTACCGTGAGGACACATAAGTGGGTCTTCCTAATGGAGCATAATTCCGAGGGCGGAGACCAGCCGCATAACTGGTGATTGCGGTGGGGCATGGGCATAGTGAGAATTATTTGAGCCCGTGGATTGTATACGGAAGTCAACTTGGGGACCAACCGCAGGACTGGGGAAATTTTGGAAAATTGGATTTTTGTTGGCGTCTGCATCGCTGCACTGGAATATGGTACCAGGAGCGAATCATCATTCGCCATTTTAATTTTGTTTTTGCATTTTTTTTTGTTTTACCGCGATTGCTCTATCATTTCAGCTTTTCTTATCGCGAAGGTCGCGATTGCCCTATCATTTCGGCTATTTATTCGCGGTTGCCCTATCATTTCGGCTTTATTTTTCATCTTTATTTTACTCGCTGATTTTTATTGCGAGTTGCCCCATCATTTCGGCTTTTCTTTTCTTTTTTTATTTACACATTTTTTACATTCCCAGTTTAGCGACTTAGAGGTTGACTGTTCCCAGTTTAATGACGTGGTGGTCGATCTATTTCCAGTTTAATAACTTAGAGGTCATCTGTTTCCAGTTTAAAGACTTAGAGGCTTAGTGACGGGGAGCTTAGAGAAGATACCCGATTGAGTAGTTTTCAGGGGCACCGCTGGAGGTTGCATGAGATGCCTTATTATTTTGTCAGTGTTGATGGCCTTGCCCCCAGCTGGGGCCAAGGAAAGCCGTTCAAACACCGACTTGCATTCGAAGATAGCAATTGAAAACTGTTAACCTGTACAAAGAAGCATGATTTCAGTATAGGCAATCAATGTATATGTTGATTGAGTTCGCATGAATATTTAACCTGAAATATGGGAGAAGAGATAAGTCCCACCGGGCGTGCCAGAATCTGTAGGGTGTTTTTCGTCACCCCATTGAGATGGGAATACGCGCGCGCTTGTCAGGCGTATTACAGATTCCCCCTGCCTAGGGTAGGCGGGGGTTTATTGATTGTGGGGATCCGAATCTCCGACAGCCGCGGACTAAGCTGCCGTTAATTACCCCTCACCTTTGGAGCGAGAGAACCCCCGATTGACGGGTCCACTATTCATGCGAACTCAATATGCAGTGTGCGTGTTTTGAAGGGGTTTTGGATATATCGGGGGCTTGGCACGTGGGCGCTGGGCGCTATGCGTTGAGCGTTGAAAGCCAGCGCCCCACGTGCCGGGCATGCAGGCGCTGTGCGCCAGAGTGCCTGCGCCCCATGTGTCGGGCACGCGGGCACTGTGCGCCGGAGTGCCCCACGTGCCGGGCATGCGGACGCTGTGCACCAGAGGCCAGCGCCCCACGTGCCGGGCACACGGGCACTGGGCGTCCGAGCCCCAGCGCCCCACGTGCCGGGCACGTGGATGCTGGGCGTCAGCTGCGAAAAGGACTTAGTCCCTGCACGGGGAGCTGTGCTCCCAAAAAGAAATATTTATTATTTTGTTTATATATATATATATATATATATATATATATATATATATATATATATGTTTTTGAGGAGTTGGACTCCTAAGATATTTTGGAGCTGATGAAAGGGGCTTCTCCCTTGAGCCCTGGATCTTCCCCAAAGTGGGGTTCTTGGAGGTGGGTCTCCTTCTTCCTCCTCTGTTGGCAGGATCTTGAAGAACAAGAAGTATGGGATTTTAAATATCTCTCCTTTTTGAGATCTGATGGGAGATCTAAGTTCCCCTTTGTGGGTTTTGTGGTGAAAAACTATTTAGTTTTGGAAAAAGAAGAGAAACTCTTGATTTAATTTAAAAAGGGGAAGAAGGTTTAGAACCTTGGGGAAGGAGAAGGAGGCACAAAGAACCCTAGATTTTTGAGGGAATGAAAAGTGTATCTTTTATTCATCATCATGTTGCCTTATATAGGCTTGCACATTTACACATAGCCCCCTGAGCTTTACAAAATGGCATTTTGCTTATCTCATGTCTCATGTGCTATTTCTTTTTGCACATAAGCCATGAGCTTACAAAAATTTGGCTTTATGCCCATTTTGCTTACATTCATACATAAAAAATTACATAAAAATTATTTATTACATGATTTCATTTTGGTATGGGGAGGTTGGCCGCGGGCTCGACTTGGGCATGGGCCCGCTTGACCTGGGCTTGGGCCCACCTGGCTTGGGGTTGACCTTGACTTTGACTTGGTCAACCGGGGTGCAAATTTTGACCCCAACAGGCTTCATTTGCTTCACCAGATGTCTGAAGCATATTTGGTCAGATGTCTGGTGTAACGACTCTGAAATTTCTGTACAGAAAATTTCTTATTATACAAAAAAGGGTATTACAGCCTGTGTAAGAGTTAAAATTTATTTTTGTTAATTAAAACTAAGAAGCAACTTGTAGCTCACTGGTAAAGCCTCTGCATTGCTATGACATACCCTGTGTGTTCGATTTCCATTAGACCCGATTATTTTTAGGATTTTCCTTTCTAATTTTTTCAGAAGCCCAAGAGTTGCACATGCAATACACGGAGAAACGAAAAGTTTCAGAAAAATCAAACAGGCGTAATGAGGTGTACACACCCAACTTAACACGTGGCACAAATCTGGAGACAGACCACTCAGATCCGCCCGCCCGTTTCATTGATTTGGCCGGCGCTCCGGTCTGGATGAGCCCAATTGCCTCCGTGCTTTGCACACTTGTCCCTTCGACTCCCTCAACTCCCCTACACTGTTTGATTTCCCTGCAATCAAACAGAGACTCTTCAATTCACCATTTAACGCCATTTAAATTCTTTTAATCCATATTTTTAATTCTCAAACTCTAATTCTTTACTATAAATACCACCCCATACCCTAGCTCTTCCCCATTCTGAAATTTCTAGCAAAAAAATCTGTTAAACTCTCTAAGTACCAAGTGGAGTTAAGCCTCCCAAGTATAGTAGCAAGACAAACTCGACGACCGGAGCATCTCCGATGAAACCACGACTCCCGAGGGCTTCTTGTTTCTCTTGTTAACCATCTAAAACCGTAAGTCCCTTCATCTCTATCCTTTTCCACCTTAAAACAATTTTTTAAAACAAATTGACAAAAGTGGAGTTATCTCCGATATAATATTCTTTTTAATTTTTGTAATCCACTTGATATGAAAATTAGATCAAAATAACATCCTATACTAATCTTAACCTTATTTTCCATCATTTAGTTTTTAGTTTAACAAAAATTTCATGTGAAACAAACATATAACGAACTTTTTCATTAAAATACCATGAATTTAGTATAATGCTCATTTCAATAATTGTTAAAAATACTTTTAGGAAAACCTCACGGGCTAACGACCTATCCCACACGCACACCATGGTTTCATAGCACGGTATCCTAGTTTTATGGTTCATTTAAAGAATAACTTTTACATTAAAATACCACACCTTTACAAAACGGGTTTATTTTAATCGGTATTTTGAAATCCTTAGCAATTACATCTCTACAACCATCGTTAGGCGACCCGCTAATGGATGGTGCGGATTATCGCATATCCTTGGGATAGTAGAGCGAGATGCAGAACTCCTCACGGAGTATTCGATCTCGAAAAGAAATAAAAATACGGTTTTTAAGAAATGCGATTTTTCTAAACAAAACTAATTTTTGAAAAATTATATAAAAATTATAAATCCGTATTTTCAATAAAAATATATTATGAAACTATATTCTTACTATTAAGTTTCCAAAAATAGTAGTTTTCACAAAAGTACCATAAACTTTCAAAAAACTAGGTTTTATCACCAAAACACCACAACAATTAAAATACATATTCATGAAAACATTAAATATTATAAATCACCCTCGAAATTTATTTTTAAAACTATATTAGAGTATGTTTCATAAAATCCCTTCAAGATATATAAATAATATTTTAAGGACTCTAGAATTAATATAGGTTTAAGCGGTATCATTTCTCTTGAGCCCGAGGGAGCCGGAAAAAGTGAGTGCTTGCCTATTCAGGTTAGACAACTTAACGAAGTTGTCAAATGGCAATTGTCTTGGAAAATGACACAAATCCTGCCGTCCATATACAGCAGTTGCCGATTTCTTCCGAATATAAGATTTTTAACAGTTTAAATCAATTCCTATGAAAAAAACACGAACTCGAATCCAAACTCGAATCTAAACTTGAACTCGAACTCGAACACAAACTCGAACTCTAACCTAACTCGAATCTAAACTCGAATATGAACTCGAATCCAAACTACTCGAACCAACTTGACTCGAACCAAGATTGCAATTGTCATGACTCACATATTACTCGACTCACTCGACTACATTCTACACCTTTTCCAATCTATGGTTTCGATCAAGACACGTTAATCAATCAATCAAATCAATTAAGTATACTATACAGTCATATATATAGTATTATACTCGGGGTGTTTAGGATAGTTTCTTGTGTGAATCCAACGGAGTTTCAGGAGTCCCGTATTAACCTGTTTTTTATTTTACTCGAATATCAGTCGGGTTGACTCATCCACAGGCTAGAGCCCCGATGCTAACACATAAAATGGACCCGTGTTTCCTTGCTCCTGGGGCCCACTCTTGAGTTCGTGAATACTTTGACGGCTGCGTTGACATTCACACTTAAAACTTAACGTTAACCTAATGACCATATAGAGACCTATAGTATTTACTTACCCATGAACATATACTCTTACTCATCATATATATTCTACAATTATAATTTTCTTTACTTTTACTTATCTTTGGGACTTACCGAGCGCTAGTTCGCTGACGGGCATTCTACCCACTTTTCTTCTCTAAGAATGTTCGTCAGATACGGTCGAGACAGAGGAAGTAGAAGCCACAGAGGAGGACTACAACCAGATTGCTATTCAGGGCTAGCTCAGCTTCACTTTTCTTCAGTTTATGTATATCACTTGTTCATGCATTCTCCTTATTGTATTTACTTTCCAGCATAAACTCATGTATTTGTAAATATTGGAAATTGAATGTAAATGAAGATGCTTGTTGAAAAATTTTACAGTCTCCATTTATTCTTGTATTGTGTATTATTGTTTCAATACGCTTAGTATATTTATTTAGGGAATGACCTTCTCTACATAAATATGCCGCGGGCTTGCCACGTTACCGTTTACGTCTACTGGGAAGCGGAGTGTGACAGGTTTTTGTTGGTGGCCCATGCAGGTCTCAACTGCATGAAGTCGTAAACAATATACCATAAGAATTAATGAATTCAACAAACATTTACATTCCTTGCATTCCAAAATTTCTTGAATCTATTCTAACCTATCTTTTATATCAAGATGATGGAATCTCCAAACAATAACAGCACAAACGTCAACGGCAATACTCCACCGCCTACACCACCACCACCTACCATTGCAGCTCCTATCAATGAGCAAACGGTAGTGCTTGAGGCTATCAAGTGCCTATTAGAGGGTCAGCAACAGCAGACTGCTATCCTTATGCACCGCCTCGAAGCGGAGGCACCTAGAGTCAAACAGTTTCGATCCTTACACCCAAAGAACTTCTCGGGTAAGGAGAGCCGCTTGAGGCAGAAGAATGGGCTCAAGCGATCGAGGATGATCTGGCAGCTGCTCAAGTGCCAGATATAGCCTGGGTGAGAGTTGCTAAGATGCAACTGACCGATAACGCCAGGGTATGGTGGAAGGATGAGCAGAGCCATCTCGCGCAACCGATAGAATGGAAAACATTCCAAGACCTCTTCGACGCCAGGTACTTCCCAGAGACTGCCCGCTTTGACATGGAGCAGCAATTCATCCATGTACAGTAAGGCTCGATGTGGGTCAAGTCAGTGGATGAATATGATGCTGAGTTTACCATGCTCAGCAGGTAAGAATTGTCTCAAATTCAATTTTCTGATCTCACTCACAGCACTAATAACACAAGGTCATAACAGGTTCGCTGCACACTGTTCCCCTCCGAAAGACGGCGCGACAGGGACGTCTTGCCTGAGATTCGGGGCAGATGCTAATAGGTGCTATCCGTCCACCTCTCCGAAGATGCCAAGTTGATTTATGGCACCATGTATCGAAGGTTTAAACGGATGCGGCCGATGTAGCAGACTTCGTCAGATTCCCCCTCGTTTGAAGGGTTTTTGATTGTGGGGACGCTCTTCTCTGCAGGCGCAAGCCCCTGCTGTTAATTACGCTACTGCATCACTGTAACAACTTTCTCCTTCTCCAGATGGTCACATCGTGTCGTAGGTGTTTGTTTTATGTTCGGTTGCCCGTGGATTGTATACGGAGACAAGTTATGTTGTCGCCCGTAGGACGTGGACTAGTCCAAATCCGTATCTTTCTTAGATTTGGATTTGGGGTTTGTGTTTAAGGACACGTTAACCTTATTTGAGGCTAAGATCAACTTAAACGTTTGTTAAGGATACTCTAGTCTAATTTCAGACTAAGATCAACTTAACGGGATCGTTTAGATCCAACAAAAGAGTAATTGGGGGCTCTATTGTTTAGTTTAGTGACGTTGCGGTCGATAGGTAGTTTAAGGACATTGCGGTCCAATATTAGTTTTAAGACATTGCGGTCAAGATTAAGGACATCATAATCCGTGGATTTAAGGACTCCACGGTCCGATATTAGTTTTAAGACATCACGGTCAAGGTTAAAGACATCATACTCCGTTGTTAGTTTTAAGACATCACGGTCAAGGTTAAGGACATCATAGTCAATGAGTTTAAGGACCCCACAGTCCGTGAAATGTATGGTTGTTGGGACCCGTCACCTCTTCGAAGACGTTGAGGAATTACAACGATAAATATCAAAGGAGTAAAGAGATGTACCCTTGAACCAAGATAGATTAAATGATCTGTAGCCCAATTTGGAACCAAGACCAATTAATTATATTGTGAGCCCATTGACTCAGTTAAGTCTGGATTGAGGACTTATGGCCAATTTGGGCTAAGTCCAATTAAGTCTGACCCTTTGTTGGACTGTTTGACATTTATCTGGTTCTAGTCCACAAGAGTTTTGAGGGACTTGATAACATTTCTGTTGTAGCTCTGGATGTTATTCAATTTTGAGGTTCAATTGAAGGGGAGGTTTTGCCTCTGAAAGATTAGCCAATTTTGCTAGAAGTAGTGTTAAATACCAAATAACAAAAGTGTTAAACACTAAAGACAGAATTCTCAAACTAGCGTTAAACACTAAAAGAACAATCAGTGTTAAACACTGGAAATATAGTTTTTCGATTTAGTGTCAAACACTAGAAAATAATCAGTGTTAAACACTGCAAATAGGGTTTTCAAATTAGTGTTAAACACTAAGAAAGATCAGTGTTAAACTAACTGGGACTAAAGATCTCTAATTAGTGTTAAACACTAAAGAAAGAGGGGTCACGTGGTGGACACGTGAGAGCGCCCAAGGGTGAGATCAGATTCCCTTTATTCTGTTCTGCAAAAAAAAAGTGTTGAATACTTTCTATATTTGATTTTGGAGCATCACGTGTTGACACGTGACGGGGATTTGTGCGCTGATTTGCCAAGAGGTCACGTGGTAACACGTGAGAGCGCCCAGAGCTTCTGTTTCTTTTGTTTGTTTTTTCTGTGCTTCAGGGGTCACGTGGAGCACGTGAGGCGTTGCCTCTGAGTTCTTTTCTGTGGATCTTTACAGGGGTCACGTGGGGACACGTGACCCTGGTTTTTTGCCTGTTTGAGGATCTGTTTATCTTTTTAAGAATTAAATTCTTCATAGGGTTAAACCCTAGCTATAACTTTAGAGGAATTATATTCCTATTTTCTTTGGAAGAATTATATTCTTAGGTAGGGTTAAACCCTAATTTTCCTTTTGGAGGAAGTAAATTCCCATATATGTAAAGAATCAAGTTCTGGCACAGGGTGAAACCCTAGTTTCATTTTAAGAGGAATTGAATTCCTGTGAGCTTGAGAGAATTAAATTCTCAATTAGAGTTAAACCCTAGTTTTGTCCATCTCGAAGGAATTAAATTCCTATAATTTTGGAGAATCGAATTCTCATATAGGGTTAAACCCTAACTTTATTTTGGAGGAATTAAATTCCTATAACTCTGGGAGAATTAAATTCTCTAAACTCAATTCTTCCTCTAAGTTTTAGATCTACATGGCAGGATCTCGACCCGATGAGAATTAAATTCTTAACTTATGGGGAGATGTGCACTTTACAGATTTTCAACCAAAGAAAGAACTAAGTTCTTTGCAAAAGAGTTAAACTCTTAGATCTTTGAGAATTAAATTCTTCTTTTTCTGAAATTTTGATCCTCTTTCTTTTTCTCACTTAGAGTTTTCTTTCTGAATTTTCAAGATACTAAAATTCTCTTCAAAGTTTTCTCTCCAAAATTCTGTCCCTCCTCCTCATTATTTTTAACTCTCCCTTCTCGACTCCTATTTATAGGAGGATGAGAGGAATCAATTTGTTTAGTAAATCTCTCATTGAAAGATTTGATTTGTTTTCATCATTAATCTGAGGCTTTAGATTACTAGGTGAATTCTATTCACCGTTGGATGTTTTAATCCAAAGATATTCTATTTGTTATTTTGGCGAGATTTAGGGGAAATCTTTCCTCGTCCAAGATTTTTCCATAAATTGGTGATATTTAATCACCCTTGGATTCTTAATCCAACGGTTTTTCATAATTCTTCTCCATTTTGGAAAGATTTAAATGATCGTTTTAGAATTTAATTCTGTTAAACCGTAAGGCTTTTAAAGCCAGTCACGTGTTTTGGTCACGTGTGAGCACGTGACCCCCGGTCACGTGTGAGCACGTGACGCCCCCGAGTGGACTCCTCTTCTGCGCTCTGTTTTGTGCCGCTGCTTTAACCGTCACGTGCCAACACATGACCATTGGTCACGTGCGAGCACGTGATGTCTCTTTTTAAGTTTTTCCTGATTTTTAATCAGGGAACACACACCTTATTCCCATTGCTGAGATCTGGGCACAACGATTCCAGCAAGGGTTGGACCCTGAAATCCAAGCTGCACTCGCTACAGAGGATTTCCCGACCCATGAGCTTGCTTTGAAGGCTCTTCGACGCTATGAGGCAGTTGTAAAGAAGAAGGGAAGACCGTATACTGCCGGTGTGAAACGTCCTATGCACCAGATCACAGGAGGGGCCTCTTCCAGGCCGGTTTTTAACAGACTATCTCGGAGGCCAGTAGGTTCGTTCACCAATAGAAGGCCAGATTTTTGCATCTACTGCAAAAGAACAGGGCATCTTATGAAGAACTGTCGCAGGGCGAACAATTTTTGCCTGATCTGTGGGTCTTCTACTCATGCCACTGGAGTATGCCCCCAGAACCGAGGACCCAACAACCCTCCAGCTAGACCAGCGATCCAAGCTCTTCCTATTCGGTTAGCTCTACCAGCTCCAACTCCCCACACCCAGACCGGCATAGAGGAAAGTGCCGCGACGCCAATCATTCACTATGTCGGTCGAAGAGGCCGAAACTACAGGTCAGGTTATCACCGGTAAATCTTTTCCCTATTCTCTTTCAAGACCTTTCAATTCAAAGCCATCTTATATTTGTTATACCTAAACCTATCCCATGCGACTTAGGTACAATCTAAGTAGCCTCCCTATCTGCACTCACGCTTTTCAACACTGGGGCATCATATTGCTTTATATCGCAACGGTTCGTCCGAACTCATACGATCCCAGTTAAACCGCTCGTATCTAGCTGGAATGTCAGTTCAGGAAACGACGTTCTAAAAGCAACTTTGGGATACGATCTGTGTCCAGTGGTCTTCTGCAGTCGAGAATTTTATGTGGACTTCAAAGTGCCGGACATACCAAATTTCGACATAGTCTTGGAAATGGACTGGCTGGAAACTTTTTTCGCTACCATTGACTGTCGCCAAAGGAGGGTAGTGTTTGAAATACTAGACCATCCAGTGTTCTACTTCAAAAGTGGAGACCGAACTTTGGAACCTAGCGTCTACCGAGCAAAACTAAAGAAGGCAGAGATTGCAGCGTTGCAAGTAGAAGAATCGAAGCCAGAGATAGTTCGAGAGTTCGAGGATGTATTCCCGGAAGATATATCAGTTTTGCTTCCCGATCGAGCTCTTGAATTCAGCATCGATTTACAACCCGGCGCACAACCAGTAATAAAAGTTCCATACCGATTAAGTCCGGAGGGATTGAAGGAGATCCGCATTCAGTTGGATGAACTCCTGAAGAAAGGTTGGATTCGTCTCAATACTTCAAGCTGGGGATCTCCGGTGCTACTGGTGAAGAAGAAAGAAGGTTCCTACAGGATGTGTGTGGATTATCGAGCTCTGAACGAAGTGACAATTAAGAACAAGTATCCACTACCGCGCATCGATGACTTTTTCGATCAGTTAAGTGGATCTTGTATCTTTTCAAAGCTAGATCTTCGTTCAAGTTACCATCAGGTGAAGTTCAAAGAGTCCGACATTCCGAACACGGCATTTAGGACTCGTTATGGTCATTATGAATATCTCGTAATGCCATTTAGAGTGACTAATGCACCTACCATCTTTATGAACTTAATGAACCGAGTTTTTCGAGAGTACTTAGACAGGTTTGTTGTTATATTCATCGACGACATCCTGGTGTATTCAAAGAATCGGAAAGAACACGCCGAGCACTTACGGATTGTCTTGGAGACATTACGACAACACCAGCTCTACGCCAAGTACAGCAAGTGTGAGTTTTGGCTAGATCAAGTCGGATTTCTCGGAAATATCATTTCAGGCGAAAGAATCTCTGTGGATCCAGTTAAGGTGTCAGCTGTCAGTGAGTGGCCGACACCAAAGACGGTGAAAGATATAAGAAGTTTCTTGGGATTAGCAGGATACTACTGACGATTCATTGAAAAATTCTCAAAGATCGTAGCACCCCTGACCAAGCTCACATATAAAGACGAAGCATTCGTGTGGTCAGAAGCATGTGAAAAGGTTTTTGTAGAACTCAACTCGAGATTAACCTTTGCACCTATTCTTGTAATACCGGATCAATCTGGCGGATTCGTTGTGCATTTTGATGCGTCCGGTAAAAGATTAGGATGTGTTCTACACCAGCATGGAAAAGTTGTGGCTTTTGCATCAAGACAGTTAAAGGTCCATGAACGCAACTATCCAACACATGATCTAGAATTGGCAGCCGTCATCTTCGCACTCAAAATTTGGCGCCACTATCTTTTGGGAGAACGAGTGGATATATACGCTGACCATAAAAGTCTTAAGTATGTATTTACTCAGAAAGTACTCAACATGCGGCAGAAAAGATAGTTAGAACTCATGGCAGACTTCGACATCAACCTACAGTATCATCCTGGGAAGGTGAACGTAGTTCCTGATGCACTTAGTCGTCAGCCATTAGCAATGAACCTCACCGTTCAGTGGAGACTATAACAAGAATTGCATGGATTGGAGATTGAAGTAGTTATGCCAGGTAACACTTCATATTTGATAAACTTACAAGTCCAGTCCACTCTTGTAAATCGGATCAAGACAGCTCAAGCAAATGATGCCAAGTTACAAAAGATCCGAGAACAAGTAGAAAGAGGACTACGAACTGACTTCATCATCCATAAAGATGGATCCTTGCGATATGGGAGCCGTTTATGCATGCCAATTGGACCTATTCGAGAAGAGTTGATGAAAGAATCTCATAACTCTCCGTATTCGGTACATCCCGGTGGTACAAAGATGTACAAGGATCTACGAAAATATTACTGGTGGCATGGAATGAAGCTGTTAGGTCCACGTTACCCGTCCCGGTACTTTCGGGGAGGCGGAATAGGTAAAACGAAAATTTTCCCTAGCTAGGTAACATGGACCATTTCATAAAGGATCATCGCTAAACAAAAACTAACAAAAACTATAAGTACTAACTACTATGTAGAATGGTTATACCTTGGTCTTGAACTCCTTCTCTTCTTGTTGTGGTTCTCCCTCTTGCTTGCTCCTTGTAGTTGCTTGAACGGATTCTCCTCGTCGTCTCCTCTTTGCCATAGATGGATCCACCCGAGGGCCTCGAACTTGAGCTCCTATCTCAATCTAGAGATCACTAAGGTGCTTGGTTTACTAAACCTAGTACCTTAGAGTGAGTAGAGAAGATTTGTGGTGGTAGCTAAACCTAGTACCTTAGAGTGAGTAGAGAAGATTTGTGGTGGTTTTGTCTCAAAGGTTCATGATTTCCAACTCATGGAACACTTGAACCTTGAGAGAGGAAGAGGAAGAGGGAGAGCTTTTCTTTCTTGGAGAGAGAAAGAAAATGATAGAATGAGCTCTCATAATCCAACCCCTTCTCACAAAAGTGAGAATAATGATAATAATAATAATAATTAAGTATATGGTGATGGTTAGTTTCAATGACCATTATCATTTCATGCTATTATTGCATTTTGCAAACAACAAACAAGCAAAAGTCATACCCATAAAATGATAGCCATGAAATGATGATGGTCAACAAGTCCAAAATGGTCAACCGGTCAACAAAGTCAACAAGTCAACAAAAGTCAAATTTTCAACTCAACCATGGCACAATAATACTTAATTAATATTATTAATCATATATCATATTCTCATTAGGGTTTAAAGTAAGGTCAACGGTCAACAAGTCAACCAAAGCCAAATGGTCAACAACCCTAATGAGAATCCTCTGCCTCTGCCTCTGTCAACTATGCATACACACCCGTATCCGTGCTTTAAGGAACACGAATACACTGAGACAAAACCAATCCCAAAACAGTTACTAGGATCTGGCTTAAACCAAAGCCCGCTAGTAACTACTGTCCGGACACCAAATGTGCACAAGTGCGCGGATATGAACGAACCCCGTCGCAAAACCATGCAACCTCTACTCGGTTTTGCCCAAAGGCGAGTAACCCTCTGTGTGGGACTCTAAAGGCTCGACACTACGCTGGCAGTGGGTTTAACCACAGGCCGCAAGCGGTACTAGCTGTACGTAACGGTCCCCAGGTAGATGCCGATAAGAAGACCGATGAGGTGAACCCATCGAACTCCTACTGAGCCTGAATGTGACAATCTCCGTACAGTCCGGTCTGTTCGTCTGAGAATATCGCATGGCGGGCCTAGGGGGCGGTAAACGCCAGTCCCCTAATAGCGGTACAAGTCGTGTCGGAGTGTAGCCCAGAACACCCTGAGATAACACTGGAAACCTACCAGTATATCTCGCTTGCCCTGGCCAGGGACTTTGTGTAATGGCTCTCCTAGACACAGCGCGATATCAACCCCCAATACCGGGAGAGACGAATCATGTCTAACCGTCACTGCCTCCAAGTGCTTCGGGACTGCACCCAACTACTACCTGTTTGCACGACTCAGTAAAGCCGTGGTAGGGTAGTAATCTAAGAACAGTGGGAACACACTCGAGGCGAAGTGACAGTGTCAAGTCAGTGGACTAAGCTGTACTCATGTCACCTGGGAACTGTTAACTGACGATAGGTATAATACCAACCAACAGTTCCCGACGAGTCTTGTCCAGTGTACTCTTAACCTAACGAGCACCTGCATACTATCTCCAGTACGACGTACTGATGGCTGTGGGACAGACCATCTTCCCTGCTGGGAAGAGAAGCGTATGCACCAGTCTACTATGGAGTATCGATGCCCTGTCTCGATAATCCTATGACTAGGGACCAAAATAAGGATGTGCTTATAGACTACCCAGCCCGCACTAGTGTGATTGCCATCACAACGCCGGTAGTCAAGCAAAAATCCTAAGGGCTCTACCAATATGTTTTTAGCGATATATTAATAGAAACATATACACATATTAAGATAGAAACAAACCAAGTAGCATACTACTATATTGAGCAAGACTGTCGTAAAACCATATATATATCCCAAGCTTCCAAAATGTATTATACAAACTAGTACTATACAATAATGGCCTCTAGGGCATACATATGTAACAGAAGCGAGAAGTAGCAAGGAGCGTAACCAAGTGTTTGGTGTGTTAGCAAGTGAAGGCTGAACATCACAGAATTGCTGGTCTACTTCAGCCGTTACCGATCCCAAAATGGAAATGGTAGCACATTACCATGGACTTCGTGACTGCTCTCCCTCACAGCATGAAAGGTAACGACGCAATTTGGGTTATTATGGATCGACTCACCAAGTCGGCTCACTTTATTCCATTTTGAGTTGGCCAGTCAACCGAGACATTAGCAAGGAAGTACATGGAGGTGAGTATAAATCTAAAGTAAATTTAAACCTTTAAGATGTACCTTGATACCCATAAACTCATGTAGGAGATTGTAAGATTACATGGAGTACATGTTTGCATCGTCTTCGATCGTGACACGAGATTCCGATCACAGTTTTGGCAGAGTCTGCAAGCTAGCCTGGGGATGAGTCTGAACTTCAGCACGGCGTATCATCCACAAACAGATGGACAGTCAGATTCTGGAAGACATGCTGAGAGCCTGTAGATTAGACTTCGGAGGTTCGTAGGAAGATCACCTACACCTTGTGGAGTTCTTATATAACAACAGCTATCAGGAAAGTATTGGGATGGCACCTTTCGCAGCACTCTACGGACGGAAATGTCGTTCCCCGTTGAGTTGGGACGACATTGGAGATCGTGAACTCCTTGGAACAGAGATGATTGTGGCAACTGTGGACATGGTTCACATAATTAGGGAAAGGATGCGCATAGCTCAAGACCGACAGAAGCATTGGACAGATACAAAGCGTCGACACTTGGAGTTTCAAACAGGAGAACATATATTCTTGAAGATCTCTCCAAACAGAGGAGTGATACGTTTTGGCAAAAGGGGTAAGCTAAGTCCAAAATACATAGGACCGTTCGACATACTCGAATGAGTTGGAAAAGTGGCGTACCGTTTAGCACTACCACTCTCGTTGGAAGGAGTGCACGACGTGTTCCACATATTCCAACTACGATGATATGTGAGCGACCCCAGCCATATACTTGATCACTCAGAGCTCACACTGACCTAACCTGTGAGCAATAACCAGTTGATATCCTAGACCGAAAAGTGAAAACATTACGGAACAAGGAAGTAAACTTGGTCTGAGTGATATGGAGAAATGATTCGCCAGAAGAATCAACTTGGGAAAAAGAAGAAGATACGCGTACACGATACCCTTACCTTTTTGAAAATTAGTTTCTATGCAATTGTAAATTTCGAGGACGAAATTTTTGTAAGGAGGGTAGAATGTAACGACTCTGAAATTCCTGTACAGAAAATTTCTTATTGTACAGAAAATGGTATTACAGCCTGTGTAAGAGTTAAAAGTTATTTTTGTTAAATAAAAGAAAGAAGCAACTTGTAGCTCACTGGTAAAGCCTCTGCACTGCTGTGACATAGTCTGTGTGTTCGATTCCTATCAGACCCAATTATTCTTAGGATTTTTCTTTTTAATTTTTTCGGATGTCAAAGAGTTGCACGTGCAATACACGGAGAAACAAAAAAGTTTCAGAAAAATCAAATAGGCGCAATGAGGTGTACACACGCAACTTGACACGTGGCATAAATCTGGAGACAGATCACTCAGATCTGACCGCCCGTTTCCTTGATTTGGCCGCCGCCGACGATCTGGATAAGCCCAATTGCCTCCGTGTTTTGCACACTTGTCCCTTTGACTCCCCTTAACTCTCCTGCACTGTTTGATTTTTCTGCAATCAAACAGAGACTCTTCAATTCACCATTTAACACCATTTAAATTCTTTTAATCCACATTTTTAATTCTCAAACCTCAATTCTTCACTATAAATACCACCTCATGCCCTAGCTCTTTCCCATTCTGAAATTTCGAGCAAAATATTCTCTTAAACTCTCTAAGTACCAAGTGGAGTTAAGCCCCCCAAGTGGAGTAACAAGCCAAACTCGACGACCGGAGCATCTCCGACGAAACCACGACCTCCGAGGGCTTCTTCTTTCTCTTGTTAACCACCTAAAACCGTAAATCCCTTTATTTCTATCCTTGTCCACCTCAAAACAATTTTTAAAAACAAATCGACAAAAGTGGAGTTATCTCTGATATAATCTTCTTTTTAATTTTTGTAATTCACTTGATAAGCAAATTAGATCAAACTAACATCCTATACTAATCTTAATCTTATTTCCCATCATTTAGTTTTTAGTTTAACAAAAATTTCATGTGAAACAAACATATAGCGAACTTTTTCATTAAAATACCATAAACTTCAGTATAATTCTCATTTCAATAATTGTTAAAAATACTTTTAGGAAAACCTCACGGGGTAACGACTTAACCCACACACACACACCATGGTTTTATAGCACGGTATCCTAGTTTTATGGTTCATTTAAAGAATAACTTTTACATTAAAATACCACACCTTTACAAAACGGGTTTCTTTTAATCGGTATTTTGAAATCCTTGGTAATTGCGTCTCTACAACTCTCGTTAGGCGACCCGCTAATGGATGGTACGGATTATCGCATATTTTTGGGATAGTAGAGCGAGACGAAGAATTCCTCACGGAGTATTCGGTCTCGAATGGAAATAAAAATACGGTTTTTAAGAAATGCGACTTTTCTAAACAAAACTAATTTTTGAAAAATTATATAAAAATTATAAATTCGTATTTTTAATAAAAACATATTATGAAACTATATTCTTTAAAAATGAAAAGTTAGAATTTTTTATAAAATACCACTAAGTTTCCAAAAGTAGTAGTTTTCACAAAAGTACCATAAACTTTCAAAAAGCTAGGTTTTATCATCAAAACACCACAACAATTAAAATACATGTTCATGAAAACCTTAAATATTATAAATCACCCTCAAGGTTTATTTTTAAAACTATATTAGAGTATTTTTCATAAAACCCCTTCGAGATATGCAAACAATATTTTAAGGACTCTAGAATTAATATAGATTTAAGCGGTATCATTTCTCTTGAGCTCCAGAGAGCCGGAGAAAGTGAGTACTTACCTATTCAGGTTAGACAAGTTAATGGAGTTATCAAATGGTAATTATCTTGTAAAAAGACAGAAATCCTGCCGTCCATGGTAGTAGTTGCCGATTTCTCCTGAACATAAGATTTTTAACAGTTTAAATCAATTCATATGGAAAAAGACATGAACTCGAATCCAAACTCGAATTTGAATACAAACTCGAACTCTAACCTAACTCGAATCTAAACTCGAATATGAACTCGAACCCAAAATACTCGAACCCAAACTACTCGAACCAACTTGACTCGAATAAAGATTGCAATTGTTATGACTCGCATATTACTCGACTCACTGGACTACATTCTACACCTTTTGCAATCTATGGTTTCGATCAAGACACGTTAATCAATCAATCAAATCAATTAAGCATACTATACAGTCATAATATATATTATACTCGGGTTGTTTGAGATAATTTCTTGTGTGAATCCAACGGAGCTTCAGGTGTCCCGTATTAACTTCTTTTTTATTTTACTCGAATATCAGTCGGATTGATTCATCCACAACCTAGAGCCCCGATACTAACACATGAAATGGGCCCGGTTTCCTTGCTCCTGGGGCCCCACTCTTGAGCTCGTGAATACTTCTACGGCTGCGTTGACATTCACACTTGGAACTTAACGTTAACATAATGACCATATAGAGACCTATAGTATATACTTCCCTATGAATATATACTCTCACTCGTCATATATATTCTACAATTGTCATTTTCTTTACTCTTACTTATCTTTAGGACTTACCGAGCGCTAGTTCACTGACGGGCATTCCATCCACTTTTCTTCTCTTGAAATGTTCGTCAGATACGGTCGAGATAGTGTGTCACGCCCCGCTTCCCAAAAGAAGGTGAAGGATGACGTGGCAAAGTCAGCAACCTAACTATATTGAAGGTGGTCTATTCAATACAGTTACGTTAAGCGTATGAATATCTAACATGCAGGATGTGTACCAAAATCAAAGTAATAAAAGCGAAAGGCATTTATTTCCATTAACCAAACTTTATTACATCCCAAAGGAAAGAGTAAAATAAACTAAGTAGTTTAATTATATCAAAGGAGAAACAAAAGCCCTAAACATGTGGGCAACAACAAAAATTAAATCTAGCCAATCTTCCATCGTCAAGTCTGCATGATCTTCATTAGTTGGCTCCACACCTTGATCCTCGCCATAATACTCCTTCTCATCTGACGGACATTCCAAAGCTACAGGAAGAAAAGGAAGGTCCGTCAGCGAGTTATACTTCGGTAGGATTGCCTCATAAGGAAGTAAAGATATAGAAATAGACAGGTGTGTATAAATATAATGAATATGATGTGCATGAGTATAAAGGTATGAGGTTATATACAAATTTGATATGTTGACAGAGGTATGTGTGAATATGAGTAGGTTGTGTGAAGTATATGTTTGGTAAAAGTTCAAGCCAAGTCAAACGGATATTCAGTCTAAGAGTTAGATCAGGTTAAACAAGGTGTGTATGGATGGAATTGACTGGTGGACATACTCATATCCTTGAGGTATCCCATGACTAGCTGGAAGCAGTAAGAGCTGGCGCTCGTGCCTGGGGTGGCAATCAATACGGTAGTGTGAACATCCCCGTAAGGTGTCCCATGACTACTATGGAGTTTTGTCTAGCGTGAATATCACTCAAGCGCAAAGGTATTTCCACCATTCAGTTCCATAATAAACAACAAGTCTAAACTGATAAAATATCCACATCCAAGATACTGAATAACTCGTGTCCAATAATGAAAGGTAGATAAGGTAACAGGTGGGTATAGTACATGATGTGAGTTTAGTGTTGAGTATCAATAGGTATTGTAAACGTTTTAGTTTGTTAAACAAGGGTCCAGATACTCGCGATTATTTCGTTGTGGCCACGGAACAACAACTGGGGGAAGTGAAATGTACCGTTTCACTTCCCGGGATCATGATCCAGTAGTAGGGGAATCCGAGTTCCGAATCTCCTTGCCTAATCAAACTACCTATCCCCATAGTTTAGTATAAATGTTTTGACGAATTAGAGTTAGTGTGTATATCTCTAGGCATGGAATTTCCACATTGTATGTCATCCACATATTGGATCATTCACCCTCAAATAGGATTAGTATTCTCCCGAATATCGGGTTAGTAGTTGTCCACACATTGGACCATTCACCCTCAAAGTAGGGTTAGTATTCGTCCGAATAACGGGTTAGTAGTCGTCCACACATTGGACTGTTCACCCTGCCTGCAGGGATCCTCATATATAAGTATTCCATATCTAGGTCCACGCATTCTAACCCTAACCATGTCATGTGTTATGTATGTCGTAAACTTGTAATCAAAAAGTTGATCTCATTTAATATGGCCTTCCACAACAACTCATTTTATCTTTTTATCTTTAAAGTTTATAAGGTGCTTCATATCATTTTATAGACCACTTAGTTAATAAAGGATAATAGTGTTTAATTACATTTATTGTTTATAAGAAAACCATGATGTTTGGAATATTTATCATTTTGGAACCCCATAATATTTTATTAAGAAAATATCCTTTTAATAAAAGGTTATAGTATTTATTTGAAAATTATCTTTTAATATGGTTTTAGATATTCTTTTGGAAAATATCATTTATAAGGGTTATGGTCTTTGTTGAAAATAGCATTTTAGTAAAGTTCAGGATATTTAAATAAAATTATATCTTTTTAGAATGGATTGAGGTATTTTATGAAATTATAGTGTTTTAAGTTTGAGATAACGTTTTAGAAAATACGTTCGTGTTGGCAACCGCTGCACATAAACTGCAGGATTTGTGTCCTTTTTAGGGACAATTGCCTATCAACCACGTAGTACTTACGTAAAACATTACCCTATTATTATGGTATTTTATTATAGGTGATATTCTACAAGAACAACTCCGCGTTGACAACCGCTGCATATGGACGGCTGGATTTGTGTCCTTTTCAAGGACGATTGTCTAGTAACCACGGGGTGATTAAGGTAAAACATTCCCCTATTAGGGTAACTCATTAAATTTTAATTAACATTCTAAGAAGAATTAATATAAATATATCCTTTCGAGTGAAGGGCTAAGTTGGAAAAACCATATGCCGCTATTTAGTTTTAGTATTATCCCCTTTCAAAAGGTAAAGGGATTTAACAAAACTAAAGTAGTTAGTGGAAAAGTGTAAGTAAAATATATATATCGTATCAAAAACATTTATTCCAAATATCTTATCTCATATGGATATTTTAAACAAATACAACATTTTAATAAAACGAGGGTATTTTGTAGAAGTAACCTATTTCGAGATCATATTGGTAGTAGAGGTAAGTGTGGGTATGTAAGGGGTGAATTGATACCTCGTGGGTTATAACATTAAGCATATCATTTTTCGTGTAGGATGAGGGTGCAATATTCACGCATATAGAGGTAATTAAAGACCGTTTTAAACCTGGGTTAATATTATCATCATTAAGAGGTACTAAAACAGACATGCAGATGTTAGTTATATGTATGCCCTAGAGGCCATTACTGTACATGAGATATATATTGTAGTGGATGCTGGGACATATATAAGTAAGACTTTCTTGCTCGACATGATAGTACGCTATCTGGTTGTTCTTTATCTTAACATGTACACTTATTGTCTCTCTGTTACATGTTGATAAAGCCCTTAGGATGTGTACTCGACTTTCAGGACTATGATATAGATCATACTAGTGGGGCCTGGGTAGTCTATGAGTACATCCTTTAATATTCCTAGTCGTGGGAATATCGAGACGGGGTATCGATATTCCAGAGCAGACTAGCGTATATCTTCTCGACCCATGTGATGGGCGATGGATGATACCATATCCATTGGTGTTTGAAATCAGAGACGGTATGCGGGTGCTCAGTGGAGACTGGATACACTGAACGGACTCGTCGAGAACTCCTAGATGGTATTATACCTCACGTCAGATGGCAGTTCTCTGGTGACACTGGTACAGCTTAGTCTGTTGACCCGAGATCGTCATAGAGTCTTGTGTGTCCCCACTGTGCTTTGATTTCCACCCTACCATGGCTCTACTGAGTCGTACAAACAGGTGGTTTTTGGGTACAGTCCCGATTCACATGGAGGCAATGAGCGATAGGAGGGGATTCGTCTCTCCCGGTATTGGGGGTTGATGTTGCGCTATGCTCGACTGGCCATAACTGGAAATCCCTGGCCAGGGTTGCACTGATTTACTGGTAAGTGTTATCAGTAGTTTCATGCTTGTTATAGACCTTACATCGGCATGACTTATCAAGCTACTGGGGTCTGACGTTTACCACCCCTAGGCGAGATATGCGACATATCAGACGAACAGACCGGACTGTGCGGTAAGTGTTACTGGTTGGATTCGCAGGAGTGTGAGCAGGTTTGCTCGTTGATCTTCTAATCGCTCAATACCCGGGTGGCCGTTACGTTTAGCAGACCGCTTGCGGCTTGTGGGTGATTGATATGATCACCACCTACTGCCGGCGTATTGACGAGTCTTTAGAGTCCTACATAGAGGTTTTCTGGCTCAAGCGAAACGAAATAGGAGCGCATATGAGATATGTGCGGGACCGAGAATAATACCAGTATATGATACTGAATTCTATTCTCGCGATTTGTATCATCGGACGGTTATATGAGATATAGCCGTGTTACCGAATCAAATGTTGATTCGATATATTGATACACTTGATATTAGTCGGTTATATGCGATATTACCGGATCATTAAATCAAGTATTGATTTAATGATTTAATGTATAATTATATATTTGATATATTACTTTACATTAACTAGTATTTGTTCACTTAAGATTGATTTTCTCACTTGATGTGCACAAGTTGTATGTGTGATATATGTTTGTGCACTAGTTTGTATCATGATTGATGATACATGCAAACTTGGGTGTGTGTATGACTTACACCATGTTTAGGTTAATGGTTTAGGTTTTTATTTATTTTGGTAAAACAAAATGGTGGTTTTCTTTGTCTTTGCTTGAAGCTTCATGAAGCTTTCAAGTATCTTTGACAAAGTCTAACCATTTTGTTTTCCATGAGATTTTCATTAACCTAACCATTAACTTAAACTCTAGTTTAGTCTCTACAAAGGTTAACTCACCCATGGTTGCATTATGATAGACTTCACTTGATTATTCTTTTTAATTAATTCATATTCTTTTCTTCTTCTTCTTCTTCAAGAAGAAGAAAGCTTGCTAGGAAAAATTTCAAGTGAAGAAACAAAGTGAGAAATCCAAATCCAAAGTGAACCCACTTCCTATTTCATCATCCTCTACTACTTACCATTTAGTTTAGGGTGTTCTCTTCACAAAGTTTTTGACCTAGTGAAAATGGAGCTTGAGTTTGAGTCTCCTCGACGTAGATCATCTTCGGCCTCGAAGTCAACGACCTAGCCCGCTCATTTCTCCGAAGAAACCATCGCTAGAGTCCGGGATCCCGATGATCGCAGTGAAGGGACGTCAACACGGAGCTTTAGAAGTGAAGGACCGGATCTACAAAGGTTGTAATCCTTTTCACTTAGTGTTAAAATTGTTTACTTGCTAGTTTTCGCATAATCTCTAGTATACGATCTTGGTTAGGGTTGTTCGGCACGGCTAATTTTTTTTGAATCGGGCATGGTTGATACCTTGTAGAACCTTATTAGAGTGCCTAGGAACCCTACAATGGTATCAGAGCCTAGCTAGAGCTTTAAGCGAAGTGTAGACGAAGTTAGAAATCCGATCGAACCCCGAAACCCTAATCTATACCCTTCTCTATACTTTTTTAAAAACTGTGGATTTTTCCTAATTAAAAATGCTCAGAAAAATCAGCAAGGTTTTCTAGGAATTACTGTGCATCACGTGCTCCTAAGTCGATTAATGCTCCGCGGAACCGCGGCATGAGCATGCTCCTGCGGCGGTTCCGCGGCCGTACAGTCACATCATTCTTTGTATTTTGCACAGTAATGTCCTTATGTGATTCCTGTGTTTTCTGGGAATTTTTATTATACTCATGTGTTGAGTTTTCTGGGTTGTATTGGGGACTCGTTGATTTTATCGGATAATTTAACTTCGTTTATTATTATTCCGGGTAATTTTAGAACGTGTTAAAAATGTTCGACCGGATATAAATAACTCACTTTTTCCCCTGCCGGAAAATTTCCAAGTGTTGGATTTTTTCCGTAGTTTAAGAACGTTCTAAGTCGTGCAAGTAACACGATGGACCCTCTTGAAGACAACAAACCTTAACTCGATTATGTGACCGTCTTGAACTGCCTTTTGAACCTTAGGGTTTGGGGGAGCACGGCGTGCCACATGTGAGGCGTTGGCTTGACCCTTCTACTGCTGGACCGTTGGTACTGTGGCATGAAATGGATGTTTTTAAACTTATTTCAAGTGTTGAGCTATTTGGGAAAACTTGGGTGTTTGATTATTCGATCAGAAAGTTTAATATTGTCTATTTATCTGGAATGTGATACAATATTTGGAATCCACAAGTAGTTATGAGATAAATAATTTGAATGTTATAAACATAGCACTTTAGTCTCGTTTGATCGGTTGCCACGGGATTTTGATGCGATCAAAAGTCCGTCGCAATCACGTAAAGTACGCGGATACTCGCCGGGTAAACTTAATAGATAGCCACACCCCATAACCCCGACCAAGTGACTGTAGGAGAACCCCGTAGCCAAAAACATCCGTTTGGGTGCTTACGGCAGCGGTATTCCACCTTAGTGCACTTCGTCGACGGCATCCGGGGGTACGGCCGTCTACTAAAGTTTGCGACGCGTATTCGATCAGGATGTCGGGAATTTTGTTGAATTGCCCGACTTGATATTGAAAAGAGTTTTCGATGATGAGACTAAAATGCGGGGTTTATAATAGTTAGGTATGCGATGTCTTAGAAATTCATATAGTTAGGCATGCGATGTCTAAAGAGATTGCGGATTCCAACTGTTGTAGTTTTACACTTTCTTTTCTGCGACCGTAAGTGTAATATGTGATATCGCCGGTTTCGTTGTTATATGTCAACGACAATTGGGAAAGGCATATTTACTTACGTTGATGACATATGATGTTATGTGTTGCTGGATATGTTATATTGGATCGTCGTGTTTGAATAGCCGGGGGGGTTATGTGAGATGAGTGTTTTTCATTTTTCATTCATGTAAAAACTTGTATGTAATATTCTTTTATTGGGGCACTTCCGGGCTGAGGATGATATCACCATTGTATATTATTTATTTTTCCGCATTAGGATAGACCCAAGGAGGGGAGCACAAGTAACCGGGTTCTAGGGTCCAGTGGGAGACCATCTCGAGGAGTCGAGTCCGGGTCTCCTAACTCTAGAATTGGTAGGGTTGCTTGCCGCTCTCGTAGGGGTCTACGGGTGTGGGATTGGCTATTCATCACGACCGTGAAATCCGTGTTTTATAGGGGCTCAAAATAAAATACGGACGTCCTAGTATATCCAATATTTCATATGTTGTTTTCTGCTGCGTTATCTGTGATGTGGTCATGTGATATGTTCAGATAGATATTGTATATAGTATATATGATATATTATATAGACGTTGTTTATGTTTTACACCCGCGCTAGTCCTACCCCGCTCTGTCGTTAGTTACCTAACCTAACGGTGCAGACGGGACATAGAGGCGAATGCGGATGGCATAAGTGTACGTTATATTTATCTGTGATGTTTAGGTGAACTTAAATGATGGGACATTCATTAATGAGATTAATGAAAGAAAAATAAACCTAAATGATGTTGTGGAATCGAATTTCAAAAATAAGGTAGCTCTAGTTGTTGCTTTGCATAACGGTATTCCTTGTAGAATATCCTGCACCTCATTCGATGAGGAAAGAGCCGAGATCCCTTCACCGGGAGTGACCTCTTTAGCAATAATTAGCAGATGCTACAATCTTCGGTTTGTCTTTTGATTGCTTTTCTAATTCTTGCTTTGCATAGCGGTATTGTGAATATCCTGCACCTCATTCGACGAGGAAAGAGCCGAGATCCCTTCACCGGGAGTGACCTCTTTAGCGAAACTAGCAAAAACCTCAAAAACACTCTATTTTAAACCATTTGATTCCGCAACAAGATCAAGTTCAAAGCGTTAAAGGTTTTCTTAAAAACCATCCGCAACCCTCCGTCATTTTAGGAAGTAGAGTACTTAGTATTCGTGCTGTGTTTGTTGACCTTAGTTAAGGCACAGTGTACGGTAGCTGAGTGATGTCTTCCTACACCGCATATGATGCGATTAGTTAGGACAGTCGCGTGACTTTGTTGACCTTAGTTAAGAGTCATGTGGGTGGGTCTAATTAATCACGAAATGACGGGTAGAACTTGACTAGTGCTTATGATTTGTTGACCATAGTTAAGGTCATAAGTGCTAGGGGTAAAAACCTTTATCGGGAGTTTCAAGTGTTGAAATTTGCAATGAGATTGCATACCTTCTATATGATAGTTGGATCCTGATACCCACTGCGAGTAATTGTTACTCCTGAGAGAGTTTTGCACTTTACAATTAGCCGATCAAGTAGGTGTCTAGAAAGGTGTCAACGGGGTTACGCCTCTGGGAAAACGAGGTTTATTTTAATTAGGTCCGTGCGAAACCACGGAGAACCTCTCTCAAAGTACCGGCACTGGCCTGGCTGAAAGATTGGCGAACTTGTAGAGTGTAATTAATCCCGGCTAGTCTTTCCTTTTAAGGTTTGAAGGAAGATTTGATAAAAACAGTGGGAGCCATCCTGATTAGATAAAATATATAACCAATCTAATCTTGCAAGAGCGCACGCAGAGTGTTTTCTTCTCTCTCTCTCTCTCTCCATGTAGCGACCATGTCACGCCTTAATCAAGATAATAATATGGATGTATTGACCGAACCCGCTTGTTATACTGAGCTGGGGAACGTTGGTCCCGCTCCAACTTATAATTGTTATAAGACCGAGCAGGAAATTGGGGAATACCAGATTTCCCATGCCGCGCAAACAAAGAAAGTGCATAATGATGCATCTTCTTCGGGTATGTTCATTATATAGAACTGTTTCTCTGTATCCTCTACGTCCTGGGTATTAAATACCGGATCAGGATCCCGCAAATGTAATCTGTTACATGGGCTACAGATAGGTAGATAACTGAGAACGGGTGATAAATTTCATGAGATAGAAACGGTGCAAGTGTTGCAACCAAGTCTGTTGATAGTTATCACCCTGTATTACTAGAATACATTGATTCTGAACGAATGTTATTAGGTACCGAACCTGATATACAATATCATATCAGTCTCTTTTTATTAAAGAAGAATATAATTTTGTATTGTTGGATAATGTTTTGAACATTTCCTATATTAAAAGTTGATCGGTTCAGGCACGTTATCTAAAAGCATATACATTCTGAATTAAACCACAGTTCTTAATGTACAGAACACACACAAGAGGAAGAGTTCAGAAATGAACGAATCTTTCTTGAGGTATTGTAGACTAGGTCATATCAATGCGACCCGACTAGCTGAAGTTACATTTAGATGCATATTTAAATTAGTTTGAATTTGCATCTTGTGAAACTTGCTAGTCATGTCACAAAGATAAGATGACCATAGCTCCGTTTACTGGAAACAGAGAAAGAGTTAGTAGATTTTTGGGATTGATACATGCTGATGTATGAAAGTCTCCTGTCTACACATGCCAAGGCCGGTTCTTTTTACTTCATTACATTCTCTAATGATCTCTCAAGATTCAGACATATATTCCTGTTGAAACACAAGTCCGAACCTTTTGAGATATTCACATAATGTAAGTTAGAAGTGGAGAACCAAAATACGGGTATAAGTATTATGTCCTTTGATGAGATCAAGGAGGAGAATACTTGAGCAAGGAATTCCTGGACTATTCTAAAAGAGAATGAGATTCTCTCTCGGCATTACTCCTCCGAATATACCATAGCACGATGGTATATCGGGGCGGAGCAATAGCACCCTATGTGATATGGTGTGCTCTATGATGAGTACTACTGAGTTTCCTATTTCCTTTTGGGAGTTATGCACTTGAAAAGCTGCATACCTATTAAATTGGGTTCCAATCAAATCAGTGCCTACCACTCCATATGAGATATGGTATGGGAAGAGCCCATCTCTTAAGCAAGTTAAGATTTGGGGTTGTCCGGCCTATGTCAAAAGCAAAATCCGGACAAGATCGAGGCAAGGTCAGTTCTGTAGAACTGGAAGGATTTCCAGCTATACAAACTACAGCTGATGATTTGACAGAACCAAAAGATTCAATTGTCGCCGACGAACCTCAGCCTCTCCGCCGATCCAGCAGGGTTCCTCATCCGCCTGAGAGATACTTCGGTTTCTCGATGACAGTAGGAGCGAGGATTGCATCATGAGATGATGACCCAACTAGTTTTGAGCAGGCCATCGAGAGTAAACTCTGTAAGAATGGCTGGATGCTTAGCGATCTGAGATGGAATACATGTACACCAACAAAGTATGGACTTTGGTTGCTATATCTGAAGGGTTAAATCCCCATCAGGAGCAAGTATATCTTGAGAAGATTACTTGGTGTAGATGGAAAAGTTGAGACTTTCAAAGCTAGACTTGTTAAAGGTTTTCGTCATCGACCAGGCGTGGATAATGATGAAACCTTTTCCAGTGGCTGTGCTTAAGTCTATCCGGATCCTACTTGACATTGCTACATACCATGACTATGATATCTGGTGGTTGGGTGTCATGACTATTTTTCTAAATACTGATTTAGAAAAGAGCGTCTATAAGTACACAGCCAGAGAGCTTCGTAAACAGTGGGAGCAGCGGAAACGTGTGCAAGATATTTTATGGGATAAAGCAGGCATCGCGGAGTTGGAACGTCTGTTTTGATGTAGTAGTCAAAGAGTTTGACTTCATCAAAATAGTAGATGAACCTTGTATATACAAAAACGTAGTAGAGAGTAAGGTGGTCATCCTCGTATTGTACGTGGACAACATACTCTTGAAAGGAAAAGAGTTTCCTATGCTACGCTCGGTCATTCTCCTCTTATCACTTGGATTCTCCATATAGGATCTAGGTGATACCTCCTAAATCCTAAGTTTTGGATCTATGAGATAGATCTAAATGGATATTAGGATTCTCACTAGTTGTAGTGAGATAGTATCAATCGATCCTGGGGAGAATCACTGGACAGCTTTCAGGGTGGTAAGGTCGACTGAATGTCAGTCGCAGGCATTGTCTTTACCCTCAGTGGAGGGACGGTATGTTGGAAGAGTTCCAAGCTAGATACCATGGCAAACTAGACGATAAAGGCTGGTGACATCGCTATCAACGATACTACCAAAGAGGCAGTTTGGGTGTATATTAGTTCATGAGATGAACTAGGTTCCTACCATTGTATGACAATGGTGTTGAGGCTTTGGCCTAGGAACCTCGGTCCCATCAGTGACCCAGACATATTCCAAGGCAGTATCACCTAATCATGGAGATAGTTGATCTCCAGGATGATCAAGATTAGGAGAGTAGACTCAGAGGACAACACGGCGGATCCACTCACAAAGGCTTTTTCCCAGAGAGAGACTTTTATGGGATGGTTGAGTATGAGATACTGCAACCACTGCTACAGATGGCCCTAGTGCAAGTGGGAGATTGTTAGTTATATGTATGCCCTAGAGGCCATTACTGTACATGAGATATATATTGTAGTGGATGCTGGGACATATATAGGTAGGACTTTCTTGCTCGACATGATAGTACGCTATCTGGTTGCTCTTTATCTTAACATGTACACTTATTGTCTCTCTGTTACATGTTGATAAAGCCCTTAGGATGTTAACTCGACTTCCAGGACTATGATGTAGATCATACTAGTGGGGCCTGGGTAGTCCATGAGTACATCCTTCAATGTTCCTAGTCGTGGGAATATCGAGACGGGGCATCAATATTCCAGAGCAGACTAGCGTATATCTTCTCGACCCATGTGATGGGCGATGGATGATCCCATATCCATTGGTATTTGACATCAGAGACGGTATGCGGGTACTCAGTAGAGACTGGGTACACTGAACGGACTCGCCGAGAACTCCTAGATGGTATTGTACCTCACGTCAGATGGCAGTTCTCTGGTGACACTGGTACAGCTTAGTCTGTTGACCCGAGATCGTCATAGAGTCTTGTGTATTTCCCACTGTACTTTGATTTCCACCCTACCACGGCTCTACAGAGTCATGCAAACAGGTGGTTTTTGGGTACAGTCCCGATTCACATGGAGGCAATGAGCGATAGGAGGAGATTTGTCTCTCCCGGTATTGGGGGTTGATGTTGCACTATGCTCGACTGGCCATAACTGGAAATCCCTGGCCAGAGTTGCACTGATTTACTGGTAAGTGTTATCAGTAGTTTCATGCTTGTTATGGACCTTACATCGATATGACTTATCAAGCTACTGGGGTCTGACGTTTACCACTCCTAGGCGAGATATGCGACATATCAGACAAACAGACCGGACTGTGCGGTAAGTGTTACTGGTTGGATTCGCAGGAGTGTGAGCAAGCTTGCTCATTGATCTTCTGATCACTCAATACCCGGGTGGCCGTTACGTTTAGCAGACCGCTTGCGGCTTGTGGGTGATTGATATGATCACCACCTACTGCCGGTGTATTGACGAGTCTTTAGAGTCCTACACAGAGGTTTCCTGGCTCAAGCAAAACGAAATAGGAGCACATATGAGATATGTGCGGGACCGAGAATAATACCAGTATATGATACTGAATTCTATTCTCGCGATTTGTATCATCGGACGGTTATATGAGATATAGCCGTGTTACCGAATCAAATGTTGATTCGATATATTGATACACTTGATATTAGTCGGTTATATGCGATATTACCGGATCATTAAATCAAGTATTGATTTAATGATTTAATGTATAATTATATATTTGATATATTACTTTACATTAACTAGTATTTGTTCACTTAAGATTGATTTTCTCACTTGATGTGCACAAGTTGTATATGTGATATATGTTTGTGCTCTAGTTTGTATCATGATTGATGATATATGCAAACTTGGATGTGTGTATGACTTACACCATGTTTAGGTTAATGGTTTAGGTTTTTATTTATTTTGGTAAAACAAAATGGTGGTTTTCTTTGTCTTTTCTTGAAGCTTCATGAAACTTTCAAGCATCTTTGACAAAATCTAACCATTTTGTTTTGCATGAGATTTTCATTAACCTAACCATTAACTTAAAGTCTAGTTTAGTCTCTACAAAGGTTAACTCACCCATGGTTGCATTATGATAGACTTCACTTGATTATTCTTTTTAATTAATTCATATTCTTTTCTTCTTCTTCTTCTTCTTCAAGAAGTAGAAAGCTTGCTAGGAAAAATTTCAAGTGAAGAAACAAAGTGAGAAATCCAAATCCAAAGTGAACCCACTTCCTATTTCATCATGCTCTACTACTTGCCATTTAGTTTAGGATGTTCTCTTCACAAAGTTTTTGACCTAGTGAAGATGGAGCTTGAGTTTTAGTCTTCTCGACGTAGATCATCTTCGGCCTCGAAGTCAACGACCTAGCCCGCTCATTTCTCCGAAGAAACCATCGCTAGAGTCCGGGATCCCGATGATCGCAGTGAAGGGACGTCAACACGGAGCTTTAGAAGTGAAGGACCGGATCTACAAAGGTTGTAATCCCTTTCACTTAGTGTTAAAATTGTTTACTTGCTAGTTTTCGCATAATCTCTAGTATACGATCTTGGTTAGGGTTGTTCGGCACGGCTAATTTTTTTTGAATCGGGTATGGTTGATGCCTTGTAGAACCTTGTTAGAGTGCCTAGGAACCCTACAGCAGAAATATTTTTAACATCATTTTAATACGCTATTGGGGATTAGAACTTGAAACCAAGATCGTTCTGAGAAAGAAGGTGACAGAGGAGTGGAGAGAGGCGGATCCTACCTTTGGTTAGAGTTGAATGTCGATGAGTTGAAAGCATAGGCTTGTACTAAATCCTCAATAGTTCCGGCTCGGATTTTTCCTTGATACTTGGGTGGAACCACAGTGTCGGCGTCGTCGATACGAAGGCGTGGATATTTTTTTCAGAATTTTTGGAGTTCTGAAGTGTGAGAATTCACTGATTGAAGGTCTCTATTTATAGGGATTTTTTACCGACCATAAAATCCAAAAACTGTTAAAAAAATCCTCAGAATCTGCGTCAAAATGATTGCAGAATCATTAGCTGATGATTGCCGCCGCCGCCCTTCATCTTAGCCATTGGATCATGATCCAACGGCCGAGATCGCGCCGCCAAGCTCTTCGTCTCCTTCCACGTGGGCGCTGCCGAGGGTCTCTGGGCCGTTGGATCTTTGTATCCAATGGTCCAGTTTAAAGGGATTTATATAATTTTTTTTTAAAAATAAAAATAATAAACTGATTATTATTTAAAATTTGAATTTGGTTTTAAAAAATTGTTAAAAATAGTTAAAAATACGGGAAACTTATGGAAAAATTTTAGAAAATATATTTTATTGTTATTTTTAGTATAAAAATAATTTTGGGCTAAAACTAAATAATATATTCATTTCTATGGTGTTAGCTAGTTATTATAATTATTTAAAATCCAGTTTATCCTTTAAAATATTTTTAATTACGAATTAATTATTTTAATTGATAATAAAAATATGTAGATTATTTTAAGGCATTATAAAATTTTATTAAAACATTTTAAGCCTATAGAAACAATAAATAGATTTTAGAAAATTCTTTTAATCATATTTCAATGCTTTGAAAATTATTAACATTACTTTAAAAATATTCATCTATCAACGAAACACGTAAATATTATTTGATAGTAGAAATTTAAATAAAATATATTTTATTAGGTATTAGAAAACACGGTCGTTACACAGAGGAAGTGGAAGTCACAGAGAAAGACTACAACCAGATCGCTACTCAGGATTAGCTTAGCTTCACTTTTCTTCAGTTCATATATACCACTTGATTAGGCATTCTCCTTATTGTATTATTTTCCAGCATAAACTCATTTATTTGTAAATAGCGGAACTTGAATGTAAATGAATATGCTTGTTGAAAAATTTTACAGTCTCCATTTATTCTTGTATTGTATATTATTATTTCAATACGCTTAGTATATTTATTTAGGGAATGACCTTCTCTGCATAGATATGCTGCGGGATTGCCACGTTATCGTTTCCGTCTACTGGAAAGCGGGGCGTGACATCTGGTTTTCAGTCTCGGGTTGGAGCTTGATCTTCTGCAGTCGTCTGCCGTTTTGGCCTTCAGACGCCTGATATTGTTCTGTGTTTCTGACATGCTATGTCCAGAAGTCTATCCTTATTTTTGGCAGACGTCTGACCTGATGCATTCTGGACGATTTCTAGCATTCTGGACGATTTGTGAAGCTTCTAGATCCATCTCTGGAAAAAATTAATAAAATGGGGCTCTGGGCCATGCTTTAATTGGGCCGTGTTTTCCTGGATTCCTTTGGCCCACTCCATTTCTTCAAGTCTTCTTCAACACATATAGTAAAAGGAATGGGTTTTCTTCCTTTCTATCTAGTAAGTACCCTTGAAACTCGGTTAATTCTAAGTACAACAAGCATCTAACCATATGAAAAAACTTCTTATGGTTAACTTTCCCCCTACTAGGCAACTAGCTATTGGTTCTACCTGTTGGGTGGGATGTAAATGACAGAAATATCCCCTAATGTTTACGCTCTCCTTTTTTCTTCACCTAGGTGCTGCTGTTGTTGATTCTTCCTATTGCTTCTTTGTGATGTGGAGCTTTCTGGCACAAGTAAAAAAATATACAACTTGTATAAAAATATCATATATTTAACGGTAAATCGTCAAAATGCCCCAAGCATATTTTCCGCTGAAAAACCTCCTGAACCCGAAGCGGTTGTCAAAAACCCCTGGAAATTGTTCATGTAGTATCTATATGGTTGCATGCTATATCTAATTAGCTAGAACATATTGTCAAGGGTGGTGACATGGGTCGGATCACGTCAAGATGTTACCTTCCGTTGATCTGCTGATGGCAGCGATGAACGGCTGAGATTGGATTAGGAGGCTGGCTCCTGAAGCGTGTGGATCTCAATTGGTTTGAGGTTGTTTAGGCCGAGCTACCTGCAAGGAAGTCCCGGGGTAGTTGTACCACCGAGGACCCTCCGACGGTCAAGTTAGAGAGGAAATTCGAGCAGAGTAATGGCTTAGTGGAGTAAAAATGGTTTACTTGAACCGTCTGAAGGAGAGGTTTATATAGCGGTGGAAGTAGGCAGGCAGGCGCGAGAATCACGCCGGCCGTTACGCTCCCGACGTCACGCCCGCGTGATGGGCGGGATCCCGCATTAATGGCGAGACAAGCTCGTTAATGGGGGATCGTGATGGCGTGGAACGTGGGATGTGGCCGGCGGATATCTCGCGCATGGCGAGATTCGCGGGATGCCTGTGAGCGGTGCCGTTGGTCGGTCGATGAGACCGAGGAAGATGAGCTCGGCGGGAGAGCTCGCGGACGGGCCGGGGTAACTTGGTTCTGCGGTAGCCCGGAGACGAGATAGGAGGCCGAGGAGGCCAATTGTGCAGGGGGCTCGAAGGTGAGCCAGCGTTTGTTTGTAGGACGAGCATAGGAGTGGTCTGGTCGGCCACTGTAGGTCCGTTCTTATGAGCTTTGGGACACGTCCTCTGCCACGTGTCATGATCTGGGAGATCACTGATATCGAGCATCATCATTAGCCCCCCACTCTCGTCCCGACCAGCTGACAGGTCGGGTCGAGAGTGGTCTGTCGGTTCACTCGAGGTGAGCTCCTTTTCGAAGATATGTCGGGGCGTGTTCCCGGGCAATCTGTTGTACTTTCTGGATGACGTCAGTGAATCAGGGGTGAGATCTTTGCATTAAAGAAGGTGCGCCGGATCGGGCGTATGTCTACTGAAGCGACAGCCCACGTGTCGGGCGTTAGTTGGCTGACGCGACAGGCCGCAGACTTCTGGCGTCTGATGGGATATGGCCAATGCACGTGCGACGGGTGGAGCGATCGTGGTCGTCGAATGTATTGAACCGTTTCGGCGGGAGATGACTGTCGCCGTAGGATGTGTACGCTGGCAGCTATAAATAGAGGCGAAGTCCTCTTCAGGGGTCATATCTCTTCATAATTTCCCCATCTTTGGTCTTGTCAGCTTGGCGTTCTCTTCTTTAGGTCGGGATTCCTGCGTTTTCTCTTCCGAGGACTCCTCTTCATCAGGTTAGATGTCTTCCTCCGAGGATTCTGTAGATGTAGTTGGGGTAGAGTCTGAAGAGCCCTCTGTGGGTTTTTCCTCTTCTCATTCTTCTTGTTCTTCTTTTGGTTCGGAGTCCTCTCAGGGAGTTAGGGTCAGATCCTCTTCCCGGGGTCGTCCGATGGGGACGGTTCCCAGAGTGGAGGTCGCGGATGCGCCTGGCATGTCGTCCACGGTGAGGTACGAGGAAGAGCTCGCCACCGTTCAGACTCGTTTCCATATTCCTCCCGGCTACATGTTGCGTTTGGCCGGGGAAGGGGAGAGGGCAGATCAGGTACGGGGCAAGAAGATTGCCCTGTATTTGGAAGCCTTTTGGGACGGAATGCGCCTGCCCTTCTCCCCTGAGGTTGTTAGAGCGCTGAATCATTTCGGGTTAGCCCTGGGCCAGCTAGTGCCGAACTTCTGGAGGATTCTCCTCGAGTTCCTGGTCCGTTTGAAGTTGCAACTGATACCTTTCAGGCTGTCCACCCTTGTCTCCTCTCTCATTTACAAAGGTCACCCCAGCACTCGCGCGGGCGACCCGAGGTGGGTTTACCTCTCCTTTTGGAAACAACGTGGGAGTCTCAAGGCATAAATGGCGGCCATCGCCCAAGAGACCGTGCAGGTTAGTGCTCGCACCTCACTCGATTTTTCACTCAGCGTTTCATCATTCGCGAGATTTGGTGCTCCCTTTCTCTTTCTGACCCCCTTCTGATTTCTTCAGGTCCTCCAGCACGTCACCCTCGTCGTCCAGATGGAGGAAGAGGAAATTGTCCCGGCGATGCAGGCCGCGGGCGAGTTCTCCTCGTTGGTGGAGAGCTCAAAGCTGGAGCTGGAGGCAGCGATGGCGAGGGTCGCTGCCCTGGAGGGTATGGTGGCGGCCGGGAAGCAGGAGGTGGCGGCCGGGAAGCAGGAGGTTGCCAGGTACTGCGAGGCCGTCTAGGCCGCCGAGGCCAAGCTTCAGGATTCCAAGGTGCTTGTCGGCACCCTGAAGAAGTCGGCGAGCACCCTCCGGAAGGAGCTGGAGGCGGCATTAGAGGGGACGAAGCGAGCCGATCTCAGAGCGGCGAAGGGGTGGAGAACTACAAGAAATCGGAACATTTTTACACCGTCCTAGCCTATCACGCCCCGCTTCCCGGTGTACGGCAAAGGGGACACGACTAGTCCGCTACGTATTTACTCTGAAGTAAATACGCTAAGAGTATCTAAGCAATATAAAAATAAGCACAAGAGACGAGATATAAACTGAACAACAACTTTATTTATTAACATTCTTTTGTACAATATATGGAAAGTAAATACAATTGATAAAAAGCAATGCCTAAATAATGGCATAACAGAAATGAAAAGTACTGAATGGAAAGTGTACAATAAACTAGAGCTCGGGGTCTTTACTGAAATGGTCCAAGTCTTCAGCTGTGGGCTCGATCTCTGACGGTTCCAAATCACCTGACGACATTCAAAGAAGAAAGAAATAGAATGTCGTCAGCGAACAGGTCGCTCGGTAAGTCCCAAAGATAAGAGGAAAGTAGAATAGACAGAATGAGAAGGTAGCTTTTAAAATTGTATTATATTGTCATAATATTGTGTTAACGCTGTTGTTTGTAACTTTGTACAGAAGATGCCAGTGTATACGAGAGGAGTCCCACTTACACCGGGGACTTTGGTAACCCGTAATATAAGGCTCCGTCGATAATACCACGGAACAACGGCATGGATGTAATTACATCTTAAGTGACCATCTCATACCACTTTTAACATATTCCGTACCAGTCTACCCCTTAAACCCTACGATATCTTAATTGTATTGTATTGTAAACTGTATAGATTGTATAATTGGATGACTGACCAAAACCATGATATCAGTAAACGGATGTAACTGTATAATCATGTAAATGGAATAACTGTAGAATCATATAAATGGATGTATATCCATGGTTCGGTTCGGTCAAGTTGATAGATTGAATATATGGAATAATGGACTCATGTTGAATTATAATATTGAAGTTTGTAGATTGTACATTGTAGACTATAGATTGTAGATTGTAGATTGTACTTGAATCATATTCAAGTCAGATTATAATGAGACTCACTCTGAGTCAGTAAATTGAAGTCCTGATTGTTTTGATGTTATCGGTAACCACTGCACATGGACGGCAGGATTTGTGTCTTTTTCCAAGACGATTACCGTGTTGATAACACCGCTTGTTAATTTGTCTACCTTAAATAGGCAAGCACACACTTCTCCGGCTCCGTGAGGCTCAAGTGATTGGTCCCGCTTAAACCTATGTTTACTAGGGTACTTAGGGTAATTTGTAGAACTTGAGGGGGTTTTACGTAAAAATACTTTGTATAGTTTTCAAAATACACCCCAAGTATTTATTAATCGTCTTTAGAGTTGTAATAAATATAGATTTTATATTGTGATATTTCTAGTGAAAATATCCTAATTTCATAATAAGTGGTATTTATTTGTAATATTGGTTTTGTATGGAATTCATGGTATTTTAGTGTAAAATTGATTCTCGTGATTTTTAGAAAAAGGTGGAATATTTATTTCATAACAAAATAGGTATTTTAATGATAAATATATATTTATTTATACAAAAATAATTTTAATATATATTTTATATTCTAAAAATCTCATTTTCTCAAGATTTCGTATTTTAAATATTTCGAGATGTGCAATAATCCGCACCATCCTGAGCGAGTTCCCCAAAATGGGTTGTAGCGGCGCTTTGCAAAGACTGTTTAAATACTAAATCCTTTACAAAACGGTTTTATGAAGTAAATGGTATTTATTTGTAAAGTTGTCAAATTTCTCGTATTCCATGTTCTACGATATCCTAAGTCAACTAGACTGCTCCTAACTGGTCCAAAGCGACAAGTTGTGAGATATCTCAAATCGCCTCTTCACCGCCAATTGTGGCCAGGTAAGCACAAGTGAAGAAAGGAGGGATCCGCATACGAATTACCGTGAGACGGGCTTTTTAAAGTTACCTTTCTCACTTGCCAAGCCTAGACACCACAAAATCAGGTTTAGATAAACGACTGATGCCCACAACCTTATCCTATTTTCATAATAAGTGGTATTTATTTGTAAAGATGTATCAATACTAAATCCTTTAGAAAACGGTTTTATCAAGTATATGGTATTTAAATGAAAATGTTTGTTTTCTCGTATTCTAGGTTCTTGAGGGTATCGTGTTATGTTGTATATGAGTGTGTGAGGAGGTAGGTCGTTACTTCGTGATCTACTTAAAGGTATAGCAAGTTTAATGGAGTTAAATGTAGAATTGAAATAATGTGGTATTTAAGTGAAAAATACGATAAATTGAAATAGCCATCATTTTATGTAATAAAACTTGATCAATTTGGTTGATTAGTGTTTAATAGTCAACATGAGAGAGTTTAAGCATAATTGTATTACGAGAAGTGAAGTTTTAGAAGAAACCGAATCGGAAATCGGATTTGTTCCGATTCCATCGGGTTTTTTAAATCCATATTTTTAGAATAGAAAAGAGAGATAGAAAATAGGACTTAATGGGTTTTGGAAAACTATAAGAGTGAGATGGTTCGTAAGGAGTCGGTGGTGCGTCGTTTCGTCGCCGGGAGTTCCTACGGACGTTGCCGGAAAATCCGCCGAAGAATTCGCCGGAGCTTCGCCTTTCGCTCATTTCGATTGCACACAAAAGTTTCTTGGAAATTCTAGAGAGTTGGCTCAGAGTTTGGGGTGATAGGGTAGAGGGTAGGGGTGGTATTTATAGGGTTAGGCTAGGGTTAGGATGGGTGAAAGGTTAAAATGAAAAATGTGATAAAATGAAAAAAGTGATAAAATGTATTAAAAATATATTAAAAGTGGAGTAATTGGGGTTTTAAAAGAGCTCTGGAAATGGTATGAGGGTAAAATTTTCCAGGTGCATAGGGAATGTGAAAAGACACAATTTTCATGTTAGGGGAATCGGCCGACTCGGGGGTGGCTCGGCCGTGACTCGATCGGAGGACTGAGTCGGCCGAGTCGAGGCCGATTTGGCCGATTCCCGGCCGAGTTAGGCGGCCGGGATCCCCTACGACGCTTCGTCTAACCTCTGGCAATATTACATTTTTGGGTGTAGTAGGGTTTTTGTGAGATATGCACGTGTAAGCCCTTGGTATTCTAAAGGTTTCAAAACAAAATAATATTAAAAATAATGTGGGGCGTGGAATTTGAACTCTGGTGGTTTGGTTCAGCAGTGCAAGGTATTACCAATGAGCTACAAGCTCCTTCTTGTAATTAAATTGCTAATTAATTGCTTAAGTCTTGTGCTCAGGCAATAAATACCCCTTTATGGATTTTTGAAAAAAAAACAATTTAAAAATTTGTATGGAAAAAGTGTATAAGAAAATTAGGGTTGTTACATTCTACCCTCCTTATAAAAATTTCGTTCTCGAAATTTGTAAAAAAGAAAGTGTAACAAATTCAAGAAAAATTTGGTGACTGGAGTATAGATAGTGTATAGCAAGATGGTGCAAGGGTTAAAAAAATGTGAAAGAGTCTTACCGGTGTTGCTTTGACCTACAGTCTCGGCTACGGATGCTAAGGTGTAAGCCTGTCGCCGTGGCACGTTCCTCCTAGTTGGAGGCATATTCCCTTGTACTCGAGGCATGTTTCTCAGTGCCTGATGGAATTGGCGATTTGGCCGAGCTGGAAATCTACGTGGAGGTGGTGCTGGGAGTGCAGGACGAGTTGCAGGAGCCTGGATAGCTGGCTGCTGTGGGTAGTTGACGGGTGTGTGTGCTGGGTTGCGTCTATAAGGACAATTTCCAATTCCGTGATTGGACGCGCCACAAACCAAGCATAGGCCTTTTGCGCGCCTACAGTCCTTCCACAAGTATCCTTCTCTCTTGCAATAAAAGCAAAAATCGGGTCTTGGCTGATCATTGGCTACTTCCAGTCTTCTGAGTTCAACAGCTGGCCTTGAAGAGGCCCTTCCTGCCATTTGAGTGGCAGGGCGTTTCACTCCTGTAGACTGAGGTTTGCCCATTGTCTTTATTACTGCCTCATAACTGCGGGCAGGTTCCAGAGAATCTTCGTGAGTTGGAAATTTCCCTGTGGCTTGTGCAGCCTGGATTTTCGTGTCCAAATCTTGTTGAAATCGATGGGCTCTGATCTCATCCGTCGGTATCAGGTGTGCCGCAAATCTGTTACGGTCTTGTGTTAGCTGTGTAGTATGTGATATTAAAAATTTGAAATACTGTGACATATTTTACCGACTGAGCATGGTGAACTCAGCGTTATACTCATCTACTGACTTGACCCACATAGAACCTTATTGTAGATGAATGAACTTCTATTCCATGGCAAACCTGGCAGTCACAGGGAAGTATTTCACGTCGAACCTATCGCGAAAAGTCTTCCATTCAATGGGCTGATCAAGACGGCTTTCTTCCGCCTTCCACCAGTTCCGTGCATTGTCCGTAAGTTGCAGCTTTGCAACTCGGACCCAAGCTATTTCTGGCACTTGTGCTGCCGCCAGGTCATCCTCGATACTTTGAGCCCATTCCTCAGCTTCCAGTGGGCTCCCCTTTCCTGAGAACTGTTTGGGATGTAAAGCTCTGAATTGCTTCACCCCCGGTGCTTCAGCTTCGGCACCGGGGGCAGAGGTCTGAGGCTGCGAGGGCTCAGTTGGCGGGGATCTCCTCGGGGTACCACGGGCAATGTTTCTTGCACCCCCTTCCCCCGCTACTGTAATTTCTTTTTTTGGATGTACAGCTGAGGAGCCCACAGTACCTTTTGAATGAATGAGATTCTTCTTTTTGCAATGTGTCATTGATCCTTCTTATTATATGAACAAAAAGATCTCAAGAAAGGTGTACATTGCCTTAAAAAGAAATACATGCTAGTAGATGTTCTTATTTGTGCAGCTTGAGCCCCTCGGATGTCTGTTGGCCTCCACGACCAGCATAGGGTGCTGAGCTTCGTAGGTACCCGGCGTACCCTCCGCTGACACGACCATGATTTGGCTGATTGTCAGTTCGTCAGGAGGGGGACGCTGCTCCTGCTTGCGGTCAGCTTGCCGCTTGTCCCTTAAGTACGCTGCGAAATGTCCCGAACGGATGAGCTCCTCGATGTAGTCTCAGAGCTGCTTGTAGCTCTCCGTGGAGTGGCCTAACGACCTGTGGAAACCGCAGTAGGGGCCCCGGGTTCGCTTTGAGGCCATTCGCGAGATCGGGGGGAGCTTGAAGAACCCCTCGCCCTTGGCCTCCTCAAGTAGTACCGTCTGGGAGATGTTGAGCGGGGTGTACTCCTGAAACTTCAGGGAGTAGGGTTTTGGCCGCTTAGGTCCTCTTCTCTCTTCCCTTGTCCTTTTCTTTTGGTCGGCTTACTCTGCCCGGAGGAGATTTGCGTTCACCTCGGATTCGAGCTGGACCTCGCGCTCGGTCCAGGCCTTTACCTCGGCCATGGTCTTAGGTTGCGCTAATGCAAAGGAGCGTAACCACTCCTTGTGCCTAAGACCAGACCTCAGGGCAGTGATGACTGTCTCGTCCCGATGTTCGGGGACCTCAAGAAGGGCGTTGTAGAAATGGGTGACGTATGCTTTGAACGTCTCTTTGTCCCCACTCTTGATCATGAAGAGTTGGTCAACTGTGCGTCTTTGCCGCCTGTTTCCAACGAAGTGGTCGAGGAATTGGGTGGCCAGCTCGTCGAAAGTTGAGATCGAGCATGGCTCAAGTCCTCGGAACTAGTTTCGTCCGGAGTGGATAAGAGTGGCCGGGAAAGTTCGGCACTAGGCGGCGTTGGAGTTATCTTGGAAGCTCATTCCCGCGGTGAATGCATCCAAATGGTTCTTCGGGTCAGATTTGCCGTCGAAGAGGGAGACCTTTGGGGGCTTGTTACGAGAGGAGACGTGGACGGCGAGCAGCTCCTCGGTGAATGGTTTGGTGAGCGAGTCGGCGGCGTACTTAGCCCCGTCGCTCGAACGGTGACCTTCCCAATGCATACCTTCGATCTTCTTCTCGAGGGCGTCGAGTCGACCGTGGTACCCCGACGATTCGGCATATTCTGATCCCTAGCCTCTACTGGTGGAGACCTGCGTCTAGCCGCGGCCCCGGTTCCTCTCAATGAGGTTCCTTAGATCCCCCGGCGAGGTAGTTTTCGAGCCGCCGTGGAGAGTCCCGTCCGCGCGGCCCCGTCGAGGGAGGGGGTGTCGATCATGTCTGGGAACATGCGAGCTGACCGACATCTCCTCGAGAGGGAAAGGGGCGCAAAGAGGCTTGGGGCGAGGCGCTCTGGCGACGGACCTCGGTGTTGAACTGTGGGGCACCCAGTGGGTTGCAGAATGTATTGGCCCGAGAGATATACGGCCGTGGGAGGTAACGAGACGGTGGTCGGCTGTGCCGACGCGAGCGGAGTCTTCTCTCCCTCTATAGGGGTCCTGGTCCCGAGGAGGGGGACAGGTTACCTGGGAATCTCGCCCTGCCGTTTGGACGCGGATGAGCGCCTCCACGACGGATGCGAGTCGGTCTATCCGGCCGGCTAGGGTGTTGATGGCATTCGGGGGAGGAGCTTCGTCCACGCCTCCGTTGTGGGGGAGGCGACGGCTAGTGCTTGGATCGTCGTGATGACCGCTCGCCATTTGGTTGAGATCGGAAGATGAACTTTTGATTTAGTGGAATCAAGTGTTTCCATAGACGGTGCCATCTGACGTGGGTCGGATCACGTCAAGATGTTACCTTCCGTTGATCTGCTGATGGCGGCGATGAACGGCTGAGATTGGATTAGGAGGCTGGCTCCTGAAGCGTGTGGATCTTAATGGGTTTGAGGTTGTTTGGGCCGAGCTACCTGCAAGGAAGTCCCGGGGCGGTTGTACCACCGAGGACCCTCCGACGGTCAAGTTAGAAATGAAATCCGAGCAGAGTAACAGCTTAGTGGAGTAAAAATGGCTTACTTGAACCGTTTGAAGGAGGGGTTTATATAGCGGTGGCAGAAGGCAGGCAGGCGCGAGAATTACGCCGGCCGTTACGGTCCCGACGTCACGCCCGCGTGATGGGCGGGATCCCGCATTAATGTCGAGACGGGCTCGTTAACGGGGGATCATGATCGCGTGGAACGTGGGATGTGGCCGGCGGATATCTCGCGCATGGAGAGATTTGCGGGATGGCGGTTGCGCCTGTGAGCGGTGCCGTCGGTCGGTCGATGAGACCGAGGAAGATGACCTCGGCGGGAGAGCCAAGGTATTTTGGTTCTGCGGTAGCCCGGAAACGAGCTAGGAGGCTGAGGAGGCCAATTGTGCAGGGGGCTCGGAGGTGCGCCAGCGTTTGTTTGTAGGACGGGCATAGGAGTGGTCTGGTCGGCCACTGTAGGTCCGTTTTTGTGAGCTTTGGGACACGTCCTCTGCCATGTGTCATGATCTGGAAGATCACCGATATCGAGCATCATCAGATGGATTCAAGATGGGTCGAGCTTAGGCAATTGACCCACCTAGATCAAAGTTTCCATACAGGAGTATTCAAGTAAGAAGTTAAGATACTATATAAAAATGACATTTTGCCTCTGCAGAAAAAAAATTACAAGCCTGCCTAGTGGTGAATGCTTTATGTCTTTCGGCTAAAGACCCAGATTCAAATTTCTTAACCATGAATTTTTGTATCTAGTTATCACTACCTACTTCGTAATTCTTCTCATATATTTATAAATCAATCAATTCTATTTGTGGTAAAGGAAGTTGTTAACTTGGTTAAGTGTTCAAATATTTACTTGAAATTTTTTCTTCTGGATTGCTTGCTAAGGGCTCTGCCACTGCATATCGCAAGCCTACATAAATATCGTAGATAACTGCAATTATTGCATAATAACTAGATATAGCAGGCAACTACATAGATATCGGGGTCATTTTGGCAAATGAAAACTTTTTCATGGGATTTCTGACCTGCGCCTCGGGGACATGGGGATTTTGTCAGCGGGAAAATGTGCTTAGGGTGACAATTTACCCTATATTTAATGAACTTTTAGGAGCTTTCAACAATTTCAATGAGCTTCGAATGTTGAGACAACTTTAAGGATGTATCACCATTGCCGCCGTGAAAAACGCTGAAGTGACCATGAAGTCAAAGTTTTCAGGTAAATTTAGTTGCGAAAAGGGTAAAGACAAGGAACAAATATGAAGGTTTTCAGTAAATTTAGTTGTGAAATGGGTAAAAATGGTAAAGTCTATTATATATCATAACACAGGTTAGCTGTAGCCAAGCAATTTGACAGAAGGTACCTATCTGATCCACTGAAAAGTTTCAGGGTTATATTTAGAAAAAAATTTCAATAACCCAAAAGAACCGGCCTCTTTTTCCTTCTTCGAATGTGCAGGGAACCACGAACGTTAAATTTTTTTCCACTTTTACTCTTTCGGATTTCTAGGATCACGCAAGCAGTATCCTCCAGTTCCATATAGAACCAATTTTACTATTGCTTCTTTGTTGCTTCTTCCTATTGCTTCTTTGTGATGTGGAGCTTTCTGGCACAAGTAAAAAAACATACAACTTGTATAAAAATATCATATATTTAAAAACGCCCAAAGCATATTATCTGCTGAAAAACCTCCTGAACCCGAAAACTGTTCGATAGGGTGAGAGAAGATGACTTGGACTTTTACGTAGCAGAAGAGGCTTGAGGTGGTGTCTGAGACTGCAACCGACGAAGAATTAATTATACTAACCTGTTGTCAGCCTCTCTTAACATCCGATGTGGGATTATTACCCAATACGTTGGGGTCCCTTCTGCGTCTTCGAAAGCGCTACCCCAATTCCAACCACACCACATTAATATTCTCACCACCACCACCACCACCACCACCATCAACAAGACTATCATAACCAATAATCCCCTCATATCCAACATCAATTTCAATTTCCCTATCAACTACATTCCCAATTTCAACCTCAATTTCATCATCAACCCCAATTTTATAATTACACTCAAGCACCATCAACTTCACTATCTCTTATGACCAGCCACACATATATTTGATTCCAAAGAATAGGGAAATGCGCCACTGCCAACTTCACTATCTCATACGACTAGCTACACATCAAGTGTTCGACGTATTGCTCAAGGCAAAACCAACTCCAAATATCACCTCACCAATCCGCCAATCAACACAGAGGGGTTCCATGGCCGTTTCTGCAGCACAATAAAAAACGCCTACCACTTGTTCGGAAAAATGCACAGCAAGACCAACTCCAGAAAAAAAAAAGCATTGGTTTGGTTGATCGGAAAAGCTTTTGATCTCAGCCCATGAACCCATCTTGGATTATGCTGCCCTGTGCCTATTGGGAATTGGTAATGCCTTCCAACTATTTGTTGTAATGTTTGTGTGTGTGTGTGTGTGTAAGATGAATTTGTGAAGAACCCTTATGGGCTATAATTTTGAATGGATAGGGAACAATGCCTTGGTCATATATGGAAAACCAATCTACAAGTGAGACATGTTTGTTAGTTCTAGCGGCGAAAATGAACATGTTGGGAGGCAGTCGGTATGGAAATATGGGTGACATGTGATATTAGCATATTATGATGTAGGAGGAATAGATTATATGATCTACCAGTCGTATATTATCTTTTTCAGGGGAGCAGTTTATTATAATTTTTTGATATAAGATTTTATTTCCTTTCAATGTATTTGAGCCTTAGTAAGTTTAGGATTGCTTTGAAGACTATATAATCGAATTTGGATTTCGACTTAATATAATTATCCGAGTTTTATCACAACTTGGTGGATTTTGATTATTGTTTGTGGATTTGAGAAATGCTCGTGGATTCGAGTTACATATTAAATTTCAAGTAAAACTCCATATGGTTGAAAACTTTTTGTTCGGTAGCCGCCTACCCTACTAACACCCACGACATTTTAGCTTCAAGCAACTAGCAGAAGAATTCAATGGAAATAACAATTTGATAAACCGTTTATAACAACACAAAATCGGTACAAATTTCTACTTGCATAGTTATAATCAAATATGAAACATCTTTCATATAGAGCATCTTTACAATTGTAATGGATTATCACGCCAAAAACTTCTCTAGCTTCTCCACTTCTTCCACACTTCCAATGAATAGTGGAACCCTTTGATGGACCTGCCATTATCAATGCATCAAATCGAATGGTCAAGGAAAAAGAGACCTGATACTTGAATTTAATTTGGTAAACAAAAGTTAATGAATGTGTCTCGAGATAAACTGATGTTGGGTGTCGATGGAAAAACACATTAACTATCCATAATGAATGAAGTAACGCCAAACATGAAAAAAAATAATGAATTGTTCATACAACTAAGTTAAATAACAAGAAACCAATATTTGTTGAAATCATTATCAAATTATCAAATTTCTATACAACTAAGTTAATGGAACATCTGCCATCAAGAATGCGGAAACATGCCGCTCTTCCACATTCTAGCAAGGTTCAGCTTATGTTCTGAAGTGTGATTGAATAAAGGTTTTGTAGTTGTGATTTCATTCAATTTAACAGTTAAAACTTAAAACCCATATCTTACACTTCTCTTTATAATTAAGTAGCGCTTTTCCAAAAGACGATAATTCCATTATTTCGTTTAGCTTTGTCAGGGACCCTTTCGATCAAATTTACACCGACTATATTCATGCTTGATAAGGTCTATCTAGCTTTTGTTTCGCCATAAATTAAAGTTTTGCGACTTTTATCCCTTTTCCTACTTGTTAAGTTGTTATGGATACTGGTGATCTCCTTGTACATGCCCAAATTTTTATTTTTATTTTCTCCTCAATGAAAGCTAACTAACTTCTTATAGATGTCCTCATTTCTTATTCTGTGCTTTAGAGGTTTTTGCCACTTGCCTATATCAATATTCTGGTTTTATCTACACTGTTTTCTGGAGATTGTTCTTAATTTTCTACCGTTGTAAATGAGATGTCAGCCTTATAATTGTTGTATAGAAATTTTCTTTAATTTTTTTAGGTATCATACTATCTCACAACCCTTCAGAAGAAGCTACTCACTTTTTTTGGGTTTGGGGGGGGGGGGGGGGAAGGGGGAGTCTCTTTAAGCAGCTGATTTTGGCAACAGAAGAAAAAAGAAAAAAGTAAAAAGAAAACTAGAACCAGCTAATTTTTGATTCAATGACAGATATTTCTTTGCCATAAGCCATATGTAACTTGATTCCCATACCTTTTGTTCTATGCAGCTATATATATCGGTGACACACACAAAAAAAAATTCCCTTGTTAATTACATTCTCTTGACTTGCTTTGTGATATTCGAATGTTATTGCTTACTTTTGAGAAGCGAGTGTCTTAAGTTTGTTATATGCTTGAAGCACATTAGGCACCATGAGCAAATAATTTCATTCATTAGTTTAATTGCTGCTAATGAACTAGGAGCCATTAGGTTGGTAGATATGCTTACCTCTTCAGGTTTGATGTCCAATATCCTCCCGTGCCCATCCGATCCCTTACCACCAGCCTGCTCCACGATGAAACTCATCGGAGCACACTCATACAGAAGCCTCAGCTTCCCATTCTTGCTCTTCTTGTCCCTTGGGTACCCATATATCCCGCCGTACAGAAGCGTTCTATGAAAATCACCTACCAAGCTCCCAATATACCTTGCTGAATATGGCTTTCCTGTCGGCTCCGGGTCCTTCAGGTCATCCATGTATTTCCTTAACTTTTCATCCCACAACATGTAGTTGCCTTCGTTGAAGGAGTAGATTTTACCTGCTTTCGGTATCTGTAGCTCCTCTTGAGTCAGGACGAATTCCCCGTACATTGGGTCGAGTGTGAAGGCATAAACCCCTTTTCCTACGGTTAGAACGAATATGACCGAGCTTGAATACATGCAGTATCCAGCGGCCAGAAGATTGCTTCCTGGCTGGCACACGTTTATTACGCATCTCTGCTCTGTTGTATCCAGCTGCATGTTGTAGAGCGCCAAATCGTATTAGCATCAGGCTAGCTTATAAACGAATTATGAATGACGGTAAATTGCAGGCAAAGATGAGGGAAAGTAAAGTCAGTATTTTTCTTTATTACGTTGCTGTCAGCATCGATATCAGCTAGGCACTCATCATTGGGGCTGTAAATTCCGAAGATGGATCCTGTTGACACGGCTGCATCAATGTTGGAAGATCCATCGAGGGGGTCAAAGACAACAATGTAGTTGCCAGAGTAGCTTTCTTCTACCGCAACCGGTACATCCTCCTCTTCTGATGCTATGATTCCTGTCCTTCCGCTTGACCTCAGGCAGTTTGAAAACACCTGTAAGTTCAACTCACTCAGTATAGATAGATAGATAGATAGATAGTTGAGATTGACTTATATCAACTTCATTGTTAAGGGCTCAATTGAATTAAGCTCGACACACGCCGTTCAAACTTCAACCTTGATAGGCGTTGTTAACTGCCTCAACAGCCTGTTTTGGGTATAATTTTAAGTAATTAGATTTCTGTAACTTGTTTTGATGCATGAGGGCTATAGCTTAGTTGCCAAACATTCTAGCCGTGGATCAAGAGGATTAGGAGATCAAATCCCACTTGCATCTGGTTACGCCGAAAAATTGCTTTGATGCCTTTTGGTTTGTTTATAGACAGGAAGCTTACTTGGATTCTGATCCTACTACTTAAAAATTGTATATTTTGAAAGATACATGGACACAAATGCACAAGCGCACACTACACACGGACGTCAGCTTGAGTTCAAAATTTTCATTAAACATGTAAACATTAATGAGTATTACTAGTTGAACAATTCTGCATAGACAACTTTACATGGAATCTAGCTTGTTAGAAGTTATACAAGTAGATTGGTATTAATTTGGCCTGTGTGCCATTTGATCTTGATTAAATCTTGAGCTTTTCTTGCTAACTTGTACTAAGGAACACGGATATATCAATTTAAAAAAAAAAGGATTTTCTTGTTCTGTTGGTGGGCTTCGAACTCTTTACTGACCGACCTCATTGCAGTCATATCTAAGTTACTAACTTACAAGAATGTTGGATTGCTCAGGTTAAAGGCATTATTCTTGTGTTCATTGATGAAGATTTATAGAAGTTTAAAGAAGCAGACCTCATTAGAGACCACATCGAGCTTCTTCTGATCCTCTCCTTGCACATTCACGGCACCTTGTATGCCCGTAAGATTAGAGATGCCTGCCCTTTGCACGAGCGACGCGATCTGCTTGCAAGCCATGGAGATGCTAGAGAGCACGATAGTGAGCTCGGCATCGATGCTCCCAGCCAGCTCTTGCTGCAACAGCCACGTGGTCAATGTTTGGAGCTCATAGGTGCTCCTCGTCTTCTTTGTCTTCGCCTCTGATGATGCGGTCCCCACGGCCGCACAATGAACCTTTGCCTTTCCATAGCCATGTTGCTGGTCCCTTTTCGAATTTATGGTTGAGAGTTTCCTGTTTACGTGTAGATGGAAAGGCGATAGTCGGGAAACGGATTGCCGGGAAACGGATTGCGAAGATGATAGTTTGGAGAATAGGGTTTGGGCGGCGGCGGTTGCCATGGCTATTGAGGTCTCTCTTCTTCTTAGGCGGTATAATTTTTATGAGGTTTTGAAGAGATTGGGATTGGATTTTTGTACTGTAGGGGTTTGTGAGGATAGCATTGCTTATCCTTGCCGCTCATTTTCTCTTGGTTATTGGTTGGTTGAGCCTTTGAGAGGCGGGTGATCATTTTTCAAAGATTCTTTTTAAAGTGTAGAGACCAGAGGCTATGCAATATAGGGTCCTTGGGCCCAGCTGTAATTTAGGGGTTTGAGATTTTCGGTTTGAACTTTGAAGGACTCTTGGGCCTAGAGTTTTTCCTATAGCCTGTTTAATTTATGGGTAACTTTAGAAGCACAGAATTTTAAGATAGCACAATTTAATTTTAAAAATGCTATGCACCCTTCTTAAATCTGAAATGTTGTATGAAAATGTTGGTTTCGATAACTCACTTAAGGGGCGAGTGGATTGAATAGCCCAAAACAACCATTCTTATGTATGAATAGAACCAAAATGAACTGAAAATGACACATATTTTTTACGAAATTCCAGTAGTGGTTCATGCAAATTTTAAAGTTCAATGATGACATCTCAAAAAACTCTGAAAATTCGACGGTGTTTAATGAAATTTACCCTTAATTTATTTTGAAAATTGCACGCACTTGAATGCACCTGGAGATGCAGACATTTGTTGCATTAAAAGCTAGATATATTTTTTTCACTTTAGAAAAAGTAAATATAAATGTCTTGCTGATATGGTAGAATTTATGATTCGGCTAAAATGGAGTTGTGCATGTGAAAGGTTCCATGGTCTGTGTACCAAGAGTATAATAAGAAGGGAAACGGATGGGTCTCATGCGTAGGTGAGAACTCCTATGGCGTTGTTGTTTGGTCATGAACACATACAATGGAACCGTGCACATGCACAATTCTGTATTGTTCTTCTGATGACCGTGACAACTTAATTATTTTTTTTTTGCGAGGGTAAAGGTTGATAATTAACAATCCATAATCATTAACCAGAAATAAAGGATAATAATACATCCGGACCTGGTTAGGGAAGCAAGTAAGCAAGGTCCTAAGCATGGATCAGCAACAAACAACACCCCACAAAAAAAAATATCAAGTCTTGGGAGTTCATGCAAGCCTCCAAACATAAACCACAAAATACATATCAGACCATCACAATACAGCAGGCCCCAAAACATATGACATGTTTGATTTATAGATACCTTTCGTTATTAAACGACTTCAACTATCCTTTGTAGCCTATTTACCTTGTTGGTAAATATCTATTACCCATAATATTGATTTACATGAGCACCGCCAAATTTACAATCAATTGTGCTGCTAAGTTGATGTCTTCTTCTTAAAGGAAATTATAAGAAAATAAGAATTTTTTTCATAATTTATTGCACTATCTGAAAAACCATGCCAACTTTTCCTTATATTACAATTTCAAATAATATTCTATTTTTCCAATAAAAACCTTCTTCTTAAGTAAAACATTTTCCCCGTCTTCCTTAAAAACCCTTTTCCTCTTCCACTCTAATTAACCCCAGCATTATAGAACACGTCATTTAGTTTCAGCAATTAAGGCCTAGTTTGACAAAGAGATTTTCAAATCCTGATTTCATTTAGGTTAAAATGGACATGCGGTTTGCAGGTATATATGCCAACCGTGGTTTCATAAGAGTAGGGTTTTGTATACATAGCGGAGTATCATTTGACAACATAGTCCTTAAATCAAGCTTTGCATTTAAAAATATGAAACCATGGTTCTGGAAACCCCACATAGGAAACCATGGTTACTTACCGTTTTTGGAGTGCAGCATGGAAACCCCACATATTGTAACATTTCAGAAAATGAAAAATATTATTTTAGAATTTAAATAATAATATAATGAGTTTTATGGATATTATACCGTGTATCGATTTGAGCTTTCGTAAAAATTGGTATAATTATATATCTCTATTTTAGAAAATAATTGGAAATTAAAATGAATTGTTATTTATGATAGCAATTATTTAATTGGGCTTTTCATAAATTAACATATAAATATATACATATAAGTTTAATGTTAAACTTAATTAGTGTTTTACAATTTACTACACTAAACCAAATTTTATTTTTGGTAAACATACTTTAAAGTGCCATGACATATTTATATGAGAGGGTTAACATTTCATTGTGTTTTAAGTATGGTTTTATATTTTATAAAAGAAAAAAAAGGAAATGAACGAGAGACAAGGAAACAAGGAAGCATGGGGGTATTATATTAAAATGAAATATGGGTGGGAGAGAAGGAGGGGGGAGGGGGTTTTATGGGTCGGCAACCATGTTTCTTCATCTCATTTTTTTCCTCATCTCATTTCTTCCCCTTTTTTTCCTTCTCCTTTTCAAACTCCAACCTCAAAACATCAACACAAACCTCTTCAAAACATCATGAAACCATCACAAAAATTGCTCATATCCTCATTCTACACATGGTGGTGTGATCGAGTCTCCACTTTGAGTCCATTTTCCAAGCTTAGAACTTTCCTTCATTCCCATCTAGAGGTAAAATGCTCTCTTTAAACTAAGTTTTCATAACACTTGCCTTCATAATCTAGATTTAGAGTTCATGTGCATATTTTCTCAGTCTTGAAAATTCAAAAATGAGTTTTTGTGGATACAACTTGTTGTGGTGGTATAGTAAAGACTTAGTGAGTGATTACAACCTCTTCAGTGATAGATGAGAGCATGTAGGTGCTAGTATCCTTGATGTTAATGAGTTTTGAAGTTTCAAACATGGTTTTTCATTAAGTTTTTTATGTTCAATTGGAATCTGGAGCAATTAGAGATCCCTGAAAAATAATTAGAGGATAGTGTGAGATGCTTGGACCTGTAGAAGATCACCGTAGAAGCCCGAGTCCCTATCCCCAAAGCAAAATCATAAATTTAGTGGTTTTGGCCGCAAATTGGGGCCAAGTTGTTGAGTTAGGGCTCGAGGTTTGTTATTTAGCTCACTCACTTGATAACTAAACTTACCTTATATGCTATTTTGCCCTAGATCTCCTTAGTTAAAATCTATGAGCATTTTGATATGGTTTGGGTAATATTTTCCGATATTTGAAACTTGGATTTTGGATTTTGATGTCTTGACTCGGTCGTTCGATGTTTGTACGTCGACGTCGAGGGGTATTTTTTCGTTTTAGCACGCGTTGACCAGAAATTCTAATCTATGTGCTCTTCACTCGTCGTGTCGGTTTTCATATGGGTTTTTATGCGATTTTGTACGATTTTGATTATAAGTACAATCACGGGGACTTCCGAGATGACGAAGAAAGGCAAGGCATCCGTCTGTTTCGACTAGGGCGAGACGTGTTTTGGTGAGTAGATATATATCTACGAGGGAAGTCGGATGGATGGCGTATAACACCCTCGCAACCGTAACAATTAGGATACTATATATATTAGAATCATATACCTAGACTAATCTTATGCGGATATTCGTATACTTAGTAGATTATATACCTAGTCTCTTTTCCTTAGCCATTGAGCTATATTTACTTGTGTGCGTATAGAATAATGAAGGAAAAGTGCCATAGGAGAGAAATTCCTTTTACGGTGTCGAAAAAGTACACCCTCCACGATTTTTTTCGACGATCGACACACATCATTATTATCTTTATCATATAAGATGTGGATACACCAAATTTCATGTAATTCTATCACCTTTTCACCGTTGATTTAGTGGGTGAAAAATTAACGGTTTACCGACAATAGAACTTCTTATATTGCTAATTTAACGGTGAAAAAGTGGTGGAATCACATGAAATTCGGTGTATCCACATCTTAAATGATAAAGATGATGACGATGGATTTCGATTGTCGAACAAAACGGTGGAGGGTGTAGTTTTTGACGCCGCGTGACGAAAATTCTTCCTGGGGCCTCTTTCCTCTATTATTTATTATATATACATATTTATATACTTACCATGATAGAAGTAAATATATGACATGAGGATATATACAATATAAGTATACATGATATGATATGGGATGGCATGAGATGATCTGAGATGAGTTGATGTACGCGACTAGATCCGTACCATATTGATTGGATGATATCGTACGAGAGATATTCCGTACGTGATATGATGAGAATTGATTGCCGAATACGGCTGATATTTATTTCGACTCGAGGAGTCTTGTTAATATTTCAAAGATGGAAATTTATGAGATATTTAGAGCCATACGTATTTTAAAAACTAACGAATTGTTATGTACTTTTAAATGATAATTTCAAGCGTGTGCTACGAATTTTCAAAATGATATTTATTTCAAAAATATCGTAGTCCCTTATTTCCAAAACAACGTTTCGTGCTATTTTAAACTATAACTGTATGGCTCATACGTAATTGGATATTTTTAATACTTGTTCACGTTACGATTTCATTATTATGTATACACTCGCATTTCGATTTCTTTATTTCTGCATACGCTCGCGCTTCGATTATTTACGATATATACCACGTTTATACTTTTAACTCTACTTAACTTCATGTGCTAGCACACCCGCACCATTACTGATGATTCATGTTGCACTTGTACATACTCGCATGTTACATTTACACCTCATCGGTAATTGCCATGCCACGTACACACATAGAATTTGCTATGTCACCCGTATCGTACCATACCCCGTTAACATTATAGATTACCGTTTAGTACCCAGCACCACGTACTTTTCCAGATATTGTACTTTCTTTACATTGATTATACGAATACGCTTATATGAACATCTTACCATACTATATTTCTGCCAATACCTTAGACCGTCGCTCAATTCACACCAGCATGCAATATATTACTGTTCTGTGCCTCTACATGTTATTCCATGATTGCCATGTTTTTATGGGATAATGTTTACATGGGATTTCTGAGATTTGAGAAACCGCGGATACGATTTTATAAAACTTGTGAATGTTTTTAAAATGCGGTTTTCTCTTGAAATGATATTTCGTCATCCACCATAAGTTTTCTCTGTTCTGAGTTATGAGTATTATCCGATTCGAGGAGTGAGAAGTCATCATCTGCGGATACATGATGGACCCGATACGGTACTCAGGGGAAAGAAGATCGTATAGAAAGACGTTGAGCCTGACTGGAAACACTACCTACCGGTGATAGTATGGGACTCGGCGGATATCCGGAGGATACCGACCGGAGTGATATAATACAAATGGATATGATGGCCAATCCGATGAGACGACGTTTGAGAGAGGGCCGATCCGAGAGACGGCGCCTGAGATATGAGAATTTTACGTATCGATACTGGACACGGGATTTATGAGAATTTCGAGTGTCGATATTGGACACTCAGTTGTTTTATGAGGATTTCGAGTGTCGTTGATGGACACTCATTATATATATATATATATATATATATATATATATATATATATATATATATATATATATATATATATATATATATATATATATGGATGATATTATCCATATATCGATACAGACACGATATTACACACACGTTCACTTTCGTCACCACATAGCATGATATTATTATTACAGTATGATCTAGGTAGATCGTTATGCATTCGATTTCTACCTGATGATGTCTTCCACTCACGAGTTGACAACTCACCTCCGTTGTGCCATAGTTTTCTTGTAGAACCGATCGCTCGGATCAGTAGCGGCTAGCTGGCACATTTCTTCTTTTGGGCGATTACTTGGTATATGGGTTACACTACAGATCATAACCACCATTTGTATATGTATATTCATTTGTAATCTAGTTAAAAAAACTCCATCAACCAGACTTGTATATTTTGTGGACTTAGAGACGAGACTTGTATATTCTTTTGGACTTAGAGACGAGACTTGTATGTTATATTCTTATGTTGAGTTGATGATGATATAGTTGCGTTTTGATGATGATTTTGGTATTGTTTTTATTTTTACTTGTGTTGATCTTCGTATTGGACGTCGTATATATTGTATGGTTGTGTTTCCGCCGTTTGGACGATGAGATAGCTCCCGATTAGAGATGCTGATATTACTATTGTTTATGTACTGGGTTTGATCAAAATTTACAAAAGAGGTGCTGTCAAAATTTTAAATGACGAAAATTTCTCCGCTTTCTGATTCTGACTCAGATGACATGGATTAATCCATCTCTTTCACGAAGGTCAGGAATCTCCTTGATTGAGGAAGGTGTCTCTTGACACCGTCTTCTACGACTCACTGGCACTTCCTTTCAGGCTAGATCCCTATGACTCCACTTTGTTTGCATTTGCCTCGTCTTTTCATTGACTTTTTTTTCACGAGAAGCAGGATGGAAGCCATTCCAGTCTTAGCAAAAGCAACCTATCGCGCTTTTTCAAATTTTAGTTTACAACCCAGTTGTATTTCTATAAACTTTTCTTACGATTTAAAAAGCAGAACTTGATATCATAAATAACCATTTTCCAAAACTTCACCTACATTATTTACTTAAAAAGGTTTAAATTCCTGGTTTTTGGATTATTTGGGTTACGGTGGAGTCCTATAGAGTTCACGTGATTCAAGTGCCAGTCATGTGCTATTTCCGGGTCGTGACACATATGAAACCATGGTTAAGGAAACCATGACCCCATCCCCAAAAGAGGCCTATGAATTAGGAAAGCAGCAAATTAATTGTTTCTTAGACCGATGACTTTCATCAGCTTCATCATGAATCATGAACCATGCACACGTCCGCGGACCAGTTCATGTTATAACGTAATTAACCCAGTAGTGTGTATCCAACAAAAACAACATTTTGGCAAAGAGAACGCAATTGCATTAGTAATTTCTCGTCAACACCCCTAAACTTCCAAGTCTCAAGTTGTTGCCCCCCTCACCTTTAAACTTTTCCTTATATAAATCCCACTCCCTCTCCCTCTTTAATTTCTTCTAAATCCCTAGGTATCAGCACGCGTAGAAATTTAGAGAAGAAGAAGAGATACAATATCTCTAGCTTCTCAAAGATCCTCCAACTTGCCCTTGGCCCTTCTCGTCTGCCTCTCGCTTCTCATTCCTTCTGCACTCGGTACACACATTATCTATATAATCATATATTAGTTGATGTATTCCGGTTTTTCCATCAGTCTGTCGGTAAAGTATTTACTATATATATATGTTTTGGTAAGCAGCTAGCGTGCGAGGATCTACCGCCACACTTGTGCGTGTTCGCGGTCTCCTCTTCCTTGAAGCGTTGCATGTTGGAGAGTTACCGACGGAACGGTAAACCTACCGAGTATGAGTTTAGGTCATCGGAGGTGGTCGTTGAGAGGATGAAGGATCATGTTGAGACTGATCAGTGCGTAAAGGCTTGTGGCGTGGATCGCAGCACTGTGGGAATCTCGTCCGATTCTCTTCTTGAGACGAAGTTCATGGGGAAGTTGTGCTCGCCAAAATGCCATCAGAATTGCCCGAACATCATTGATCTCTACTTCAATCTCACCCCTGGAGAGGGTAAGCATCTATATTTATTATTCTCGAATTTATTTCAATTAGATTTTTTTTTGGTTTTGGGATATAAATTTCAACTAGATTTCAAGCCAAGTGGGCCTCCAGTGGGCCTCCTATGGGCCAGTGAGATATAAAATCCTCATGGGCTTGCTTTGCCTAATGGCTTTTATTTAATAACAGGTTTGTTTCTGCCGGATCTATGCCAGGCTTTTCGGTCGAATCCTCGTCGTGCCATGATCGAGCTCATGAGTTCAGGCGTTGCACCTGGTGCAGGTGCTAATGAATTGCACTCATCAGCTTTGGCTCCTTCCCCTGCTCCAATTTTCGCGTAAAAATTCATATTCTTTTGAAGGATATCTGTTGTGTGTGGGGTGTGGGGTGGTTGTGGTGGTGGTTTAATGCTTGCTTGATGTGGATGAATTTATTTTAAATTAAAGAGGAATAATTCATAGATTAGAGCCAGTATATCACTACTACAGTAATCGCTTGACCCTGCGGATTTAGCCGTAGGGGCAAATCACCGTCCCTACAGATATATCCGTAGGGACGTAAAATTCCTCCGTAGGTCCAAAGGCCGCAGGTGCAAGCTTTCGCTTAGAACATGTCCATACGGAGTGATAATTGCCCCTATGTCTTACTTCGTAGGGACATTTATCCCTACAGATTACTCCGTAGGGATATGATCTTTATTTAATTTATTGGTTTATAAAATAAAATACTTGTACCTACGGAATTATCCATAGGGCCTGATAATGTCCCTACGGATTAATTCGTAGGGGCAAGTTTTACCCCTGATACCGAGTCCATAGGGACAATATCAGATATTCCGATATTTTTTCCCTATGGCAAAATGTATAGGGGCAAACCTTGCACCTACGGATTAATCCGTATAGACAAAATATCAGGATTTTTTTAAAAAAGGGCTTTCCGTTTTCCCCCCGCCCTATGCACATTAATATATACATCATATAACCAAATATAGAATTATTTATAATCAACATCTCACGCATAATATATAAAAGAAATAAACAAATAGAATACGATATCAATCTAAATTATCGTGAACAAGTAAACAGCCACCAATATCATCCAAAATATATACAATATGTATCAGATAAGTACATACATCCTCAAAAATATAAATAAAGCTACCCTAACTCGGTCCAGCTCCTCCACCTCTGATAATCGCCGTAATCTGGTGCATCTGCTCCTTAGTGCAACCCTGAGTCGTCAAAAACTCGACTAATGAAGGACTGTGCTGGAGTCTGAGCGGGCTATGGAGCTGTAGGAGTGGTCTACGCAACTGCAACCGAGGTAGTGGCTTATGGAGCCGCAATCGAAAGAGATGCATATGGAGCCGCAACCGAAATAGCCTGCCGAATCTGTAAAATTTTGGGTGTAATAAACGAGTAAAAACAGTGTATTAGATTTTAGTCGAATTCGTATCATTATCAGATTATTGCGAAACTCCAATCTAAGAATACTTAGGGACTTAGGCCTGCTTTGGGTATCTAGTCTGGAAAACCGTAGTTTATTTTAATTAGATAGTTTTATGTAAGTATGATTAATCAAAACTAAGTCTACAACCAAATAAGCTCAGGCTACTAATATTGCATATGTTACTATCTATAATGTGATATAATATTTTACTATTAAGTAATATACGTATCAAAATCTTCTTCAACTCATCGACGGTGGTCTTCAAGACGGCAACATCATGCTCCATACATCGCTCACGGAGGGTAGGGGAAGTAACCGCCGGAGTGGAGACCAACTTTATATGGGTCCTGCTAGGACCCAGTCCCCGGCCTCTCTCCCAACCTCCGTGGTGCCCTTAGTGTGCGGCGTCTATGAATAGGGTCAGTAGTATCGGATCGGTCTGTCCACTAAAATCGATCTTCGATGCCTCCGCCTGCTCCTCCGCCCACTCCTCCGCCCACTCCTCCACCAACATTAACCATTAAAATATAAATATATCATTTAAATTTGAATTTTATAAAAAAAAATTATTCGAATTCGAATAAATATTAATACTTACACAATACTCCTGGGTAGCGGTGTTGGGGAATCGAAGCTCGCCCGTGGCGGGATCTTTCGAGGTGCCGTGGACGGTAAGATACGCGGTCAACACGCTCAGTGTATCACCCTGCGCCAGGGTCTGAGCTCTCTGCAATTCGCCAAAAATTTATATATTATAAAATAACTCTTAATATTGCATTATATCAAAATAGATCTATTGTAATTTATCGATACCTCCATGGCACGAGCAATGTTTTTCGAGCTACCTGTATAAGTGGGGTGACCCCTCTTCACCGCCTTTCTATTCTCCTTATTTTGATCGGCTTGTTTCTGCACAATACAATAAGATTTAGTTTTCTAATTAAGCAACACAAAAAAATAAATTATATACTGTTGGGGTCGAAAATTGCATCTCGGTTGACCAAGTCAAAGTCAAAGTCAACCCCAAGCCAAGTGGGCCCATGTCCGAGTCGAGCCCGAACATGAAGCGGCCGGCCTCTCCCATGCCGAAATATAAAACCATGTAATAAATAATTTTTATGTAATTTTTTATGCATGAATGTAAGCAAAATGGGCTTAAAGCCAAATTTTTGTAAGCCCATGGCTCATGTGCAAAAATAAATAGCACATGAGATATGGGATGGGCAAAATGCCATTTTGTGAAGCCCAAAGGGCTATATGTAAATGTGTAAGCCTATATAAGGTAACATGATGATGAATAAAAGATAGACTTTTCATTCCCCAAAAATTAGGGCATGTGCCTCTTTCTTCTTCCTCAAGGTTCTAAAACCTTCTTCTTTCTTTTGAATTAAATCAAGAGTTTTACTCTTTCTTTTCCAAAACTAAATAGTTTTTCACCACAAAACCCACAAATGGGAACTTGGATCTGCCATTAGATCTCAAAAAGGGAATATTTTTAAGTCTCACCCCTTTTTTTTCCAAGATCCGGCCAAACGACAGGAAGAAGAAGGAGGCCCATCTCCAGAAACCCCACTTTGGGGAAGATCCAGGGCTCAAGGGGAGAAGCCCCTTCATCAGCCTCAAAATATCCTAGGAGTTTAACTCCTTATATATATATATATATATATATATATATATATATATATACACACACACAAAATAATAAGTGCTCCTTTCTGGGAGTACAACTCCCATTGCAGGGACCAAGTTCCTTTTGCCTCCCGAGCGTCCACGTGCCTGGCACGTGAGGCGCTCAGAGCGCCCGAACGCCCACGTGCCTGGCACGTGGGGCGCTTGCGCTCAGAGCGCTAGCGCCCAAAGCGCTAGCGCCCGAGTGCCCAAAGCGCTAGTGCCCGAGTGCCCACATGCCTGGCACGTAGGGTGCTAGCGCTCAAAGCGCTAGCGCCCGAGCGCCTACGTACCTGGCACGTAGGGCGCTAGCGCTCAAAGCGCTTGCGCTCAGAGCGCTAGCGCTCGAGCGTCCACGTGCCTGGCATGTGGGGCGCTAGCGCTCAAAGCGCTAGCACTCTTGCGCCCAGAGCGCTAGCGCCCGAGCGCCCACGTGCCTGGCACGTGGGGCGCTAGCGCCCGAGCGCTCAAAGCGCTCGCACCCAAAGCGCTGGCGCTTTCTCCCACGTATCCTTTGGATGCCCTTTCCCTTTCTTATATATATATATATATATATATATATATATATATATACATACATACACACACACATACTCCACGACACTGTCCCTGTTAGAAAAAATTTTCTAACGGGGCGCTGCCCCGCACCTTGCAAGGGGGCTGCTAGCCCTCTTGACCCCTAGCCCGCTATCCGGGTAGCAGGACTCCCGTAAAAACTCTGCAGGGCCCCCGATATATCCAAAACCCCTTCAAAACACAACACCGCACATTGAGTTCGCATGACCAGTTTAACTCATTAATCGGAGGTTCCCTCTCTCTAAAGGCGAGAGGTAATTAACGGCAGCTTAGTCTGCGGCTGCCGGAGATTCGGATCCTCACAATCAATAAACCCCAGCCTACCGTAGGCAGGGGGAATCTGTAATGCGCCTGACAAGCGCGCGCGTATTCCCATTTCAATGGGGTGACGAAAAACACCCAACATATACTAAACAATGAATTACATTTAAATTACAAAGCTGTTTGCGCTCAGAGTCGTAATATTGGCACAAGAGAGGCCATATATCTACGTCGACTCTGGTAAAGGCCGGAATATATAGGAGAGCCGCTCTCTCTGCCTCGGGGGTCGCTAGCCATACCAAATAGCAATCGATCTTAAGCTCGTTCCTATTATATCGGACCTTAGATTGCATGTTCTTCATCAGGCCCAGGTACAGAGTGTGAAGATCGAGCACTCTCTCAGGGTGATCAGGGTCGGGTACAGGCTGAAAGCCGTAATCCAACTGCAAATACAGAAAAATAATGTATTTAAATTACAAGTGTTAAATAATAATAAATTTATTGGATAAGTCAAATGAAAATATATATTAATACCCGAGCCTGATCCCAGAAGAGGGAAAATTAGCGCCGGTGCTGATCGCCTCACTCAACGTGAAGTGGATATTTCTTTTGGATGCGGCTCTCATCCCCCATATACCGGCCGAACCGCTTGGTATAATCGCCAGTATAGCGATAATCGGGGGTAAAGAAGAGGGGGAATGGTGCCTCCCCCTAGCTCTATCGGGCCTCAGTCTGTGGGACTGATTCGGCCCTCGAGTCCCCCTCTCGGGATGGGGCTGCCCTGCATCTACAAGAAATATCAAGACAAGCAATATTAAGACAAAATGGTATTAAGAAATTAAGGATTAACGAAAATTGAAGTGTGATATATACCATCGGCGACAGCAGCACGAGCCCGGGCAGCAGCACGAGCGGGACGATAGTTCCTCTGGTGAGGAACAGCCGTTGACCCGGACGTGGACGCATCCCCTCCAACTAGAAATTAACATTGACGATAAAATTACATGAAGTTCATGTTTATTCTTAGAGGATATGTAAAATGAATAAATATTTTATATTTATTCATACTAATCTGCAGACTGAGCGGAGGGTACGGAAGTGGCCAGAGTGGCCTCTGCGCCAGATGTGGATGCACCACCTATAATTAGACAATTAAAAATAGACTATATAAGTAATTGCAAAAAGAATGTGTATATCTATAATATAACATTCTAAATCAATATGCATGCAATATAAGATATATAAACATACCCGCAGGTGCAGTGGTGGCCTCTGCCCGAGATGTGGAAGCACCACTTACAGCTAGACGATCAAAAAATGATTATCTAAATAAGAGCAAAAAGAATGTGTGTATATTTATGTTATAACATTCTAAATCAATATGCATGCATTATATGATATATAAACATACCTGCAGGTGCGGTAGTGGCCTCTGCCTCTGATGTGGACGCACCACCAACAGCTAGATAATTAAACATTGACTATATGAGTAATTTTGAAATAAATATGCGTGTATATATATAATATTACATTCAAAATGAATTTGCGTACAATATATCTGGAGGTGTGGCAAAGTCCATACGGAAGGAGTCATCCGAAGGGGATACCGATCGGGGAGCAAGACCAGCCCTTTGGAGCTCCCTACGCAGCTCCCCGGGCGGCAGAACCACTCAGTCTCTGCCGCGGCTGGTGCTCCTGCTGCCCCTCGCTGCTCCGGGCGTCGTCATCAGACCTAGATAAGATTACAATCATTACATATGCATGCAATATATGTATAGATCGTAGAAATGTAAAGTAACAATATAACATTATTGATAACCTTTTTCGTTTCGTAGACGCATTAGACATATCTACTTGGATTTCATCATCGATATCATTTCTAACCCACGTAACTTCACGATCAGCCGAAAACAACCCGTCATTTGAAACAGACGGTCGAAGCACTCTAAGCCTTCTCTCTTCTTCATCCTCATCGCTGTCCTCCATACGATCCTCGAATTCTGGAACGTCGTAAACATCCTTGGGTTTCCAACGGCATATGACACTCCATCACGGATGCTTTAATCACTGTGAGTAGTATATTTGGAACCCTTGGTTCGGAAAGATAAATGGATCTTCATGACCGTAAAATCGAATTGCTAGTCAATCCATATTCATCTTTCCAAGTTCCAAGATTGTTTCTCCACTTATCCATATCGGTTCGTGTATCGTACCAAATACACTGAAATATATAAAACGGTTCTGATCGTCCGGGATATTGGATGCCAAGTATGCAATTTAAGTATCCATAATAAATCACACCATCCGATCCTACCATCGCAATCCCACTATTCTGAATGGTTCGAGATGTTTCTATGTTCTTAACTTTAAATTTGTATCCAAGGACGCCGAATCCTTTATAATATGCAACCTCCATGCTAGGAAACTGAGCTAAACATCTTGAATCTCTTTCTAATGATGCAAACAAGTTCGGATCGTGGATCTGACAAAACAAATTTTATGGCAAATATATAACGATATAAGTTTAGATTAAGACTGGTAGCAATAACATGTTATTCGAACAACTTATATGATCTGCAACCCAATCGCAAAAATTGTCCTGATGATATTTTTCCAATCGTTCATCATTCCAATCAGGATGCTCCTCACGTACCTCATCAATATGAATTTTGTTCTTAACAATAAATTATGACATTAATATTATATCATTTTATATACACACAAACACAAATATAACAATTAATCCAAAAAAACTTACTCTCTAATTTCTTCAAGACATACGCTATTGAGGAGGATAAACTGATATATCTTGTTGATAAATATAGTATCTACTCTCTTATAATCAGCTTTGCCATATGGCTCGTCCTGAATTCTCCGAGACCGGTTAAGTTTCGTCTCAATGTTCTCGTCCAGACAGCTGGAACAAAATGTGGTTGCTTCATTTAGAAGATAACCTTGCATGATAGAACTCTCTGGTCGATTTCTATTGCGTATATACTTTTTTAAAGTGTAGACAAGGTAAAGATTTGGGGGATGTAGTTGGGTAGCTAAAGAAAAATATGTTAAATAAATAAATACGGGTATATAAGACAACAATAATTTTACAAATTGCGGGAAATGAAAAATTCCACGTACCTTCGACGGGATACATCCATCGATATTGTACCGGTCCGGCAAACTTAGCCTCGGTTGCAAGATAAACCGTCAGGTATATTATGATATCGAAGAATGACGGTGAGAAAATACGCTCAAATTTGCAAAATATCAATGAAATAGAATTTTCTAGATTCTCCAGCGTCACAACATCCATGATTTTAGCGCATAATTCTCTAAAAAAGCGACAAAGGTCATTGATTACTAGACCAACCAATTCGGGAAGGGAAGTTCTGAGGGCTAATGGGAGAAGGTGCTCCATAATAACATGGTGATCATGACTTTTCAACCTATCGATCTTGCCTTTCACAATTTTTATCTTCTTACTAAATGATCCTGAGAAACCTGTGGGAATTTTCAAATCATGCAATACCTGCAGGAACCTTTTCTTCTTCGGTTGTGACATATAATACGCGGCATTGAGAAGTACAAACTTGTCTGGTTTACCCGCTATCGGTTTAGGATGCAATTCACTTCTAATTTCCCAGTCCTGAAGATCCATCAGAGCACGGAGGCTGTCTTTTGATTTTCCGTCTTTACAAAAAAGCAAGTTGTGTACGTGCTCGGATACTCCCTTCTCTATGTGTATGACGTCCAGACAATAACTCACTAAATTTGTTGACCAGTACGGAAGCTTGTAGAAAATGCTTAACTCATTCCAGTATGGTGGTTTGACCTGTTTTGCCGAATCTATCCTGATGGTCACATTATTGTAACCATCCCACTGAGCAATTACGTCCTCTCCGGACAATGAAGCCGGAGGCCCAAGAAGCTCCTGATGACTATTAAAGTGAGTAGCGTCTAACCTGCAGGGATGGTCTAGTGGCAGGAAATGCCAATGACCACAATAACAAACCTTCCTGCTAAAATTCAACCATTTCGATGTTGTATATTGATGGCAATAAGGGCATGCTTTGTTATCATGTACAGACCAACCTGATAGCATTCCATACGCAGGAAAGTCATTAATTGTCCACATTAAAGCCGTACGTATTGTGAAGGCTGTATCTGTGTTTGCATCGTAAGTCTCTACACCATCAATGAATAAAAATTTTAACTTATCGATCAGAGGTCGGAGATAGACGTCGATATTGTTTCCCGGTGAGTTTGGTCCATCAATAAGAAGAGACATCATAAAGTAGGATTGATCTATAACCAACCAAGACGACATATTATAAATTATCATTACAACGGGTCATGTGCTGTGGCTTCCAGCCATATAGTTGGATGGGCAGAAGCCATCACCAGCGAGTCCGAGCCTGACATTGCGAGGATCACTACTGAATATTTTGTACCTCCTATCGAAATCCTTCCATACCGGTGAATCTCTTGGATGACTCATTTTTCCATCTTCGCATGGAGCAGCACGGTGATGCCAAATCATTGCCTCAGCTGTTTTCTTGCACATAAATAGCCTCTGTAGCCTCTGTGTTATGGGAAAGTATCGTGCTATCTTGACAGGTATATCGGGATTCTTTCGGCTTATACCTGGCCTCTCCGCATGTTGGACGCTCTTTCAAATCCGAATTCTCTTTCCGGTATAACACGCAATCTTTGGGACATGCATGAATCTTCTCACACTTCAGACCCAAATCAGACATCATCTTCTAGGCTTCGTACCAACTGTCGGGCACGTTATTTCCCGGGGGTATAGAATCTTTCAGGAACTTCAGAAGTATCGTGAATGACTTATTGCTCCATCCATTTAGGCACTTAATCTGGAAAAGTTGGACGAACTATGATATGGTGGAATACTTTGCATCTCATAAATTGGTCTTCTAGCATCATTCATGAACTTTTCATATTTATCCGCACGCGATCTTTGACCGGAAGGAATGTCATCTTCGGTAGGAATACTATCACCGAGGGCAGCCTCTACCATATCCTCCATTTGTTCTTCTGGAAAGAAGTTATCATCTTCTTTTTCTTCTGCCGCATTACCATCTTCTCTTTCTTCTTCTGCCGCATTACCGTTTTCTTCTTGTCCTTCCCCGTGATATAGCCAAGTTGTATAAAATCTAGTAAAACCATGTTTATCGATATGAAGCTCTACGATCTCTACCTTCTGTCAGAACTTATTCCCACATCTATCGCACGGATAGAGAATCTTCTCTAACACGATCATATTATGTGCGCGTGCAAATTCAATGAAAGCAGCAACTCCTGCGACAAACTTAGATTGCATGCGTTGTTACTCATCCACGTACATCCAGTCCTTAACTCTGATGTACTCATAGGCCATGTTAGACTGTATAACATATAAATTGTAGGTTATGGTGACTATATTGAGAAATCTAAGAACGGGATGGTTACCGAGAAAGAAGAAAATCCATAGAGGTAAGTTTGTCGTTGAAAAGAATAAATTATCGATTAACAAAGTTAGATTTGAAAATACCCAAGTATGTGTTGTATTCTGTGTATGTGTGTTTCAATTTATGATTTTGCTTAGGTGTAGGGTTGTTAGTATGTATGTGCTTTGTGTGTGCGTTTGTTGTGTATTCGTGTTGTATGTGTGTATTTCGGCTGTCGGGAGTAAGGCTTCTATCCTATTAAAAATATATAGAGCGGACACTCATTCGCTTGTGCTTTCATCCGTTTCGAGTAAATTTCGGCAGCACCTCCCCGCTGTTCTCCGAGTATACTGTAATAGAATAGATAATCATTTCAATGCTGTGAAACAACGTTGAAATGAACATCTAATCTATCATTGTACACGGAGAACCAGCGGAAAAGTACCGACGAAATAACTCAAAACGAATGAAAACACAAGTGAATGCAGGTGTTTGCTTTATACATTCCTAACTTGTCCACACTGGACAAATCTATCGGTTATCATACGATTGAATCTTCTCATCACATAGACTACACGACGGTTGTTAGCACCGAACTATACCGTCAGATATTTAACAACCTTCGTATAATTCTATGTCACGACGAACATCGAACGTATGTTAACTGATAGACGGGGACTAAGTCGCGCTTTGATTTTCACATATGAGCATCGATGAGAATATAAAAGTTTCATATTATCATCAAGTATCATATATTGGTTTTAACTTGAACATTTAACTTGAATAGGTTTTACGTTTACGTTTCGTTTTTAAGGGTTTGAAGTTTTTAGTTTAGGGTAAAGTTTTCTTACGTTTATGGTAAAATTTTAAGTTTACGTTATCATCGAGTATCCTACTGAAGGAACTAGTGCATCCTAAACCCTAACCCTAATTAACCAAAATTAATCCTAATCATCACCCTAATCAACCCAAAATTAACCCAAATTAACCAAATTAACCCTAATTAACTCAAATTATTCTTAATTAACCCAAAATTAAGATAATTAAACCAAATTAACCCTAATCAACACCCTAACCCTAACCCTAACCCTAACCCTAATCATCACCCAAACCCTAACCCAGATTAACCCTAACCCAAACCAAAATTAACCCTAATTAATCTAATTAACCCTAACCCTAATCATCACCAACCTTATTTTACCTAATTAACTCTAACCCTAATAATCACCCAAACCCAAACCCAAACCCTAATTAACCCTAACCCAAACCAAAATTGTAACGACTCTGAAATCTCTGTACAGAAATTTTCTTATTATTGTACAGAAAAGAGTATTACAGCTTGTGTAAGAGTTAAAAGTTATTTCTATTAAATAAAAGCAAGAAACAACTTGTAGCTCACTGGTAAAGCCTTTGCACTGCTGTGACGTAGCCTGTGTGTTCGATTCCCATCAGACACAATTATTTTTTATGATTTTTCTTTTTAATTTTTGGGAAGCCCAAGAGTTGCACGTGCAATACACGGGGAAATGAAAAGTTTAGAAAAATCAAACATGCGCAAAATGGTGTAAACACAGAAAAACCCACGTGGAACGAATCTCGAGGCTAGAGATCCAAATCCGACCGGCCAAATTAGTCAGGGGGGCGGCGCCGACGGCTCTGATGAGCTTGTTTGCCTCCGTGCTTTGCACACTTGTCCCTTCAGATCCTCTTAACTCCTCTGCACTGTTTGATTTCCTCGCAATCAAACATAGACCTTTCATTTCACCATTAATACCATTTTAATGCTTTTTAATCCAAAATTTTAATTCCCAAACCCTAATTCTCCACTATAAATACCACCCCATACTTTAGCTCAGCACCATTCTGAAAATTCAAGCAAAAATTCTCTCAAAAGTTCCTAAGTGCAAGTGGAGTAAAGTGGAGTTAGCAAGCAAGCTTGTTCCGTCGAAGATCGAAGCCATTTCCGGAGCTCCCGTGACGCCACGAAGAAACTCCTTCTCTTCCTCACCCTTTTCTTAAGATTTCCAAACCATAAGTCTCTCTTCTCTCTTTCTCTTTCATATCAATTCGTAATTTTTAAAAACATCGACAAAAATGGAGTTAACACGTAACAATCTTCGTTTCTAAACATTTTATCATGCTTGATATATATAAATGTAATATAATCACCCTAATATCTTTTTAAAACAAAACCTATATCTATTATCTTTTTATGAAACCAAACTTTCATGTTCAATACGCAAATAACAAACTTTTTCATTAAAATTGAAATTTAATATCATCTCTTTCGATAATTGTTTAATACCTTTAGGAAAAACTTCATGGGGTAACGACCTACACCACACGTACACTTTGGTTTCATAGAACGATACATACATACACACACACACACACACACACACACACACACACACACACACACACACACACACATATATATATGTGGGTCAAAGAATAATCTTTACAATAAAATACCACATGTTTTAAAAACCGGGTTTTTTTAAAGCGGTATTTGTATTCCTTTGCAATTATGCATCTACAACTCTCGTTAGGGGACCCGCTAATGGATGGTGCGGATTATCGCACATCCTGGGAATAGTAGAGCGAGATGCAGCACTCCTCGCGGAGTATTCGATCTTGAAAGGATATAAAATACGGTTTTTAAGAAATGCGAATTTTCTAATTAAAACTAATTTTCAAAATTAAATAAAATTATAAATCCATATTTTCATTATATTATGAAACTGTATTTTTCTAAAAGTGAAATATTAAAAAAATGTTAATAAAGTACCATTAAGTTACCAAAAGGGCTAGTTTTCAATAAAATACTATAAACTTTTAAAAGCAAGGTATTTATCATTAAAATACCCCAATAATTAAAACACATGCTCATGAAAACCCTAAATGTTATAAATCACCCTCAAGATTTTATTTTTAATCTATATTAAAAATATTTTTCATAAAACCCCATCGAGATATACAAAACAATATTTTAAGGACTTTAGTAAATATAGGTTTAAGCGGGATCAATTCTCTTGAGCCCCAGGGAGCCGGAGAAAGTGAGTACTTGTCTATTCAGGTTAGACAACTTAACGGAGTTATCAATGGCAATTGTCTTGAAAAAAGACACAAATCCTGTCGTCCATGTGCAGCAGTTGCCGATTTCTCCCAAACCTAAGAATTCAAGAGTTAAATCAGTTTAGAAGTGTCTGACTCAATCTGAGTCCAAACTCAAATTTGAATCCAAAATCAAATATGAACTTGAATACTTGATCATGAACATGACTACTCAAATTCAAACATCAAACTCAAACTTGACTTGACCTGACCGAATCATAGTTATAATTTGACATGAACTCAACATGACTACTTGAACACATGATTACATCTTGAACATGAACCTGAACATATCCATGGTTTCGGATAAGACCTGAAATCTTAATCTATACAATACAATATGCGGGGATAAAGGGGTAGATTGGTAAGGAACGTATATCGTGGTACGAGAGGTCATTTAAAAGACACCTACATGAATTCACGTATCGTTGTCCCATGGGTTATGACGGGGCCTTGTACTACATGTTACATGGTTCACGGGGTAAGATGGACTCTTCTCGTATACATGAATACCTTTTTTTTATCAAACTACAAATAACCACGTTAGAATAACTATCCTATACCTGCAAACGATCACATACAATTTTACCTGTTCATTTCACACATTACATACTATCTTCTATTTCTTCTTTTGGGACTTACCGAGCGCTAGTTCGCTGATGACATTCCTTTCTGTTTCTTTTTTTGGAATGCTCGTCAGGAAGACCAGATTCTGAGGAGATAGAGCCGAACCAGGAGGACTTGGACCAGCTTATAGCTCAGCCAGATTACTAGCCCCTTTCAGCCTGCACTTATTTTCTGTATGCCATTGTTTAGGCATTTGCTTTACATCATTGTATCTTTTTTATTACAAACAATTGTATGTAAAGTTGAATGTAAATAAAGTTGCTGTTCATTTTATTACTCTTGTTATTCTTGTCCATTTATATATTGCTTAATTATGCTTAACGTATTTATTTCATAGTAAATACGTTGCGGGTTTGCCACGTCACCGTTTCCGTCTACTAGGAAGCGGGGTGTGACAGGTTTTGGTGGCGGCCCATGCAGGTTTATTTTGCATGAAGTCTTTGTAAGTCGATGTCACGCGCCCCGTGGGTCCACGGGGAGGCGGAATATTTAAAAAACGGATTTTACAAAGATCGCAACACCGACTTGAACTCCAGGATCGTTGCTAAACCCTAACTAGCAAACATGCAAGAGGTTAACTACTCGGAAAGAAGTTTATACCTCATGAATTCATGTCTTTCGAGCCTTCTTGTCGCTATCCTCTACCCCGTCATAGGCTCCATAGATCGTAACGGATCGACGCTTCCTCGTCGGCTTTCTCGAGTCGAAGATGATCCACCCGAGAGTCTGTAGATCGAGCTCCCACCTCAAAACTGAAGTAACTAGGCCACCTAGTTCGCTACTCTAGATGACATAGATGATGTAGAGAATATAGATGGATAGGTAAGTCTCTTTTAGATTTATGATTCTCAACACATGAAACAAGAAAAGCTAGAGGTAGAAGAAGAACTATATAAAGAAAAGCTAGTGAGAACTTAGCATCAAAATGGAGAATGTGCTTCGTGGTAAACTGAACTCTTTCTTATTTTCTCAAAGAATAAATATATTAACAAAATAAGAATGGTTCAATAATCGCCTTAGTGAGTCATGGGTGGAAAACACTCCATGTGTCACTAAGAGCCATGCTTAAAATCATGCATAATTCCACCTCATTTCTTCCACCTCAAAAATGAACAATCATTTAACCTAAAACGAAAAATACAAATTATGAGGTGTCTCTTCTAAAAGCATCTTTGAACAAATTAAAAAAATACCCCTCATCCGTATATACATACCCGTATCCGTATTCCGAAAAATACGAATACAAAAGAGACGAAAACAATCCATCAGTATAATACTATGATCCGGCTTAAACCAAAGCCCACTAGTATTATCTGTCCGAATCATCATCCGCGCACAAGTACACGTACGCGATCGAACCCTGTCGTAAAACCATACGACCTCTAGATCTTTTGCTCGATGTAGGGAAACCCTCTGTGTGGGACTCTAAAGACTCGACACTACGCTGGCAGTGGGTTTAACCACAGGCCGCAAGCGGTACTAGCTGCACTTAACGGCCCCCAGGTATATGTCGATAAGAAGGCCGATGAGCAAACTTATCCAAACTCCTACTGAGCCTATCTGTGATAATCTCCGTACAGTCCGGTCTGTTCGTCTAAGAGTATCGCATATCGGGCCTAGGGGGCCGGTAATCTTCAGACTCCTTATAGCGCAATAAGTCGTGTCGGAGAGTAGCCCAAAACACCATGAGAAACTACTGGAGTACCTACCAGTAAATCTCACTTTTCTTGGCCAAGGACTTTGTGTAATGGCCTTCTGAACACAGCGTGATATCAACCCCCAATACTGGGAGAGATGAATCCTATCTAACCGCCACTGCCTCCAAGTGCTTCGGGACTGCACCCAACTACTACCTGTTTGCACGACTCCTTTAAGCCGTAGTAGGATAGTAATTAAAGAACAGTGGGAACACACTCGAGGCGAAGTAGCAGTGTCAAGTCGACGGAATAAGCTGTACTCATGTCACCTGGGAACTGCTACCCGATGATAGGTATAATACCCACTAGCAGTCCCCAGCGAGTCCTGTCCAGTGTACTCATAACCCAATTGTAGCGTTTTGAAAATCGTTTCGGTGAAATTTCGGAAAATCGGTAAAATAAGGGGTTTTTTTTGTAAAAAGTCAAAATACAAATATCTTATTATAAAAATTAAATATACATATTCTAGCTATGTAATTACTACTATTTGGTGTTTATTGAGCCACTGGTGAAATTTCAAATTTTCTGAAAAAAATTATTTTATTATTATTTTAAGCCGTAACTAATATATTTAATTAGGGAAAATTACAAATTGGAATGAGTTGAAATAAATTTTGTGCATCATAAAACATTAAATAAAATTTTATCATATGGTTTTTGAAACGAAATCATTTGCCAAAACGGTTTAGAAAATATTGAAGAAAAAAGGCTTATTTTGTGAAAATAAAAGGGATTTGGTGCATATTGAATTGGTGTTTTGTATTCATTGCTTCACACACACACACACCACCTCCACCTCCCCCTTTTTCTGGCCGAAAATGGGCTTCCCCAATCCCCAAAGTTGTTCCCACTTAAAGAAAAAGTCAAAGAAAGGAAAATGGAATTAATAAAATGGGGCATGACTTTGTTGACTTGGAAATTGTATCATTCTTTCAACCCACACTCTCTCTCCCCTCTCCCCATCCCCTAGCCGAGCCCCCCCTCTCCCCAAATCAGCAGCAGCCCTCCCCTTGTTCTCCCCTCTTTCACCACAAAAAAATTCCACAAAATGCCCAAAAATCAACACAAAAATCCCACAAAATCAAAATCCAATCTCTACCCATTTCTTCTTGACCTATTCTAGTGTGGATCATGGATCAAGAGAGCAATTTGGAGGCCAAGATTTTGGTGCTAGGTCTCTAATTTTGTGAGGTATAATCTTAGCATTTTGCATAAGTTATTGTTTGATTACTTCAATCTAGCTATTATGTGTTTGATTAGGAGTTAATTGTGGTTTTGATATTAAAGATTTAACTTTCAAGAAAGGGTTTTGAATGCAACTTAGGGTTTTATGATGTGAGATTATGGTTGTGTGATATTTTTGATATATTAATGTTATGCTAAAACTAACCTAGTTGCTAGTTTACTAATTGATGCTTGAAATTGTTAAAATTGGGAAATTTATTGCAAATGTCAGACTAAAAATCTAATTAGGTTTTTCATGACTTCATTAACATTATTAAGTGTAGTTTAATGCTTTAGATCATGCAAATCTAAGCTAGATTGTAGTTTGTGTATTTTTGCTATGAAATTGTTAAAATTTAGGTATTTTGTAAACTAGAATTTTAGGGTTTTTGGAATTTAATGAGATTAAATTATGGGAATTATTTTTATGACTTATTTAAGATATTTAGTGAATATTGTGGCCGCTAGATTCGTTTATATATAGAGTTTTGTACTAAAACGGTGATTTGTGCTTGCTAGATTTTCGGGAAAATGACTTTTTAAGTGAAATTGGGGTTTTTGTGAATTTTAAGCTATTTTATATTATAATTAGTGCCTGTAATTGTACAAATGAGTGTGTTGGGAGGTTTCTCGATGGTTTGGCATTTGTACGCCGACGTCGAGGGTTTTTGGGTCGATTTGTGAAGGCAACCATAGGTTTTGACCTATGTGGGATTCGTGTGTCATTTTGGTCATGAGTCGGATTTTAATACGATACGATGCATTGTGATATGTAGGTACCCCCATGTGGACTTCGAGACGACAAGCAAGCGCGTGGCGACGTCGGTACCGGGTAGCGAGGACCAGGTGAGTAGATTTATATCTACGGGGAGAAGTCGGGTGGATGGCGTATAGCACCCCCGCAGTCCGTAGTGTAACTCATATATATATGTTTATATAGGTGTCTTATGATACGAGAATGTTCATTCATGTTATGTTTATGTGTTCATGGAGTACCTTTGGGTTAGTTGCGAAACCCTAGAGTAGTTGTTATACCCACATACGCACACACAGACTTGCATACTTTACTTTCTTGTGCGTAGATTGGGATGTGTACATATGTATATATGCATGGGTATGGGACTATGCATATGTACATTCATATACACATGCATGGATAATGAGGATGTACTTGGGATTTAAGATGAGTCGATGAGATTTGATTTGAGGCCGTGAGATCGGTGATATAGCAGGGTTTGTATTTGAGATACAACATGACGTTGTAACGGGTCTTGACGTAGTGTTTCACACACGTGCATGCATACTTAGGCGGTATCAGTATTGTACTAGACGTAGATCAGTACCCCGATCATGATATTTGATAAAGAGGATACCAGGTGAATAGTATGATGAATGTGATATTGACCCGTACCCAGATTTGGGATGCCGTACGACGGATTTACGTACGAGCTATATCTTGATGATTGATCCGCACTCTTGACTTGGGATGTCTGATTATAGATATGGTATCGGATATGATATTATTGAGGCGGGATCACCGACTAATTTATATACAGGTATGTATATGAATCGACTCAGATGTTAGGCGGTTTCCTTACCTGTAGTCCAGCTTGTTAGCTTAGCCCTTTAGTTTAGTTTAGTTGTTAGATTAGATTCGATTCTTACCTATTTCAAAAACTAACGAATCGTGGGTATTTTAAAAGACAGCCCAAGGGATCCTACGGATATTTCAGAAGACGTATCTTTTCATAAAAACACCGTAGCCCCTATTTTCAAAACCCCATGATTCGTGTTATTTCAAAAGGCACCATTTGTAGGACTTATATTAGATTAATGCAGATTAGTTATAGTTGCGTCTAGTATTCAGCTCCCGCTCATTATTGTGGTTCGTTTCGCATCGCATGCTTATATTATGTTTCACACTCCATTATTGATATCATGCTGTTAGGACACCAGCACCATTACCGATGATGCGTATGTACCACGTACACTTACTTGCCGGCTCACACACATCTTCATCGGTAATTGCCATGTCACGTACACCTTAGAAAATATTATTGCTTGACATAGCCTGTTAGCTAATAGTTTAGACAAGATATTAGTGTACTTGCCTCATATGTTAGTTTAGACATTGTAGTTATTACTTGCCACTTCATGCATACTGTTATTCATTGTTATGCCGCATTCATGGATTCTCATGCATATATTCACTATTTTACGTGTTATTGAGGTTTTGGATTCGGATTTCCATGAGATTTTCTGGATTTGGAGGAAAACCGCAAAAACATAAATAAACCTTTTCTCTCTTTTAAAATAAAAAGTGCGGTTTTCCCATGATGTATGAGTCGTCCACCATGAGTTTGCTGATGGATTTCGAGACCCGATTCGAGAAGACGGATGAACCGTTTCGGGTACATGGTGGACCCGGTAAGGTACCCCGGGGCAAGAAGCGCGTGATGATGACGATATGAGCCTGGCAGGGGAGCACTACCTACCGGTGATTTTACCCGACGCGTCGGATATCCGGAGGATACCGTCGTGGTCTTGAGATGGATGGTAGGGGCCGGTCTGGACTGACGGCGCCCTAGATATTTTGATTGAGACATTGAGATTTCGAGATATTGAGGTACAGAGACTGTGATACAGAGATATCGAGATATTGGGGTTACGTTTTGTGCCGATGCTAGGCACTGTTTTATGCTGATTTCATTTATGATATCTCATTTTAAAAATACAAAGGAAATCTCACTAGATTATGAAAACAGTTTCTTCATTTACATGTATTCCGTTTTCTTGCATTCATACCTCATTCATATGATATATTGCTACCTGAGGCACTGACACGGGCACATGAGATTACACTCGGGTTAGATATTTACCCTAGCCTTGTTATAGGTTGCATGTTATTTATATAATTGAGGATTTATTATGATCATTGACCTAGATTGCGTTATTTATGCGATTTCTTTCCGTAGATGTTTTTCTATTCACGAGTTGGCAACTCACCCCCGTTGTGCCCCAGTTTCTTGCAGATTTGTCGTACAGGTTTCTTTACGGCTTGCGGGCATAGTTTCTTTCGGGTGATTTGCTAGTAGGCGGGTTTACTTGTATCGTACCCCCATTATATAACTTGTATATTATTACTCCGTTGTATCTAGAAGTTCCATCAACCAAATATATATTTACTTTGAGATAGAGACCAGTGATGTTATTCCTTCGACCTTAGAGTCGCGCGTTATTTTTCTGTAGTTTTCTTGTGGTTTTGAGTTTCCTTTGAATTTTAATCCTTGCCGTTAGCGTTGTATATTATATTGCTTGTGTGGTTGTGACCGTCGATTGACGAAGAGCTAGCTCCCGCTTGGGGATGCCTTTTTATTGATTTTGTATACTATTCATGTTGTATCCCGTTTGGGAACCAGTATTTTCAAAGGAGACTCTGCCGAAATTTTTCAGGAAATACTTGATGTTTTTAGAACTGCACAACTCGGCTTATACTATTAAACTACTTGATTTTAAATTGGTTTTCCTTCACTCTACTACTTTTCTTGGTTTGGATTTCTGGGTTTTCGGTTTACTTAGATTACGTATGCCTCGAGACGTTTCGTAGTTTAAGTGCCGGTCATGTTCCGTACTTTCGGGACGCGACAAAGTTGATATCAGAGCGTTAGGTTTTACCTTCGGAGCGTAGGATGCCCTTGGTTGATGGAATAGGTGAGTAAAGTAGAGTGACGTACTGTGGGTATGTTCCGCGGCATACTTACGATACGCTACTCCACTTAAGAAGCCTTAGGATGTACATTTCTTTGTTCAATATTATATTCATTCCTGATCTAGCCTCATCAGTACCAGTTTTGGTTTTGCTGCCATGATTACGGGCAGGGAGAGCTACAGCTAGAGTTGTGGTCAGCACGAGTTCGTCACGAACGAGGACTGACCAGGGCGAATTCCGGCGACACACGATTGCGGAGATGTGTCTTTTTACCGTGTTTCCGCGCCACGAGCATTTGGCGGATCACCTTTTTGAGGTTACTCGGATGTGCTGATCGACACTAGAGGATTGAGCCAATGATAGAGGCCAGCCAGATTTTGATGACCGTTGGTGTATTGCTTATTCATGATGGTCGAGGCACTGTTCAGCGTGCAAACGAGCGAGCCAGCTATTGCTGCGAACAATGAGATATCGCCCCAGATGTTGGAGCTATTGCGGTACGAGTTGTACTAAGAGATGATAGAAGGTCGCTAGTCACCCGAGGATGAATGACTAGGACATGTGGTTCTTTCGCCTACCCTGATACGAGGTCATCAGATAGATTGATTCCAGCTAGAGACGACTTCACGCGGAGACGTTGAGAGTCGACATAGACGATCGAATGTCAGAAACCTATTATTCCAAGTTTAAAGTAGTCGGAAAGACATGCAGGCAATTCTATGGTCCCTCTAGAAGAATGAAACCCTAACTCGACTTAATGACCGTGTGAAAGCCTTTGAACCTTCGGGTTTGCGGCAGTTCTACGGCGCCATTAGTGAGGCTTGGGTTTGCCCTTCAACGGCTGGACCACGGATGCTGTGGTATGTACTCGATACTATTAAACTGTGCTCAAGATGTTGAGCCCTTGGGGGATTATGAGGTTTTGACAATCGATTGGATGGCTCGACTTAATTCGGATGCTAGGTGGTGAGATGCATTTCTTGGGAGACTCCAGGTACGAGGATAGCCGTTGGAGCTCAGTCCATGCAGCCGCGATGAGACGAGTCCGAAGCAGACGACATTAGAGAAAAGTGAAGTAAGATGTTCGTACCAGATCTAGATGAGATGACGTTCCACTCCGCCGACATCAGAGATGCGATGCGCATGCCGAGGCATGGTACTTGGATTTACCTTCCAGAAGGAGTCGCGATGAGTATGCAGTCGTTCCAGAGCAAGATGCAGATATAGGAAAGGACGATGACTTCCGGACAGTTGGCAGAGACGAGACATGGAAGAGACCGTGAGCAGGATTCCTTCCAGGACACTGCTACAATGATACTTGCACCTAGGATCAGTGGTGCCACGTACATTCAGAGAGCCAGAGGCCGACGCCAGTGATATGCTGTCTTACGAGTGGTCGCGATGATTGATCGAGAGATGACCAGAGAAGTGCCAGAACGGAATCATCCCCGTTAGCACACCTGACAGGGCCGATGAGCCGATGGACCGAGAGATTGGTAATTCACAGTGAAGACCTTGACCCAGGAGTGGTCATTGTTACGCACACCAGCAGGCCAGAGTTCATGATCATCGACGAGACGTCCCACTAGTGACCGCGATAGTTGGCCTGAGATTCTTAGAGGATGCACTTGAGCGGTACTATTCCGCCATTATTGATTTCGATGTTTTGGGTGATTTATTCTTATGATTTGATTTTGATGATTGAGGATTTACGATCTTTGCACAGTGTTGCCCTTGATATAGTTTTCGTGCATTGGTTTCACATGTTTATGATTTTACGGTTTTAGACATTTGAGTTGATTTTGTGCGTATGCACGCACACGATTTGGTTTTTGCACTCGGTATAGTTCATATATGCTTGCAGTGCAGTGTTACGTATGTTGTGCATTTAGATGCCCTGGACTTCGATTTCGATGGTGATGTTCGATATTTGTTTTGTGCACCTTGTGCACCTGATTGGATTTTGCGTATATTCGGCACTTGATATTGGATTTCATGATTTCGTGCACGATGGATGCACCTGATTTGGATTTTCACGCATGTTGGGCGCATGTTTTGAAGTGTGATTTTGGTGCACACCAGATGCACTAAATCGAGATTTTTCGTGCATGTCAGATGCACCTGATTTTGCTGTCAGGCACACATGTTGCCTACGACAGATGTTTCGTGCACACCCGATGCACTTAGATGTTGTTTCTGTGCATATGTATGGCACATATTTGGATTTTGATTTTCGTGCGCACCAGACGCACGTAGTATTCATACGCGTATTTCGGGATTGATTTTTCTTATAGAGCAGTACGTTTTATGATATTTGCTATGTGTCTTCGTACTGGGCAGGACTACTTAGAGGACAGTACCTGAATATATTTGGCATTCATTTCCTTCAGTTATTTACATATATAGATTTGATATTTACGTGTATAGTTTCGAGTTATATCATATTGGTTTTGTATTGGATTTGATATTTGTGTCTTTACCATGACTCCGATGATTGCAGGATACCTGACGGAGTTTTGATTTGAGTTATATGCGCATTGCTCATGCGCATGCATTGCGCTATGGTGCGTATTATGTACTTATGGTTTCGGAGCCCCGACGACTTGATGATTTTGCTTAGATGTTTTTGTATTTGGGGGGATTTTTACTTTAAATTCGGGGACCGAATTTTTTTAAGGGGGGAAGATTGTAGCGTTTTGAAAATCGTTTCGGTGAAATTTCGGAAAATCGGTAAAATAAGGGGTTTTTTTGTAAAAAGTCAAAATACAAATATCTTATTATAAAAATTAAATATACATATTCTAGCTATGTAATTGCTAGTATTTGGTGTTTATTGAGCGACTGGTGAAATTTCAAATTTTCTGAAAAAAAATTTATTTTATTATTATTTTAAGCCGTAACTAATACATTTAATTAGGGAAAATTACAAATTGGAATGAGTTGAAATAAATTTTGTGCATCATAAAACATTAAATAAAATTTTATCATATGGTTTTTGAAACGAAATCGTTTGCCAAAACGGTTTAGAAAATATTGAAGAAAAATGCTTATTTTGTGAAAATAAAAGGGATTTGGTGCATATTGAATTGGTGTTTGGTGTTCATTGCTTCACACACACACACACCACCTCCACCTCCCCCTTTTTCTGGCCGAAAATGGGCTTCCCCAATCCCCAAAGTTGTCCCCACTTAAAGAAAAAGTCAAAGAAAAGAAAATGGAATTAATAAAATGGGACATGACTTTGTTGACTTGGAAATTGTATCATTCTTTCAACCCACACTCTCTCTCCCCTCTCCCCATCCCCTAGCCGAGCCCCCCCTCTCCCCAAATCAGCAGCAGCCCTCCCCTTGTTCTCCCCTCTTTCACCACAAAAAATTCCACAAAATGCCCAAAAATCAACACAAAAATCCCACAAAATCAAAATCCAATCTCTACCCATTTCTTCTTGACCTATTCTAGTGTGGATCATGGATCAAGAGAGCAATTTGGAGGCCAAGATTTTGGTGCTAGGTCTCTAATTTTGTGAGGTATAATCTTAGCATTTTGCATAAGTTATTGTTTGATTACTTCAATCTAGCTATTATGTGTTTGATTAGGAGTTAATTGTGGTTTTGATATTAAAGATTTAACTTTCAAGAAAGGGTTTTGAATGCAACTTAGGGTTTTATGATGTGAGATTATGGTTGTGTGATATTTTTGATATATTAATGTTATGCTAAAACTAACCTAGTTGCTAGTTTACTAATTGATACTTGAAATTGTTAAAATTGGAATTTTATGCAAACTAGGTTTTGGAAATTTATTGCAAATGTTAGACTAAAAATCTAATTAGGTTTTTCATGACTTCATTAACATTATTAAGTGTAGTTTAATACTTTAGATCATGCAAATCTAAGCTAGATTGTAGTTTGTGCATTTTTATGAAATTGTTAAAATTTAGGTATTTTGTAAACTAGAATTTTAGGGTTTTTGGAATTTAATGAGATTAAATTATGGGAATTGTTTTTATGACTTATTTAAGATATTTAGTGAATATTGTGGCCGCTAGATTCGTTTATACATCGAGTTTTGTACTAAAACGGTGATTTGTGCTTGCTAGATTTTCGGGAAAATGACTTTTTAAGTGAAATTGGGGTTTTTGTGAATTTTAAGCTATTTTATATTATAATTAGTGCTTGTAATTGTACAAATGAGTGTGTTGGGAGGTTTCTCGATGGTTTGGTGTTTGTACGCCGACGTCGAGGGTTTTTGGGTCGATTTGTGAAGGCAACCATAGGTTTTGACCTATGTGGGATCCGTGTGTCATTTTGGTCATGAGTCGGATTTTAATACGATACGATGCGTTGTGATATGTAGGTACCCCCATGTGGACTTCGAGACGACAAGCAAGCGCATGGCGACGTCGGCTCCGGCTAGCGAGGACCAGGTGAGTAGATTTATATCTACGGGGAGAAGTCGGGTGGATGGCGTATAGCACCCCCGCAGTCCGTAGTGTAACTCATATATATATGTTTATATAGGTGTCTTATGATACGAGAATGTTCATTCATGTTATGTTTATGTGTTCATGGAGTACCTTTGGGTTAGTTGCGAAACCCTAGAGTAGTTGTTATACCCACATACGCACACACAGACTTGCATACTTTACTTTCTTGTGCGTAGATTGGGATGTGTACATATGTATATATGCGTGGGTATGGGACTATGCATATGTACATTCATATACACATGCATGGATAATGAGGATGTACTTGGGATTTAAGATGAGTCGATAAGATTTGATTTGAGGCCGTGAGATCGGTGATATAGCAGGGTTTGTATTTGAGATACGACATGACGTTGTAACGGGTCTTGACGTAGTGTTTCACACACGTGCATGCATACTTAGGCGGTATCAGTATTGTACTAGACGTAGATCAGTACCCCGATCATAATATTTGATAAAAAGGATACCAGGTGAATAGTATGATGAATGTGATATTGACCCGTACCCAGATTTGGGATGCCGTACGACGGATTTACGTACGAGCTATATCTTGATGATTGATCCGCACTCTTGACTTGGGATGTCTGATTATAGATATGGTATCGGATATGATATTCTTGAGGCGGGATCACCGACTAATTTATATACAGGTATGTATATGGATCGACTCAGATGTTAGGCGGTTTCCTTACCTGTAGTCCAGCTTGTTAGCTTAGCCCTTTAGTTTAGTTTAGTTGTTAGATTAGATTCGATTCTTACCTATTTCAAAAACTAACGAATCGTGGGTATTTTAAAAGACAGCCCAAGGGATCCTACGGATATTTCAAAAGACGTATCTTTTCATAAAAACACCGTAGCCCCTATTTTCAAAACCCCATGATTCGTGTTATTTCAAAAGACACCATTTGTAGGACTTATATTAGATTAATGCAGATTAGTTATAGTTGCGTCTAGTATTCAGCTCCCGCTCATTATTGTGGTTCGCTTAGCATCGCATACTTATATTATGTTTCACACTCCATTATTGATATCATGCTGTTAGGACACCAGCACCATTACCGATGATGCGTATGTACCACGTACACTTACTTGCCGGCTCACATACATCTTCATCGGTAATTGCCATGGCACGTACACCTTAGAAAATATTATTGCTTGACATAGCCTGTTAGCTAATAGTTTAGACATGATATTAGTGTACTTTCCTCATATGTTAGTTTAGACATTGTAGTTATTACCTGCTAGTTCATGCATACTGTTATTCATTGTTATGCCGCATTCATGGATTCTCATGCATATATTCACTATTTTACGTGTTATTGAGGTTTTGGATTCGGATTTCCATGAGATTTTCTGGATTTGGAGGAAAACCGCAAAAACATAAATAAACCTTTTCTCTCTTTTAAAATAAAAAGTGCGGTTTTCCCATGATGTATGAGTCGTCCACCATGAGTTTGCTGATGGATTTCGAGACCCGATTCGAGGAGACGGATGAACCGTTTCGGGTACATGGTGGAACCGGTAAGGTACCCCGGGGCAAGAAGCGCGTGATGATGACGATGTGAGCCTGGCAGGGGAGCACTACCTACCGGTGATTTTACCCGACGCGTCGGATATCCGGAGGATACCGTCGTGGTCTTGAGATGGATGGTAGGGGCCGGTCTGGACTGACGGCGCCCTAGATATTTTGATTGAGACATTGAGATTTCGAGATATTAAGGTACAGAGACTGTGATACAGAGATATCGAGATATTGGGGTTACGTTTTGTGCCGATGCTAGGCACTGTTTTATGCTGATTTCATTTATGATATCTCATTTTAGAAATACAAAGGAAATCTCACTAGATTATGAAAACAGTTTCTTCATTTACATGTATTCTGTTTTCATGCATTCATATCTCATTCATATGATATATTGCTACCTGAGGCACTGACATGGGCACATGAGATTACACTCGGGTTAGATATTTACCCTAGCCTTGTTATAGGTTGCATGTTATTTATATAATTGAGGATTTATTATGATCATTGACCTAGGTTGCGTTATTTATGCGATTTCTTTCCGTAGATGTTTTTCTATTCACGAGTTGGCAACTCACCCCCGTTGTGCCCCAGTTTCTTGCAGGTTTGCCGTACAGGTTTCTTTACGGCTTGCGGGCATAGTTTCTATCGGGTGATTTGCTAGTAGGTGGGTTTACTTGTATCGTACCCCCCATTATATAACTTGTATATTATTACTCTGTTGTATCTAGAAGTTCCATCAACCAAACATGTATTTACTTTGAGATAGAGACCAGTGATGTTATTCCTTCGACCTTAGAGTCGCGCGTTATTTTTCTGTAGTTTTCTTGTGGTTTTGAGTTTCCTTTGAATTTTAATCCTCGCCGTTGGCGTTGTATATTATATTGCTTGTGTGGTTGTGACCGTCGATTGACGAAGAGCTAGCTCCCGCTTGGGGATGCCTTTTTATTGATTTTGTATACTATTCATGTTGTATCCCGTTTGGGAGCCAGTATTTTCAAAGGAGACTCTGCCGAAATTTTTCAGGAAATACTTTATGTTTTTAAAACCGCACAACTCGGCTTATGCTATTAAAACTACTTGATTTTAAATTGGTTTTCCTTCACTCTACTACTTTTCTTGGTTTGGATTTCTGGGTTTTCGGTTTACTTAGATTACGTACGCCTCGAGACGTTTCGTAGTTTAAGTGCCTGTCATGTTCCGTACTTTCGGGACGTGACACCAATGAGCACCTGCATACTATCTCCAGTACGACGTACTAATGGCTGTGGGACAGACCATCTCCCATGCTGGGATGAGAAGCGTATACACTAGTCTACTCTGGAGTATCGATGCCCCGTCTCGACAATCCAACGACTAGGGACCTGTATAAGGATATGCTTATAGACTACCTATCCCCCACTAGTGTGACTGCCATTACAACGCTGGTTGTCAAGCAAATATCCTAAGGGCTCTACCAATATGTATAGGCGATATGCAAAAAACACATGCACATATTGAGGTAGAAACAAACCAGGTAGCATATTACCATTTCGAGCAAGACTGTTACTATATCCGTGTATATCCCAAGCTTCCATTAAGTAATATACAAACCAGTATGATACAATAATGGCCTCTAGGACATATATCACTAACAATCTCCCACTTGCACTAAGGCCATATATTGGCGTATCACAGACCAATGATCTCGAATAGCCTCTCGAACAGTGTCTGAGAGATGGCTTTTTGTGAGTGGATCTGCAGTGTTGTTCTCCGAATCAACCCTCCTCACCTCGATCTCCTGGCAATCAACGATCTCCCTGATCAGGTGGTACCGCTTCAAGATATGTCTGGACCTCTGATGAGACCTGGGTTCCTTCTCTAAAGCTATAGCACCGTTTGTTTTCAATACTAAAGTATTGGATCAAAAATGGAAGGAACCACCTGAAGTTCAATTACGAATTTCTTCATCCGGACTGCCTCTTTTGCGGCGTCTCATGCAACGAAATACTCTGTTTCCATCGTCGAGTCAGCAACGGTGTCCTGCTTGGAGCTCTTCCAACAGACCGCCCCTCGATTGAGGGTAAAGATATAACCCGAGATGGACTTAGAGTTATCCTTGTTACATTGGAAGCTAGAGTCAGCAAAAAGCCTCGATCTGGAGGTCCTAACTGCCATACACTAAGAACATCTCCTTAGTCCTTCTCAGGTACTTGAGAATGTTCATTACTGCTTTCCAGTGTTTCTCCCCTGGGTTTGACTGATACCGGCTTACCACGGTTAGTGCGTAAGCAACATCTGGCCTGGTACATAACATCGCATACATTGTAGAGCCTACCGCAGAAGCGTAGGGTATAATTGTTATGCGAGCCCTTTCCAAATCAGTCTTGGGAGACATCTCTTTGGAGAGGGTGATTCCGTGATAAGCCGGTAGACTACCGCGCTTAGAATTTTCTATACTAAATTTTTTCAGTATAGTGTCAATGTACCTGGACTGCGAAAGTCCCAACATCCTCTTGAATCTATCACGATAGATCTGATCCCCAGAATGTTAGAGGTATCACCCAGGTCAATTATGGAGAATCTGTGTGACAAGAATCCTTTTACTGATTGTAGCATAGGAATGCCATTTCCTATCAAGAGAATGTCATCCACTTACAGGACGAGGAATATCACAATTCTCGCTACAATCTTACTATATATGCTTGGTTCATCTGGATTTTTGATAAAGTCGAATTGTTTGACCGTCTCATCAAAACAGATATTTCAATTCCGCGATGCCTGCTTTAGTCCATAAATAGGCTTAAGCATCTTGCACACTTTCCCGCTGCTTCCACTCTGATTGAAACCCTCTGGCTGATCCATATAAACGCATTCTTCCAAATATCCATTTAGAAAAAGCCGTCTATATATCCATCTGCCAAAATATACAATCATGGAAGGTAGCAATGGCAAGAAGGATCCGAATGGATTTGAGCATAGCCACTGGAGAAAAGGTTTCATCATAGTCTAAACCAGGTCTTTGACGAAAAACCTTTTGCAACAAGTCTAACCTTATAGGTTTCAACCTGTCCATCTACACCAATCTTCTTTCTGAAGATCCATTTGCAGCCTACGGGTTTTACCCCTTCTGGAGCAATATTCAAAGTGCATACTTTGTTGGTGTACATGGACTCCATCTCGGTCCGCATTGCATCCAGCCATTTCACCGAGTCTCTGCTCTAAACGGTTTGCTGAAAGTTAGTTGGCTCATCATATACAATGATGCAATCCTCTCGATCCCCATATATGAGAAAACCGTAGTATCTCTCGGGCGGATGAGACTGCCTACTACTCCTGCAGAGTGGCGTGGGGATGTCCGGTTCTTCTAAAAACCTCTGGTTCTACCATGCTTTCAGTAATAGTTTGTGATTCTGGAATTTCTTCCAGTTCTATTGCGCTCTCACTATCCTTTTTCCAAAAATTGATTTTCTAAAAGGTGGGCATGACGAGAAAAAAAAACCTTATGTTCCTCTGCGTAATAGAAAAGATACCTCCTAGAGTTCTTTGGGTATCTCACAAACCTACACAGTACTGAGCGTGCCTCGAACTTGTCCGCATGCTGCTTTTTCACAAAAGCCGGACATCCCTATATCTTCAGATACTGAAGATAGGGTTTCTTCCCATTCTACATCTGATATGGTATGGTAGGCACAGTCTTGGTAGGAACCTTATTCAAAAGATATGCACCTGATTTTAGTGCATAACCCTAGAAGGATCGCGGCAACTCAGCGTTACTCATTCTAGAACGAACCATATCCAATAAGGTTCAGTTCCGCCTTTCCGATACACTGTTGTGTTGTGGTGTGTATGGAGGAGTAAGCAGAGAGAGAATTCCATTCTCTTTTAAGTAATCCAGGAACTCGGCACTTACGTATTCACCACGTCGATCAGATCTCAGTGTCTTGATACTTTACGCATGTTTGTTTTTCCACTTCATTCTTATATTCTCGGAATTTCTCAAAGGCATCGGATTTATTTTTCAACAAGAAAACATGTCCATACCTAGAGAAATCATCCGTAAAAGTAATGAAATAGGAATAACCACTTCTTGCATATATAGACATTGGACCACACGCGTTGCTGTGTATGAGTCCCAAGAGCTCTTTCGCTCTTGCTCCGTGCCCAGTGAACGGAGTCTTTGTCATCTTTCCTATGAGACATGATTGACAAGTTGCATAAGATTGATATTCGAACGGATCCAAATAACCATCTCTATATAACTTCGTCAACCTTGTTTCATTGATGTGACCTTGTCTACAATGCCATAAGAAAGCCATATTTAATTCTGAAGACTTTCTTTTAAGTGTGTTCTGGACGTTGAAAAGCTGAGCTTGATTTAATACGTATATACCGTCTTCTAGTGTACTTGACCCAATCAAACTCTAATTAAGGTGGATGTGGATAACATCGCTTACAAGCTAGACTAGGTACACAAAAACAGTTACGTAAAATCAATATCTGCCCACTTGTCAATCCTATGTGATATACCCTTACGGATACAGCGTCCATGCTCATTCCATTTGTAACCCTGAGAGTCATATCACCTGCCCTGATAACTCTACGGTTTCTCAAAGCCTGTAAATAATTACAGATATGAGATCCTGATCCGGTATCTAGTACTCAGGAAGTAGAGTTAATTGACAGACAGTTTTCAATCACAAATACACCCGAAGTCGAAGACACAACATACTTCGGATCCTGGATACTGTTTTTCCAAGCCCTGCATTCTTTCTGCCAATGCCCTTTCCTGTGACAATAGGAACATCCCTCCTTTCCCACTGTTAGCCCCGAAACTTTTGCCCTTCCCTTTCTCTCTATCTTACTGACACCGTCTATCGGCTTTGTGGAGGTCTTCTTCTTCTCATCCTTGGCTTTCGCCTTAGATCTAGAAGAGGAAGGTTCTATAATAAGCAGACCGGGTGTCTCCCTGGTTTCCTTCATGGTGCCCTCAATTGGAAGTATAACTTTCTTCTTCTGGGCGTAAGTAGAAGGTAGGGACACTAGAATTAAGTCAGCATATGAATCGTTCTCCAATATGGTCTCCAGGTCCATGAGCTGTTTAATACAGCTGATCATTGTAGGGATGTGGTCTCCTACAGATGACCCGACAACCAATCTCGCTTGAAGCAATTCCTTCGAGGTCTCATATCTTGCGATATGAGATTGCTCTTCATATAAACCTTGTTATGGAGGAAGATGGAAACTAAGTCCATCTTCTCGTGCTGCCTCTGGTATACACCATCTACTAAGGCCAACACGAGGCACTTGGCATTCGCACAGTTTTTTTCCATTGTCTTACGGATATCATCCGCGACGGTGGAATCTGAACCTGGGACGGCAGAGGCTTGAGTAGTAATGAGGTGGTCCAGCTTGTCACAGGTAATGGACATTTGGACAAATCTTTACCAATCAATATAGAAAAACTCAGTCATCTTATTATCTAACTGTAACCTAATCTTGGTCACCTGGTCACTGCAATTAGGAGAGAGAGAAGAAACACTCAGCATGATACTCTTGCAAGCATAGATTGGATTTTAATTTATCTAAACATGATGGCTCCCACTATTTCTCTAATCCTTCCTCAAACTATAAAAGAAGAATTAGTCAGGATTAATCCCACCCTACAATACTTGCTTAACCTTTCAGCCAGGCTGGTGTTGGTACTTCGAGGGAGGATTTCCAACGCTTTCGCGAAGTTCCTTAATTACATAATCTCTTTTCCCTGGAGGCGTAGCCCCGCTAACACCGTTCTAGTCACCTACTTGGTTTATGGCATTGATTGTTTTAGTGAAAAATTCTTCCGAAGAGTTGCGGATTCTCACAGTAGGATTGGGATCCAAATATCATTGTGTGATAATCCTGAAGGAATCCTACCAACATTATCACACTTCAAATAGTATGCAACACTATCAAGTTTCAGTTTCCTTAGAAACTCCCGATGTGGATTTTTTCCCCATGCTCTTATGACCTTGATGAAGGCCAACATATCATAAGTCACATGTCAAGTTCTGCCCGTCATTGTCCAGGTTAATTTGAACCCACCCATATATACCCTTGACGAAGGCCAACATAGTAGTACGACAGTCCCAAACCAACGCATTTATCTATGCTACAGATGAATATCCAGCAGCTACCAATCACTATGCCTTGGCGAAGGTCAAAATATATAGCTTGAATACTACTGCATATTCAACTGAAATGACGGAGGGCTACGACTGGTTTTGGCGAAACCGTGAACGTAGTGAACTTGATTTAATCGAAGGAACCTGAAAGCTTTTAAAAGGAGTGGTTTAATCTCCGCATTTTAAAAGTTGTTTTCTTGAAAAAACCGAGTGGTTTTAAAAAGTGATCCAACGATTCAGCTTTGGTTTGTTTGCTTTGCATTAATCTAATGTAGTCCTATCATTTACACCTATCATTACAGAGAGAAACGAAAATATGACGTACGCTTATGCCATCCGCATTCGTCACTGGGCCCCGTCTAACACCGCTAGGTTACTTAACTAATGTCAGAGCGGGGTCAGGACTAGCGCGGATGCAAAACATAAGCAATGTCTAATATATAGCATATATATAATAATCATTCGTCTCACGCAATAATAGGCATTCCAGAACACAGATGAACATATTGGATATATTAGGAATTCCACGTTTCGTTTAAGCCTGTAACGAAATACGGATTCCATGGTCGTGATGAATAGACAAACCTCACCCCTGACCCCTATGGGTATGGCAAACTACCCGCCAAATTCCCAAAGTGAAGCAACCTCCCTCAGCAAAGTGAGTAGGCCACTCAGCACTTCAAGGAACTCGGTAGTTTGTGCACCCCACCTTGGGTCTATCCCAGGAGCAGAAAATGTTGAGTTACGGCAGCGCCCCAGCCATCAAACCGTGGCTAAATGCGAAACAATTTTTTTACCTTAAACCCTAAACTAGCAAGCTAATAAAAGAGATAGGAATGGTTATACCAAGTTGATCCGTATCCTTCGGTCTTCAACCATCATCCCCAAGCTCCTAATGGCTCCTTGATCGAATTTGGTTGCCGGTATTCCTCCATCTACGATTATCCACCTGAGGGAAACGATGCAAGCTTCAGTCTCGCCTAGCGAGGCAAGCGACGCTCCAAGATTGCTAGCAATGGAGAGTGGAGGTGTAGAAATGTATCACTATAATTTTCTCTCATCACAATGCTCAAAAGAGCAACTCAAGAAGATGAATGAGGTAAGGAAAACAGGTGGCATGAGCAACTCAAGAAAGTGCTAAGTGTTTTCTCCAAGTGAGAAATGAGTGGGTGAAGAGAGAAAGTGAAGAATCAAGTGAGGAAAACAAATGAGCCAAGGAACTCAAGAAGTGGCCGCCTCTCTCTCTCTCTCATGCACAAAAATATCTCATCTCAATTTTCAAATAAACAATTTCAAGCCATACCTCTCTACATGCCATGACCTATGCTCATGCCACCTCATTTGTGAAACAAATGTTTTTTTAAAAAGAAAATCATACAAATGAGGTGTCCACCATCTAGAAGCAATTCTGTATAAATACGGAATTCAATCTGGTATACGTATCGAAATACATATACACGTATTCGTACAAAAATACGAAGAGCCAAGAGAGAAAATGAATAGTGAACAATAATACTAGAATACATATATATAAATACATATATATAAATTATTAAATCAAAACCTGATTTAATAATCCGGCTTAATTCTAAGCCGCTAGTATTATCAACAGTCCGATTAAAGTATGAGCAGCATGTACACGTATTTAATCGGACACCTGTATGTACCAACATACGTCATCTACACCATATCGCCTGAACCGTGAAAAACCCTCTGTGTGGTACTCTAAAGACTCGTCAATACGCTGGCAGTGGGTTTAACCACAAGCACGTCAGCGGCACTAGCTGTACGTAACGGCTATCCGGATATTGAGCGAAAGGGAGGCCGACGAGCAAACTCATCCTGAACCCCTACTGAGCCTGACAGTGACAATATCCGTACAGTCCGGTCTGTTCGTCTAAGAGTATCGCATATCGAGTCTAGAGGGGTGGATAAAGTCAGACCTCTAACAACGCGACATTTAGTGTCGGCATGAAGCCCATCACCACCTGAGAAACTATCGATCCTAGATCGGTAATTCTCGTTCACCGTGGCCACGGATTTCTGGTGATGGTCACCCATGCATAACGCAACATCAACCCCCAATATCGGGAGAGACGAATCCCCGACGATCCGATTACTGCCTCCATGTGGCTCGGGACTGTACCCAACTAAAACCTGTTTGTAAGACTCCTTTGAGCCGTGGTAGGTAGGGTAATAATCAAAGCACAGTGGGAACTCACACGAGACAAATGACGATCTCAGGTCGACAGACTAACCTGTACACATGTCACCTGACAATAGGTATAATACCAACTAGCAGGTTCCCGGCGAGTCCGTCCAGTGTACTCATAACCCAATGAGCACCTGTATACTATCTTTGGTGAACAAACTAACACCAATGGCTTGTGAGACCTGGCTGTTAGTTATATGTATGCCCTAGAGGCCATTACTGTACATACGATGTATATTGCAGTGGATGCTAGGACATATATAGGGAGGACTTTCTTGCTCGACATGATAGTATGCTATCTGGTTGTACTTTATCTTAACATGTATTCTGATTGTCTCTATATTACATGTTGATAAAGCCCTTAGGATCTGTACTCGACTACTGGGACTATGATGAGATCATACTAGTGGGGCTACGATAGTCGACGAGTACATCCTATAACTGTTCCTAGTCGAGGGTGTATCGAGACAGGGCATCGATACACCAGAGTAGACTAGCATATACGCATCTTGACCCATATGATGGGCGATGGATGATCCCATATCCATCGGTGTTTGACATCAAGGATGGTGTACGGGTGCTCAATGGAGACTGGGTACACTGGACGGACTCGCCGAGAACTCCCAGATGGTATTATACCATACGTCAGATGGCAGTTCTCCGGTGACACTGGTACAGAGTAGTCTGTTGACCCGAGATCGTCATAGAGTCTTGTGTGGTTCCCACTGTGCTTTGATTTCCATCATACCACGTCCAAGAGGGCGTGCAAAAAGGTGGCTTTTGGGTACAGTCCCGAATCATATGGAGGCAATGAGCGATAGGAGGGGATTCGTCTCTCCCGGTATAGGGAGTTGATGTTGTGCTGTGTTCGATTGGCTATAACCGGAAATCCCTGGCCAGGGTTGTTGAGATTTACTGGTAAGTGTTATCAGTAGTTTCTCGAACTGTTATAGACCTCAAATCGACACGACTTATCGAGCTACTGGGGTCTGACGTTTACCACTCCTAGGCGAGATATGCGACATATCAGACGACGAGACCGGACTGTACGGGAGTGTTACTGTTTGGATTCGCAGGAGAATGTACAGGCTTGCTTGTTGATCTTCTGAGCGCTCAATACCTGGGTAGCTGTTACGTTTAGCTGACCGCTTGTAGCTTGTGGGTGATTGATATGATCATCACCTACTGCCGGCGTATTGACGATTCTTTAGAGTCCTACACAGAGGTTTCTTGACTCAGGCAAAACGGAGTAGGAGCACATATGTGATATGTGCGGGACCGAGGATAATGCGATATGTGATATCGTATTATATTCTCGCGATATTTGATATCAACCGGGTCATCGGATCAAGTGTTGATTCGATGAATCGGCACGGATAAATATTAGTCGGTTATATGCGATATAGCCGGATTGTCGGATCAAGTGTTGATTCGATAATTTAATGAATAATAATATATATATATGATATATTAAATTACATTAACTAATATTAGCTCACTAAAAGATTCTTTTTCTCACCGGATTAATACATTGATATATATGCGATATATGTTAATTGTATTATTTTCTTATGTTACGATAAATATTATATATGTGATATATAATATTGTAACATGATATGATAACTAATGCAACTTATTTAGTAGAGATTAAACATGGTTAGGGTTTGATTAGGGTTAAGGTTTTCTAGAAGTTTCTAGAAGCTTTCTTTCTTTGTCTTTGTTAAGATATTATGCTAGATATTTTCTTAACCTAACCAAACCTTTAACCTTAGTCAAATCTCTACAAGGGTTAGTTTGACCATGGTTACATTATTCATCATATCATTTCTTTTCCTATTCATCACAAAAGGATTCAAAAGATTGTTCATCATCTTCTTCCTTCTTCTTCTTCGCTTGAAATGGTTTCTTGCTTTGATTTTTGTGATGGATAAATATGAGAAAAAGATAAATAAAGAGAGCAAAAATCCTACTTCATCATTCTCATCTTCCCTTTCCATTTAGATGAGGGTGTTCACATCATTTCATGAGTGTTAGCTTGTGTTAAAGAAACTTCAAGGTAGATCATCTTAGTATCGAAGATCGGAAGCAAAGGTTGCGTCTTTCTCTTCGTGGAACCTCTCGAGAGTCCGAATCCCGATGATCGCAGCGAAGGGACCACAACACGGAGCATATGAAGTGAAGGACCGGATCTACAAAGGTTGTAATCCCTCTCACTTAGTGTTAAAATGTTTAGCATGTTAGTTTTCGCCTAATCTCTAGTTTAAAGTTCCGTATTCGGGTTGTTCGGCACGGCTAAATTTTTAATCGGGCATGGTTGATGCCTCGTAGACCCTTGTGTGCGTGCCTAGCAACCCTACAGTGGTATCAGAGCCAAGCTAGAGCTTTAGGCGAAGTTTAGACGAAGTTTGAAGTCCGATCGAACCCGGAAAACCCGAATTAACCCCTTCTCTGGAAATTTTCTGAAAGTTTGGATTTTTGCGAATTAAAAATTGCCAAAAAATTCAGCAGGGAATTCTATGAGATACTGTGAAGCACGTGGTTTTAACTCGACAAGTGAGGCACGGAACCGCGGCCTATCCCTTGTATTCGCGGCGGTTCCGCGGCCATTTGGCTGAGTTACACCACGTGGCTTACACAGTAATTCTTGTCTTGAAGTGCTGAGTCTTTTGGAAATTTTTATTTTTACTCAACAGCTGAGTTTTTCTGGGGTTGTTTTAAGGATTCAATTATTCGATCGGATTGTCTAATTTTGTCTATGTGTTTTGTCCGGATAAATTTTAGAAACTGTTAAAAAGTTCGAACGGATATCAATAACTCACTTTTTTCCCTGTCGGAAAATTTTTCAAAAGTTGGATTTTTTCTCGTGTTTAAGAATGTTCTAAGTCATGCAAGTAACTCGGTGGACCCTCTAGAAGACAACAAACCTTAACTCGATTATGTGACCGTCTTGAACTGCCTTTTGAACCTTAGGGTTTGGGGCAGTACGGCGTGCCACATGTGAGGCGTTGGCTTGACCCTTCTACGGCTGGACCACTGGTACTGTGGCATGTGATGGATGTTTTTAAACTGATTTCAAGTGTTGAGATATATTGGGGAAATCTTGGGTGCTTGATGATTCGATCGGAAAGTTTAACTTTTTCTATTTATCTGGAATGTGATACAATATTTGGAATCCACAGGTAGTTATGAGATAACTGATTTGAATATTATAGACATAGCAGTTTAGTCTCAGATGATCGGTTGCCACGGAATTTTGATATGATCAAAAGTCCGTCGCAATCACGTAGCGTACGCGGATACTCGTCGGGTAAACTTAATAGACAGCTACGCCCCATAACCCCGACCAAGTGACTGTAGGAGAACCCCGTCGCCGAAAGCATCCGTTCGGGTGCTCGCGGCAGCGGTGTTCCGCCTTAGTGCACTTCGTCGACGGTATCGGGGGTGCGGCCGTCTACTAAAGTTTGCGACGAGCATTCGATCAGTTTTTCGGGAATCTTATTGAATTGCCCGACTTTATATTGAAAAGAGTTTTCGATAATGAGACTACAATTCGGGGTTTATAATTGTTAGGCATGCGATGTCTAAAGGAATTCATTTGGTTAGGCATGCGATGTCTAAGGAGGTTGCGGATTCCAACTATTGTAGTTTTACACTTTCTTTTCTATGACCGTAAGCGTAGTATGTGGTGTATCGCCGGCTTCGTTGCTATACATCAACGACAATCGGGATACGCATACTTGCTTACGTTGATGATATGAGATATTATGTGTTGCTGTGATATGTTGTATTGGATCGTCGCGTTTGAATAGCCGGGGGTTTTATGTGAGATGAGAGTTTTTTCTTTTTCATTCTTGTAATATTCATTTGTATGTAATATTCTTTTATTGGGGCACTTCCAGGTAGCGGAAGCTGTCACCGTTGTATATTATTTACTTTTCCGCATTAGGTAGACCCAAGGCGGGGAGCACAAGTAACCGGGTTCTAGGGTCCAGTGGGAGACCATCTCGAGGAGTCGAGACCGGGTCTCCTAACCCTAGAATTGGCAGTGTTACTTGCCGCTCTCGTAGGGGTCTAGGGATGTGGGTTTGGCTATTCATCGCGACCGTGAAATCCGTGTTTTATACAGGCTCGTATTGAAAACACGGACGTCCTAGTATATCCAATATTTCATATATGTTCTTCTGCTGCAATGTTCTGTGATGAGATCATATTACTGCCTGAGATGAATGTTTATATTATATATATGAGATATATGTTATATTGCAGATTTCGTTTCAAAAGAGATGCTTGTGAAGCATATTAAAATGGGACTTCATTAATGAGATTAATGAAATAAAAGAAACCTAAGATGTTGTAGAAACTTGTTTATAAAAACTGGTAGCTCTAGTTATTGCTTTGCATAGCGGTGTTCCTTGTAGAACATCCAGCACCTTATTCGATAAGGAAAGGACCGAGATCCCTTCACCGGGAGTGACTCCTTTAGCAATAACTGGCAGATACTACAAACTCGGTTTGTCTTTTGATTGCTTCTATAGTTCTTGCTTTGCATAGTGATATTTGTGAAATATCCTGCACCTTATTCGATGAGGAAAGGGCCGACGATCCCTTCACCGGGAGTGACCCCTTTAGCAAAACTAGAAAAGCCTCAAAAACACTCCATTTAAAATCACTCGATTCTACAACGATATCAAGTTCATTACGCAAAGGGTTTTCTTAAAAAAACCTGTCGTAGCCCTCCGTCATTTCAGATAAGTACTAGTTAGTATTCGTGCTGCGGTAGTTTGGCATGCGTCAAGGCGTAGTGTACGGTAGCTAACTAGTGCTTATCTGCTAGCATACGATGCGATTGGATTAGGGTATTCGTACGGCGTTGTTTGGCATGCGTCAAGGGTCGTGCGGGTGGGTTTAATTCAATCAAGAAATGTACGGGTTGAACTTGACTAGCGGACTGTGGGTTGTTTGGCATGTGTCAAGGTCATAGCACGCTAGGGGTAAAATATTATTGGGAATTTCAAGTGTTGAAATTTGCAATGAGATTGCATACCTTCTATGAGATAGTTGGATCCCGATACCCGCTGCGAGTAAGAGTTACTCCTGGGAGAGTTTTACACATTACAATTAGCCGATCAAGTAGGTGTCTAGAAAGGTGTTAACGGGGTTACGCCTCTGGAAAAACGAGGTTTACTTTAATTAGGTTCGTGCGAAAGCACGGGGGACCTCCCTCAAAGTACCGACACTGGCCTGGCTGAAAGATTGGCAAACTTGTAGCGTGTAATTAATCCCGGCTAGTCTTTCCTTTTAGGGTTTGAAGGAAGATTTGACAAAAACAGTGGGAGACATCCTGATTAGATATATTAGATAACCAATCTAATCTTGCAAGAGCATACGCTGAGTGTTTTCTTCTCTCTTTCTCCAGGTAGCGACCATATCATGCCTTAATCAAGATAATAATACGGATATATTGACCGAACCCGCTTGTTATACTGAGCTGGGGAACGTTGGTCCCGCTCCAACTTATAATTGTTATAGGACAGAGCAGGAAATTGGGGAATACCAGATTTCCCGTGCCGCCCAAACAAAGAAAGTGCATGTTGATGCATCATCTTCGGGTGTGTTCATTACACAGAACTGTTTCTCAGTATCCTTTACGTCCTAGGTATGTGATACCGGATCAGGATCCCGTATATATAATCTGTTACATGGGCTACAGATAGGTAAAGAACTGAGAACGAGTGATAAGTTTCATGAGACAGAAAACGGTGCAAGTGTTGCGGCCAAGTCTGTTGGTCACTATCACCCTGTATTACCTGAATACATTGATTCTGAACGAATGTTATTAGATACCGAACCTGATATACAAAATCATATCAGTCTCTTTATTAGTAAAGAAGTGATATAATTTTGTATTGTTGGATAATGTTTTGAACATTTCCTATATCAAGAGTTGATCGGTTCAGGCACGTTATCTAAAAGCATTGACGTTCTAAATCAAACTACAGTTCTTAGTATAAAGAACACACACAAGAGGAAGAGTTCAGAAATGAATGAATCCTTTTTGAGGAATTGTAGACTAGGTCATGTCAATGCGACCAGACTGGCTGAAGTTACATTTAGATGCATATTTAAATTAGTTTGAATTTACATCTTGTGAAACTTGCCGGTCATGTCACAAAGATAAGATGACCACGGCTCTGTTTATTGGAAACAGAGAAAGAGTTAATGAACTCTTGGGATTGATACATGCTGATGTATGAAGGTCCCCTGTCTACACATGCCAAGACCGGTTCTTTGTACTTCATTACATTCTCTGATAATCTCTCAAGATTCAGACATGTGTTCCTGTTGAAACATAAGTCCGAAGCTTTTGAGATATTCACAGAATGTAAGTTAGAAGTAGAGAACCAAAATACGGGTAAAAGTATTATGTCCTATGATGTGATCAAGGAGGAGAATACTTAAGCACGGAATTCCTGGACTATTCTAAAGGAGAATGATTCTCTCTCAGCATTACTCCTCCATATACACCACAGCACGTCGGTGTATCGGGGTGGAGCCATAACACCCTATGTGATATGGTGTGCTCTATGATAAGTACTACTGAGTTTCCTATTTCCTTTTGGGAGTTATGCACTTGAGAAGCTGCATACCTATTGAATAGGGTTCAAATCAAATCAGTTGCCTACCACTTCATATGTGATATGGAAAGGGAAGAGCCCATATCTTAAGCTTGTTAAGATTTGGGGTTGTCCGGCCTATGTCTAAAAGCAAAATCCGGACAAGCTCGAGGTAAGGTCTGTTATGTAGAACTGGAAGGGTTCCAGCTATACAAACTGCAACTGATGATTTGGTAGAACCAAAGGATTCAATAGTTTCCAACGAACCTCAGCCTCTCCGTCGATCTAGTAGGGTTCCTCACCCACCTGAGAGATACTTCGGTTTCTCTATGACAGTGAGAGCGAGGATTGCATCATGAGATGATGACCCAACTAGTTTCGAGCTGGCCATCAGGAGTGGGACTCTGTAAGAATGGCTGGATGCTTATCGATCTGAGATGGAATCCTTATACACCAACAAAGTATGGACTTTGGTTGCTTTATCTGAAGGGTTAAATCCCCATCAGGAGCGAGTATATCTTGAGAAGATTACTTGGTGTACATGGAAAGGTTGAGACTTTCAAAGCTATGCTTAAGTCCATCCAGATCCTACTTGCCACGGCTACATACCATGACTACGATATCTGGTGGTTGGGTGTCATGACTGCTTTTCTAAGTGATGTTTTAGAAGAGAACGTCTATAAGTACACAGCCAGAGGGCTTCGTAGACAGTGGGAGCAGCGGAAACGTGTGCAAGATGTTTTATATGATAAAACAGGCATCGCGGAGTTGGAACATCTGTTTTGATGTGGTAGTCAAAGAATTTGACTTCATCAAAATGATAGATGAACCTTGTATATACAAAAAGGTAGTAGGGAGTATGGTGGAGATCCTCGTAGAGTACGTGGATGACATACTCTTGATAGGGAAGAAGTTTCCTATGCTACGCACGGTCAATCTCCGCTTATCACAAGGATTCTCCATATAAAATCAAAGTGATACCTACTAAATCCTAGGTTTTGGATCTATGAGATAGATCTAATTGGATGTTAGGATACTCACTAGTTGTAGTGAGATGGTATCAATCGATCCTGGGGAGAATAACTGGAAAGGTTCCAGGGTGATAAGGACGACTGAATGTCAGTCGCAGGCATTGTCTATACCCTCAGTGGAGGGACGGTATGTTGGAAGAGTTCCAAGCTAGATACCGTGACATACTAGATGATTAAAGGCAAGATACATCGTTACTAAGGATGCTACCAAAGAGGCAGTCTGGATACATATAAGTTCATAAGATGAACTTCGTTCCTACCATTGTGTGACAATGGAGTTATGGCTTTAGTCAAGGAACTACCGTCCCATCAGAAATCCAGATATAATTCTTAGGCAGTATCACCTGATCATGGAGATGGTTGATCTCCAGGGAGATCGAGATTAGGAGAGCAGACACAGAGGACGACAGCGCGAATCCACTCACAAAGGCCTCTTTCCCAGTAGAGACTTTTATGGGATGGTTGAGTATGAGATACTTCAACCGCAGCTAATTGTTGGGTATGCGATACCATAACAGATGGCCCTAGTGCAAGTGGGAGATTGTTAGTTATATGTATGCCCTAGAGGCCATTACTGTACATACGATGTATATTGCAGTGGATGCTAGGACATATATAGGGAGGACTTTCTTGCTCGACATGATAGTATGCTATCTGGTTGTACTTTATCTTAACATGTATTCTGATTGTCTCTATATTACATGTTGATAAAGCCCTTAGGATCTGTATTCGACTACTGGGACTATGATGAGATCATACTAGTGGGGCCACGATAGTCGACGAGTACATCCTATAACTGTTCCTAGTCGAGGGTGTATCGAGACAGGGCATCGATACACCAGAGTAGACTAGCGTATACGCATCTTGACCCATATGATGGGCGATGGATGATCCCATATCCATCGGTGTTTGACATCAAGGATGGTGTACGGGTGCTCAGTGGAGACTGGGTACACTGGACGGACTCGCCGAGAACTCCCAGATGGTATTATACCATACGTCAGATGGCAGTTCTCCGGTGACACTGGTACAGAGTAGTCTGTTGACCCGAGATCGTCATAGAGTCTTGTGTGGTTCCCACTGTGCTTTGATTTCCATCATACCAAGTCCAAGAGGGCGTGCAAAAAGGTGGCTTTTGGGTACAGTCCCGAATCATATGGAGGCAATGAGCGATAGGAGGGGATTCGTCTCTCCCGGTATAGGGAGTTGATGTTGTGCTGTGTTCGATTGGCTATAACCGGAAATCCCTGGCCAGGGTTGTTGAGATTTACTGGTAAGTGTTATCAGTAGTTTCTCGAACTGTTATAGACCTCAAATCGACACGACTTATCGAGCTACTGGGGTCTGACGTTTACCACCCCAGGCGAGATATGCGACATATCAGACGACGAGACCGGACTGTACGGGAGTGTTACTGTTTGGATTCGCAGGAGAATGTACAGGCTTGCTTGTTGATCTTCTGAGCGCTCAATAGCTGGGTAGCTGTTACGTTTAGCTGACCGCTTGCAGCTTGTGGGTGATTGATATGATCATCACCTACTGCCGGCGTATTGACGATTCTTTAGAGTCCTGCACAGAGGTTTCTTGACTCAGGCAAAACGGAGTAGGAGCACATATGTGATATGTGCGGGACCGAGGATAATGCGATATGTGATATCGTATTATATTCTCGCGATATTTGATATCAACCGGGTCATCGGATCAAGTGTTGATTCGATGAATCGGCACGGATAAATATTAGTCGGTTATATGCGATATAGCCGGATTGTCGGATCAAGTGTTGATTCGATAATTTAATGAATAATAATATATATATATGATATATTAAATTACATTAACTAATATTAGCTCACTAAAAGATTCTTTTTCTCACCGGATTAATACATTGATATATATGCGATATATGTTAATTGTATTATTTTCTTATGTTACGATAAATATTATATATGTGATATATAATATTGTAACATGATATGATAGCTAATGCAACTTATTTAGTAGAGATTAAACATGGTTAGGGTTTGATTAGGGTTAAGGTTTTCTAGAAGTTTCTAGAAGCTTTCTTTCTTTGTCTTTGTTAAGATATTATGCTAGATATTTTCTTAACCTAACCAAACCTTTAACCTTAGTCAAATCTCTACAAGGGTTAGTTTGACCATGGTTACATTATTCATCATATCATTTCTTTTCCTATTCATCACAAAAGGATTCAAAAGATTGTTCATCATCTTCTTCCTTCTTCTTCTTTGCTTGAAATGGTTTCTTGCTTTGATTTTTGTGATGGATAAATATGAGAAAAAGATAAATAAAGAGAGCAAAAATCCTACTTCATCATCCTCATCTTCCCTTGCCATTTAGATGAGGGTGTTCACATCATTTCATGAGTGTTAGCTTGTGTTAAAGAAACTTCAAGGTAGATCATCTTAGTATCGAAGATCGGAAGCAAAGGTTGCGTCTTTCTCTTCGTGGAACCTCTCGAGAGTCCGGATCCCGATGATCGCAGCGAAGGGACCACAACACGGAGCATATGAAGTGAAGGACCGGATCTACAAAGGTTGTAATCCCTCTCACTTAGTGTTAAAATGTTTAGCATGTTAGTTTTCGCCTAATCTCTAGTTTAAAGTTCCGTATTCGGGTTGTTCGGCACGGCTAAATTTTTAATAGGGCATGGTTGATGCCTCTTAGACCCTTGTGTGCGTGCCTAGCAACCCTACACTGGCCACCGACCCTCGTCGGGGTTTCGATCAGTATACACTAGTCTACACTGGAGTATTGATGCCCAGTCTCGATACTCCCACGACTATGGACATTTAAGGATGCGCTTATAGACCCCCAGCTCCCACATATATGATCGACATCATAATGCTGGTAGTCAAGCAAGAATCCTATGGGCTCTATCAACATGTAATAGTGATGATAAAGACAAACCAGATAACATACTATCATCTCGAGTAAGACTGTTCTACCGGTATAGGTCCTCACTCAATCATCATAATCACCTACCTGCGACTATGATAATTGCCTTGAAGGCACTATAGCCAACAATTTCCCACTTGCACTTAAGGCCAATTAATGCGGTGTCTCATACTCACAATTCGTGTGATACCGAACACCCAAGTTATCTACTAATCAGTTTCACAAAGCCCGTTTGCGAAACTATTGCGTTCGAGAAATAGTCTCAGTGAGTGGATCCGCTCCAATGTTTCTTTCTGTATCTCTCTATATTTCAACTTCGGGGAGAAAGCTATCTCCCGAAATGAGCAATACCTGTCTTAGAATCTGTCTGGATATCTGATGGAACCCAGTTCACAAATGAACTCCAAATCCAGCAAACTTCTTAGACTGTATCGTCCACTGAATTTAATCAGTATCCTGCGCCATGCCTTTCCTCTGTATCCTCTTGGACCACCTGTCCAACATACCGTCCCTCAAAAGAAGGAAAACTATAATTCTGACAGTCACTCTGTCATCCAGGTCATCTTGGAAGCCTGAAATGATAACTGTCTCCCGAAGGAGGTTGCCATTACCATATCCCTAGAACATTCATTTATGTTCATAAACTGCTACCCAACGTTTCTCCAGGATTGGATTAATATATCTGCTTGTTGCATCTAGCGCAAAAGCAATATCTGGTGTTGTAGTTGACATCTCATGGTTGACTCAATTGCCTAAGCAAGTGATATGTCAATCATGCATATCTCTCTCTCCTTTAGTCTGAAAGACATCCTTTAGAGAGGGTGACTCCATCACCTGCAGGTACACCACCATGCTAGGAGTCATCCATTCTAAAATCCCTTTAGAATCATGTAAAAGTACCCTAATTGGGATACTTCCCAAATATAGATCTAAAACCATAGATCTAGTAACCAGAAACCCTGATATTATATCCATATCCTATGTGGAGAAACAAATTTGTGACAACCACAGTATAACCGATCGTAGTATAGGAATATCTCTTCCTATCAAGTGCATGTCATCTTAATACCTGGACATCACTCTCTACTACCTTCTTGTTGGATATAGTGCCCTCAAAGTCAATTATTGGATCGCAGGTACGTGATTGCAATGATTGAGGGAGGACCTATACCGATATGACAGTCTTGCTCGAGATGATAGTATGCTATCTGGTTTGTCTTTATCATCGTATACATGCTTTAGTTCACTATTGTATGTTGATAGAGCCCATATGATTCTTGCTTGACTGCCAGCAGTATGATGGCGATCATATACGTGGGAGCTGGGGTCTACAAGCACATCCTTAAAGTGCCCCTAGTCGTGGGAGTTTCGAGACAGGGCATCGATACTCCAGAGTAGACTAGTGTATACAGTCGAGATCCCGACGAGGGGCGGTGGCCGGTCTCACAAGCCATTGGTGTCAGTTGGTTCACCTAAAATGTATACAGGTGCTCATTGGGTTATGAGTACACCGGTCATAACTCGCCGGGAACATGCTAGTTGGTATTATACATATCGTCAGATAGCAGTTCTCAGGTGACATGTGTACAGGTTAGTCTGTCGACCTGAGATCGTCATTTGTCTCGTGTGAATTCCCACTGTGCTTTGATTGCTATCCTACCACGGCTCAAAGGAGTCGTGTAGACAGGTTTTAGTTGGGTACAATCCCGAGCTACATGGAGGCAGTGAGCGGATCGTCAGTGATTCGTCTCTCCCGGTAGTGGGGTGAAATCGCACTGTGTTTAGGAGAGCCATTACACGAAATCCCTGGCCAGGGTAATCGAGATTTACTGGTAGGTATTCCAGTAGTATCTCAGGGTGTTCTGGGCTACTCTCTGACACGACTTATACAGCTATTGGGGGTCTGACGTTTACCAGCCCCCTAGGCCCGATATGTGATACTCATAGATGAACGGACTGGACTGTACGGATATTGTCACTGTCAGGCTCAGTAGGGTTTCTGGATGAGTTCGCTCGTCAGCTTCCCTTCCGATCAATATATCGGCAACCGTTACGTACAGCTAGTATCTCTGACGTGCTAGTGGTTATACCCAGTGCTGGTGTATTGATGAGTCATTAGAGTCCCCCACAAACAGTTTCTCAAGTTCGGGCGAAACGTTGTAGAGGCCGTATGGATATATGGCGGGGTCCGATCATGATCATGATCGGACGGATAATACTAGCGGGCTTTGGTTTAAGCCGGGCCCTAGTATTATATTGTGTTGAGATATTTTTGTCTCTTTGCATTTGTATTCGGTTGGAATGCAAATGCGGGTATGTATTTACAGTTGAGGTGTAATCTCGTAATTCGTTACGGGATTATTTTTGGAGTAGCCAGTTTTCTTTTCCGTCTTTAAACCTATTGATTTTTCTATTCTTTGACATTTCTTGGTTTTCTATTCTTTGACATTTCTTGGTTTGCTGGTGCTGCCCATGCTGGGCCTGCCCATGCTTCATTTAATGAGCATGGGCAAGAGCATGGCCTGGGGATGCGTTTCGTGGCTGGTGTTTTGCTGGAGGGGGTTCTTCGAATTTTCGCCAGCACTGATTAATGCAAGGGGGCCATTTGCTAAGTGGGCAAGGTTTTAAAATTAGAGGGGCCTTTTGCGGTGCCAAAAAAATGTGTGAGCAACGGAATGGTTTTCTTCTTTTTTTTGAGTGGGGGGTTCTCTGCAAACCTGCAGCTCCTTTTGTAGTGGCTGTGGAAAATTTGGAGAGGGAATATTATATGTTGGGTTGTTTAATTCTTGAGTGGTGACTTTGATCAAGAAATTTCCAGTGAGCATCCCTCTCTTTTTGGCTGTGCATTTTCTTGTGGCCGACCCCATGAAAATCCCAAGGTCATTCCCTTTTCTTCAAGAAAAATTCCTTGCTCACTTGTTCATCGAATATGGCAACTCCAATTTACCTTCATCCGATTCTTCGGGCGTCACGAGACAAAATATTTTACACTATCTCTACATCATTCTTGGACATGTCGGCTGGCAAACTTCATGTCCGAGTTGTCTCGGTCTTGAGGCGGGAGCCCGCATACAGATTCATCGATGTGGTGCCACTTGACGGACCTGATCAGGGAGCGGACTTCATCGGCGCAGCAGCGAGGAGTTAGACGCGGAAATTAAAGACCGAAGAACACGGATCGATCGGTATAATTTCCAAACTCATTTTACATTTTGCTAGTTTACGGTTAATGGAACGATCCGGGTTTTTGGGTCACGGTGGCGCCGGTTTCGCAAAAAGTTTTTGTTCCGCATTTGGCGTCGGTTTGACGGCCGGGGCGCTGCCGTGCCCCAACATGGTATCAGAGCCACACATTAACCGTATTCTAACTTGTTCTAACATATTTAAAAGCTCGATCGGACAAAATTTCCAAAACCACATTTTCAAGTTCAAAAGTTTCTGCCGATTTTTGTTTGTCATCGAAAAATTATTTTGAATGTTTCAGAAAACTAGGCAGGCTTTTATAAGACAACTGTTAAATTTTGGTTGCATGATCCCTCTGTAGCACCGCGGAACCGCGGCCGTACCCACGTTTCGGCCGCGGTTCCGCCGCAGGTTTGAGTTTTCAATGCACTAAATTTTGGCTTTGGGTCTTTAACTTGGAATTGGGGTTTCTGGAATATTCTGTTTGGGCCCAGATTTTATTTTGAGTGCTGGACTTGTACTTGGGGCCCAGTTCGGGAAGTTTTGTCGATCGGAATTTTAAATATGTTAGTTTACAGTGGTTACATTATATCTGCGACCGTGAATGTCATTTGATCGGTAAATCTTGTCTAATCGCTATAGATCTTTTAGACGGGTTTGCGAACGTGACATTCATGTTGATGTTCTGTGTTATGCTGTATTTTTGCGGATTTGCCGTGGTGGATAGCTCCTGTGCAATGGTAGTGCAGTTTGGATTTATTTGTACATTTGATATTGCGGGGCGAGCGTCCGACATGTGGACTGTCGTCACTGCCTGTTTGTATATTATTCTTTTGGGGCACGACTGGGATGAGGTCGGTGTACCCGTTGTATATATTTTCTTTTCTGTACTAGGATTACCCCGCAGTGGGGTGCACGAATAGCCGGGTTCTAGAGGGCAACGGGTCCATATCTTATGACGTTGAGACGGAAGGGGCTTCACTATAGAATTGGCGGGCTATTCGCCGAACTCGTAGGGGGTACAGGTTGACCCAAGGAGGGGTGCTCAAGTTACCGAATTCCGTGAAGTGCTGGGTGGTCCATTCACTTTGATGAAGGGGGCTGCCTCGCTTCAGGTTTTGGCGGGTAACTTGCCGCGCTCGTAGGGGTCTAGGTTTCATTGCACAGGATATCCACACGACCAGGGGAACGTCGGGTTTCATTTGCGGCTCAAAGGAAACCCGGGGATTCCAAATTATCTATATTGTTCTGTGATGCTTATTACTTTTCTGTGATGTTGCATTTATCATACCTGGAGCGATTATTATATATTGATATATATATATATATATATATATATATATATACTAGTAGATGTTGTATATGCTTTGCACCCGCACTAGCCCAGTCCCTGCTCTGTCGTTAGTTAAGCAACCTAACGGGTGATGACGGGACCCAGTGGCGAATGCGGATGGCATATACGTATATTTTATTTTCGTTCTTTTGTGGTGTGATCAATTGATGGGACTGCGTTGATTTTTATCAATGCAAGGAAAACAAACCTATATTTGATGTTGTTGGAACCAAATTTTCAAAAAGCTGTTATTGTAAGGACGTTCTCTTTTGTTTTGCACAGTGGTATTCAGTTATGAATATCTAGCATCTCATTCGACGAGCCAAGAGCCGAGATCCCTGATTAAATGATGTTTTGTCGATAAAAAATATTTATCGCAATCAAGAACGGCGTCGCATGAAGCTAGCCGGTGAATACGGGTCGGTCCACAGGGATGTGTAAATCTCCTTTAAGTTCTTACGAGTTAATTCCAAATGGTGTTTGGATTTATAATTAAACCTAAAAATTGAAGTTGTATGAGACTAGGATTAGAAACTTGCTAGGATTAGGTCTAGGGAAAATTTGGTAAACAAATATCTACATCTCTTTCCATTGCTATTAATTAAAGATATCATATTAGTGTTATGGTAAATCTTAACAAAGGAGATTAGGATGATTGGGAAGATTGATTCTTCCTCTAGATCCTTGTCCTTCCTTTCTTAATCTTTACCCTAACTTCCATGGAAAACCTTAAAATCCGGGCCTTTAGACTACGGAATCACCGTTACCTTGAGGGTAAAAGTGCCGTAGGGAGCGGAATGAAAAGGTATGCATGGAGTTCTAATGTTCATAAAAGTTTAGCAACGAAAAGAGATGAGAGATCTTCGTCTCTCAACTCCTTCCCTATTCCTAACCCTAACAAGCGAGGAAACTACTCGCTCATTGAGGGGATGAAAGAAGACATGAGTTTATTAAAGAGAGAAAACATCATTGCAAATTAATAAAAGCTAAAATAAATTAAACTAAGGCGAGAAAAATAAATTACCTAGGGCAGATATAAAAAACTACAACTACTGCAAGGAAAATAACCTACTTACTGTTGATGCACTCTAACTTCAAGAAAACAGAATTTTATTCATGAGAAGAGGCATGGGAAATTACAAGGTCTTGGGTTCTATTTATAGGACATAGAAACCCTAGGTTTACAATTGCACCGCATGTCTAAAGTTACAAATATACCCCTAGAAAATCTTTCCATAGCCGCCACAGAGTTTTGGTAAAAATTTCTTCGCGCACGGGCTTCAAACGGCCGCAGATCCGCGGCATGGGCGCGCTTGGGCCGCGGATCCGCGGCCCAATGCTGAGTTCAGCTCATGATTTCTTTTGGGCTTGGTTTGGTTCTTCTGGGCTTCTTGTTTCTTTATTTCTTTTTCCATTTGGGTTTCTGCAGTGATTCCAGAACTTTAGTGAACACTTGTACCGATCCTTTAACCGTTTGCCATGACAATTTGGACCTTGAGTTGCCTTATTGATTGAGAACTATTTTTAGGCTTGACTAAGATCCTCCTATTTGTTGGTCAAAAGTCTCTTTTTGTTGCGTCTTTTGTCTTTTTCACTGTTTTCGCGCCAAGAACCTGTAACCTGTAACATGTAGCAGACATGGGTCAAAAGCACCTGTTTTTATTCTTAAATGCATAAGAATGGGGAATACAAAATGCAATATTATGTTATGAACAATCCCTTCATCGGGAGTGACCCCTTGGACAGAGGTTTGCGTCAGGGTAATAACTTCACTATAGTCGATTACTTTTTGCTTTGTATCGTGGTATTCAGTTTGGAATATCCTGCACCTCATTCGACGGGGAAAAAGCCGAGATCCCTTCACCGGGAGTGACCTCTTTAGCAAAGGTTTTCGCCACTATGTTTTTATAAAACCACTTGGATTACTTCAACGATATCAAGTTCATTACGCTAAAGGTTTTTCGCCAAAAACCAGCCGTAGCCCTCCATCATTTCTTACAAGTATTGCTTAGTATTCGTACTGCATTTGTTGACTGTGTCAAGGCGTAGTGTGCGGTAGCTAAGTAATGCTTGTTTGTAGCATATTAATGCGATTGGTTAGGACAGTCGTGCGGTCTTGTTGACTGTGTCAAGGGATCGTACGGGTGGGTTTAATGCAATCCTGGATAATGACGGGTTGAACTTGACTAGGACTCTTTGATTTGTTGACTGTGTCAAGGTCACATGGGTCCTAGGGGTAAAATTCATATCGGGAGTTTCAAATATACAGGAAACTTGCCAGGCTTGCGCATACCTTCTGGAGTGTGGTGACTTGAGTGGCTTCCATCAAGTTATCATGCGATGATAGTTGGATCCCGATTCCCACTGATGAGTTGGTTTACTCCTCGGGTGATTCCGGCTAATTCTTCTTTCAGGTTTGGAGGAGAATTTGAGAAAACAGTGGGAGGTTTCCTGATTAGATAAAGTGATTAACCATTCTGATCTAGGTTAGAGTGCACGCAGAGTGTTTCTACTCTTTCTCTTTTTGACTGCGACCATGACCCGACCCTAGATTATAACTCAGTGACTAAGTTAACCGAACTTTCTTAAAACACTGGCTTTTGGATTGTCTGAGTTGCATACATCATTGCCACTCTTTCTTTTACCCTTTGAGTTTCTCCAGAACACCCCGTATTATTACGAACATCCACTTCCATTGGATAAATCCATTGTATGGTTATATACGAACTCGGAGGAACTTCTTCGAGGATGGATTCTGGTTCTGGAGAGATTGAATAGGAGTATTCAGTTGTCTTTTCCATTTACCTTCTCTCAGGTTGTGAGAGCTCCTAGGATTAGGAGAGGGTACACCTATTATGCTTATTGGATAGTCTTCTTCCAAACCATAGGCATGTGCCGAAAGGTAGGGAGCGAAGAAAACCAATTAGCCTAAGTTGGGTGTACAGAAGGTAATAAATAAAGACAAATAAAGGGATCAGAAAGAGGGCGTCTTGCCTGAGATTCGGGGCAGATGCTATTTTGGTTTTATCCGTCCACCTCTCCGAAAATACCAAGTTGATTTATGGCACCGTGTATCGGAGATTTAGACGGATGCGGCCGATATAGCAGACTTCGTCAGATTCCCCCTCGCTTGAGGGATTTTTGATTGTGGAGGCGCTCTTCCCTGCAGGCGCAAGCCACTGCAGTTAATTACGCTATCGCATCGCGGTAGCCACTTTCTCCTGCTCCAGAAGTTCATTTCGTGTCGTGTGTGTTTGTTTTGTTTGTGGTTGCCCGTGGATTGTATACGGAGACTATTTATTTCGTCGCCCGTAAAACGTGGATTAGTCCAAATCCGTATTTTCTTAGATTTGGGTTTGGGGTTTCGGTTTGAGGATACGTTAGCCATATTTGAGGCTAAGATCAACTCAAACGTTTGTTAAGGATACGTTAGTTCAATTTGAGACTAAGATCAACTTAACGGGATCGTTTAAATCCGACAAAAGAGCATTTGGGGGCTCTATTGTTCCAGTTTAGGGACATAGTGGTCCATAGGTAGTTTAAGGACATTACGGTCCATTGGTAGTTTAAGGACGCTTAAGTCCGTGGATTTAAGGACCCCACGGTCCGTATTTTAGTTTAGGGACGCATAAGTCCGCGGGTTTAAGGACCCCACAGTCCGTGTCTTAGTTTAAGGACGCTTAAGTCCATGAGTTTAAGGACCCCACAGTCCGTGTTGATGTGTGGTTGTCGGGACCCGTCACCTCTCAGACGTCGTTGAAGGATTACAACGATAAGAGTCAGAGGAGTTCGGAGATGTACACTCGAACCGGATATAAATTGATTTAGGAGAGCAATCTTGCTCAGTCAATTTAATTTGAGGGCTTACGGCCATGATTGGGCTAAGTCCAGTTTAGAAATGTTTAACATCTTATTTGTCTCTGGCCTATTAGGCCTGTGCTAGGGCTTGGCCCCTTTTTAAATAATGCATTGCATTATTTATTTTGTTTGGGCTCTGCCCATTTATAAATAATGCAGAGCATCAATTTTGTTTGGGCTCTGCCCTTTTTATTGCATTTTCACCTTTGTTTGGGCTTTTCCCTTTTATAAATGATGCAGAGCATCAATGTTGTTTGGGCTCAGCCCTTTTTATTGCATTGCAATTTATTTTGGCCTACTAGGCCTTTCTGATTTGGGCCTGGCCCTTTAGTAAACAATGCATTGCATTTGTCAGGCGCTTTGCGCCAATCATTGAGCGCAAGTGCTTGTGGTGATGACACGTGTCGCGCAAGCGCAGTGCGCTGCGCTTGCGCTGCTGACACGTGGCGCGCTCTGGTGAGTTGCGCCAATTTCAGAGAGCAAGGCTCTATTTCAAAAGCGCATAGCGCAAGTTGTTCTGGAGCTGACACGTGGCGCTCTCTGGTGGTTTGCGCCAATCCAAGAGCGCAACAGTACAGATTTATAAGTGCAAGACCCTGTTTTAATATCTTGATCCAATTTTGGATTCAAGAAAAGAATCTTTTTAAGATTCCAGAACCAGTGGTTCATCAAAAGGCAATGCCTTTGTGTAGATCAAATGATCTAATAAAGAAGTATATTACTTCTTATTTTATTCTTATTATTTGATCTTTTCTTTTTATTTTAAGATCTTGATCTTGTTCTTAGATCATTGATCTTTTCAGAAGAAATTCTTTTCAAAGGTTTACCTTCTTTTCTTTCTGATTTCTTCTCAAACTTTCTTTTTAAGAGTTTTCTGAATTCTTTCTCTGTTTCTCTGTCAATGTTCTCTCTTCTTCTCTTTTTTTTATTTTAGAAAGAAGGATCATTGGTCATTGGGACCCACCACCTCTCCAACGACACTGAGAGATTACAGTTCCATATATCGAAGGTGTGGAGAGATGTACCCTTTGAACCATGTCTCACTCATTAGAGGGGAAGAACAGACTGGAGCTTAAGTTTCTCGCTGCTGAAAAAGGCTTCTTTGCGTCCGCGCACGTGAGTCGCACGTGTTGGGCGCACGTGCGTCGCACGTGTTGGGCGCACGTACGTTACACATGTTAGACGCTCAAATTTGCACGTAGCGCACATGGATCTTGCGCATATGCGCATTATGGGGGGAGCAAGCTCCTACGGAGAACGGGTCTCCTTTTAATTGAATATTCTCATGTGGTGCGCACGTGCGTTGCACGTGGTGCACGCGTGGCGGGCACACGTGCGTTGCACATGGCGCACATGCGCATTATGAGGAGAAGAATGGCTTCTATATATGGAAAACACGCTCCTTTTAATATTATTAAATGTTCTCATGTGGTGCGCACGTGCGTTGCACGTGGTGCGCGCGTGGCGAGCACACGTGCGTTGCACGTAGCGCACATGTGCATTATGAGGAGAAGCAGAGTTTCTATATATGGAGAACAGGCTCCTTTTAATATTATTAAATGTTCTCATGTGGTGCGCACGTGCGTTGCACGTGGTGCACGCGTGGCGAGCACACATGCGTTGCACGTAGTGCACATGCGCATTATGAAGAGAAGCAAAGCTTCTATATATGGAGAACATGCTCCTTTTAATATTATTAAATGTTCTCATGTGGTGCGTACGTGCGTTGCACGTGGTGCCGCATGGCGGGCATACGTGCGTTGCACGTAGCGCATATGGCGCTTGCGCATATGCGTATTATGGGGAGGAGCATGCTCCTATCTTGGAGAACTAAGCTCCTTTGAGTATTGAATCCTTTTGAGGATTTTACTCTACCCTTTGTTAGAGGTATCCCCTATTATTTATATGGGAGTGGTAGAGAAGCCATCTCTTCTTTTCCCGATGTGGGACTAAAAAATGCATTCCCCATGTAGTAGAGCATTACTTTAGATTACACGTGCATAACACATTTGCTCATAACTTTTGATCTCGGATGAATTATGAAGCCCATAATATATCAAATCGAAGGTCTTTTCGAGATACTTTCAATATCATCAGAATTTAGCCATTTCTCGTTCCCTAGTTTGTCAAAATACAAGCCGGAAGATACTGGTTCGCATCTTCTTCCTTAGATCACATGCGCATAGACATTTGCTCATAACTTTTGATCCCGGATAAATTATGAGGCCCATAATATATCAAATCGAAGATCTTTTCGTGATGCTTTCAATACCATTATAATTTAATAGTTTCTCATTAGGGAGTTTATCAAAATATAGGCCGGAAGATACTGATTCGTATTTTCTTAAGCGTATCGCTGCCATTTGATATCTTGGACTCTTTTGCGCAGAAATTTTTGGCGGGAACAAATGCCCCCCACTACTTTGCCCACGTAAGTATATATGTGGGTAAAGTTGTGCAGAGTATTGCATAGCGTATGGCCAGTTTCGGGTAGGTATATAACTTTCAGAATCTTGATCCAAGAAGATAACGAGCGGACACAAGCGTCGTCATTTATCATTGACTCAAATCTCGACTCTTAAAAGATATAGTTCCAAACTCTCAATTCCATCAGCCGCACCCTTCTATTTCTTTATGTTTTACTCTGGTGTGAAGTAGTTTATATGCTCATGAGTAACTTCTCCATTCAGTTGTATGTAGCTTTAGCAAGCGTGGCTCATAGATGGTCCATCTTAACCTCTTTGTAGGGCAGTAATGGCTTAGAAGACAGGGGTAGGATCTGCCACCTAAGACTTTTCAACTTTATGAGCCGTGAGGGTCTCATAAAGACTTTTCTCCCTCCGGATCGAGAGGATCTCGTAGGTGTATTTTCTTCTTAGGAATCGTGAGGATTCCTAAGTGCGTTTACTCTTATAAGTCGTAAGGATCTTATAAGAGAATTTCCTCCCTTACAAGTCGAGAGGACTCGTAAGTGGTTGGTGAGTTGACTTGTTTCCGAGTCGAAGTATTGCTCCGACGGGGAGGTCGTTGGCTGACTTGTTTCCGGGTCGGAGCGTTGTTCCGACGAAGAGGTCATTGGCTGATTTGTTTCTGCGACGGAGGTTATTTGCTGACTTGTTTCTGCGACGGAGGTCGTTGGTTGACTTGTTTCCGAGACGGAGGTCGTTGGCTGACTTGTTTCCGACTGATATCTTTCTTTTTCAGTGATGGAATTATTTCTAATTTTTTCTCGTCCTGACTGCAGTGCTATAAATCGAAGGGGGAGACGAACGATCAGTCGCGCCACCGGCTCTTCCGGCCTTGCCACCTGCTTCAACTGGTATAGTAGACTATCTCATCAATGACTTTTTCCATATTTCTTGAACCGTCATCTAATCGCATTTTGCCTTTTCAGCTGTCATTCCGGTCTCGGCGCCTTTTGAGTCTCACATTATAATGCCGGCAGGCCCTTTCCTGAGACGTCCGTCCTCGAAAGGCGCCGCGAATAGTCTGCGCATGTTGAGTGACTACATCGAGGAACTCGACGTCGAGACTCCTACGTCTGCTGTAGATTTCGCTACGACGGTTAACCCGATGCTGGTGATACTCGTAAATTTCCATGACGAGGGCATCGTTGCGTCTTGGGTTAATCATTGCAGGGAGATCGAGGCTCGCCTGCATCAGCTGGAGTCGATGCGTCCTGCCCCTGAGGTTTTGGCCGTGAGTACTCAACGGGAAGCATGGCTCGAGCAAAGCACTTCTCATTTCCGCCATTTGGAACAAGAAGCAGCTTTAAGGCTGAAGGAGCGTCAGGAGTCTTCAAGCGAAACTGCTCGCCTACGTGCTGAAGTTGAGGCGAACGCTGCCGAGGTGAAGGCTGTCTTCGAGGGCCTTCTGGAGCGTATCTCAAATGGGCTGAAATTGAAGCAGAAACTTGACGTTGCTGAGCGTAATGCCCAAGGCCGCGAAGCCACTCAGCAGGCCGTCGGGGAGCAGCTTGCATCTCTCTTGCAGCAAAGGGCTCAGGTGGAGGCAGAAATGGCGGTGGTGGCAGATCAGGAAAAGGCGTGGAAGGAAGTGCACGAACAATTGCTAAAGCTATGCAAGACGCTTCCTTCCCAGTAGTTCTCTTTGTATCCATATACTTGTAAAAAAATTTTTCTTTTTCGAATAACATGTATCCATTCTTTATTCTTTTATACGATTCACCTTGTATTCTTTGAATTAACGAATAAAGATACACATTTTTTTCCTCTGCAATGTCTTGTATGCTCTTTCGCTTTCTCCCTTTCTCTTATTATCAGCATGTTGACTTGATAAACATAATTGGCAGATAACTTAGTTTTTTCTAAGAGATAGCGATAGCTTAGGCCGCAGGTTCAGATCTGCCGCCTAAGACTTTTCAACTCTATGAGCCGTGAGGGTCTCATAGAGACTTTTTTCCCTACGGATCGAGAGGATCTCGTAGGTGTATTTTCTCCTTAGGAATCGTGAGGATTCCTAAGCGCGTTTTCTCTTATAAGTCGTAAGGATCTTATAAGAGAATTTTTCCCTCTTACGAGTCGAGAGGACCCGTAAGCGGTTGTTTCCCTCCTTGGCGAAATTCGACTTTGGAGAGTGAGACCCGTGAATAGTATGCAAGAGACCGTTTTAAACCGACTTGCAGGGTCTCATTGCTCAGGAAACAAGTTTTTTTTTATCCCTACTGCCTGAGGCTTCATCTTGCAATTTGAGACGAATCGGGAATTTCCCGCGGAGACACTGATTTCTCTGCGAGCCGACGCGAGTCAGGAGGCTCTCATCAAGGACGCTAGTTTCCCTAAATTGAGGTATTTGCCAAGGACACTTGTTTCCCTGGTGTTGAAACGAATCGAGAATTTCCCGCGGAGACACTGGTTTCTCTGTGAGTCGACGCGAATCAGGATTTTCTTCGTCAATGACACTTGTTTCCCTGAGTCGAAGGATTTTCCGAAGACACTGGTTTCTTCGGGGTTGAGACGGATCGGGAATTTCCCACGGAGACACTGGTTTCTCTGCGAGCCGATGCGAATCAGGAGGCTCTCATTAAGGACGCTAGTTTCCCTGAATTGAGGTATTTGCCAAGGATATTTGTTTCCCTGGTGTTGAAACGAATCGAGAATTTCCCGCGGAGACACTGGTTTCTCTGCGAGTCGACGCGAATCAGGATTTTCTTCGTCAAAGACACTTGTTTCCTCGAGTCGAAGGATTTGCTGAAGACACCGGTTTCTTCGGAGTTGAAACGGATCGGGAATTTCCCGTGGAGACACTGGTTTCTCTGCGAGCCGACGCGAATCAGGAGGCTCTCATCAAGGACGCTAGTTTCCCTAAATTGAGGTATTTGCCAAGGATATTTGTTTCCCTGGTGTTGAAACGAATCGAGAATTTCCCGCGGAGACACTGGTTTCTCTGCGAGTCGACGCGAATCAGGATTTTCTTCATCAAGGACACTTGTTTCCTCGAGTCGAAGGATTTGCCGAAGACACTGGTTTCTTCGGGGTTAAAACGAACCGGGAATTTATCGCGGAGACACTGGTTTCTCTGTGAGCCAATGCGGATCAAGAGGCTCTCATCAAGGACGCTAGTTTCCCTGAATTGAGGTATTTGCCAAGGACACTTGTTTCCCTAGTGTTGAAACGAATCGAGAATTTCCCGCGGAGACACTGGTTTCTCTGCGAGTCGACGCGAATCAGGATTTTCTTCGTCAAGGACACTTGTTTCCAAGAGTTGAAGGATTTGCCGAAGACACTGGTTTCTTCGGGGTTGAAACGAACCGGGAATTTCCCGCGGAGACACTGGTTTCTCTGCGAGCCGATGCGAATCAGGAGGCTCTCATCAAGGACGCTGATTTCCCTGAATTGAGGTATTTGCCAAGGATATTTGTTTCCCTGGTGTTGAAACGAATCGAGAATTTCCCGCGGAGACACTGGTTTCTCTGCGAGTCGACGCGAATCAGGATTTTCTTCGTCAAGGACACTTGTTTCCTCGAGTCGAAGGATTTGCCGAAGACACTGGTTTCTTCAGGGTTGGGATGAACCATCGAGATTTGGCTTCGTTTTCTGACGGAGCCTGTTGGGAAAGTATGGTTCCTTCTTTGTTTGCGCCCTCAGATTGTATACAGGGATCGATGTGATCTCAACTGTAGGGCCAAAGTTTTATCATTTTTTTTGTTTTATTTCCACGATGCTCTATCATTTCAGCTTTTATATCGCGAAGGTCGCGATTGCCCAATCATTTCGGCTATTTTTTGCGGTGCCCAATCATTTCGGCTATTTATTTTATTTTCACTCACTGCTTTTTATTGCGAGTTGCCCAATCATTTCGGCTATTTTGCATGCATACATTTTTACTTGCTGCTTTTATTGCAAGTTGCCCCATCATTTCGGCTATTTCATATGCATGCGCGGCCTACTGGCTTTTCGCCGTAAATCTGAATTTAGACATCGATTTCGTCATCAGCACCGCTACAACTGGGATATTGCCAGGAGCGAATCATCATCTTCCTCTGTCGATGTCGAACAAAGGTGGCTTAGCGACCAGGGTTAAGGTCCTGTCGACTAAGGCTTTTGATTTCATGAGTCGTAAGGGTCTCAAAAAGTTATTTCTCCCTACAAGTCGTGAGGATCTTGTAGGTGTATTTTCTCCTTAAGAATCGTGAGGATTCCTAAGTGTATGTTCCTCTGTAAGTCGTAAGGATCCTACAGGAGGGTTTTCTCCTTGTAAATCGAGAGGATTTACAAGGGTCATGCGAACATATCCCCAGTCACGAATGGATCTTGGTTAGGGAAATGTTTATTCGAGCCCGTGGATTGTATACAAGGGTCAATATTGAACCACTTGCAGGGAAATATTAGAGGTTGTGGGGGTTGCTTAAGCACAGGTTTAGATTTCTGTAACTTAAGACTTTCAAATCTTATGAGCCGTGAGGGTCCCATAAGAGAGTTCTCCTTACGAGTCGTGAGGATCTCGCAAGTGTATTTTCTCCTTAGGAATCGTGGGGATCCCTAAGTGTGTTGCTCCCTTGTGAGTCGTAAGGATCTCACGCAGGTGGTTTCTCCTTACAAGGTTGAGAGGACCCTATAAGTGTCTTTTAACGAGGTTGCGCCCTTTCGGGTTTTCACAAACACTCGCCGGTAGTCCTGCTGTTTTTACTCACGGAGCCCTCTCGGGTTTTCATCCGTGCCCATTTGCTTATGGACATACCGTTTTTTTTTATTCTTTTTACTTTCTTCTTTTTTTTACGAGGTCGCGCCCTTTCGGGTTTTCACGAACACTCGCCGGTAGCCCTGCTGTTTTTACTCACGGAGCCCTTCCGGGTTTTTATCCGTGCCCTTTTTGCTTATGGACATACCGTTTTTATATATATATATTTTTATTTATTTTATTTTTTTTATTCATCTCGTCAGCCTGAAGATGCCGCGGTAGTAGTTTAAGGACGTTTCGGTCCGTCATTAGTTTAAGAACGTTTCGGTCCGTCGTTTAGGAGAAGGCCGGCCACTGCTTATAAAGTTTGAGCTTAGGAAGATAGCGAGCGGACATAGTCGTCGTCATCTATCATTGACCTAGGCAGTAACTCGCTAAGCGTAGTATTTTTTTAGGAAGCGACCATTTATTGGCCTGAAACGTCTTTCACCGTGCATATCCATGAGTAGATAGGCTCCACCTTGGTAAACCTTGTCTATGATGTACGGGCCTTCATAGTTTGGCTCGAACTTTCCCTGCTTGGCGCGATTGGGGATCATAGGCCTTTTGACAACTAGCACGAGTTCGCCTTGGTGGAATGTCCTCGGCCGGGTCAATCTTTCATAGGAGCGCGTCATTTTTGCTTTATAAGCCTCCAGATTTTGTTGCGCTATGAGACGGGTTTCATCAAGGGAATCAAGCTCCTCAAGTCGAAGGTGAGCATTTTCTTCGTCCGTCAGCTCGTAGTGGACCGCCACTCGCAGAGAGGGTAATTCTATCTCGAGGGGGAGTACTGCTTCTGTACCGAATACTAACACATATGGCATTGTGTTCGTGGCTATCTTGAACGTAGTTCGATACGCCCAGAGAGCCTCTTGCAGCCTTTCGTGCCAGTCCTTCCTATTTTGGGACACCGTCTTCTTCATGATCTTTGTCAAGGTTTTGTTGAAGGCCTCGGCTAGACCAATAGCTCGCGGATTATAAATCGAGGAATATCTTCAGTCTATATTATGCTGCTGTGCGAAGCGACTGATCTCGTGGCTTCTGTAAGCTGGCCCGTTATCGGAGATGATCCGTCGCGGAGTTCCAAACCGATATATGACGTGCGTCTTGAAGAAATGGAGGATATTTTCCGTCTTCACTTCTCTTAATGGTACTGCTTCTGCCCATTTGGAGAAGTAGTCAGTCGTCGCCAGGATGAAACGATGTCCTCTGGACGATGTTGGTTCGATGGGGCCGACTATGTCAGTTCCCCACATTTCAAATGGCCAGCTAGCCACCGTTGGATGGAGTGGATTTGGATACTGGTGGATGAAGTCCTCATGGATTTGGCATGAGTAGCATTGCTTCGCATATTCGAGGCAGTCCTGAATCATCGTGGGCCAGTAGTAGCCCATCTGTTTGATCTTCAACTTCATCTTTAGGCCTGCTTGATGAGAACCGCAGAGTCCATCGTGAACTTCATGAACGACTCTTTTCACTTCGTCAGGTCCCAAACATCTCATCCATAAAGAATCAAACGACCTCTTGTATAGAGTATCATTGACGAAGGAGAAAGACAGAGCTCGCTCCATAAGCTGATGTCATGAGGACGCTTCTTCGGGTGCTCGACGGTACTTGAAGTAGTCTATAAAGACTTCTCTCCAATCCTCAGTATTTTCCTGATCTTTTATTTGCAGGGTCGTCTGCTCAGTCGCTCCCTTTTCTTCGGATGATTCTGGAGATATTTCCGCTGGGGCAAGTACCCGACGGCTTTGTACCATAATTCTTACGTCGTTGAGGTTCTCATCAGCCAGTTCCTTAGCGAGCTTGGCCAATGCGTCCGCTTTGCTGTTTTCTGCGCGCGGTATGTTTTCCAAAGTGTATGAAGGAATTTGGGTCAACAATTGTTGCACCTTTTCGCCGTACTTCACCAATTCTGGTTTGCACGTTTGGTAGTCGCCGTTTACTTGACTAACGACCAGTTGGGAATCTCCGTATATGAGGAGGTTTTCAATTCCCATTTCGATGGCGATCTCGAGGCCTGCTATCAAAGCTTCGTATTCGGCTTCATTGTTCATCCTCGGTTCTGTTAGGGAGAAAGCAAAGCGCATTATCCCTCCTTATAGAGTTACAAAGATGAGTCCTACCCCCGATTTGATTATATGGGTACTTTGTTTGCGCTTCTTCATGGAAGATGCTCCATCGAAATAAAGCTCCCATCGGGTATCACCACCGTCGATCGCATCAAACGCATGTTCATCTGGAAGATCGCAATTCAGAGGAGAATCGGCGGGTATCGGATGCTCAGCGAGGAAATCGGCGATGGCCTGGCCTTTCACTGCCTTGAGAGGTTAATACGTTATCGAGAACTCCATCAAGAGTAGGGCCCATTTAGCGAGTCGCCCCGTCAATATGGCCTTTGACATTAAATATTTAAGGGGGTCCACCTTCGAAATGAGATGGACTTCATGCGCCAGCGCATAGTGCCTGAGCTTTGTTATCGCAAAGATCAACGCCAGGAAGTGTTTTTCAATGGGGGAGTAGTTACTTTCTGCCCCCAGTAGAACTTGACTCAAGTAATAGAGAGCTCTCTCCCTCCCTTGATCGTTCTCTTGTGCCCATAATGCACCTAAGGCACCTTCGAGGGCGGTTGTATAAAGAATGAGGGGCTTTCCTTTGACTGGAGCAGCCAACACTGGCGGGTTCTGCAGGTACTGCTTGATCTCGTCTAGCGCGTCTTGGTATTTGCGATCCCAGACGAACGGGGTTCCCTTCTTCATCAGTGGCTGTAAGGACATCACTTGCCTGAAAGGTTGGCTATAAATCGCCGTATATACGCGAGCTTCCCTTGGAGAGACCGCAGTTGTTTGAGAGTCCTTGGCGGAGGCATTTCCATGATCGCCTTGATCTTCGACGGATCTATCTCAATACCTCGGTGCCGGACGATGAATCCCAGGAATTTGCCCGAGAAAACTCTGAATGCACACTTGAGAGGGTTCATCTTCAAGTTGTATTGTCGAAGGCGTTGAAATACGGTCTTCAGATGCTCTAAATGTTCCTCGTATAATTTGCTTTTAACCACGAGGTCGTCGATATAGCATTCGATGATTTCATGTATAAGGTCATCAAAGATTTTCGTCATGGCCCGCTGATAGGTGGCGACGGCGTTCTTTAGACCGAAGGGCATCACCTTGTAGCAGAATATACCCAAAGGGGTCCTGAAGGCGGTGTGCTTCTGGTTTTCGGGATGCATCTTGATCTGATTATATCCTGATGAGCCGTCCATGAAGGAGAAAACCTCATAAGTGGACATATTGTCTATCATCAGTTCGGTGACTGGCACTGGGAAATCATCCTTCGGGCAGGCTTTATTGAGATCCCGGAAGTCCACGCATATGCGCACTGTCCCATTTTTCTTCATCACCGGGACGATGTTGGCGATCCATTCAGGATATTGAACCTCCTGGATAAAGCCAGAGTCGATCGGCTTCTTGACCTCGACGTTGATGCTCATCTCAAGCTCGAGCCGCATTCTTCGCGGTGCCTGTTTAACTGGCTTGACGTCTGGGGATATTGTCAATTTGTGCACAACAATTTCTGGATCTAGTCTCGGCATTTCGGAATAGTTCCATGCGAAGCAATCTTTATGTTGTACCAGCACGTATTTTAACGCAGCCACCCTTTCTTCAGACAGCAGCTCACTAATGAATGTCGGTCGCGGGTCATTCATCGTCCCCAACTCAATTTTCTTGAGGTTATCTGCGGTGGTATGTATTCCATCCTCCAGCTCTTTCGGTGCTGGTGGAAATTCTGAGATCACCTCATCGTTGCTGTTTCCGAAGCACCAGGGAAGGTCATCCATGTTCTCGGGCTCTTCCTTTGATATCGTTATCACGTGACAAGTACGAATTCGCTTCCAAAACCAATATGGATTTCACGGCTTGTTATATAGGAGGCGTTGCGTTTTAGCTTTCTCGTAGATGGCCATTTCGCGGTTATGGTCGTCTCGAACTTTTTGACCAGCTTCACTTATAAGCCTGTCCATTTGTTCTTCGAACGACGGACTGAGCACTTTTGCATTAGGGACCTTTTCTGGCTCAGGGTTAGCATTCTCCCATTGAGCATCTCCTTCTTCATCAAAGTCATGTATGATGTAGCAGTTGTGGAGTAGCTCCCGTTTCTTGGACCGAACATATCCAAGCCCGATTGCTTCCATTCTCCCGTTAGGCAACTTGCGCTGAGTTCCGGGAACGTTCCAAACCCTGTCATAGAATTTGGCTTTTCGAGCGGTTTGCTTAAGAGGTACGCCTTGGCGCCTTAACAGCCTTTTTAAGCCTTCTATGTAGTATCTGGACAGACGGATGGGCTGAAGCCTGTCAAGTGTAGAATCGGCGTCATGCCAGATTTCTTTCTCCAGGTGTTTCTTCGAGATTTGCTTTAGACGACGGATTAGAGAGTGGTGCCGCCTGAGCGAGCATCTCTTGCAGCTTTTCATGTTGCAGTTGAACTTTTGTTAAGGACCGGGTTTGAGGTCGGTGACTAGTAGAAGCTCGAACTTCGTTTTTGGAATTCACCACATAGACTATGTGAACTACCATGCCCCCAGGCTTGGGATGTTTGGAGATTTTGGCCTCTGGAGTTTGCTTCGGGCACTTGAGCTTTATTGGGCCTCCTTTTTTTTGTGAAAAGCCGCTTTGGTTTTAGTAGGAGCCGCTGTATCAGGATCCATCTTAGGGTGAGTCCCCTTCACCTGCTTCCACACCTTATATATAGATGAGGAAAGTTGTCTCAGGGAGCGAACTTATTTCTGCTCTTGTGGGATCTCCATGGGCTGCGGAGACTTCTTAAATATTGCGGTAGGAGAATTTTGTCTGACCCTTCGCAACAGTTTGAAGCTGTTCCCAGTTGGAACAACAACATTCACCACTGGGGTTGAAACTGGACCATGCGGAGAACTGCCCCCAGCTCACTTTGTATGATGCCGACATCGACGTTGACCGTTTCTTACGGCCGGGATTTGATTAGCTTCAGTATTTTGCCAAGCCTGCCCCATGTTTTCTTTGAGAGCTTGAATATTCTGCCCCCTGCGTCGACCTTGGTCCATGGCAGGTGCCAGTTGTTTGAGGACTGATTCCATTAGCAAAGCTGCAGCTTGGAGAACCAGCCTGTGGAAGACAGACTTCCACTGGGCCTCCTCTATCGGCGTTGAGGCACCGAGGGTGGGAGGTGGGAGTATCGACCCACAAAATAAGCCCGTTGATTTCTTGAAGAGCCGAATTGCAGAGATTTGAGGCTGCAAGTGGCCCATACTTGACTCCACCAGATATGAAAGAGCCTGAGTTGCTAGGGTAGAAACGAACGCCATTCTTCATAGAGACGAAGCGCAGACTTCAGTTTCCACTCCCCTAAGGGCAACCAAAAACATACACACCGCGATTATTTGATCGCAGAAAAACACGACACACGAAGTGTGGAGTGGAAAGAGGAAAAGGTCCTACCGGGCGTGCCAGAATTTGTTCCCCTTCGAAAGACGGCGACGACGTGAGGACGTCTTGCCTGAGATTCGGGGCAGATGCTATTTTGGTTTTATCCGTCCACCTCTCCGAAGATGCCAAGTTGATTTATGGCACCGTGTATCGGAAGTTTAGACGGATGCGGCCGATATAGCAGATTTCGTCAGATTCCCCATCGCTTGAGGGGTTTTTGATTGTAGGGGCGATCTTCCCTGCAGGCGCAAGCCTCTGCAGTTAATTACGCTATCGCATCGCGGTAGCCACTTTCTCCTGCTCCAGAAGTTCACTTCGTGTCGTATGTGTTTGTTTTGTTTGTGGTTGCCCGTGGATTGTATACGGAGACTATTTATTTCGTCGCCCGTAGGACGTGGATTAGTCCAGATCCGTATTTTCTTAGATTTGGGTTTGGGGTTTCGGTTTGAGGATACGTTAGCCATATTTGAGGCTAAGATCAACTCAAACGTTTGTTAAGGATACGTTAGTCCAATTTGAGACTAAGATCAACTTAACGGGATCGTTTAGATCAGACAAAAGAGCATTTGGGGGCTCTATTGTTCCAGTTTAGGGACATAGTGGTCTATAGGTAGTTTAAGGACATTACGGTCCATTGGTAGTTTAAGGACGCTTAAGTCCGTGGATTTAAGGATCCCACGGTCCGTATTTTAGTTTAGGGACGCATAAGTCCGCGGGTTTAAGGACCCCACAGTCCGTGTCTTAGTTTAAGGACGCTTAAGTCCATGAGTTTAAGGACCCCACAGTCCGTGTTGATGTGTGGTTGTCGGGACCCGTCACCTCTCAGACGTCGTTGAAGGATTACAATGATAAGAGTCAGAAGAGTTCGGAGATGTACACTCGAACCGGATATAAATTGATTTAGGAGAGCAATCTTGCTCAGTCAATTTAATTTGAGGGCTTACGGCCATTATTGGGCTAAGTTCAGTTTAGAAATGTTTAACATCTTATTTGTCTCTGGCCTATTAGGCCTGTGCTAGGGCTTGGCCCCTTTTTAAATAATGCATTGCATTATTTATTTTGTTTGGGCTCTGCCCATTTATAAATAATGCAGAGCATCAATTTTGTTTGGGCTCTGCCCTTTTTATTGCATTTTCACCTTTGTTTGGGTTTTTCCCTTTTATAAATGATGCAGAGCATCAATGTTGTTTGGGCTCAGCCCTTTTTATTGCATTGCAATTTATTTTGGCCTACTAGGCCTTTCTGATTTGGGCCTGGCCCTTTAGTAAACAATGCATTGCATTTGTCAGGCGCTTTGCACCAATCATTGAGCGCAAGTGCTTGTGGTGATGACACGTGTCGCGCAAGCGCAGTGCGCTGCGCTTGCGCTGCTGACATGTGGCGCGCTCTGGTGAGTTGCGCCAATTTCAGAGAGCAAGGCTCTATCTCAAAAGCGTATAGCACAAGTTGTTCTGAAGCTGACACGTGACGCTCTCTGGTGGCTTGCGCCAACCCAAGAGTGCAACAGTACAGATTTACAAGTGCAAGGCACTGTTTTAATATCTTGATCCAATTTTGGATTCAAGAAAAGAATCTTTTTAAGATTCCAGAACCAGTGGTTCATCAAAAGGCAATGCCTTTGTGTAGATCAAATGATCTAATAAAGAAGTATATTACTTCTTATTTTATTTTTATTATTTGTTCTTTTCTTTTTATTTTAAGATCTTGATCTTGTTTTTAGATCATTGACCTTTTCAGAAAAAATTCTTCTTTTCAAAGGTGTGCCTTCTTTTCTTTCTGATTTCTTCTCAAACTTTCTTTTTAGGAGTTCTCTGAATTCTTTCTCTGTTTCTCTGTCAATGTTCTTTCTTCTTCTCTTTTTTTTTATTTTAGAAAGAAGGATCATTGGTCGTTGGGACCCACCACCTCTCCGACGACACTGAGAGATTACAGTGCCATATATCGAAGGTGTGGAGGGATGTACCCTTTGAACCATGTCTCACTCATTAGGGGGGAAGAACAGGCTGGAGCTTAAGCTTCTCGCTGCTGAAAAACACTTCTTTGCGTTCGCGCACGTGCGTCGCACGTGTTGGGCGTACGTGCGTCGCACGTGTTGGGCGCTCAAATTTGCACGTAGCGCACATGGATCTTGCGCATATACGCATTATAGGGGGAGCAAGCTCCTATGGAGAACGAGTTTCCTTTTAATTGAATATTCTCATGTGGTGCGCACGTGCGTTGCACGTGGTGCGCGCGTGGCCGGTACACGTGCGTTGCACGTGGCGCATATGCGCATTATGAGGAGAAGCATGGCTTCTATATATGGAGAACATGCTCCTTTTAATATTATTAAATGTTCTCATGTGGTGCGCACGTGCGTTGCACGTGGTGCGCGCGTGGCGAGCACACGTGCGTTGCACGTAGCGCACATGCGCATTATGAGGAGAAGCAGAGCTTCTATATATGGAGAACATGTTCATTTTAATATTATTAAATGTTCTCATATGGTGCGCACGTGCGTTGCACGTAGTGCACGCGTGGCGAGCACACGTGCGTGGCACGTAGCGCACATGCGCATTATGAAGAGAAGCAAACCTTATATATATGGAGAACAGACTCCTTTTAATATTATTAAATATTCTCATGTGGTGCGTACGTGCGTTGCACGTGGTGCCGCATGGCGGGCACACGTGCGTTGCACGTAGCGCACATGGCGCTTGCGCATATGCGCATTATGGGGAAGAGCATGCTACTATCTTGGAGAACTAAGCTCCTTTGAGTATTGAATCCTTTTGAGGATTTTACTCTACCCTTTCTTAGAGGTATCCACTCTAATTTATATGAGAGTGGTAAAGAAGTCATCTCTCCTTTTCCCGATATGGGACTAAAAAATGCATTCCCCATGTAGTAGAGCATTACTTTAGATTACACGTGCATAACACATTTGCTTATAACTTTTGATCTCGGATGAATTATGAGGCTCATAATATATCAAATCGAATGTCTTTTCGAGATGCTTTCAATATCATCATAATTTAGCCATTTCTCATTCCAGAGTTTGTCAAAATACAGGCCGGAAGATACTGGTTCACATCTTCTTCCTTAGATCACATGCGCATAGACATTTGCTCATAACTTTTGATCCCGAATGAATTATGAGGCCCATAATATATCAAATCGAAGATCTTTTCGAGATGCTTTCAATACCATCATAATTTAATAGTTCCTCATTAGGGAGTTTATCAAAATACAGGCCGGAAGATACTGGTTCGTATTTTCTTAAGCGTATCGCTGTCATTTGATACCTTGGACTCTTTTGCGTAGAAATTTTTGGCGGGAACAGACATGAACTTAACATGAATACCAGAACATAATGGTTTCTATTGAAACTGACTTGACTCGAACCATGAATACAACTTGACATGAATAAATGAATACTTGATACGAATACATGATATTGACATGTACTCAATCTTACAACTTGATGTATTCATGGATTCGAGCAAGGCTAGTAATTTTAACTGGAACATAGAATATACGGGGTGTTGGGATAGTTCATGTGTGAATCCAATGAAATCTCAGGAGTCCCCTTAGATCATGAATCTATGTCTACTAACACAAGCAAGCTATCATAAGTGCTCGTGTTTCTTTGCTTCTGGATTATAGCCTGTTGAGTTTGGAATACTTCAATACTAGGTTGAAGTCCCATTACTAACACTTGATTGGGGCTCGTGGTTCCTTACCCCTGGATTACATCCTGTTGGGTTCGAGAATACTCTTGAGATTGGTTGACATTCACCCTTGAAGTTACGTTAAATTAGTTTATCCATGTAAAGACCATTTAGGACATTTACATTCACTTCCTGTTCACCATACCTACACTACACGGCCATGCTATACTATGCTCATATTATGTTGCCATGATATATATAGAACTGCTTGTTAAATAGAATTGCCATGATTACATTGAATGACATGTTAAACAACATATCTCCTAGTCCATTAACTCGTGATATACATTTTATCATTATACTTTATACTTCACACCTATTTCTTGGGGATTTACTGAGCGAAAGTTCGTCGACGGGCATTCCACCCATCTTTGTTTCTTGGAATGTTCGTCAGGTACTGTGGAGACGGAGGAGGTGGGCACCACCGAGGAGGAGCACACTCAGATCACGACTTAGGACTAGACTAGCTATCTTTTCAGTTTATGTATGCCAACTGTTTAGGTATTTCTCTTCTTGTATTGTATTTTCTTTTAGTTGAACTCATGTATTGTAAATGCTTCAAGTTGAATGTAAATAAAGTTGTTGAAGATTAAATCTTATGTTTATTTCTTGTCATTTTATATTGCTTATTTTACTCTTAGCGTATTTATTCTGAGAAATGATCTTCTCGAAATAAATATGTCGTGGGATTGCCACGTCACCGTTTCCGTCTATTGGGAAGCGGGGCATGAAAGATTAAGTCCGGAAGGATTGAAAGAGATCCGCATTCAGTTGGACGAACTCTTGAAGAAAAGTTGGATTCGTCCCAGTACTTCAAGCTGGGGATCTCCGGTACTACTGGTGAAGAAGAAAGAAGGTTCATACAGGATTTGTGTGGATTATCGAGCTCTGAACGAAGTGACGATTAAGAACAAGTATTCACTACCACGCATCGATGATCTTTTCGATCAGTTAAGTGTGTCTTGTGTATTTTCAAAGCTAGTCTTCGTTCGGGTTATCATCAGGTGAAGGTCAAAGAGTCCGACATTTCGAAGACGGCGTTTAGTACTCGATATGGTCATTATGAATATCTCGTAATGCCATTCAGAGTGACCAATGCACCTGCTATCTTTATGAACCTGATGAACCAAGTTTTCCGAGAGTACTTAGACAGCTTCGTTGTCATCTTCATCGACGATATCCTAGTGTATTCAAAGAATCGGAAAGAACACGCAGATCACTTACGGATTGTCCTGGAGACATTGCGACAACATCATTATAGGGTGTTTTTCATCACCCCATTGAAATGGGAATACGCGCGCGCTAGTCAGGCGCATTACAGATTCCCCCTGCTTAGGGTAGGCTGGGGTTTATTGATTGTGGGAATCCGAATCTCTGGCAGCCGCAGACTAAGCTACCGTTAATTACCCCTCGCCTTTGGAGCGAGAGAACCTCCGATTGACGGGTCAAACAGGTCATGTGAACTCAATGTGCAGTGTTGTATTTTGAAGGGGTTTTGGATATATGGGGGCCCCGCAGAGTTTTGGAGTGTGTGTATTAAAAAAAGGAAGAATAGCGTCCAAAGGACACATGGGTGCCAGTGCCTCACATGCCTAGCATGCGGGCACTAGGCGCTGGCGCTTCACGTGCTTGGCACGTGGGTGCTTAGGCGCTTCACGCGGGCGCTAGCTCCCCACGTGCTGGCACGCTGGCGCTGCGCCCCACGTGCTTGGCACGCGGGCGTCAGCGCCCTACGTGCTGGGCACGCCGGCGCTGGGCCCCAGCGCCCCACTTGTTTCGCATGCGGGAGCTAGGCGCCAGCGCCCCACGTGCTTGGCACGCGGGCGCCGGGCGTCTGTAGAAAAAGGGACTTTGTCCCTGCACTGGGAGCTGTGCTCCCGATTTGACTTCTGGAGTTAAACACCTAAAAAGAGATTAATTTATGGAGTTGAACTCCAACAGATCTTGAATGGAGTTAAAATCCTAGAAATCTTTAGAAATGATCAAAGGGGCCCCTTTGCTTCTCTCCCCTTTGGCCTTGGATCTTCCCAAGATGGGATTTTTGGAGATGGGTTTCCTTCTTCTTCCTCTCGGTTGGCCGGATCTTGGAGAAAGGGGCTGGGATTTAAAAATCTCCCCTTTTTGAGATCTGATGGAAGATCTGAGCTCCCCTTTTGGGTTTTGTGGTGAAAAACTATTTAGTTTTGGAAAAGAAAGAGTAAAACTCTTGATTTAATTGAAAAGGGGAAGAAGGTTTAGAACCTTGAGGTAGGAGAAGGAGGCACAAAAACCCTAAATTTTGAGGGGAAATGAAAAGGTTCTTCTTTATTTCATCATCATGTTGCCTTATATAGGCTTACAAAATTACACATAGCCCCTTGGGCTTTACAAAATGGCATTTTGCCCATCCCATGTCTCATGTGCTCATTTCTTTTGCACATAAGCCATGGGCTTTACAGAAATTTGGCTTTATGCCCATTTTCTTACATTCATGCATAAAAAATTACATCAAAATTATTTATTACATGATTTTTTATTTCGTCATGGGGGAGGCCGGCCGCGGGGCTCGACTTGGGCATGGGCCCACTTGCTTGGGCTTGGGCCCGCTTACTTGGGGTTGACCTTGACTTTGACCCGGTCAGCTGGGGTGCAAATTTTGACCCCAACAAAGTGCCCCCATCAATAAATGCACACCGCGCATATGAGTTGTGTGCATGAAATTGATGGATCTTGAAGCTGGACTTCAAGGTGGAACATCATTCCGGGGGCGGAGCTTCCCTCGAGGAGCATGATTCTCGGGGATCGGAGCATCATTCCGATTTGCGAAGCATAATTCTAGGGTCGGAGTATCATTCCGAAGAGCTGGAGCATAATTCCAAGGATCGGAGCATAATTCCGAAGAGTAGAGGCATGATTCCTGATATCAGAGCATGATTCCGAAGAGCGAAGCATGATTCCAGGGATCGGAGCATGATTCCGATGAGAAGAGCATGATTCCAAAGGGGTCGGAGCATAATTCCGACAGGCGGCAGACATTCTGACCGAAGCATAATTTCGATGCAGAGGTTGATTCCCATGCGAAGCATAACTCCGATTGGGAAAGCAAATACTCCGAGGCGAAGTATGATTTCGACACGGGGTACATTCTGAGACGAAGCATGATTTTGATGCAGAGCTTGTTAGTCGACTTGATTCCGAGGCGGAGCTTAATTCCGGCGGGGAGGTCGTTGGTTGACTTGATTCCGAGTCGAAGCATAATTCCGACAAGGAGGTTGTTGGTTGACTTGATTCCAGGACAGAGCATAATTCCGACGAGGAGGTCGCTTGTTGACTTGATTCCAGGGCGGAGCATAATTCCGACGAAGAGGTCGCTGGTTGACTTGATTCCAGGGCGGAGCATAATTTCGGCGAGGAGGTCGCTGGTTGGGCAGAGCATAATTCCGATGAGGAGATCGCTTGTTGACTTGATTCCAGGGCGGAGCATAATTCCGACGAGGAGGTCGCTGGTTGACTTGATTCCATGGCGGAGCATAATTCTGACGAGGAGGTTGCTGGTTGACTTGTCCCTGGCACGGAGTGTCACTAGTTTTGATGTAGAGGATGATTCCCAGGCGAAGCATAATTCCGACAGGGAAGATGGATACTCTGAGGCGAAGCATGATTTCGACACGGAGTACACTCTGAGACGAAGCATGATTCCGCTGCAGAGGTTGTTGGTTTGGTTTGATTTGGGTTGACATCAGCATCGCCATACTGGAATATGGTACCAGGAGCGAATCATCATTTGCCATGAGTGGATTTGGGGATTTTTGTTTTGGTTTAGCATCAGCATTGCTTCACTGGAATATGGTACCAGGAGTGAATCATCATTTACCATGAGGTCTCTCGTTCCTTGTTTAACGACTTAGGGGTCAACTGTTTCCAGTTTAGAGACTTAGAGGTCATCTGTTTCCAGTTTAAAGACTTAGGGATCTTCTATTTCCAGTTTAATGACTTAGAGGTCATCTGTTTCCAGTTTAAAGACTTAGGGGTCTTCTGTTTCCAGTTTAATGACTTAGAGGTCATCTGTTTCCAGTTTAAAGACTTAGGGGTCTATTATGCCCAGTTTAACGACTTAGAGGTCATATGTTCCCAGTTTAAAGACTTAGGGGTCTATTGGATCGGAAGTTTGGAATTTTGGGGTAGGGGTCGGCATCAGCGTTGCTAACACTGAAGCATAAGTGCCAGGAGCAACTTATCATTTGCCCTTGCCTATTAGGAAGTGTTTACCCCAATTAGAGCAAAGCTCTGTTCAAATTCCAAGGCGGGAGATGAAACAACGCTTCTGTTTCCCCCAATCAGAGCAAAGCTCTACTTTGAAATTAAAGTTAAAATTAAAGAAGTAACGCTTCAGCTGCGCTGCGCGACACGTGTCAACACAGTTGCGCTGCGCTCTGCGCTGCGCGACACGTGTCAAGCGCAGGTGCGCTTGCGCCAACTGTGCCAGCATTAAAACAGAATTAAAATTCCAGAAAGATCTTTCTGATCTTATTAAAACAATAAGATTCTCTTCTGTAAAACAGGAGTCCTTGGATCAAAGATCCAGCGGTGGGGAAAAATCCCTAAATCACTCAGAGAAAGATCTCTTTAACTGATTTAACAAACTAATTGGCACTATATAAAGGCCCCCAGACTCTAAGTCTAAAAGACATGGAAAAAGAGAGAGAGAACACACAGAACTCCTCTAAAGAAAATTTGAGAAGAGCTCAGAGAAAGAGAAAGGTAAAAACCTTTGAATAAAAGAAGAATTTCTTCTAAAAGAGATCAATGATCTAAGAACAAGATCAAGATCTTGGATAAATAATAATAATAATAATAAAAAGGAAGAAGCAATTTACTTCTGTATAAAGGCTTTGCCTTTTTTATGAACCACTGGTTCTCTGAAAACAAGAAAAAATTATTTTTTTTTATCTAAGTTTGATCAAAATATTAAGCAGTGCCTTACACTTTTGAGTTTTCACTGTTGCGCTCCTTGGATTGGCGCAAGCCACCAGGGAGCGCCACGTGTCGGCCCTAGAACAAACTGCGCTATGCGCTTCTAAAACAGAGTATTGCTCTCTTAAATTGGCACAAGTCATCAGAGCGCGCTACATGTCAGCAGCGCGCTGGCGCTTGCGCTCACCAGAGCGTGACACGTGTCACCCCCACATGAGTTTGCGCCTTGCGCTCCTCAATCGGCGCAAAGCGCCTGACAGGCCACGTGGCGCACTGTCAGACTATTAAATGCAGCGCATTATTAAAGGGCAGAGCCCAATTAAGAGGTCCAATGGACCAAAACAAATGCTCTGCATTATAAAAAAGGGACAGAGCCTGATTAAAAAGGCCTAACAGGCCAGAATAAATGCTGTGCATTATTTAAAAAGGGGCAGAGCCCAAGCAAAGGCCTAAACAGGCCAATCATGAACAAAATGTTAAAACATTTTCAACTGGACTTAGCCCAATTCTGGCCGTAAGTCCTCAAATTAAATTAACTGAGCACGACTGCTCTATCAAATCAATTTACAACCGGTTCAAGGGTACATCTCTGAACTCCTCTGATATTTGTCGCTGTAATCCTTCAACGTCGTCAGAGAGGTGACGGGTCCTGACAACTATACATTGCTACGGACTTAAGCGTCCCTAAACTGATATACGGACTGAAGCGTTCTTAAACCGATATACGGACTTAAGCGTCCTTAAACCAATGGACCACTATGTCCCTAAACTGGAACAATAGAGCCCCCAAATGCTCTTTTGTCGGATCTAAACGATCCCGTTTAAGTTGATCTTAGCCTCAAATATAACTAACGTATCCTTAAACCTTTCAAACAGACTTTAGTCTCAAATTGGACTATAGATCCCCCAATCAACTTTGGTTCAAAGGTATATCTCTGAACTCCTCTGACATCTGTCGTTGTAATCCTTTAACGTCGTCAGAGAGGTGACGGGTCCCGACGGCCATATACTAAATGGACCACTATGTCCCTAAACTGGAACGATAGAGCCCCCAAATGCTCTTTTGTCGGATTTAAACGATCCGGTTAAGTTGATCTTAGTCTCAAATTGGACTAACGTATCCTTAACAAACGTTTGAGTTGATCTTAGCCTCAAATATGGCTAACGTATCCTCAAACCAAAACCCCAAACCCAAATCTAAGAAAATACAGATTTGGACTAATCCACGTCCTACGGGCAATGACATAAATTAGTCTCCGTATACAATCCACGGGCAACCATAAACAAAACAAACATACACGACACGAAGTGAAATTCTGGAGAAAGAGAAAGTTGTTACCTCGAAGCGGTAGCGTAATTAACTGCAGGGGCTTGCGCTTGTAGGGAAGAGCGTCCCCACAATCAAAAACCCCTCAAGCGAGGGGGAATCTGACGAAGTCTGCTACATCGGCCGCATCCGTCTAAACCTCCGATACATAGTGCCATAAATCAACTTGGCATCTTCGGATAAGTGGACGGATAAAACCAAATAGCATCTGCCCCGAATCTCAGGCAAGACGTCTTTACGTCATCTTGGCCGTCTTTCGGAGGGGAACAAGAAGCGATGGCTTAGGAAACAGGTTTAGATCCCTATCACCTAAGGATTTTCAATTTTATGGGATGTAAGGGTCCCATAAAAGCATTTTCTCTCTACGAGTCGTAAGGATCCCGTAGGTGCATTTTCTCCTTAGGAGTCGTGAGGACCCCCAAGTGTGTTTTTCCTTTGTGAGTCGTAAGGATCTCACGAAGGTGTTTTTTTACGAGTCGAGAGGATCTCGTAAGTTTGTTCTCCTCATGTATCGTGAGGACATATGCGTTGGTCTTCCCAAATGGAGCATAATTCTAAAGGCGGAGACCGGCCGCTGGACTGGTGATTGCGGTGGGATATGGGTATGATGAGAATTATTTAACCCCGTGGATTGTATACGATAGTCAATTTAGGGACTAACCGTAGGGCTGAAAGAATTTTGGGAAATTGGATTTTGGTTGGCTTCTGCATCGCTGCACTGGAATATAGTACCAGGAGCGACTCATCATTCGTCATTTTGGGATTTGGAATTTGGTTGGCGTCTGCATCGCTACACTGGAATATGGTATCAGGAGCGACTCATCATTCGCCGTTGGGACATTCAGAGTTCGGTTGGTGTCTGAACTAGAATATGGGATCAAGAGCGACTCATCATTCGCCATTGGGATATTCGGGGATTTGAGTTTTGGTTAGCGTCTGTATCGCTGCACTGGAATATGGTACCAGGAGCGACTCATCATTCGTCGTTTTTTTTGTTTTACCGTGATTGCTCTATCATTTCAGCTTTTCTTATCGCGAAGGTCGCGATTGCCCTATCATTTCGGCTATTTATTAACGGTTGCCCCATCATTTTGGCTTTATTTTCATCTTTTTTTTTACTCGCCGATTTTTATTGCGAGTTGCCCCCATCATTTCGACTTTTTATTTTTTATTTTTTTTTATTTACACATTTTTACACCCCCAGTTTAACGACTTAGAGGTCGACTGTTCCCAGTTTAACGACGTGGTGGTCATCGATTCCCAGTTTAACGACGTGGTGGTCGGTTGTCCCCCAGTTTAATAACGTGGTGGTCGGTTGTCCCCCAGTTTAACGACGTGGTGGTCGAATGTTCCCAGTTTAACGACGTGGTGGTCAATCGTTCCCAGTTTAACGACGTGGTGATCAGCTGTTTTCAGAGAAAGGCAGATGTGTGAGAGAATCAGGTTCCCGAAGGACTTCGGTCTCCATTTGTATGAAATTGGCGGTCGCAGCTTGACGGTTTGTTAACACGCCTTTAGACAGTTCTATCTCTCTTTCCTTGTATTTATTTTTGACCCAATCTTTGAAGACGAAGCAGTCCTCAATGGCATGACCTATCACTCTGTGATAGGGGCAGTATTTAGGGTCATCGGTCATATTCGCTTCTTGCGGTTTTTTTATTCTGGCAATTGTAGACCGTTTCTTAGGGCCTCTTTGAATATTTTACGGACTATGTCCCTTCTGAAGGAATAGACCGTATCCAGCTTCTCTTTTAGTGGAGCTTCTCCTCCCTCTTCGAACACTGGCTTCCGAGACCAGTTAGCATTAGGCCCACTCATCCCTCGCTTATTTCGTTAGCCGAAGTGTTGAAAGATTCAGTATCGTCAGAACTTCCGCCTTTACGATTATCGTCCTTTCAGTTTCTCCAAGACCTATTGTTATTTTGGGAATCAGAGGAGGACTCCTGCTTTGAGCGCTCCAACATCTGGACTTTCCAGGTCAGCTCTTGGAATATTTTGAGACCCGCGGTGCATAAAAACGGGGCCATCCAATTGTTGAGATTTCCGACGAGGAGGCTGACATATTGGTTCTGCTCTATCGGCGGTTCACATTTGACGGAGAGATTGCGCCAGCGGGTTATAAAATCCGTGCTTCTTTCGTTGTTATTTGGCTTGCTCCTTACGAGGTCGGAAATGGTGATCTTATCGCTGACACTCATGAACCTTTGTTGGAACAGAGATTCCATTTGGACGAAAGTAGTAACAGAACCATCCGGTATGCTCGCGTACCAGTCGAAAGCGACATCGGCCAAGCTATTAACGAACTGGCGGAGGAGAAGCACATCATTACCCCCGGTATTCCCGCATGAGGCTTTAAAGTGGACGATGTGCTGATTCACATTTCCCGTCCCATCAAATCTTCCGAATTTGGGGATGACATAGCCGCTAGGAAATTTTACCAGATCATACTGAGCGGGATATGGTCTCCCACTACCGCTGATATCTTTTTGCGCTTCGGCTTCGGCTGCCAATGTTTTGACTTTGTTGGCAATCAAATCCATGATTTGATCTTGAGTTAGCGGGCTACTGTCATCGGTAGCCAAGACATTTCCCGAGATAGGATGCAACTAACTTTCATGCGGTCCGCCCACCTTTGGATTTGAGGGAATATGTGTCGGCTGTCTCAGGACGCCGTTTCCCGGTTCATGAGCAGAACCCTGCGCTTGATCGGGCGGCTGAAAGGAAACTTGGGCCATGAGCTGCATCACGACATTCGTCAAGTCGTCAATTTTTTAGTAGAGCTTGGCCATATTTTTGTCTTTGCTTCTGATCTGTTTTCGGAGCTCTTGGAGAAGTTTCTGCTCTGCGTTCTTGGGACGGAAGATTGGCTCCTCTTCGCTTTTCGAGCCCGACTCCTTGTGAACCGAGGGATTTTTCTGCTTATCAGCCTCACTGGAACGGTTTTCATTACCTCCCAGAGGATGCTGGTCTTGGGAAGTGGCAGCCACATTCATACCAGATTGGATCTGAGATGTGGTGGCCCTGTCCTTACTCTTGCTGCGCGTACCCACCATGTAGACAGCGTGGACCACATATCCAGCCGACTTTTTATCTTTGGCGGGGTAACCCAGTTCTTGGAGCATCATGAAGTTTAGCCTAGCATAAGTCCTAGCCCTTTTGTTGGCTCTATATCTGAGCCTTTTCTGTCTTAGCTTCTCAATTTTGAGGGCTAGGCGTGCATCCGTCGTCCAGGAAGCCATTGTGAGCCGATTAACGAAGAGCTTAGAGAAGATACTCAATTGAGCAGTTGTCAGGGGCGCCGCTGGAGCTTGCCCTAGATGCCTTGTTGCTTTGTTGGTGTTGATGGCCTTGCCCCCAGCTGGGGCCAAGGAAAGTCGTTCAAACACCGACTTGCGTTTGGGTAGCGGTGCCCTCGAGATCACCACATTTGGCTTTTTGCCTTTCGAGGCCGGTTTGTTTGTTACCGGAGATTGAGGAGCTGGGATGGCGTTAGCTGATACGAACAGAATAGAGCCAAATGGAAGCGGCGGCTCCTCCCATTGACGCCCGAGACTGGCCGGGAGGACCGTCCTGGCATCCATCTTCATCGTGTAGGAGATGGGAGCTGTGTCGAGAGCTGAGCTGATCCTTAGAGACATTTTGTTGCGTCTGGAGATTGCAATTTGAAATTTGTTAACCTACATAAAGAAGCATAATTTCAGTACAGGCAATCGATATGTATATTGATTGAGTTCGCATGAATGTTTAACTCGAAATATGGGAGGAGAGATAAGTTCCACCGGGCGTGCCAGAATCTGTAAGGTGTTTTTTGTCACCCTATTCAGATAGGAATACGCACGCGCTTTTCAGGCGCATTACAGATTCCCCCTTCCTAGGGTAGGCTGGGATTTATTAATTGTGGGGATCCGAATCTCCAGCAGCCGCGGACTAAACTGCCGTTAATTACCCCTCGCCTTTGGAGCGAGAGAACCTCCGATTGACGGGTCAAACAGGTCATGCGAACTCATTGTGCAATGTTTTGTTTTGAAGGGGTTTTGGATATATCGGGGGCCCGCAGAGTTTTTACAGGGTCCCGCTATCCAGATAGTGGGCTGGGGGTGTGGGGGAGCCCTCTTGCGAGGTGCGGGGCAGCGCCCCGTTAGAAATTTTTTCTAACGGGGACAGTGTTGTGAAGTGTGTGTGTATAAAAAAAGTAAGAATAGCGTCCAAAGGACGCGTGGGTGCCAGCGCCCCACGTACGTGGCATGCGGGCGTTGGGCCCCGGCGCCCCACGTGCTTGGCATGCGGGCGCTGGGTGCCGGCGCCCAGCGTGCTTGGCACGCTGGCGCTGGGTGCCGGCGCCCCACGTACTTGGCACACAGGCGCTGGGCATCAGCAGAAAAAGGGACTTTGTCCCTGCACTGGGAGCTGTGCTCCCGATTTGACTTTCGGAGTTAAACTCCTAAAAAGAGATTAATTTATGGAGTTGAACTCCAACAGATCTTGAATGGAGTTAAACTCCTAGAAATCTTTAGAAATGATCAAAGGGCCCCCTTTGCTTCTCTCTCTTTTGGCCCTGGATCTTCCCAAGATGGGATTTTTGGAGATGGGTCTCCTTCTCCTTCTTCTTCTCGGTTGGCCGGATCTTGGAGAAAGGGACTGAGATTTAAAAATCTTCCCTTTTTGAGATCTGATGGAAGATCTGAGCTTCCCTTTGTGGGTTTTGTGTTGAAAAACTATTTAGTTTTGGAAAAGGAAGAGTAAAACTCTTGATTTAATTGAAAAGGGGAAGAAGGTTTAGAACCTTGAGGAAGGAGAAGGAGGCACAAAAACCCTAGATTTTGAGGGGAAATGAAAAGGTTTTTCTTTATTTCATCATCATGTTGCCTTATATAGGCTTACAAAATTACACATAGCCCCTTAGGATTTACAAAATGGCATTTTGCCCATCTTATGTCTCATGTGCTCATTTCTTTTGCACGTAAGCCATGGGCTTTACAGAAATTTGGCTTTATGCCCATTTTCTTACATTCATGCATACAAAATTACATCAAAATTATTTATTTCATGATTTTTTATTTCGGCATGGGGGAGGCCGGCTGCGGGGCTCGACTTGGGCATGGGCCTACTTGCTTGGGCTTATGCCCGCTTACTTGGGGTTGACCTTGACTTTGACCCGGTCAACTGGATTATCGAGCACTAAACGAAGTGACGATTAAGAACAAGTATCCACTACTACGCATCGATGATCTTTTCGATTAGTTAAGTGGGTCTTGTGTATTTTCAAAGCTAGTCTTCGTTCGGGTTATCATCAGGTGAAGGTCAAAGAGTCCGACATTTCGAAGACGACGTTTAGTACTCGATATGGTCATTATGAATATCTCGTAATGCCATTCAGAGTGACCAACGCACCTGCTATCTTTATGAACCTGATGAACCAAGTTTTCCGAGAGTACATAGACAGGTTCGTTGTCATCTTCATCGACGATATCTTGGTGTATTCAAAGAATCGGAAAGAACTCGACGATCACTTACGGATTGTCCTGGAGACATTGTGACAACATCATCTCTATGCCAAGTACAGCAAGTGTGAATTTTGGCTAGATCAAGTCGGATTTCTCAGACATATCGTTTCATGCGAAGGAATCTCTGTAGATCTAGCTAAGGTGTCAGCTATTAGCGAGTGGCCGATACTAAAGACGGTGAAAAATATACGAAGTTTTTTGGGATTAATAGAATACTACCGACGATTCATTGAAGGCTTCTCAAAGATTGCAGCACTCTTGACCAAGCTCACACGTAAAGATGAAGCATTCGTGTGGTCAGAAGCATGTGAAAAAACTTTTGTAGAACTCAAGTCAAGATTAACCTCTGCCCCTATTCTCGTAATACCAGATCAATTTGGAGGATTCGTTGTGCATTGTGATGCGTCCGGTAAAGGATTACGATGTGTTCTAAACCAGCATGGAAAAGTTATGGCTTTTGCATCAAGACAGTTAATGGTTCATGAGATCAACTATCCAACACATGATTTAGACTTGGCAGCTGTCATATTCGCACTTAAGATTTGGCACCACTATCTCTTTGGAGAACAAGTGGATATATACACTGACTACAAGAGTCTGAAGTATGTATTTACTCAGAAGGAACTAAACATGTGGCAGAGAAGATGGCTAGAACTCATGGCGGACTTCGACATCAACCTACAGTATCATCCTAGGAAGGTGAACGTTGTTCCTGACGTACTTAGTCGCCAGCCATTAGCAATGGAACTCACCGTTCAGTGGAAGCTACAACAAGAACTGCATGGATTGGAGATCGAAGTAGTTATTCCAGGTAATGCTTCATATTTGATGAACTTACAGGTCCAGTCCACTTTTGTCAATCAGATCAAGGCAGTTCAAGAAAATGATGCCAAGCTACAAAAGATCCGAGAACAAGTAGAAAGTAGACTTCGAACTGACTTCATCATCCACGAAAATGGATACTTGCGATATGGAAGTCGATTATGTGTGCCAATCGGCCCTGTTCGAGAAGAGTTGATGAAAGAAGCTCACAACTCTCCGTATTCGGTACACCCCGATGGTACAAAGATGTACAAGAATCTACGGCAACACTACTGGTGGCATAGAATGAAGCGAGAAGTAGCTAGAAGCGTAGCCAAGTGTTTGGTGTGTTAGCAAGTGAAGGCCGAACATCACAGAACTGCTGGTCTACTTCAGTCGTTACCACTTCCAGAATGGAAATTGCAGCACATTACCATGGACTTTGTGTCTGCCCTTTCTCATAACACGAAGGGTAACGATGCAATTTAGGTTATTGTGGATCGACTAACCAAGTCGGCTCACTTTATTCCATTTCGAGTTGGCCAGTCAACCGAGACGTTAGCAAAGAAGTACATGGAGGTAAGCATAAATTTAAAGTAAGATTTAAACCTTCAAAATATACCATATTTGATACCCATGAACTCATGCAGGAGATCGTGAGATTACATGGAGTACCTATTTGCATCGTCTCCGATCGTGATACAAGATTCCTATCATAATTTTGGCAGAGTCTGCAAGCTATCCTGGGAACGAGTCTGAATTTCAGCACGGCTTATCATCCACAAACGGACGGACAGTCCAAACGAACAATTCAAATTCTGGAAGACATGCTAAGAGCCTTTATGTTAGACTTCGGAGGTTCGTGGGAAGATCACCTACACCTTGTGGAGTTTTCATACAACAACAGCTATCAGGCAAGCATTAGAATGGCACCATTCGTAGCACTCTACGGACGGAAGTGTCATTCAATGCTGAGTTAGGACGACGTTGGAGATCGTGAACTTCTTGGACCAGAGATGATCGTAGCAACTGTGGACGTAGTTCGCACGATCAGGAAAAGAATACGCATAGCCCAAGACCGACAGAAGCATTAGGCAGATGCAAAGCGTCGACATCTGGAGTTCCAACCTGGAGATCATGTATTCTTGAAGATCTTTCCAAACAGAGGAGTGATCCGTTTTGGCAAGAGGGGTAAGCTAAGTCCAAGATACAAAGAACCGTTCGACATACTCGAACGAGTTGGAGAAGTGGCATACCGTTTAGCACTACCACCCTCATTAGAAGGAGTGCACAACGTGTTCCATATATCCCAGCTATGAAGATAAGTGAGCGACCCCAGCCACATACTTAATCACTCAGAGCTCACAGTACAGACTGACCTAACCTGCGAGCAACAACCAGTTGAGATCCTAGACCGAAAGGTGAAGACATTGTGGAACAAGGAAGTAAACTTGGTCCGAGTGATGTGGAGAAAGGATTCACCAGGAGAATCAACTTGGGAAAGAGAAGAGGATATGCGTACACGATATCCTTGTCTATTGAAAATTGGTCCCTATGTAATTGTAAATTTCGAAGACGAAATTTTTATAAGAAGGGTAGAATGTAACGACTCCGAAATCTCTGTACAGAAATTTTCTTGTTATTGTACAGAAAAGAGTATTACTGCCCGCGTAAGAGTTAAAAATTATTTCTATTAAATAAAAGCAAGAAACAACTTGTGGCTCACTGGTAAAGCCTTTGCACTGCTGTGACATAGCCTGTGTGTTCGATTCCCATCAGACACAGTTATTTTTTCTGATTTTTCTTTTTAATTTTGGAAAGCCCAAGAGTTGCACGTGCAATACATGGGAAAATGAAAAGTTCAGAAAAATCAAACATTTGCAAAATGGTGTAAACACAGAAAAACCCGCCTGGCACGAATTTCTAGGCCAGATATCCAAATCTGACCGGCCAAATTAGTCACGAGGCCGGCGCCGACGGCTCTGATGAGCCCGTTTGCCTCCGTGCTTTGCACACTTGTTCCTTCAGCTTCTCTTAACTCCTCTGCACTGCTTGATTTCCCTGCAATCAAACAGAGACATTTCATTTCACCAATTAACACCATTTTAATGTTTTTTAATCCAAAATTTTAATTCCAAAACCCTAATTCTCCAGTATAAATATCACCCCATACTTTAACTCGGCGCCATTCTAAAAATTTTAGCAAAAATTCTCTTAAAAGTTCCTAAGTGTAAGTGGAGTAAAGTGGAGTTAGCAAGCAAGCTTGTTCCGTCGAAGATCGAAGCCATTTCTGAAGCTCCCGCGACGCCACGAAGACACTCCTTCTCTTCCTCACCCTTTTCTTAAGATTTCCAAACCGTAAGTCCCTCTTCTTTCCTTCTCTTTCATATCAATTCGTAATTTTTAAAAATATCGACAAAAGTGGAGTTAACACGTAACAATCTTCGTTTCTAAACATTTTATCATGCTTGATATGTCTAAATGTCATATAATCACCATAATATATTTTTAAAACAAAACCCACATCTATTGTCTTTTTATGAAACTAAACTTTCATGTTCAATACGCAAATAACGAACTTTTTCATTAAAATACCTTGAACTTTAATATCACCTCTTTCGATAATTGTTAAATACCTTTAGGAAAAACTTCACGAGGTAACGACCTACCCCACACGCACACTTTGGTTTCATAGCACGATACATACATATATATGTATATGTGTGTGTGTGTGTGTTTCAAAGAATAATCTTTACAATAAAATACCATATTTTAAAAACCGGGTTTCTTTTAAAGAGGTATTTGTATTCCTTTGCAATTATGTATCTACAACTCTCGTTAGGGGACCCGCTAATGGATGGTGCAGATTATCACATATCCTGGGGATAGTAGAGCGAGATGTAGCATTCCTCACGGAGTATTCAATCTCGAAAGGATATAAAATATGGTTTTTAATAAATGCGAATTTTCTAATTAAAACTAATTTTCAAAATTAAATAAAATTATAAATCCATATTTTCATTATATTATGAAACTATATTTTTCTAAAAATGAAAGATTAAAAAAATGTTAATAAAATACCATCATGTTACCAAAAATGACCAGTTTTCAACAAAATGCCATAAACTTTTAAAAATTAGGTATTTATCATTAAAATAGCTCAATAATTAAAACACATGCTCATGAAAACCCTAAATGTTATAAATCACCCTTGAGATTTTATTTTTAATCTATATTTAAAATATTTTTCATAAAACCCACTCGAGATATACAAAACAATATTTTAAGGACTTTAGTAAATATAGATTTAAGCGGGATCAATTCTCTTGAACCTCAGAAAACCAGAGAAAGTGAGTGCTTGCCTATTCAGGTTAGACAACTTAATGGAGTTATTAATGTTAATTGTCTTTGAAAAACACACAAATTCTGTCGTCCATATGCAGCAGTGTTGCTTTCTCCCGAACCTAAGAATTCAAGAGTTAAATCAGTTTACAAATGTCTGATTCAATCTGTGTCCAAACTCAAACCTGAATCCAAAATCAAATATGAACTTGAATACTTGATCATGAACATGACTACTCGAATTCAAACATTAAACTCAAACTTGACTTGACTTGATCGAACCATGGTTATAATTTGACATGAACTCAACATGACTACTTGAACACATGATTACATCCTGAACATGAACCTGAACATTTTATATCCATGGTTTCGGCCAAGATCTGAAATCTTAATTTATACAATACAATACGCGGTGATAAAGGGGTAGATTAGTACGGAACGTATATCATGGAACGAGAGGTCATTTAAAAGACACCTATATGAATTCACGTGTCGTTGTCCCGTGGGTTATGACGGGGCCTTATACTACATGTTACCATAGTCCACGGGGTAAGATGGACTCCTCTCGTATACATGAATATCTTCTTTATCAAACTACAAATAACCACGTTAGAATAACTATCCTATATCTGTAAACGATCACATAAAATTTTACATGTTCATTTCACACATTACATACGATCTTCTATTTCTTCTTTTGGGACTTACCGAGTGCTAGTTCGCTGACGACATTCCTTTCTGTTTCTTTCTTTGGAATGTTCGTCAGGAGGACCGGACTCTGAGGAGATAGAGCCGAGACAGGAGGACTTGGACCAGCTTACAACTCAGCCAGATTACTAGCCCCTTCCAGTCTGCACTTATTTTCTGTATGCCATTGTTTAGACTTTTGCATTATATCATTGTATCTTTTTTTATTACAAACAGTTGTATGTAAATAAAGTTGCTGTTCATTTTATTACTCTTGTTATTCTTTTCCATTTATATATTGCTTAATTATGCTTAACGTATTTATTTCATAGTAAATACGTTGCGGGCTTGCCACATCTCCGTTTCCGTCTACTAGAAAGCGGGGCGTGACAAAAATTATCCCTAATTAATCTAATTAACCCTAACCCTAATCATCATCAACCTTATTTTACCTAACCCAAATTAACCCTAACCCTAATCATCACCCAAACCCTAACCCTTATTTACCTAATTAACCCAAATTAACCCTAACCATAACCCTGATCATCACCCAAACCCTAACCCAAACCCAAATTAACCCCTAATTAACCCGGCCCTATAACCCTAACTCTAACCCTAAAATCAACAACAATAACACCAAAAACAACAAAATTATAAATTAAATTCCTAATTAATTTACAGAAATCAAAAACATTACTAATTAGAAAAATTCAAGCATTGTTTAAATATATAAACTCACCTCTGTTAAATACCGGCTGGCGGCAAAGAGCTCGTGTCACGCCCCGCTTCCCAAAATACGGAAAACGAGGGATGACTAGGCCAGCCATGCTCCTACGGTCAAGGAATCATCCCGCCGTAGTTACACTTCGGCTTCTAGCGCTACATGGTAATCAGTAAATAAGCACAGTATTAAAGGAATCACATCACTAATTTATTACATTAAAATTTCATTGTCCACAGATTACAGATAATAAGAACGATAACTAACCAAGTTCAATCTCACAATCTCTTTTATGGAAAGCAGTAAATGAAGAAGGTACACCAAACTATATCTCCGTGAACTCAAAGGATAGATCCGTCTCCTGTGCTGGTCCTCCCGCGGAATCTGAGCATGCATACTCAGGTCGTCAGAGCGACACAAATAATAATATTATTATAATCAGATGAAACAGGTAAATGAGGTAATACTGGTATGAGAATAATGCAAGTAAACACTATGTCACAATATGATGCAGAATATGTTATGTGTCCCTATCGGTCTCTAGGTCATGTTTGAAATCACATAGTGGAAGGAGGATCATGTTTAACAGGAGTCTCGTACATACCCGAGACAACGGCCCACATGCTCGGGACATAACCCTGTCAGCCGGATCGCTAGATCCTGTCCTACACGTATAAGTATCACGGTTCGAATGATCATCCTCTAAATACGATGCTCTTTCCACTTTGATTTCTCCTTTTTCCCCAGGTTACACTATTTAAGATATTGATCTAGTTGTGTACGAGTATACCAATGGCACGGTTTCATCACTGTCCACTGTATCAATCACTGTCACGAATATTCACTTTCCATTGGTGTACTCGTCACTCCTAAACCAACATCTATCACGCACGATAATACAATGTCCACACGCACTAACACTGTGTATATGACAAGGGTATGATATATGTATTGTATGCTACCAATAAGCTCTGTATGTTATGAATTAGCATGCATGTCATGAACTAAAATAAATTGCACAAATTAATATGTTACGAATTCAGCAAAAATGATGTAGGTAAGATATATAGAACAATCAGTCAGTAATTCATCAAAATTTGTTTCAGTTCAATCGGAGTTTCGGTTTTCAAGATATAACTGTTTCAGTTTAAGTGTTCGCGGCTGGAATTTCAATTTCAGAACTGAACGACTATTTCGCGACACAATTGCACCCAGTTGGGATCAAAATTTAGCGATGTCACAGTTAAATGAAATTTAGGGTTTTCGATAAAGTATTCAACGCAACAGACGGATCCTCAATCGCATCTGTACGTTGAAAGTTATACATAGTTCAATCTCAAATGTCATTTCAGAAATTGTTCTGAACAGCTTTACGTTCTGCCCTTTTAAAATAAGTTTAAAATAACAAACTGCGATGAATCGGAACGAAACCACTTGTTTTCTTTCACTAACAGGAATATCTTATAACTACTGTAAAATTCGTATCACACGATTTCAGGAAACACGGGGATGCAAGACTTTAGACAGAACACACTAATCAGAAACGCTCTGGACTGCAGTCCAGAGTCGTGTTCTGATCCAATTATCTTCATGGTTACAAAACAAAAATGATCAGAAATTTATGTAGGATTAAAGTTCGTCAAGTCGGCTTCAATTTAAGCCCTCGAACGCATCTTTCCAATATGAATATGATTTATGGTGATTTTATTCGTTTTCAGCTACGAGAGAATTCTAGTTTTAACGACATGTTTGGGGGTATCGATTTTTGTTACTAACAATCGTGTTTTCCAGCGAATTTCACACACGTTATACATCATTAAAAGGGCCAACAGAACGTATCGGTTGTCGTCAAATTAGACAATTATTTCTATTAGTAACTAACATCGAGCACTTAGGTTTTAACACGTATAGGAAATCGGAAAGTTTGAAAACTACATGATCTAGGTGGGTAACACTATTATTATAGCATGAAGCAAGTAAATACTTGCCTGGATAACGTTTCGGGGTCGTACGGCCGCAGTGTCATCACGAACGCGCGTTGTACGCCGCGGAACAAGTTCGCGCGAGCCTCGATCGAACACGGGTTTTACGTCGGAGTTCCCGGAGTCGTCTTTGTGCTTGCTGGAAGTCTAGAATGGTGCTCTGTGGGTCTCCCGGGGTGTGCTGGGGTTGGCGTCGGTCGGCGGCGCTCCGGCTATGTGTACAGTGCAGTTTCACAGTGAGGGGGAAAATTAAAAATGGTTTTTTTTTTTGAGATTTGGAGAGATGGGGAGCAGTGGGGTTCGGGTCTGGAGAGATGAGGGTGATGCTGAGGGTGTGGAAGGTCGATGGATGGTTCAGATGAGATGGGGGTTCACCGGCGTCGATGGGGTGAGGTGGTTGAGATTGATTTAAGTGGGTTTGTGTGCAGGGGAGTGGGTGTGCAGGGGCTCGGGTTGATGGCTGTGAAGTTGTAGAGGGAGAAGGAGGGAGGCTGAAAGAGGGTCGCCGAGGGGTTGTCGAGGTGTTGTCGCCGTCGATGGGGCGACGAGTGATCGGGGAAAAATGGGTTTGTAAGTTTCGAGAGGGAGAGAGATGAGGGGACTGGAAAAAAATGAGGAGGTGAGCGAGGTGGGAAAGAGATAAGGGAGACGAGAGGAGCGCATCGTGGGGGCGAGGCAACGGTATTGCGTCGTAATTGCGAGCGTTGGCAACGGCGGAGGTGGCGGGTCGTGCGCGCGCTACAGGAGGTAGCCGTTGGGGAATTTTGAAGGAGGTGGTGAACAGTATAAGGGAGAGTTGGGCTTGGTTAATTTTAAAACAATTCTCTTTTATAAAATCATGGGCTGTAGGGGAAAACGGGCTGGCATAAACCCAAAAATAATTTTGATTTGGGCTGGAAGGAATTAAAGGGGACGGGCCGGAGATTTAAACTTGGGTTAAGGAATTATTTATAAAATAGGATTGGGCTGAGGGCAGAGACGGGCCGGCCAAAAATTTGGTTAAGGAGTTATTTAAAGATGGGATGTGGGCTAGTGGGCAGCGGGCTGAAAAATTTTATTAAAGAGTTTAAAACTGAGTGGGCTAAGATAAGGAACGGGCTGGGATTGTTTATAAGGATTTTATTAAGGAATTTTTTTTTTATTTGGGCTGAGGGAATAATAAAAGGGAACGGGCCAGGGAAAAAATATAGGGAATTTATTTAAAAATTTTAGTGGGCTGGGTTGGTTTAAGAAATTAGTTTGTTAGTTTAAATTTGGCTTTTAGGTTGTTGGAAAAATATAAATACTGGAATTCAAACTACCACCTTCTACGGAATAATTACGAGGAAAAGTAAATCTCGGAAATTTGGAAAATACAAAGAAAATTCTTGTAGATGGAGAACGGGGATTTACAGCTCGAGGAGGTGGAGGCGGTGACGAGGAGCTCGATATCAATTGGCGGCGACGAGGAAGTTGACGACAAGCTCGATCGACGGTGATGGAGGAGGAACTCGCCGACAAGCTTGATCGGCAACGAGGAAGTTGACGACGAGGGACGAGGAAGTCGACGACGCTTTCGACAGCGAGGGATTGATCGACGATCGATCGAGGGCGCGGGAGAGATAAAAGGTTGGTGGGAAATTTTGGGGAGCGGTTGGAAATTACTTAGCTTTATTTTTTTTAAATAACCCTTTGTTGCCCCTACGGATTAATCCGTAGGGATTTCTTTTGCGACACCGTGGAGCCAAATAAAGAGATTACATTTTAATATTTTTAATTTATTTATGCTCTTGCGGTGGGCACCGTAGGGGCAAACAATACCCATACGGAGTAAATCGTAGAGGCAATAAAAAGTTGCCCATACGAATTTCTCTATCCGTAGATGCAACCCCCCTCGTTGTTGCAGGTATGGTGAAATTTAGGTTATATGGAAATGACAACTTGGTCTTGTATGGTTATGTCCTCGTATACATGGTATTTCTTTGTATTGAATTTTAATTCTTCTTTTTAATATTTAATAGTACTTGATTACCTATTTCATCTTTGGTAAATAGTCAAAAAATTCCTCGGCCAGCTCTAGAGTAGTTTAAAAACCTTTGATATTTTCAAAATTGTTAAGAATGACCTACTGTTCAAAATCTTAGTGGAAAAACCCTAGGCTGCATTTCATTTAGGTCTTTATTCCCTCCAACTGCTTAGATGTAGCTGCTAAGATACTACAGACAACTCTTTGATATTACATGCAACTGATATAAAGGGGATTTTAATTGAGCCATGGGTTTTTTTAACAAGGGCAAAAGTTCCAGGTGTTTTTACATAAGTTTGAAGCGGGCAAAAGCTTTTTGACAATTTACCCATTTTCTTTTTGAACAATAAAATAATACCTTGAGATCTTGATACGAATTTACCAAGTTTTTTATATTTATGTGGAGAAAGTATAAGGAACATCAATTTGTGAGATTGAAGGTGAGTAGCATAAATAAATCTGATGATTGGGGAATCATTAATTCATCTAAAAATATGAATTAAAGTGGTAAATCAAAATTCATGGTAAAAATTATACAACGAAGTAACCCGAACCATCACTTCTAGGAATAAGGCTTGCCCCTATGGTTGGAACCGTTGCCCGTACGATTCCAATCGTAGGGGCAAAAAAATGGCTCGTGGATTCAAACTACGTAGGGGCAGATATCTGTCCCTACAGTTGTAAATTTGCCCCTACGAATAAAAAACGTAGGTGTAGATGGCCCTACGGTTTCCAATATAAGGGCAATTACTCTTTTTTATTTTTCGAAAAAAATAAAATTTTCTTGATTTTACGGTGCTCACCGTAGGGGTAACTTGAAGATCTACTGTAAGGCCAAGGTTTCAGTTAATGATTTATTTTTAAAACAAATTTATACATCATCCTGAAATTCATGTACGTTTGTATCAAGTTTTATGTAAATATGAAGGTGTGTTTCAACTCTGATTATGAGTTATAAATAATTATTGTTAAATAAAAATAAGAAACTCCTTATAACTCATTGATTAAGTCACTTCACTGCAGTCCCATAACCCGTGTGTTCAAATATTTCACGGAGATACCAAGAGTTGCAACAGAAATAAAGTTGAAAAATGAGTTATTTAAACCAAATTAAAAACCTGGCACGAACCCTGAGGTCGTGGCCGCCCAAAAAATTCAAATAGCTTCTACCAGCGGCCTGGGTGTGACCAAATTGGCTTGTGCTTCGTTCGTAGATCCTTTCAGCTCCCCATTATCCTTTTTCATACTCTCAAACTTCTGTAACTAATCCAGAGAGCAGCAGTCTCTTCTCCCATCCCATTACTCTCTTCTTAATTCATATTAAATCTTTTTTAATTCACCATATCTCTTTCTCTCTTCCTATAAATACCTAGTTATACTATCTTATTCCCCATTTTTGAAAATTTCGCTAAATCCTCTCAAAAGTTCTTCCAAGTCCCAAGCCAAGTCTTTAGAAATCAAGGAAATTCAAGCTTACCTTCTTCCTCTGACGTAGTTGATCCTAAACTAGTTTCTCAGCGCATCGTTGGTCTCGGTTCTTCCAACCGAGACTACTTCCCATTCCTCGTTCGTACGAGTACGAAGACACAACCGATAAGTTTCCTATCAACCTTTTTCTTTATTCTTCCACCATCGTCACAATACGGTAAACTAAAGTTTACAACAAAACAATATATAAATATTTCTTTACAAACCTTGACTTGTTAGTCATCATTTTATGAATAATGTTAAGAAAAAGCTTTCAATACTACCATTCTTACAAGCTATGTACTACATCTAATCCATGTAATTTTTTTTTTTAAAAATGGAAGTTGTTTTTATGTTAGCACAATATTAGAAAATAACGCTCAAATACAATAGTTAATATTCTTGTTAAAATATTAGTTCCTAAGATAGGTTAATGTAGATCATGCACGGGGTAACGATCTACCCCACATAAACACATAAAAAACATAACATGATACCTTATCTATAATAATTTTTTTGAAAGAAACGTATTTTGCTAAAATACGCTCAAGTTGAAATACGATGTTTAAACCTTTTTTCTTTGTAAATACGCCCTTACAACTCCCTTTAGGGGATCCGTTTGTGGATAGTGCGGATTATTGCACATCTTTGGGATAGTAGTGTGAGATGTAGAACTCCTCATGGAGAATTCGGTCTCGAAAGAAATAAAATACAATTTTAAAGAAATATTTTAAAACAAAATTAAACAAATTGAAAATAACTTGAAACATATGTTGTAATTCTAAAGAAAAACAAATTTAAGAAAATTAGATAAATATTCTAAAATGAAAATATTAAAGTTTTTAAGAAAATATCCTTAAGATTCCAAAAGATAGATTTTTCATAAAAATATCATAAACTTTTAAAAACCAGGTTTTATCACTAAAATACCTCTTAATCTAAAATGCATTTTTATAAAAACTCTTGATATTTTAATTAATATGTTTTTATCAAAATTACCCGCGATGTCTATTTTTAAAACATTTTACATAAAACCCCTTTGAGAAATGTAAACATGCAAATTCATATAATAAACAATTTGAATAAATATTTAAGGATCTTAGATTAATAATGGGTTAAGCTGTACCAAATCTCTAGGTTTCGGGGAGTCAGAGAAAATGGGTGTTTGCCTATCCAGGTTAGATAACATTACAAATTAAAAGAATTATCAATGACAGTCGTCTTTCTAAAAGACACAAATCATGCCGTCCATGTGCAGCGGTTACTCGATTATTCCCAAATTTAAGATCTTCAAAAGATAAATCTTTTGATAAGATATGATTAGAACTTGAACTCGAATTCGAACTTAACTAGAATTCCAATCTAACTTGATCTTGAAATCAAACTCAAACTCAAACTCAACTTGAACTTGACCTTGAATTCTTTAACTTGACCTGAATACTTAAACCCAATATATACACGAACACAACAAGTATACCCGAAACCAACTTGACTCGAACCATGAATACAAATGACACGACTTACACTTAACACGACTACATGAACTCAATCTTGATATTATATCACTTTTTGTATTCATGGACTCGATCAAGACTTGTAACCTTAATCATAGTCTAATATACGCGGGGTATTAGGGGAGTTCAAGTGTGAATCGAACGGAATCTCAGGAGTCCACCTAATTCATGAATATATGTCTACTAACACAAGCAATCTATCATGAAGGCCCATGTTTCTAAACCCCTGAGGCCCTGCTCTTGGGTTTGGAATACTTCAACACTATATTGAAGTCCCGTTACTAACACTTGATTCGGGACCGTGATTTCTTGCTCATGAAGCCCTACCCTTGAGTTCGAAAATGCTTTTGAGATTGGTTGACATTCATATTTGGACTGACGTTAGTTAGAATTGTAGGGTTCCTAGACACTCTTGTGAGGGTTCATAAGGCATCAACCATGCCCAAATAAAATTTTAGACGTGCCGAACAATCCAAAACCGGGATCTTTGCTAGATTATTAGGGTTAAACATGCAAGTAAACATCTTTACAACTAAAAGTGAGGAATTACAACCTTTGTAGTCCGCTGCTTCACTTCATAAGCTCCGAGTAGAAGTCCCTTCGCCGCGATCCATGATCTCCTGGACTCAAGAGAGGCTCCACAACTCGAACGATCCATGCTAGCTTGTAGTCTTCTTTTTCTCCGATGATCTACCTTGAAGTTTCTATAACTTAAGCTCTCTCTCTAAAGAGGTGAACACCCTAATCTAATTGGCTAGATTAGATGAGGATGATGGAGTAGGAATATTGCTCTCTTTTATTTTCAAATTCTCACTTTTATTCACCACAAAATGAAAAACTAGCAAGCTTTCTCAAAACTTAAGGTTGAAGAAGAAGAAGAATGAATGGATAATTCCTTTTGTGATGAATAATAAATTATTGTAGTGGTTACAAATCTAACCTAGGGTTAAGCATGATAGAGTTAACTCTTGTAGAGAATTAACTAGAGGATGAGGTTTGGATTGGGTTAAATAATATCTTTAGAAAAATATCAAGCTTAAGGATAAAGTCAAAACTTCATGAAGCTTCATGGAAGTTTCATGCAAAAGCTAACCCTAATCCAAGCCCTAACCAAGTTTAAACCCTAAACCATTATTAAATTTATAACCCTAACATGTTACTATATTATATATCACATATACAATATATTTTGTAACAATAGAAAATAATACAATTAACATATATCGCATATATATCAATGTATTATCCCGTGAGAAAATGAATCAATAAAGCGAGCTTATATTAGTTAACGTAACGTAATATATCACATATATAATTATACATTAAATTATCGAATCAACACTTGATCCGATAACCCGGCTATATTACATATAACCGACTAATATAGCATGTACCAATTCATCGAATCAACACTTGATCCGATGACCCGGTTATATCACATATACCCGGCCGATATCTCATATCGCGAGAATAGAATACGGTATCTCATATCGTATTATTCTCGGTCCTGCACATATCACATATGTGCTCCTACTCCGTTTTGCCTGAGCCAGGAAACCTCTGTGTAGGACTCTAAAGAATCATCAATACGCCGGCAGTAGGTGATGATCATATCAAACACCCACAAGCTACAAGCGGTCAGCTAAATGCAACAGCCACCCAGGTATTGAGCGATCAGAAGATCAACAAGCAAGCCTGTACATTCTCTTGTGAATCCAATCAGTAACACTCCCATACAGTCCGGTCTCTTCGTCTGATATGTTGCATATCTAATGTAGGGGTGGTAAACGTCAGACCCCAGTAACCGATAAGCCGTGTCGATATGAGGAACATAACGGGTCGAGAAACTACTGATAACTCTTACCAGCAGCACTCCATATCAGCCCTGGCCAGGGACTTCCAGTTATAGCCAATCGAACACAGCACAACATCAACTCCCAATACCGGGAGAGACGAAACCCCTCCTGTCGCTCATTGCCTCCATGTGATTCGGGACTGTACCCAAAAGCCACCTTTTTGCATGCCCTCTTGGACGTGGTAAGGTAGAAATCAAAGCACAGTGGGAATCACACAAGACTCTATGACGATCTCGGGTCTACAGACTAACCTGTACCAATGTCACTGGAGAACTGCTATCTGACGATAGGTATAATACCATCTAGGAGTTCTCGGCGAGTCCGTTCAGTGTACTCAGTCTCCACTGAGCACCCGTACACCATCCTTGATGTCAAATACCGATGGATATGGGATCATCCATCGCCCATCATATGGGTCAAGATGCGTGTACGCTAGTCTACTCTGGTGTATCGATGCCATGTCTCGACACACCCTCGACTAGGAACAATTATAGGATGTACTCTTTGACTACCCTGGCCCCACTAGTTTGATCTCATCACAGTCCCAGTAGTCGAGTACATATCCTAAGGGCTTTATCAATATGTGAGAGCAAGTCAGTAAACTAATACTAGTCAACATGTTAAGACAAAGTGAAACCAAATAGCATACTATCATATCGAGCAAGAAAGTCCTCTCTATATATATCCAAGCATCCATTATAATATACATCATATCTACAACAATGGCCTCTAGGGCATATATATAACTAACAATCTCCCACTTGCACTAGGGCCAGGTGTTGTAGTATCTCATACCCAACATCCCGAATAATCTCTCAAACTGTATCTGGGGAATGGCCTTCGTGAGTGGATCCGCAGTATTGTCCTTCATGTCAACTCTCCTGATCTCGATCTCGCGGCGATCAACTATCTCCCGGATCAGGTGATACCGCCTCAGAATATGTCTGGATTTCTGATGGGACCTGGGTTTCTTGGCCAAAGCCACAGCTCCATTGTTATCACAATACAAGGGTATTGGATGCTCAATGGACGGAACCACACCAAGTTCAGTGATGAACTTCTTCATCCAGACAGCCTCTTTGGCAGCATCGTTGGCAGCGATGTATTCAGCCTCCATCGTCGAGTCTGCCACGGTTTCTTGCTTGGAACTCTTCCAATAAACCGCCCCTCCATTTAGGGTAAAGACAAATCCCGATTGTGACTTAGAGTCGTCCTTATCACTTTGGAAGCTTGAATCGGTAAAGGACTCTACCTGGAGTTCTCCGTTACCATACACCAAGAACATCTCCTTAGTTCTTCTCAAGTACTTGAGAATGTTCTTTACAGCTGTCCAGTGATTCTTTCCTGGATCTACTTGATACCTACTCACTACACTTAGTGAGTATGCCACATCGGGTCTGGTACATAGCATCGCGTACATGATAGAGCCTACTGCCGAAGCATAGGGTATCCCTTGCATGCGAGCTCTCTCCAAATCAGTCTTAGGAGACATCTCTTTGGAGTGAGTGAGTCCAGAGATCGTGGGTTGGTTCCCACGCTTGGATTCTTCCATACCAAACCTCTTTAGTATGGTGTCAATGTACCTGGATTGGGACAATCTCAGTATCCTCTTGGATCTATCTCTATAGATCCTTATCCCCAATATGCAGGAGGCATCACCTAGATCTTTCATTGAGAATCTATATGATAAGAAGAGCTTAACCGAGTGCAGCATAGGAACATCATTTCCTATCAAGAGTATGCCATCCACGTACAATACGAGGAAGACAACCTTACTCTCTGCAAGCTTCTTGTAAATACAAGGTTCATCTATCTTCTTGATGAAGTCAAACTCTTTGACTGCCACATCAAAACAGATGTTCCAACTCCGCGATGCCTGCTTTAACCCATAAATGAATTTAAGCAGCTTGCTCACTTTTCCGCTGCTCCCACTATCTACGAAGCCCTCTGGCTGAGTCATGTACACGCACTCTTCTAAATCACCATTTAGAAAGGCGGTCTTAACATCCATTTTCCAGATTTCGTAGTCATGGTATGCAGCAATAGCAAGTAAGATCCAGATGGACTTAAGCATAGCCACTGGAGAAAAGGTTTCGTCATAATCCATACCTGGTCGTTGAAGAAAACCCTTTGCAACAAGTCTAGCTTTGAAAGTCTCAACTTTTCCATCTACACCAAATTTCTTCTTAAAGACCCACTTGCTCCCAATGGGTTTTACCCCTTCAGGAGCAAGTTCCAAAGTCCATACTTTGTTGGTGTACATGGATTCCATCTCAGATCGCATTGCATCCAGCCATTTCACAGAGTCCCCACTCGTGACGGCCTGCTCGAAGCTAGTCGGGTCATCATCTTCCATGATGCAATCCTCGCTCCCACCATCAATGAGAAAACCGTAGTATCTCTCAGGTAGATGAGAAACCCTACTAGATCGGCGGAGAGGCTGGAGTTCGTCGGGTACTACCGAATCCTCTGGTTCTACCAAGTCTTCTGTTATAGTTTGTGTCGCTGGAACCTCTTCCAGTTCTACCTCCTTACCACAAATTTCTTTTTCAAGAAATTCCTTTTCTAAAAAAGTGGCATGTCGAGAAACAAACACCTTTTGTTCCTCAGTGTGGTAAAAGATATACCCTTGTGAGTTCTTGGGATATCCTACAAACTTACATAGGACAGACCTTGCCTCGAATTTGTCCGGATTTATCCTTTTGACATAGGCCGGACAACCCCATATCTTAACATGCTTAAGAGATGGTCTCTTCCCTTTCCATATCTCATATGGAGTGGTAGACACTAATTTGGTAGGAACCATATTCAATAAGTGTATAACTGTCTCAAGCGCATACCCCCAGAAGGAAATAGGCAACTCAGCCTCGCTCATCATAGAGCACACCATATCTAATAGGGTGCGATTCCTCCGCTCCAATACACCGTTGTGCTGTGGTGTATAAGGAGGAGTAAGCTGAGAGAGAATCCCATTCTCTTTTAGATAGTCCAGAAACTCATTGCTCAAGTATTCTCCTCCTCGATCAGATCGTAGGATCTTAATACTTTTACCCGTTTGGTTCTCTACTTCGTGCTTATATTCTCTGAATTTCTCAAAAGCTTCTGATTTGTGTTTCAACAGGAACACATGTCCGTATCTTGAGAGATCATCAGTGAATGTAATGAAGTAGGAAGAACCGTTCCTGGTTTGTGTAGACATGGGACCGCATACATCACTATGTACCAGTCCTAAGAGTTCCGTAACTCTTTCTCCGTGTCCACTAAACGGAGTCTTGGTCATTTTCCCTTTGAGACATGAATGTCAAGTATCATAAGATGATAATTCGAACGAATTCAAATATCCATTCTTATGTAACTTGGCTAGCCGTGTCGCATTGATATGACCAAGTCTACAATGGCACAAGAAGGATTCGTTCATTTCCTAACTCTTCCTCTTATGTGTGTTTTGTACATTAAGAACTGTAGTTTGATTGAGAACGTATATGCCATTAAATAATGAACCTGATCCAATCAACTTTTGATTCAGGAATATGTTCATAACATTATCCTGTACTACAAAATTATATCCTTCTTTGCTCAATAAAGAAACTGATATAAGATTGCATATCAGGGTCGGAATGTAATAGCATTCGTTCAGAACTAATGTATTACCATTTGGTAACACAAGGTGATATTCGCCAACTTCTTTGGCCGCAACATTTGCACCATTCCCTACTCTTATGGAATGATCACCCTCTCCCAGTTCCCTATCTTTACGTAGCCCATGTAACATATTACATATATGGGATCCCGATCCGGTATCTAATACCCAGGACGTAGAGTGAACTGAGAAACAGTTCTCGATAACTAACACACCTGAAGAAGATGCATCAACATGCTTATTCTTCGTCTGGGCGGCGTGAGAATCCATATATTCTCCTATTCCTTGCTCAGTCTTATAACACTTATAAGAAAGAACGGGACCAACGTTCCCCTGCTCAGTATAATAAGCAGGTTCAGTCAATACATCCATATTATTATCTTGATTAAGGCCTGACAGGGTTGCAACCTGGAGAGAGAGAGAAGAAAACACTTTAGCGTATGCTCTTGCAAGATTAGATTGGTTATTATCTTATCTAATCAGGATATCTCCCACTGTTTTTATCAAATCTTCTTTCAAACCCTAAAAGGTAAGATTAGCCGGGATTAATTACACCCTACAATTTTGTCAATCTTTCAGCCAGATCAGTGTCGGTACTTGAGGGAGGTTCCCCGTGCTTTGGCACGGACCTAATTAAAGTAAACCTCGTTTTTCCAGAGGCATAACCCCGTTAACACTTTTCTAGACACCTACTTGATCGGCTAATTGTCCTGTGTAAAATTCTCCCAGGAGTAACTCTTACTCGCAGTGGGTATCGGGATCCAACTATCTCATAGGAGGTATGCAATCTCATTGCAAATTTCAACACATGAAATTCCCGATAATACTTTTACCCCTAACATGTTATGACCTTGACGAATGCCAACAAACCATAGTCCGCTAGTCAAGTTCAACCCGTACATTTCTTGATTGAATTAAACCCAGCCGTACGTCCCTTGACGAAAGCCAACAAAGCCGCACGACTACCCTAACCCAATCTCATCATATGTTACAGATAACTAATAGTTAGTTACCGCACACTACGCCTTGACGAAAGCCAACAAACGCAGCACGAATACTAAGTATTACCTATCTGAAATGTCGGAGGGTTACGCAGGTTTTTCAGAAAACCATGAGCGTAATGAACTTGATATCGTTATAGAAACAAGTGATTTTGAAAAGGAGTGTTTTTTAGGCTTTTCTAGTTTCGCTAAAGAGGTCACTCTCGGTGAAGGGATCTCGGCTCTTTCCCCATCGAATAAGGTGCAGGATATATCATATATACCGTTGTGCAAAGCAAGAACTATATAAGCTGTCAAAAACTAAACCGCGAGTTTGTAGCATTTGCTAGTTTAGCTAAAGAGGTCACTCCCGGTGAAAGGATCTCGGCTCTTTCCTCATCGAATAAGGTGCATGGTATATCATATATACCACTGTGCAAAGCAAAACTGTAGCTACCCTTTTTATAAAGTTTTGATTCTACAACATCCTTTAGGTTTCTTTTCTTTTATTAATCTCATTAATAAAATCCCATCAGCTTATGTTTCCTAAGCATCACAGAAGAAACGAAAGCAGTAATATTTATATATCATCATATATATAGTATAAGCATTCATCTCAGGCAGTAATATAATCTCATCACAGAACATTGCAGCAGAAGAACATATATGAAATATTGGATATACTAGGATGTCCGTGTTTTTAATACGAGCCTGTATAAAACACGGATTCCACGGTCGCGATGAATAGCCAAACCCACATCCCTAAAACCCTATGAGAGCGGCAAGCAACACTGCCAATTCTAGGGTTAGGAGACCCGGTCTCGACTCCTCGAGATGGCCTCCCACTGGACCCCAGAACCCGGTTACTTATGCTCTCCTCCTTGGGTCTACCTAATGCGGAAAAGTAAATAATATACAATGGTAACATCAACCTCATCCCGGAAGTGCCCCAATAAAAGAATATTACATACAAATGAATTTTACATGAATGAAAGTAAAAACCCTCATCTCACATAAAACCCCCGGCTATTCAGAACAAGACGATCCAATATAACATATCATAGCAACACATAATATCTCATATCATCAACGTAAGCAAATATGCGTATCCTGATTGTCGTTGATGTATAGCAACGAAGCCGGCGATACCCCACATACTGCGCTTACAGTCACAGAAAAGAAAGTGTAAAACTACAACATTTGGAATCCGCATTCACTTTAGACATCGTAAATCCGAAATATCACAAACTTCGCATTTCATGCCTAACTATATGAATTCCACATATTGTATCACATTCCAGATAAATAGACAATATTAAACTTTCCAATCGAATAATCAAATACCCCAGATTTCCTAAATAGCTCAACACTTGAGCGGAGTTCAAATAATCCCAGAATATGTCACAGTAGCAATGGTCCAGCCGTAGAAGGGTCAAACCAACGCCTCACATGTGGCACGCCGTACTGCCCCAAACCCTAAGGTTTAGAGGCAGTTCAGACGGTCACATAATCGAGTTAAGGTTTGTATTCTTCTAGAGGGTCCACCGCGTTACTTGCACATTTTTCCGAAAGATTTAAACTCAAGAAAAAATCAACACTTAAAAGTTTTTCGTGCCGGGAAAAAGTGAGTTAATGATATCCGTTTGATCATTTTAACAGTTTCTAAATATCCGGAAAAAGAACGAAATTAAATTTTCCGATCGAATCAACGAGTACCAAAAGATCCCCAGAAAACTCAACACTTGAGTCAGATTAAAAATACCCAGAAGCAGCTACAAATACCTACGGATGTACTGTGCCAAAAAGCTAACCCTAACTCTACAGTGCTGCCGTGGAACTGCCGCAAAAGGCATGGTACGGCCGCGGTTCCGAGGCGCTTTAGTGGATTTTTGGTGTCGTTTTGCACTGTAACTCTTAGAATTCCCTGCTGATTTTTTTAGTATTTTTAATGCAGAAAAAATCACATTTTTAAAATTTGTCCAGAGAGGGTGTCAAAGTCGGTGTTTCGGGGTTCGATCGGAATTTTAACTTCGTATACACGTCGCCTAATGCTCTAACTAGGCTCTGATACCACTGTAGGGTTCCTAGGCACTCTTGTGAGGGTTCACAAGGCATCAACCATACCCGAATAAAATTTTAGACGTGCCGAACAACCCAAAACTGGGATCTTTGCTAGATTATTAGGGTTTAACATGCAAGTAAATATCTTTACAACTTAAAGTGAGGGATTACAACCTTTGTAGTCCGCTCCTTCGCTTCATAATCTCCGGGTAGAAGTCCCTTCGCCGCGATCCATGATCTCCCGGACTCAAGAGAGGCTCCACAACTCGAACGATCCATGCTAGCTTGTAGTCTTCTTTTTCTCCGATGATCTACCTTGAAGTTTCTATAACTCAAGCTCTCTCTCTAAAGAGGTGAACACCCTAATCTAATTGGCTAGATTAGATGAGAATGATAGAGGAGGAATATTGCTCTCTTTTGTTTTCAAATTCTCACTTTTATTCACCACAAAATGAAAAACTAGCAAGCTTTCTCAAAGTTTAAGGTTGAAGAAGAAGAAGAATGAATGGATAATTCCTTTTGTGATGAACAATGAATTATTATAGTGGTTACAAATCTAACCTAGGGTTAAGCATGATAGAGTTAACTCTTGTAGAGAATTAACTAGAGGTTGAGGTTTGGATTGGGTTAAATAATATCTTCAGAAAAATATCAAGCTTAAGGATAAAGTCAAAACTTCATGGAAGCTTCATGCAAAAGCTAACCCTAATCCAAACCCTAACCAAGTTTAAAGCCTAAACCATTGTTAAATTTGTAACCCTAACATGTTACTATATTATATATCACATATACAATATATTTTGTAACAATAGAAAATAATACAATTAATTAACATATATCGCATATATATCAATATATTATCCCGTGAGAAAATGAATAAATAAAGCGAGCTTATATTAGTTAACGTAACATAATATATCACATGTATAATTATCCATTAAATTATCGAATCAACACTTGATCCGATAACCCGGCTATATTAAATATAACCGACTAATATAACATGTACCAATTCATCGAATCAACACTTGATCCGATAACCCGGTTATATCACATATACCCGGCCGATATCTCATATCGCGAGAATAGAATACGGTATCTCATATCGTATTATTCTCGGTCCTGCACATATCACATATGTGCTCCTACTCCGTTTTGCCTGAGCCCGGAAACCTCTGTGTAGGATTCTAAAGAATCGTCAATACGCCGGCAGTTGGTGATGATCATGTCAAACACCCACAAGCTACAAGCGGTCAGCTAAATGCAACAGCCACCCAGGTATTGAGCGATCAGAAGATCAACAAGCAAGCCTGTACATTCTCCTGTGAATCCAATCAGTAACACTCCCATACAGTCCGGTCTCTTCGTCTGATATGTTGCATATCTAGTCTAGGGGTGGTAAACGTCAGACCCCAGTAACCGATAAGTCGTGTCGATATGAGGCACATAACGGGTCGAGAAACTACTGATAACTCTTACCAGCAGCACTCCATATCAGCCCTGGCCAGGGACTTCCAGTTATAGCCAATCGAACACAGCACAACATCAACTCCCAATAACGGGAGAGACGAAACCCCTCCTATCGCTCATTGCCTCCATGTGATTCGGGACTGTACCCAAAAGCCACCTTTTTGCATGCCCTCTTGGACGTGGTAAGGTGGAAATCAAAGCACAGTGGGAATCACACAAGACTCTATGACGATCTCGGGTTTACAGACTAACCTGTACCAATGTCATCGGAGAACTGCTATCTGACGATAGGTATAATACCATTTAGGAGTTCTCGGCGAGTCCGTTTAGTATACCCAGTCTCCACTGAGCACCTGTACACCATCCTTGATGTCAAACACCGATGGATATGGGATCATCCATCGCCCATCATATAGGTCAAGATGCGTGTACGCTAGTCTACTCTGGTGTATCGATGCCCTGTCTCGACACATCCTCGACTAGGAACAATTATAGGATGTACTCTTTGACTACCCTGGCCCCACTAGTGTGATCTCATCATAGTCCCAGTAGTCGAGTACATATCCTAAGGGTTTTATCAACATGTGAGAGCAAGACAGTAAACTAATACTAGTCAACATGTTAAGACAAAGTGAAACCAAATAGCATACTATCATGTCGAGCAAGAGAGTCCTCTCTATATATATCCAAGCATCCATTATAATATACATCATATGTACAACAATGGCCTCTAGGGCATATATATAACTAACAAGAATAACTTATAGAGACTTGTTAAGACACATACTCATGCCCACTCATACACACATTGTTGGCTATAGTGCTCTCAAGGCAATTATTGTAATCGCAGACCAGTGATTATAATGATTGAAGGAGGACCTATACAGGTAGAACAATCTTGCTGCAAGATGATAATATACTATCTGGTTCATCTCTATCATCATTTAAATATATTATGTGGTATTACAGATCATTATTATATGTTGATAGTGTTTATAGGATACATGCTTAACTACCAGGATTATTGTGGTGATCACACTTAGGAGAACTGAGTAGTTTATAAGAAAATCCTTAAATTTCCCTAGTCGTGGGAATGTCAAGACTGGGCATCGATATTCCAGAGTAGACTAGTGTATACGTTTCTTGACCCCGACGAGGGGCGAAGGCCAGCCTCACACCCATTGGTGTTAGTCACTAAAGATAGTATACATGTGCTCATTAGTTATGAGTTACACTGGACGAACTCGCCGGGAACATGCTAGATGGTATTATACCTATTGTCAGGTAGCAGTTCTCTAGTGATATGAGTACAGCTTAGTCTGTCGACCTGATATCGTCATTTGTCTCTGGAAAGTGATCCAAGCGGATACTGAGGTAAGCATCGCACAGGATACTGATTAAATTCAGCGGAATATATAGTCTAAGAAGTTTGTTGGATTTGGAGTTCATTTATGACTTGGTTTCATCAGATATCTAGACAAGTTCTTAGACAGGTATCGCTCATTTCGAGAGATAGTCGTTCTCTGCGAAGTTGAGATATAGAAAGATAAAGATAGAAACATTGGAGCGGATCCACTCACTAAGGATGTTTCTTGAACATGAATGTTTTGCAAACATGCTTTGCGAAACTAATTGGTAGAGAAGTTGGGTGTTCGGTATCACACGGGCTGTGAGTATGCGACACCGCAATAATTAGCCTTAAGTGCAAGTGGAAGATTGTTGGCTATGGTACCCTCAAGGCAATTATTTTAATTGCAGGTAGACGATTATGATGATTGAAGGAGGACCTATACCGGTAGAACAGTCTTACTCGAGATAATAGTATGCTTTCTAGTTCATCTCTATCATCATGTACATGTATTATGTGGTATTACAGATTACTATAACATGTTGATAGAACCCATACGATTCATTCTTGACTACCAAGGTTATTGTGGTGATCACACTTGTGAGAAATTAGTAGTTTATAAGCAAATCCTTAAATGTCCATAGTCGTGGGAATGTCGAGACTGGGCATCGATATTCCAGTGTAGACTAGTGTATACATTTCTTAACCCCGACGAGGGGCGATAGCCGGTCTCACACCCATTGGTGTTAGTCATCAAAGATAGTATACATGTGTTCATTGGGTTATGAGTTACACTGGACGGATTCACAGGGAACATACTAGATGGTATTATACTTATTGTCAGTTAGCAGTTCTCTGGTGACATGAGTACAGCTTAGTCTGTCGACCTGAGATCGTCATTTGTCTTGTATGAGTTCCCACTGTGCTTTGATTATTACCCTACCACGGCTCTACTGAGTCGTGCAAATATGTTTTAGTTGGGTACAATCCCGAGTTACATGGAGGCAGTGAGTGGATCGTCGGGGATTCGTCTCTTTTGGTATTAGGGGTAGATGTCGCGCAGTGTACGGGTGGCCATCACCAGAAATCCTTAGCCAAGGTGGACGAGAATTACTGATTTGGATCAGTAGTTTCTCAGTGGGTGATGGGCTTCACATCGACATGACTTATCGCATTATTAGGGGTCTGGCTTTATCCACCCACTAGACCCAATATGCGATACTCTTAGACGAATTGACCGAACTGTACGGAGATTGTCACTTTAAGGCTCGATAGGGATACAGACAAGTTTGCTTGTCGGCCTTCTTTTCGTTCAATACCTGGGTAGCCGTTATGTACAGCTAGTACGGCTGACGTGCTTATGCTTAAATCTACTGCCAGCATATTGTCGAGTCTTTAGAGTCCCACACAGAGAGTTTCCCAGCTCAGATGAAACGATGTAGTATACGTATTTTGATATGCACTTAGGTTCGATTAAAACACGTGTTTTTGTACACGTACTTTTAATCAGACATTTTGTTAATACTAGCCGGTTTGAAAGATAACCAAATTATCACATTTGATAAAATATGAGCTAATATTATATATCTCTTTTTAGTATCTCTCTTTTTGGTATTTGTATTTTGACAGAATACGGTATTTATACGAATATAGGAATTTGTATAAATACATGTATTTGTGTTTTAGTATAAATACGGGTATTCGTATTTTGATACGAATACGGTATTCGTATTTTGATACGAATACGGGTATATGTATTTGTAGCATATACTTGTATTAGTGTATGTGTACATGTGAGGTGGCCTATTTTTCTTTCTCATTTCTTCAAGATCTTCTAAGAAAAGTGTGGGCCTGTGACTCATCTAGTGAGTCACAATTCCACTCATGTTTTCTTTAAAGAGATGAAGAAAAGAAAAAGAAAGAGAATGATGTATATTTTTCCCCAAGCCATGCTTACTTGCTCCACCCTTAAGCTTCTTCTTCCTCTCTCTTGATTTTTGTCTATTGAGAAAGAAGAAAAGATAAGAGAGAACACTAAGAGATTAGTGACTACTATATCCTAGTGATCAATTCTTAGCAAGTTTTGATCATTAGTTGCTTCACTTTGTATTTTGTGTGAAGGTAGAGCCTAGGTGAGGGTACCTTCAGGTGGATCATTTTCGAAGAGGAAGACCGACTCTCAAGCTCGTTCTCAAAGACCAAGGAGCGTAAGAAGTGGCGTAGAAGATGAAGGACACGACTACAAAGGTTGTAATTACTAACTGAGTAGTTAACTTCTTCTAGTGTTTTTCTACTTTAGTGTTTGGATTCGATTCTAGGTCGTAGAGTTTGTGCTTTTGTTTAGAAAATTTTCATTTTGTATTCCGTATTGGCCGCAAGTTTGTGGCACGAGCACGAGCATCTACCAACACACTTAACACCTGTTTTATTATACATGTCATTTTACATTATTTTTGCACCTGTTAAACATTATAATTTCTTTGGAGACTTACCGGACGCAAGTTCGCGGACGGGCATTCCACCTATCTTTATTTCTTTAGAATGTTCGTCAGGTAACCTAAAGACTGAGGAGGAGGATCCTACTGCTGAGGATTATGACCAGACCACAGCTTAAGCTGACCTTTAGTTTTTCCTGTTCAGTTATTCATTACCAGTATGCCACTTGTTTAGGCATTTCATGTTATTTGCATTTTCTTTTCAGAACATCTATCCATGTAAATAAAGTTGTTGAATGAATGTAAATAAAGTATTTTGTTGAAAATTTCATGTTCTTATTATTCTTGCACTTTGTATAATTGCTTATTTACGCTTAACATATTTATTTTAAGAAATGGCCTTCTTAATATAAATATGTTGCGGATTTGTCACGTGATCATTACCGTCCATTGGAAAGCGGGGCGTGACGGTTTTATTGGTAGCCCATGCAGGTCCATTCTGCATGAAGTCGTAAGCAATATACTACAAGAATTATGAAATTCAACAACCTTTACATTTCTTTCAATTCAAATTTCCTTGAATCTATTCTTATCTTTCTTTTTATCAAGATAATGGATTCTTCCAACAACACCAGTACCAACATCAACGGCAATACACCACCATCTATTGTCGCATTTCTACTACCACCACCTGCTGCTGCCCTGCTTAACGAACAGACGATTCTTTTGGAGGCAATCAAGAGCCTACTGGAAGAACATCAGGAGTAGATTGCATTCCTTCACCAAGGATTGGCTTGTACTGAATTGGAGGCATCGGGCGTGAAGTAGTTTTGGGCATTGCAATCGAAAAACTTTTCTGGGAAAGAGAGCCCGCTAGAAACTGAAGAATAAGCTCAGAGCATCGAAGAAGATCTTGCAGTAGCCCAGGTTCCCGTAGTGGCTTGGGTACGTGTAGCGAATCTCCAGCTCACTGAAAATGATAGAGTCTGGTGAAAGGCGGAAGAGAGCCGTCTACTACAGCCAATTGAGTGGAAGACGTTCCGTGACCTCTTCGATGCCAAGTACTTCCCAGAGACTTCTCGGTTTGATATGGAACAACAATTCGTACACCTTCAGCATGGATCTATGTTGGTCAAATCGGTGGACGAGTATGACGGTGAATTTACCATGCTCAACACGTAATTTGTCGTCTTGAATTTGTTGGTTGTAACTCACATAAACATTTCTGACACCAATGTCATGTCAGGTTCGCTGCTCATCTGATACATACCGATGAGATCCGGGCAAGACGCTTTCAGCAAGGGTTAGACCATGAGATTCAGGTTGTCCTCGCAACTGGAGATTACCGGACCCATGAACTAGATCTGAAAGCAGCTCGATGCTACGATACAGTTGTGAAGAAGAAAGGAAGGCCACAGTCAGACGGTATGAAACGTCCTGCCAATCAGATTACCGGAGGAGCCTCTTCAAGGCCAGCTTCTACAGGACCGCCTAGGAGGCCTGGAGGACAGTCTGTCAATCGCAAGCCAGATTTCTGCGGCTGCTGTAAGAGACAGGAACATCAGATCAAGAACCGTCGTCGAGCCAATGGCCTTTGGCTGATCTGTGGATCGCCTTCTCACACTATTGGAGCATACCCTCAGAACCGAGCTGGATTAGCCCCTGCAGCTAAAACAGTTATTCAAGCTTCTCCCCCCCCCCCCGCGTATCTTTACATGCACCATCTGCACGAAGACCGCCAGTACCACCTCAGCGACGAGTGTATAATCAGGCACAGATGAGCATGCCGCGATGCCAGGCTTTCAGAATGTCGGTCGAAGAGGCCGAATCTACGGGTCAGGTTATCACTGGTATATCTCTTTCTTCCCTTTAAGCTATTTCAAATTCTAGTAGTCTTGTAATCCTTTCTATACCTAAACCTATCTGTAACACCCTAGTACATTTATACTATATATTTTGGCTATTTCAAATCTTGCGGCAAAATTCTTTACTATTGTTGCTATTGGGTTGCGAATGACGCAATTAGTAGCAATAGTTATTATATGACCCGACCCGCATTTTTGAAACCCAACATGGTTCGAGGTAATATCAAATATTTGCTAGTACAGTGTATCCATGAAAATCTAGAATATATATACATATATAATATATTTTAAGCTCTACATATCTTTTTATAATACAATATAAAACCAAATAATATTTTTCCCATCTAACCTTGTATGGAAAATTACCCCATATCAGGTGGTTGCGGCCATATATCATGTTCATATCATAAAGGTTAGACAGACTAGTAATTGGATCGCTACGTATATTTACGTAGATTTTATTTGGCGGTATATATTTTTAACTACAGAATATTGCATTATGGTTAAAATCCTTACGTATATTCTTTATATTTAAAAACTATATTTTTAGAGGGATACAGGTAATATTTGGAGTAATCTGGTATTATTCGCAAAATCCTACAATATATATATATATATAACTATATTATATAACAGTTTATATATAAATATATTATATAAATAAATTTTTTAAAATAAAAAAACTCCCTCTGTCTCTCTCTCCGTCCCCACTTCTCTCTCTCTCCCTATATAATATATATATAATATAATAATATAAAATTTTATTTAAAAACCCCCCTCTTTCTCTTCCTCGCCTTCTCTCTTTCGCGTCCCCGCTCACGCCGAACCCTAACCCACATTGTCTTCCTCTCGTCGCCGCCCTTCTCGTCGTCATCGCCCCTATCACCTCTTCCTCACCGTTAGCACCACCATCTCTTTTCCCCGAGACCTTGACTGAAGCCCGATACCCGACGCCAGAACCCATCACCCCCTCGTCGTCGACCTCGCCGGGACACGACCACCTGTTCATATCAGATTTTTGCATTTTTATATCGCCCATTCTTAATCACATTGAATATAAGTATGTACTTTTGATCCATGTCTGTTAAATAGTTGCAGGTTACAGGTTCTCAGCTCTTTAAAGTGAAATTCATGAAAAGTCGCAACAAATGTGGGACTACGATCAACAACAGATGAATGCTGATCTCCGCTAACCATTCGTATGAAGCCGCCTACCTGTTCAAGGGACAAAATGGCAAATCGTTGATCACTTCAATGCACAAAGCACAAGGGCAGCACAAGATCCAAGACTTCAAACGCGGAGCTCAAGGCAAAAGTCCACTGCTGAATATCTGGAAAAGAACTGAAGAGCTTTTAAGAAACCAAGTGTACCAAACAGAAGATAAAAGCAACTTGGAGAAGCCCTGAAAAGATAGCCCCATAATTCCACCAAATGGCCGCGGAACCACGGCCAAACAGGCACTTCTGCCGCGGTTCCGCAGCCGCGTATGCACATTGTCGGTGGCAGTGTCGGTGCGTTGACTCGGTTCTTTTGGGGTAGTTTTGTAAATTCGTGATTGGATCAGAATATAAATCTAGGGTTTTCCTATTTATAAATAGGAGAGCTCAAAACCAAATCTGGTGTGCCTCTTTTTATTAGAACTAGGATTTAAATTCTGTAATTCTTTTTCTTTCTCTATGAAAATTTGTAGTGAGTTTTGAGAGGTTATCAATAAAAAAAGAGTTCTTTTATTTATCTTGCATGCTTATTTTCTGCAATTTATTATCGCTTTTTATTATTTGCTAATCTAGTCATAATATTTAATTTTGTTTTTCTTTTGTTTTTCTCTCTTCTATTTTTCTTTATCATTAAACAACGATGATGCTTGAATAAGATCCTTGCCTAGGTGAGGTCTCAAATAGCTAGTTGTAAATTCCTCTTAACCTAAATTCTTTCTATCTTCTCTCTTTTTTATCTTTTTAATAGGTGAGTAATTTCTCACTTGTTAGGGCAGGAGAAGGAAGATTTGAGAGAAGGAAATCTCTCTCACTCTTTTCTTTGCCCAACACCTTAATTCGGACTCCCTTTAATTTAACCACAATCCGCTCATTACGGCATCCTATCCTACATGATAGCGGTGATTCCCTAGTTAGACCGGTTGTGGTTGAATTAACCAGAGGTTAGGGCTCAGAGACAAGAACGGAAGGATAAGGACTAAAAGGAAGAAACTAAGTATGGAAAGTCTAGATTATACTTGCAAGTTCCTTCCTAGTCGTGCTAATCCCCGTTGTTGCCAATTACCTTAACACCGATATTAAAATGGGCATTGAAATAGGTGAGATATTCCTAACTCGTACTAACCTAATCCTAACCCTAGCAAGTCATTTATCATCTTTTATCTCGTTAGTAGATCTTAACACAAAACCCAAAATATTTGGATTTAACTCGTTAAAATATAAAGAAAAAGATTCCATCTCCCTGTGGATCGACCCGTACTCAACCGGCTAGCTACCAAGCGACACCGTCTTGATTGCGGTAATTAAAAATTAAGAATACGCAAAAACGTAACAATCAAATGGCGCCGTTGCCGGGGAGATGGTAGTTTATTTCTTTGTGTAATTTCGGGTTAAAAAAATAAATAAAATAAAATAAAAATTGAAAAATTGAAAAAAATTAAAGTTTTTTTACGAAAAAAATCATCTTGATATTTTTTATTAGTTTTTGTGAAAATGTGCATGCTTGGAGCAAATTCTAGTTCAGTTCTGGAGCAAACTCAGTGAACAAATCAAGATTCAAGGCATCTAAACAGGAAGAGGAGAACCACATCAGCACAGAGAAATTTTTTTGAAGCAGTCAAACGTCTGAACAGCCGCGGAACCACGGCATAAGCTCAAGTTTGACCACGGAACCGCGGTCAACTGGTGACGTCAGCAACCCATTTCTCTGTGAGTATTCCAATTATTTCCTCCTCTCCTCTAAACTCCACTGACAAATTTTTCTGCAGCATTCTTTGCACAAATTCTCTTCCCCTCCAATAAACTGATTTTTGTGCAGGATTCTTTGCGCGGCAGCCAAAATAAATTTTTTTGAAAGTGTTTTAAATTTTTGGTTGTTACTGCTTTGCATAAATAATACGGACTTTTAAGGGGCTATAACACCAATTCAGATTGGGTGGGGATTTCATCACACTTGCTAAGACCCAAAAAATCACTAAAAGCATACGCATCACCCTTGAGCTTAATGAAAAAATACCTAGACTCAGTCAACTAAGGACTGTCGTGCTCAATAAAACAGTGGAAGGTTGTGGGCATTCAATCGTTTATCTAAACTTGACTTTGTGGTGCTTAGGTTAGACAAGTGAGAAAGGTAATTTTAAAAGGCCCGTCTCACGGTGATTCGTGAGCGGAACCCTCCTTTCTTCATTTGTGCTTACCTGGCCACAATTGGCAGTAAAGAGGCAATTTGAGAGACATCTCACAACTTGTCACTTTGGAACAGTTAGGAGCGGTCTAGTGGACTTTGAAAACCATAGCTCTAGGTTTGATTGTGCATGTTTTAACTGTGATTGTTTGAAATTGTGCCGTAGGTCCGTACATGTTTTTGCAAAACACTTTCTAAAAAAAAATTCAAAAATTTCTAAACTCCAAAAAAAAAAACAATTTTTTTTATATATAAATAAAAATAATAATAATATAATTACAAAAACAAAAAAATCACATTCTTTTTCTTCTCCTTTCTCTCATTACATCATGGGTAGCTTACCTCGCAAAACTCTTGCCGAACTTTGGTACCCACAACCAGACATTACTTCCTACGGTTCTTGTTTTGGTCGAATTTCGAACGACCCCTCCATGCCCAAAATTTCTTTGAAAGATCGGATAGACGCGTCCAGGACAACCAATTGGACTCCGCAATTCACCTTGTATCAACCATTTCAACTTTCACCACCTTCTTACGTTGATACTCCTTTTTCGAGTCCTGTTGTAACTCCGAAACTCATGTCTATTGCTGAACATATTGAACAATCTCGTAACCGATCTTTCACTCCTTTCACCACTGCGAATTCTTTGGATCAACAATTCCATTCACCTTCTTATCCGTATGTTGATCATACTCCTATCCAACCATTCTATTCCTATCCATCCTACTCAACTTTTGCACCTTCCCTGGACATTGCTTTTACACAGCCATTTGGGAGTTTTCAGTATCCAAACAACTTTGAATTTTTTAATGAAACTCCTTCACAACCCATGTCTAGTCTAGAACAGTCGTTGGAAGACTTTAGGGTAGCGTCATACCAACAGATGATGGATTTGAATGCGTCCATGGCCGCCCTTATACAACCTAGTGACCCGGTAGCTAGTTTCCAACTAGCTCCAAATTTTCCAATGTATGATGAGGCGGTTGGACAGAATGAGAATTTGAGTGGAGAGAGTGAGCTGTGCACCTTTCCAAATCAAACCTACCCATCCCCAATTGAATCCCACAACTCCGGTTTTGAATGTCTATCAAGTGTCCCAAATGATTCACCAGTGAAAGATAGAAGTTTAATGAGTTGTGCGACTTTATAGTATCTGATTTACCTGATTGTGAAGGGTCCCTTTCAAGTGAAACCATCACCAATCCTTTTGACCTCTACACCTCCATCTTAAAACCTGAATTAATTGATATCCATGCTTTTGATGAGGTGTCTGAGAAATTTAATTTTCACTTGATCGAGAATATTGACGCTGGGAATATTTTGGATGACAAACCCACAGATTTGGATGAGTTTCTCTCTCCAATTTATCATCCCGAGTCATTAACTGTTTTTCCCGAACTTCATAAGCGTCTGGATTTTGATGATAATTGCATGGATAAGATAACTTTTGAAGGGAATTTTGAGGATAGTATTGAGGATGAACCAGTTTTGTTTGATGAGTCGGATTTTCTAATTCATCCTGTCCCTTCCACTGACTGTGTACACCCCCCTGAACCTTTAACTTTAACCCTTCCTAAATCACTCCTCTTCATCCTTTCCATCGTTCCGACCGTGCAAGAAACCGTATCACTTTCATTTTCAATGTCTGGTTTACCAAGTTCGACGTACCCATATTTTCTCACGAATCTTGAGGGATTTGACCTCATTTCTCAGTGGGATGATAGATTAGCACAATCGCTTTTTACACATCGGTCATTACAAATTGTGCTAATTTATACACTCCATTTCCACCCTCAAGTTCGTATTCCACTTCTTTCTCCCACTTTCTCTGGTTCTTCTTCTAATCTTCCTTTAATGATAGCGAGTGTTAATGAATCACAATCCTATATTTTGAGTTCTATAATTCTAGAAAAACAACTTGATTTAGACTCTTTTGAGAATAAGGTAGATGAGCCTTATGAGTCTCCTACCTCCGTAATTTTTGAAAAATCAAGTGTGTTGAATTCTGGCTCGACACTTATTGACATTGAAACATTTAATCGGACCATCGATGAAAGTTTCGAAAATATTTTCACCGACGAACTCGCATTCCTAAACGACACGGATTTTGTGATTAATCAACCTCCACCTGAAGAAGACGAACCACCACCATTTCTTCTTATCCCATACGAGAATGTGACCATTCTTCCCATTCATAATCATCCACATTCTTGTTTCCGTTCACAATTATTGTTTCGTCTCTACAAATCGAGACGTAAACCTTTTCCATTACACCACTTATCTTTACCCCATTTCTTTCTTACTCTATACAACAGGTTCTTCCATCAACCGATGCGCTTCACTGATAAATTCTTCGAATGGTTGGTATTGACTTTTGGTCTTTCCAAAGCTTGCCATTGACCAATAACTTTGACCTCCCTCTTAAAAAAAAAAGAAAACCTTATTTAATTCAAGTTTAGGGGAGGGATATATTTTGGCTCTTGAAAAGAAAATTTTTACTAAATTGTAAGCCAAAAATAAGTTTGGGGGAGGATTTTCATGTTCATATATTCTTATCCCCATTAATAATTTTTCCTCACAAGCTTACAGATTTTTGAGCTTTAACAGATGATAACAGTGAGGACACTGTTGTAAACAAATTTGGGGGAGGTTTGCGCTTATTTACGCATCATTTTGTATCATACTTTGCATAAGCACAAAACATATATAAAAAAATATTTTTTTAAGATAATAAAATATTAGAAAATGAAAAATTACATCCAAAAGATTAGAATAATTTAAGAAAACCAAGAAAGTTAGAAGTTTTCTTAAATGAAACTAGTAATAAATAGTTATGAGCTATTGTCCCAAGGGTTAGTAAGATGAAAGAAGTCACTAATCTGATGATAAAAATAAGTCTGAAAAATAGTTCATATTCTGGAAGTCAAACATTTGAATTTTGATACCCTACTATATGCACTTACACACATCTTGAAACTTGGGATAGCAGAGAATACCTTGAAATGCTCTTGTCTAAAAACCAAAGTATGAAGGAAAATAATAAATGAAAAATAAAAGATAAAATGGTGAAAAGAAAAATGAACACTGGTTTTGTTATCACCAAGGCAGCAATAAGAAAATATAGTAAGGGTGCTTCATCACCTAGTGCCTTAGACCAACTGGTTTGGGAGTCACTGCTAAGTCCTAGGTGTTGCAAAAAGAGGAATTACGCCTAAATGCGTAAGCACATTTTGTAATTGGTCGTTTAGTACCTCAAGAAGTATTAACGATCGCATGAAGGATGTGTGAGCAATTTCATCTAGAATTCACCAATTAAAAAGTATTTTGGAAGATAGACAAGAGTATGATAGCTTGAATTGAATTCTCTAAGTGTAAGAATGTCTTTTACATACACGTAGGGGTATATGATCAATGTATGGAAGAAGATAGGGAGGAAGACTAAAGACGATATTTTATTGAGGAATGATGTGGTTTCTAATATCTTTTTACGACCATTAAGATATGGCTCATAGCAACTGAAAAACTGGTGTAGTTGAAAACTCTTAATTTTCAAGTTCTTTCTTTCATAATTTATATCTTTGTATGTAACTTTCACTATTCTTTCTTTTATTATAGGATTTTGTGGGTAGTATCCGCTGAAAACCCTCAGGAGACAACACTCCTCCTATTAGGGACACCTAGAGGTTTAACGGCTTGTTGCATGAGCTCAGTGCAATCGCGTTCCCTGCAAAAGTGAGGTTAGGATTTTTCGAGAATAAAATTGGCTTTGCTCGGGACGAGCAAAAGATAAGTTTGGGGGTATTTGTTCATATCAGATTTTTGTATTTTTATATCGCCCATTCTTAATCACATTGCATATAAGTAGGTACTTTTGATCCATGTCTGTTAAATAGTTGCAGGTTACAGGGTTCTCAGCTCTTTACAGTGAAATTCATGAAAAGTCGCAACAAATATGGGACTACGATCAACAACAGATGAATACTGATCTCTGCTAACCATTCGTATGAAGCCGCCTACCTGTTCAAGGGACAAAATGGCAAATCGTTGATCACTTCAATACACAAAGCACAAGGGTAGCACAAGATCCAAGACTTCAAACGCGGAGCTCAAGGCAAAAGTCCACTGCTGAATATCTGGAAGAGAACTGAAGAGCTTTTAAGAAACCAAGTGTACCAAACAGAAGATAAAAGTAACTTGGAGAAGCCCTGAAAAGATAGCCCCACAATTCCACCAAATGGCCGCGGAACCACGGCCAAACAGGCACTTCTGCAGCGGTTCCGCGGCCGCGTATGCACATTGTCGGTGGCAGTGTCGGTGCGTTGACTCGGCTCTTTTGGGGGTAGTTTTGTAAATTCGTGATTGGATCAGAATGTAAACCTAGGGTTTTCCTATCTATAAATAGGAGAGTTCAAAGCCAAATCCGGTGTGCCTCTTTTTATTAGAACTAGGATTTAAATTCTGTAATTCTTTTTCTTTCTCTATGAAAATTTGTAGTGAGTTTTGAGAGGTTATCAATAAAAAAAAGAGTTCTTTTATTTATCTTGCATGCTTATTTTCTGCAATTTATTATTGCTTTTTATTATTTGCTAATCTAGTCATAATATTTAATTGTGTTTTTCTTTTGTTTTTCTCTCTTCTATTTTTCTTTATCATTAAACAACGATGATGCTTGAATAAGATCCTTGCCTAGGTGAGGTCTCAAATAGCTAGTTGTAAATTCCTCTTAACCTAAATTCTTTCTATCTTCTCTCTTTTTTATCTTTTTAATAGGTGAGTAATTTCTCACTTGTTAGGGCAGGAGAAGGAAGGTTTGAGAGAAGGAAATCTCTCTCACTCCTTTCTTTGCCCAACACCTTAATTCGGACTCCCTTTAATTTAACCACGATCCGCTCACTACGGCACCCTATCCTACATGATAGCGGTGATTCCCTAGTTAGACCGGTTGTGGTTGAATTAACTAGAGGTTAGGGCTAAGAGACAAGAACGGAAGGACAAGAACCAAAAGGAAGAAATTAAGCATCGAAAGCCTAGCTTATACTTGCAAGTTCCTTCCTAGTCGTGCTAATCCCCGTTGTTGCCAATTACCTTAACGCCGATATTAAAAAGGGCATTGAAATAGGTGAGATATTCTTAACTCGAACTAACCTAATCCTAACCCCAGCAAGTCCTTTATCATCTTTTATCTCGTTAGTAGATCTTAACACAAAACCCAAAATATTTGGATTTAACTCATTAAAACATAAAGAAAAAGATTTCATCTCCCTGTGGATCGACCCGTACTCAACCGGCTAACTACCAAGCGACACCGTCTTGATTGCGGTAATTAAAAATTAAGAATACGCAAAAACATAACAATCATCACCACCCGACCACCTCCATCACCTTCCCCTTCTCGTCGGCAACACCAGAGTACCCACACCCCACCACCGCACCATCTTCTTCTCCTTCTCCTTCTCAATCCCCGATCACCTTCAACCCCCTCACCGGCCACGACGCCTCGCTTTCGGCCTCCCCGTCACCTCGTCGCCACTATCTCTTTTGTCGTCTCTAACCCAAAACCCCAGCAACACCAGCAGTCCATCTTCTTCTTTTCTTCTTCTTTCTTCTTCTTCTTCTTTCTTCTTCTTCTACTTTCTTCTTTTCTCTTTTCTTCTCTTCTCTTGATCTCCGATTGGTTTGCCGGAGTTGCGCAGGTCGCCGATGATCCAACAACCTAGTCACCGTCATCGTCTAGCCCAGTTACCACATCACGCAGTTGCTCAGTCAGGTCAAGTTCTACATACGTGAGTTTGGTATCGTGACGTTATTCGGCGTCGAAACGTTATATCCGGATACTCGTCATGAGATTCGATCAGGCAAGTTCTAAACTTGCAACATGCTATTTTGTTATATCAATATTTATATGATTAACTATAGTACATATGTTTTATTATTCAGTAAATAGTATCGATTTACAGTTTTATAGCATCATCCTGTATCCGTACCAAAAATGGGTTATCTAGTTGTATACCGGATCATCACAATATTATCATACTACTATATCAGTTCAGTATGTTTTCTAGATTTCAATATACCTGGTAACAGATGTACAACGATTATTACAGATAGATACATATACATCCTGGCATTAGTTGTGTTTACCGTGTTTCGATATTTGTTACAGTTTTACATTTGGTGTCTATTTTGGTTAAAATATATTGCATGGCATGTTCACGGCCCATTGCCAGACTTGTTACTTGGATCTTTTACTAATGCCGACGATCCTAATTTATTGTCCTGACGGACGTGACTTGTTGTCTACATAGAAAAGACCTGTACCTGCTTGATCCTGTATTGACATTAGACTTATATTTTCAATACCTGACTTGAACACCAAAACCTAGGGGTAAGGGGAAATCAATAATGAAACCTGACTTTTAACTCAACAGTTCGATACTTCCAGATACTAATCAGTCGATACGGGCTTTGGCCGGCCCCGGAATGATGCTGCTGACATCATTCATCTGTATATGATACCTGTTTTTACTGCTTAGCGGCATGTCTCGGATTCAACCCCGAGAGTCTTGACCGTGGTCCCGGGCACGCACAGGATATTGTTGAGTTACATCGACGATTCCATTAAATTGATTTCAAAAACTTGTAGAATAGATAACCTAGAAGCACATACTTTAGGGTACAGATCACATACCTATACCTCACTGTTTTATACCTGTGTTTATTATTTATAATCATGTTTAATCATAGTATCTTATCGTGGTTATTACTATTATTTTGATATTTATGACGCACCGACGTCTGGGTTTTGCATGGCCCAGTTCCTCTGACATTGTCGCAGGTAGATCAGGAGTATTTTAGCAAGCAAGCCGAGCAATAAGGAGCTAGATGTTTAGTTTTAGAGATGCTTAGTTTACTTATTTCCGTATTTTTATTTTTATCGATGTGAGCCCATAAGGGACGTGTTTCAGATATTATTATTTATTGGATCTTGATTCGTTTCCGCTATATGCATTTCTTTACTTTTTCTACTGTGGCAGATGGACACGTGTTAGCTAGATTTTATTTTATTGTTCTTAATATCCGAGTGACAGCCGTAATGTGACTATGGAAGGATCTTTCCTCACCATAGGTAGCATGGTTGGCTTTGTCACGTGTCGTGTTTACGTATTTTGGGAAGCGGGGCATGACAGAGTTTGTTTGGTATCAGAGACATCGGTTTTAGGTTAGCTGGGTTTGGTTTCTTTTGTAGTTGGGAATTGGACCCAATACACTAACCAGGAAACCCAGAATTTTAGAATTTTAGGAACATGTCCTGCTATATTGTTATCTTGTCATTCAAATTCTTAAATCTTATCTTTCCCTTAACTCTTATATTTTGATGATAAATGCTCTCGGTCCTTTTATAGGTTCTGCAATGTTAAACCTTAGATGTCATGTTGAAGTGGGTATAAAGAGGATCAAGACCCTGATTTTTTACATCCTACGGCTGCCAGACGACTGCGCAACCGCCACCCATATAGCTCTTTAACCGCGGATCCGCTACCTTATGGTGGAGTTGTGACTTCGGATTTCTCGTGCCTTTTCTTCTCGATATTTGGAGATCCTTCTGATAAAAAGATTCTGAAAATATATCTTTTAGTCTCTGCCGTTGCGAGATTCTTCAATTTACTTTTAATATTCGGCAGAAAAGCCAGAAGTTGTTCGAGAGTTCGAGGATGTCTTCCTTGAAGATATAATAGGTTAGCCTCTTAATCGAGCTCTTGAATTTATTATTGATTTACTACCTGGTGCGCAGCCAATATCTAAAGCTTCGTACAGTCTAAGTTCGGATGGGTTAAAGGAGATTCGAATGCAGTTAGACAAACTTCTAAAGAAGGGTTGGATCAGACCCAGTACATCATCTCGGGGATCCCCGATGCTCTTAGTGAAGAAGAAGGAAGGCACCTATCCCATGTGCATCGACTATCGGGCACTGAACGAAGTTACTATCAAGAACAAGTACCCACTCTCTCGTATCGACGACCTTTTCGATCAACTAAGCGGGTCTTGAGTTTTTTCCAAGTTATATCTTCATTCAAGATATCATTAGGTGAAGGTCAAGGAGTCCGACATTCAGAAAACTTAGCCCATGATACATCGGGCACTTCGGCATAATGGAACGGGTAGGATATGTGGCATATCGTATAGCACTACCATCATCATTGGAGGGAGTGCATAACGTATTTCATATATCTCAGCTACGCCGTTATGTGAGTGATCCTAGTCATATACTCGATCACTCAGAGCTTACTGCACAGACCGATCTGACTTGTGAGCAGCAGCCAGTCGAGATTTTAGATTGGAGGGAGAAGTCGTTACGGAACAAGGTGGTGTAACTAGTCCGAGTGATGTAGAAAAAAGGATTCACTTGAAGAATCAACCTGCGAACGAAAAGATGATATGCGTACACGATACCCTCATTTATTTGAAGTTTAGTACTTTTTATAAATTTTAAGGACGAAATTTTTATAAGGAGGATAGGATGCAACGACCCTGAAATCCCTGTACGTTTGTATCAAGTTCAATGTAAATATGAAGGTCTGTTTCAGCACTGACTATGAGTTATAAGTAATTATTGTTAAATAAAAGCAAGAAACTCCTTATATCTCATTGGTTAAGTCTCTTCACTGCTGTCTTATAGTATGCGTGTTCGAATCCCATCAGCCCTAATTATTTTAATATTTTTTCTTTTAACGTTTTGGAAGCCCAATAGTTTGCACGGGAATTTCACGGAGATACCAAAAGTCACAACAAAAATAAAGTGGATAAATGAGTTATTTAAACCAAATTAAAAACCTGGCACGAACCCCGAGAAGTTTTACCCCCTCTTGGCCGCCTAAAAAATCCAAATAAGTGCTATCGGCGGCCTGGGTATGACCAAATAGGCCCGTGATCCGTCCGTACATCCTTTCAGCTCCTCACTACCCTTTTTCAAACTCTAAAACTTCTGTAATTAACCCAGAAAGCACCAGTCTCTTCCTCTACCCCATTACTCTCTTCTTAATTCATTTTAAACCCATTTTAATTCACCATATCTCTTTTTCTCTCCCTATAAATACTTAGCCATCTTACCTTACTTCCCATTTCTGAAAATTTCATTAAATCCTCTCAAAAGATCCTCCAAGTTCCAAGCCAAGTTTTTAGAAATCAAGGAAATTCAAGCTCATCTCCTTCCTCTCGCGTAGTTGATCCCAAACTAGTTCCTCGGCGCATCGTTGGTCTCGGTTCTTCCAACCGAAACTTCTTCTCATTTCTCATTCGTACGAGTGCGAACGCGCAACTTGTAAGTCTTCTATCGATATCTCTCCTTGTTCTTATTCCACCATCGTCACAATACTGTAAACTAAAGTTTACAACAAAACAATATATAAATATTTCGTTACAAATCTTGACTTGTTAGTCATCATTTTGATGAATAATTTTAAGAAAACAAACATTCAATACTACCATTCTTACAAACCACATACTACACCTAATCCATATAATTTTTCTTTAAAAAAATGGAAGTTGTTTTCATGTTAGCATAATATTAGAAAATAACGATAAAGTACCCTAGTTAATATTCTCGTTAATATATTAGTTCCTAAGATATGTTAATATAGATCATGCATGGGGTAACGACCTACCCCACATGCACACATGGAAAACATAGCGCGATACCTTATCTATAATAAATTTTTTTGAAAGAAACGTATTTCGCTAAAATACCCTCAAGTTGAAAATATGATGTTTAAACCTCTTTCCTGTGCAAATACGTCTCTACAGCTCTCTTTAGGAGACTCATTTATGAATAGTGCAAATTGTCGCACATCCTTGGGATGGTAGAGTGAGATGTAGAACTCCTCACGGAGAATTCGATCTCGAAAAGAATAAAATACGATTTTTAAAGAAAATACGATATTTTAAAACAAACTTAAAAAAATTGCAAATAACTTGAAACATATGTTGTAATTTTAAAGACAAACAAATTCGTGAAAATCAGATATATACTCTAAAATGAAAATATTAAAGTTTTTAAGAAAATACCCTCAGGTGTCTAAAAGATAGATTTTTCAAAAAAATACCATAAACTTTTAAAACCTAGGTTTTATCACTAAAATACCTTTAAATCTAAAATACATTTTTATAAAACTCTTGACATTTTAATTGAAATGCTTTTATCAAAATTACCCTCGAGGTTTATTTTTAAAACATTTTACATAAAACCCCATCGAGTAATGCAAACATGTAAATACATATAATAAATAACTTGAATAAATATTTAAAGACCTTATATTAATAATGGATTAAGCGGTACCAAATCTCTAGACCTCGGGGAGCTGGAGAAAAAGGTGCTTGCCTATCCAGATTAGATAACACTGCAAATTAAAGGAATAATCAATGGAAATCATCTTTGAAAAAGACATAAATTCTGTCGTCCATATGTAGCGGTTGCCCGATTATTTTTAAACTTATGATCTTCAAAAGATAAATCTTTTGATAAGATATAATTAGAACTTGAACTCAAATCCAAACTTGACTTGAATTCCAATCTAAGTTGAACTTGAACTCAAACTCAACTTGAACTTGAATTCTTGAACTTGACCTAAATACTTGAATCCAATATATAAACGAACCCAACAACAACAACAACAACAACTGAGCCTTTTATCCCAAGCATATGGGGTAGGCTACATGAACCAACATGAGAATCACGCCGGGTCCAGCACATGAATCCTCTGCCTCCACTCACTCCTATCGAACAATATACTTTCATTGAGTTCTTTGGCAACCATATCGTTTCGTATCACCTCCATCCATGTTTTCTTCGGTCTCCCTTTTGTCATTTTTCTATTCCCCATATCGAGAGTATCTATTTGTCGAACCGGTGCTTCCATAGGTCTGTGTCGCACATGACCAAACCATCTTAGCCGGTTTTCCCGCATCTTCTCCTCCACAGGTGCTACACCAACTTTTGCACGAATATCCTCATCTCGCACCTTATCTTTTCTAGTGTTACCGCACATCCAACGAAGCATGAGTATCTCCGCTATGGGCATCTTCTGTGTATGATGCTTCTTAAGAGCCCAGCATTCTGTACCATATAATAAGGCAGGCCGAATGGCGCTCCGATAAAACTTCCCTTTCAATTTTAACGGAAAGTTACGATCACACAAAATCCCTGCCGCACTCCTCCATTTCAACCAACCAGCTTGGATTCTTTGATTAACATCACTATCGATCTCCCCATTCTTTTGGATGATGGAACCTAGATATCTAAACTGGTCGCTCGGTGATATCTCTTACCCTTCCAATGTTATACCAATATGGTTTTGACTTCTCTGGTTACTAAATTTGCAATGCATATATGCTGTCTTGGACCTGCTCAATCTGAACCCCCGAGATTCCAATGTTTGCCTCCATAATTCCAATTTGGCATTAACCCCTGCTTTCGTCTCATTTACTAGAACAATATCATCAGCGAATAGCATACACCAAGGTACCTCATCTTGGATAGTTCTAGTAAGCTCATCCATCACGATGGTAAACAGGAATAGACTTAATGCAGATCCTTGATGTAAACCAATTGTAATCGGAAAATCACTCATTAGGCCGCCGCAAGTTCTGACATTTGCCACTACTCCATCGTACATATCCTTGATTATGTCAATATACTTGACGGGGACCCCCTTCTTCATCATTGTCCCCCATAATACCTCTCTAGGTACCTTGTCGTACGCTTTTTCTAAATCAATAAATATCATATGCAAATCTCTTCTCCTCTCTCGAAAACGCTCGACAAGTTGACGATGCAAATGAATAGCCTCTGTCGTCGATCGTCCAGGCATGAACCCAAACCGGTTCTCTGTTATCTTAATATCCTTCCTTAGCCTGTGTTCAATCACTCTCTCCCAAAGTTTCATGGTGTGATGTAATTCCACGGTAGCGCCCCGGCCGTCTAACAGACGCCAAATGCGGAACAAAAACTTTTAACGAACTGGCGCTATCGTGTACCGTAACCCGGATCTGCCATTAAAGCTAAACTAACAAATTGCAAAGGGGTAGAAACGTTATACCGAATGATCCGAGTCCTTCGGTCTTCAACCATCATCCCATGCTTGTTGCGGCTGCTCCGATCTCCTGAAACTCCAATCTTCTCGTCCAGGTGGCACCACGTCGACGGATCTTTAAACGGACTCCCGCCTCTGAACCGAGGCAACTCGATCGTCAAGTTTGCTAAAAAAGATGACCAAGATGAAGTAGAGAATGAGTAGAACACTTTGTCTCGTTACGTCCAAGGTTATGGACGAACGGTTAATGAAGTTGCCTTTTGGATCGATACGAAATGAGAAATGAAGTATATCAATTTCCATGAACCAAAGTCCTTAATCTTTTCAAACAACAACCATCATTTCCTCTCAAGGAGGTGGCCGGCCATATAAAGAGGAGGGGGTGAGTGTAGGAGCAAGGGGGAGGTGACCACAAGAACAAAGCTTATCATTACACCAAGTATGAACACGATTAAAGCAAGTGATGAATCATTAAGCTTAGTCACCAAAACATTAATGGAACAATTAATGCAACCATGAGTCACTAATCCTAGTCATCATCTAGAAACTTCTAGATGCACGACTCATCTCATGACTCACCCTCTAGAAGAAAAGATAAATCCGTATTTAACCGAATGTTAAAATACGGCTGATAGAAAACTGAAAACTGGCAACTTCTAAAAGTTATCCTGAAACGAATTTCAGGATAACCCCGTATTAGTATAAACATACCCGCATTTGTATTACGACCGAATACAAATGCAACTGAGACAAAGATATTATATCTACACAGTATAATACTGGGTTCCGGCTTAAACCAAAGCCTACCAGTATTATCTGCCCGAAAAACGACACGTGCGAAAACGCACGTGCTTTTTCCGAACCTTGCCATAACACCATACGGCCTCTACAACGTTTTGCCCGAACTTGGGAAAGTGTCTGTGGGGGACTCTAATGACTCATCAATATACTGGCACTGGGTATAACCCCTAGCACGTCAGAGGTACAAGCTGCACGTAACGTTTTGCCTATGTATTGATTGGAAAGGAAGCTGACGAGCGAACTCATCTATAAACCCTACTGAGCCTGACAGTGACAATGTATATACAGTCCGGTCCATTCGTCTAAAGAGTATCGCATATCGAGTCTAGGGGGGTGGATAAAGTCAGACCCCTAATAACGCGATAAATCGTGTCGGCATGAAGCCCATCACTACCTGAGAAACTACTGATCCAAATCAGTAATCCTCCACTACCTCGGCCGAGGATTCCTAGTGATGGCCACCCGTGCACTGCGTGACATCAACCCCCAATACCGGGAGAGACGAATCCCCGAGATCCGCTCACTTGCCTCCAATGTGGCTCGGGACTGTACCCAACTAAAACCTGTTTGCACAACTCCTTTGAGCGTGGTAGGGTAGTAATCTAAGCACAGTGGGAATTCACATGAGACAAACGACGATCTCAGGTCGATGAACTAACCTGTACACATGTCACCAGGGAATTGCTATCTGACGATATGTATAATACCAACTAGCAGATTCCCGGCGAGTCCTGTCCGGTGTACTCATAACCCAATGAGCACCTGTATACATCTTAGGTGATCAAACTGACACCAATGGCTTGTGAGACCGGCCATCGCCCTTCGTCGGGGTCTCGACTGTATACACTAGTCTACTCTGGAGTATCGATGCCCTGTCTCGAAAACTCCCACGACTAGGGACACTTTAAGGATGTGCTTACAGACCCCAGCTCCCACGTATATGATCGCCATCATACTGCTGGTAGTCAAGCAAGAATCCTATGGGCTCTATCAATCATGCAATAGCGAACTAAAGCATGTATACGATGATAAAGACAAACCAGATAGCATACTACCATCTCGAGCTAGACTGTCATATCGGTATAGGTCCTTCCTCAATCATTGCAATCACGTACCTGTGATCCAATAATTGACTTTGAGGGCACTATCTCCAACATGTGACACATAAGTTTTATTCCACGGTAGTTTGAGCAACTTTGAATGTCACCCTTGTTCTTGTAGATAGGTACAAGGATACTTTTCCTCCATTCATTTGGCATCTTTTTTGTCTGCCAAATCTTATTAAATAGATCTGTCAGCCATTTAACGCCTATTTCTCCTAAGCATCTCCAAATCTCGATAGGAATCCCTTCAAAACCAACCGCTTTTCTTAAACTCATTCTGTTCAAAACTTCTTTAGCCTCAGGTAGTCTTATTTTACGCATGAAATCACGGTTTATATCTTGAGATTGAATGACAAGTCCATCCAAATTCTTAGTAAAGCTCTCATTGAACAATTTGTCAAAATAATCTCTCCAACTTTTCTTGATATCCTCATCTCGAACTAAAACCTTCTGATTTTCATTTTTGACACACTTCACCGCACATAAGTCTCTAGTCTTCCTTTCCCGCATCCAAGCAATCCGGTATATATCATTTTCAGCCTCTTTAGTGTCTAATTTCTCGTACACCTCCTTGTAGACCTTAGATTTAGCTTTCCAAACAGCTTTCTTAACTTCCTTTTTAGCCATTTTATACTTCTCAAATCTCTCCACATCTATACTTTTCTTCAAATATTTATAAGAATCTCTTTTAATTTTAATAACAGCCTTTACTTCTTTACGCTACCATGATGTGTCATTAGATGGTAGAGCACCACCTCTCGACTCACCAAGTAGATCTCTAGCTACCTTCTTGATACAACTAGCCATTTTGTTACATGTTCTGTCTGAATCATCTTCCGACTGCCAATCCGCGTCTTGGACAACACGATCTATAAAAACCTTTTGGTTACCTTCTTTCAATCGCCACCATTTAATTCTAGGCTCTATCTTACATCTAATCTTCCTAGGTCCTCTTCTAAATCGAAAATCTAGAACTAAAAGTCTATGTTGAGTGGTTACTCTCACCTGGCATTACCTTACAGCCGATACAACAACCTCTATCTATTCTTCTCGTTAGAAAAAAGTCTATTTGACTAGCACTTGATCCGCTCCTAAAAGTGATAAGGTGGGACTCTCTTTTCCTAAACCAGATGTTTGCTAAGATCAAGTCATAAGATAAGGCAAAATCTAGAATCGAGTCACCTACTTCATTTCTTTGTCCAAAACCAAAACCTCCATGGATAGTATCAAACCCCTACGACTAGTACATACATGTCCATTAAGATCACCACCAATAAATAACTTCTCTCCACTAGGTATATTTTGCACCATCCCGTCTAAATCCTCCCAGAATAGACGCTTACTAGCGTCATCAAGACCTATCTGTGGTGCATAAGCACTAATAATATTAAGGATCTCTCCACCTAGAATAAGCTTAACCAGTAAAATTCTATCACCTTTTCTCCTAATCTCAACTACATCCTCAAGGAACCGTCTATCTATGATTATGCCTACCCCATTACGATTTTTATCTCTACCCGTATACCAAACCTTATAACCCCAAGGCTCTATGACTCTACTCTTTTCACCTACCCATTTAGTTTCTTGCAAACACATAATACCAACTCTCCTCCTAATCATCACCTCCACTAATTCTATTAGTCTACCCGTAAGGGAATCTATGTTCCAGGAAGCTAGACGGTTCCTATGAAATCCTTGCTTATTTGTCACTACACCCGGGGTCCGATGTAGCACGCCGTTTCTAGACGACGACCTTTGCTTATTTGTCACTACACCTGGGATTCGATGTAGCGCGCCGTTTCTGGACGACGACCCTTGCTTATTTGTCACTACACCCGGGGTCCGATGTAGCATGCCATTTCTGGATGATGACTTAGAAGCCCTTGCATACTTAACACTACACCCGGGGTCCGATGTAGCGCGCCATTTCTGGACGACGACCTAGAAGCCCTTGCGTACTTAACACTACACCCGGGATCCGATATAGCGCATCGCTGAGTAGGGGACGCCCCAACGATATTCTTATTATGGTTCATGTCATAGAATGTGACAAAGTTTTACGTTGGCTGTCACAAGCCTACCACAACCCTCACCCTTTCTCATCCGGACTCAGGACCGGCAACGGTGGGTTTATAAACGAATCCAACAAGTATACCTGAAACCAATTTGACTCGAACCATGAATACAAATGACATAACTTACACTTGACACGACTACATGATTACATGAACTCAATCTTGATATCATATCACCTTTTGTATTCATGGACTCGATCAAGACTTGTAACCTTAATTATAGTCTAATATACGCAGGATGTTGAGATAGTTCAAGTGTGAATCCAACGGAATCTCAGGAGTCCCCCTAGTTCATGAATCCATGTCTACTAACAAAAACAATCTATCATGAGGGCTCGTGTTTCCAAGCCTCTAGGACCCTACTCTTAGGTTTGGAATACTTTAACACTAGGTTGAAGTTCCGTTACTAACACTTGGTTCGGGCCCGTGATTCTTTGCACCTGAGGCTCTACCCTTAAGTTTGAGAATACTCTTGAGATTGGTTGATATTCACATTTGGACTGACGTTAGTTACTTATAGAGACCTGTTAAGACACATACTCATACTCACTCACACACACTTTGTTAGTCTAGGATTACCCACTTGAAATAATATTTGAGGCTAAGCATGCATGATTTTCAAAAATCTAGTGAGCAAAACTACCACTAAAGAGGTAATATGAACTAAAAATTGAAATTTGAAGTTAGAAACTAAACTAGAAGAGGTTTAGCTACTACGTTTCGGTTATACTTACATTTTTAAGCTAATCTTGAAGGAAGTAGAGGTTGAACTTGAACTCCTTGAGCTCCTAGAGGTCCTTGAAGTCTTCTTGTTGTAGATGAGGTCCAAGATGATCCAACTTGAGCTCCTCCAAACTTTGGCTCACCAATCTCTAAGTAAAGATCAAACTAGAAACTCCAACTTGCTAATTTGGAGGTTCTAGATGATGTAGTCTTCTTTTCTACTCTCTTTGTGATTTTCTAATGGATTTAAATGAGAGTTTTCTTGCTAAAAGAGAGGAAAAATAGGAAGGAGGAGGCTTAAACTTTTTGTAAAGATGAAGGCTAGGTTTCTTTTTAAAAGAAAGTTATGAAGAAAAAGAAAGATAAGTATGCTTTAAAAAAATCAAGCATACACAAGAATGAATCCTAGCCCTTCATCTTCACCTAACTAGCCAAGTGTCCAACTAATTCTCTTCCCTCCAAGTGTCATGCTCCTACAAACCCAAAATGATAACATAAACCATGGAGCAAGATAAGCAAAGCAAAACCCTTAATTAAAACCAAATTTAATTAACAAAATACTACACATACACACACTATCAATCTACTTATTAAAAACATTAAAAAGAACAAAAGGGATGAATATGACATAATGCTAGAAAATACAAATACTAAAAATACATGTATTATATATTAAATCCATCCTGATTTAATATCTCTCTTATATAAAGGCCGGCTAACATTATGAAATGTCCGATTGCCATTGGTGTATGAAAATACACGCATTGCAAACGAACCCCTGCATGCATCCAGTATGGCCACTACATCATTTCGCCAAAGGGGGAAAAGTTCTGTGTGGGACTCTAAAGACTCGACAATATGCTGGCAGTGAGTTAACCATCATAACCCTAACTCATAACCACGTCAGCGGTACTATTTATGCATAACAGCTATCCAGGTATCTGTCGATAAGAAGATCGACAAGAAAACTCGTCCGAACCCCTACTGAGCCTATAGGTGACATTCTCCATACAGTCCGGTCTATTTGTTTGAGACTATCGCATATTGGGCCTAGGGGGTGGTAAACGTCAGACCCCTAGTAGCACGATAAATCGTATCGGTGTGGAACCCAATACCACCTGAGAAACTATTGGCAATCCTACCAATAAATCTCACTTGCCCTGGCCAGGGACTTGTGGTATCGGCCAACCGCACACACCACGATATCGACTCCCTATACCGGGAGAAACGGATCCCTTCTATCACCTACTGCCTCCAAGTGCTTCGGGACTGTAGCCAACTACTACCAGTTTGCACGACTCTTTAAAGCCGTGGTAGGGTAGTAATCTAAATACAGTGGGAACACACTCGAGACTAATGGTGATTTCAGGTCATCGGACTAACCTGTACTCATGTTACCGGAGAACTGCTATCCGACGATAGGTATAATACCAACTAGCAATTCTCAGTGAGTCCGTCCAGTGTAACTTATAACCTAATAAGCACATGTATACTATCTTTGGTACCGTATACCAATGGCTGTGGGACCGGCCATCTCCCCTGACGGGAATAAGAAACGTATACACTAGTCTACTCTGGACTATCGATGCCCAGTCTCGATAATCCTATGACTAGGGATAATTTAAGAATGTGCTTATAGACTACCCATCCCCCACAAGTATGATTGCTATCACAACGCTGGTAGTCAAGCAAAAATTCTATGGGTTTTATCAATATGTATCAGCGATACGTAAAAAGGAACATATACATATGTTTAGATAAAGACAAACCAGATAGCATACTATCATATCAAGCAAGATTGTCCTCTGTGTGTGTGTGTGTGTCCCCCAAGCATCTAAAATGTAATATACAATCTTGTACTATACAATAATGGCCTTTAGGGTATACATAACTAACACACTTAACACCTGTTATATTATACATGCCATTTTACATTATTTTTGCACATGTTAATCATTATAATTTCTTTGGAGACTTACCGGGTACAAGTTCGCTGACGGATATTCTATCCACCTTTATTTCTTTAGAATGTTTGTCAGGTAACCTAAAGACTGAGGAGGAGGATCCTATTGTTGAGGATTATGATCAGATCACAGCCTAAGCCGATCTTTAGTTTTTCTTGTTCGGTTTTTCATTACCAGTATACCACTTGTTTAGGCATTTCATATTATTTGCATTTTCTTTTCAGAATATCTATCCATGTAAATAAAGTTGTTGAATGAATGTGAAGAAAGAAGTTTGTTGAAAATTTCATATTCTTATTATTCTTACAATGTGTATAATTGGTTATTTACCCTTAGCATGTTTATTTAAGAAATGACCTTTTAAATATATATATATTGTGGGTTTGTCACGTGACCATTACCATCCATTGGGATGCGGGGTGTGACATTGTCCCTACCGTTGCTATCATAAGGGTAAATTATTTCCCCTATGAGTGCCACCGTAGGGGCAAAATATCAGTTTTTTCTGAAATTTTACCCCTACGGTGGAACCCGTTGGGACAATAAGTTGCCCCTAAGGTGACAGCGGTAGGGGAAAAATATATGATTTTTTTAAAAAAATACATACTCCATTTTTTCCCGCCCTATACACAATAATACATCACACGTTATACTATATACCCAAGTAGAGAAGTATATGTCAATAACATTCCACACATAATATATAACGAAATAAAAAACACAATACAAAATCACTCTTAATTGAGGATCATAATCATCATATAAAACAATTGATATCCAAAATTTACATGTCGCAAATATAAAACAGACATCCTACAAAAATATAAAAAATATTTAAAAAAAAATCACGGCTGGCTCAATCCATGCACTCCATCTTCAAGGATCTGGTGCATCTGGTCCTCACTGTAGCCCTGGAGCCTTAATAAGTCCAGAAATGATGCTGTAGTAGTACCTAGAGCTGGAGTAGAAGAACCTACAGGAGTGGCCTGTGAAGCCGCAGCCAAAGGAGTGGCCTGTGGAGCCGCAGCCGTAGATGTGGATTGCCGAAGCTGTAAAGGCTTTATGTTTGTGTGATAAAAGAATAAGGAACGGTGTACTAGATTTAGACTATCTGTCATGTTGTCAAATTCTAAGTCTAGAAATTAAGTCTTGCGAATTGAAATGATGTGTTATCGATTTATAAGATTCGTGTCAGATTCGTATCAATATCGGATGCTTGTGAATCCGTGAATCCTACTTGTATCCGTATTAAAAATCCATGCTATGAAGATTAGAACTATCAAGAAATACGTATACATAAGCAGAAGTAACATACGTATCAATATCTCCTTCAACACCTCGACGGTGGACTTCAATGCGGCCACATTCTTCTCCAGACGTCGCTCGCGGGGGATAGCAGAAGTAATCGCCAGAGTGGAGGACAACTTCAGTTGGGCCCTGCTGGGATCAAGTCCCTGGTCTCTCTCGTAGCCACCATAGAGCACTCCGTGTACGACGTCTAGGATAGGGGTCAGCATGACCGAATCGGTCTCTCCGTTGAAATCAAACCCTGATAAGTTCGCTTGCTCCACCACCCGCGCCTACACTCATGTAAAGTATTCAAACGCAAGTAAACCCTTTAAATTTAAACTTATCAAAAAAAATCATTCGAATTAGAACAAATATTTACACTTATGCAATAATCTTTTGTAGCAGCGTCGGGATATCTAAGCATGCTCGTGGCCGGATCTATCGATGTGGCGTTGATGGACAAATACTCCTTCAATAGCTCGATGTACCACCCTCCACCACGATCCGAGCTCTCTGCAATTCACCAAAAACACACATATATAATATAAATTTTCATATTGCATTACATCAAAAGAAATATATTGTAATTTACCGTTGCCTTCGTGGCACGAGTTATGTTCTTCAAGCCACCTGTGTAGGTAAGCCAACCCCTCTTCCGGGACTTCCGATTCTCCTTATTTTGTTGGGCCTGTTTCTGTACAACACATTTAGATTTAGTTTTCTAATTAAGCAATAAAAAAATAAATTGTATACTAAACACTGAATTACATTTAAATTACAAACCTGTTTGTGCTCAGACGCCCAATACTAGCACAAGAGAGGCCATGTCCGGAGACTGAAGGAGAGCCACTCTCTCTACCTCGAGGGTCGCCAGCCATAACTCACAGCATCCTAACTTCAGCTTATTCCTATTATACCAGACCTTAGTCTGCATGTTGTTCATGAGGCCCCAGTAAATAGTGCGAAGATCGATCACTTTATCAGGGTCATCGGGATCAACTATGGCTTGAAAGTCGTAATCCAACTGCAAATATAAGAAATTAATGTCTTTAAATTATAAGTACCAAATGATAGTAAATTTATTTGATAAATCAAATAAAAATATATAATAATACCTGAGCCTGGTTCCTGAATGCCTTAAAGGAGCATGTGTGTTGCACGCCCCAATCAACATAAAGAGGATACTTCTTGGGGTGACGGCTCTCATCCCCTAAATACCGGCCGAACCTCTCAGCATTATCTCCAGTATAGTAGTCCTCGGAGGTAAAGAGGAGGGGGAATGCTCCATGTTCCTTAGTGGGATCGGGCCTCAGCTTGTGGGACTGATTCGGCCCTCGAGTCCCCCGGATGGGCCGTGGCTGCCCTGCATCTATAAAATATATAGATATACATGCAATATCAAGACAAAACAATATTTAGAATGCAAGAATTTTTGAAAATTGGAGTGCAGTATATACCTCCAACGACATGACCACGAGCCTGCGCCTGGGCAGCAGCATGAGTGGCACAATAATTTCTCAAGTGAGGAACACCCGGTGCCCCGGACGTGGATACTCCCCCTCCAACTAGACAATAAAAACAATGACTATATAAATAACTTCTGAATAAAATAATACATAATCAATTTGACTTATTATATAGAAAAAAATACTAACCCACAGAGTGCTCGGAGGGTACAAATCATGGTTGGCGGCCTTTGTCCCGGATGTGGAGCCACCCTCTCCAACTAGACAATAAAAAATGACTATACAAGTAACTTCAAAATAAATATGTGTGTATATCTATAATATATCGTTCGAAATGAATATGCGCGCAATATATAATATATAAATATACCTGCAGGTGTGAGAACAATCTGTGGCCCGGATGTAGAAGCACCCCCTCCAACTAGACAATAAAAAATGATTATATAAGTAACTTCAAAATGAATATGCGTGTATATCTATAATATAACATTTAAAATGAATATGTGTGCAATATAGAATATATAAATATACCTGCAGATATGTGAACGGCCTGTGCCCCGGATGTGGAGGCATCCCTCCAACTAGACAATAAAAATGACTATATAAGTAATTTCAAAATGAATATACGTGTATATTTTCAATTTATCGTTCAAAATGAATTAATATACGTGCAATATACCTGCAGGTGTGGCAAAGTCCACACGGAATGAGTCATCTCGAGGGGGTACAGACGGGGGTGCAACACCACCCCTCTGCTGTAAGAGCGGCTCCCTACACAGCTCTCCGGGCATAATCGCTCTAGTCCTGCCTCCAAAGCTGCCTCTGCCCCTGCTGCCCCTCGCTAGTCCGGACGTCGCCATTACCCCTAGATAGAACATATGCATGCAATACATGTATGTAAGAGAAATAATAACAACAATACATGTATAGATCATACAAAATATAAATTAATAATATAATATTAATAATAACCTTTTTCGTTTTGTAGATGCATTAGACGCCGTAGGAATATCTATTTGGATTTTATCATCAATATCATTCCTAACCTATGTAACTTCACGCTCATCCGAATATAATCCGTCTATGGAGACAGATGGTTGGAGCAGTCTAAGTCTTCTCTTTTCTTCTTCCTCATCACTGTTATTCATAGGATCCTCGAATTCTGAGACATCATAAATATCCCTGGACTTCCATCGGCTTGCAACACGCAATTCCGGATGTTTCAAGCACTTTGAGTAATATACTTGAAATGCTTGTTGCAGAAACATAAATGGATAATCCCCACAGTAAAATCGACGTGTGTTTACACTAGTCAATCCATATCAATCTTTTGAAGTCCCGATTTTATCTCTCCACCTTGCAGTATCGGTTCGTGTATCGTACTAAATATATTGAAATACATAAAATGGTTCTGCTCGTCTGGGATATTGGATACCAAGTATGCAATCTAAGTACCCATGATAAATCACATCATCCAAGCAAACGGTCGCAATCCCACTATTATGGGTGGTTCGAGATTTTTCTATGTTCTTAATTTCAAATTTCAGAGGCTTGGTCTAGATATTTTTTTATTAATGTAGGGTGATGCGTATACTCGTTTGTGATTTGTGGGGCCTAAAAAAGGTGATGAAATCCCCACCTAATCTGAATTTGGGTTTCTTGTCCCTTAATATCCATTTTAAATATGCAAAACAAACCAAAATCTAAAACACGCAAAAAGATTTTTAGCGGCGCTGTTTGCAAACAATCCTACAGATAAAAATAAGTTATTGGAGCTTTAGAGGAGAGATGAAGACTATAGGATAATACCAGAAAAATTTTGGGGCTAAACTCCCCAAAGTAGTCGTGCTTCCGCCGCCCAATGCCTCTTTTGGCCACGGTTCCGCCGCCGTATGATGAGATCTCCCCTTAAAATTTTGGCACTGCACTCCGATACTCCACTACTCCTATTTGATAGTCTCTGAATCTCTATTAGTTCGCTCCAAGTGCTCCAGATTTCTCACAAAACTCGCACAAAAATCGTTAAAAATACAAAATATAGTTTTTTATTTATATTATTATTTTTATTTTTTATGTTCTCTGGTTTTATATTAGAAATTAACCTGAATAACAAGAAAAATATTACGACCGTTTTCCCGGTAACGGCGCCATTTGATTGATCGTAAAAATGTGTGTCTATGAGTGTTCTAAATACAGCAATCAATAACGGTGTCGCAAATAGCTAGCCGTAATGAGTACGGGTCGTCCACAGAGAAATGATGAATTGCTTTTATTATTCTAGACGAGTTGATAGAAAAAAGGTGGGATTGTTATTATTTATTATTAAGAAAATTTGAAAAATTTATAATAGAAGGGTTTGTAGGGTTTATAGGATTTAGTAGTTAATGAATGGAGTTTTAAAAATAATTATTTTTATTTTTAATTATTTAATACTAGAGAAATAGCGATGAATGCGGATTAGGATTCTTGGATGAAATTAGGGTTTCCTTCTACTGACCCTTGTCCTTCCATTGATATCTATTTATCTCAAGCCCTTAACAAAACGATTATTAACGAATCTCAAATCATGGTCGTGACTATCATGAATTGATAGCGCGCCCGATAAAAGGGTTAAGATTCATTTTGCTAAATTTTATAAAAATTAAAACTTTATAAAGAATTAAGTGATATTGTTCTTCCAACAAACCCTAACAAGCAAGAATTTACTCGCTTATGGAGATCAATGAAGTAGAAGAAAGGTGGAAGAAAACTAAACCCATAATTAAAAACAAAAAATGCAGGAAGTAAATGCAGAAAGTAATTGCGGAATATAAAAGCGGAAAGTAACTGTAGAAAGTAAATGCGGAAAGTAAATGCGAAAAAATTAAAAAAAAGAACTACCTTTATTTATTAACTATTACATTACAAAAGTAGCTCGCTGAAAAACCAAATTACAAAACCCTACTTTTCTCTAGATCCCTTACTTGGTAGATCAGTCGATATTTCGATGGATAGTTCGATTGATAGATAGTTCGATCATATTTTGACGATAAATGCTCTTGGTCCTTTTATAGGTTCTAGAATGTGAAACTCTAGATGTCATATTGTAGTGGGTATAAAGACGATTAAGACCCTGATTTTTTACATCCTACGGTTGCCAGATGAGGTGGACTTATGACTTCGGATTTCTTGTGCCTTTTCTTCTCGATATTTGGAGATCTTTCTAATAAAAAAATTCTGAAAATATATCTCTTAGTCTCTGCCAGTACGAGATTCTTCAATTTGCTCCTAATATTCGGCAGATTTGGTTTTGTAATCCGATTTGCTGTAGATCTGCTACTTGTATTTCAGACCTGAGCTGATCTACTATAATACCTGCACAATATCTCAAAAACATATTGTTAGTAGCATTTGTTTTATTTGAGATATTTGTTTCCCCAATCAGAGCAAAACTCTGTTCAAATTCCAAGATTTGGAATGAAGCGACGCTTCCTTTCCCCCAATCAAAGTAAGGCTCTGTATTGAAATTCTAAAGGCAAAAATTGAAGCAACGCTTCAGATTCTGTGCGCTGTGCGCTGCGCACTACGTGTCAAACACAGATGGGCTAGCGCCAGGAGCGCTGCGCTCTAGGCGGCGCACCCCCAATTAGAGCAAAGCTCTATTTTAAAATTCAAATTTTAAAAAGTTGAAGCAACACTTCAGATCCAGCGCTCTGCGCTGCGCGCCGTGTGTCAAACACAAGCGTGCCACGTGTCAAACACGGGTACGCTAGCGCAGTTGCGCTGCGCGCCACGTGTCGAACGTAGGTACGCTAGCGCAAGATGCGCCAGCGCTGGGATTAAAAATCCCCCACCGTTAGATCAAAAGATCTACTAATAATAAACTATTAATTAATCAGAACTAAAATTCTGTTATGGAAAGATTTTTCAATCTTATTGAAAAAAAAGATTATCTTCTATAAAACAGAAGCCTTAGGATCAAAGATCCAATGGTGGGAAATATTCCCAAATCAATCAGAGAAAGATCTCTCAAAACTGATTCAACAAATCAATTGGCCCTAGATAAAGGCCCCTAGACTTCAAGTTTAATAGATAGATAGAGAAAAAGAGAAAAAAAAACCCTCTGCAAAACTTTGAGAAAAAAAGAAGAGCAAGCTCTTAGAAAAAAAGAAGATTTTTCTTCATTTTCAAGGTAAAGAACTATGTTCTTGAATAACAGAGATGAAACCATCTCGTAAAAAGAAAAACTATCTTCTTAAAAAAAGGATCAGAGATCTGAAAAAACACCAAGGTTTTTTGATAAAAAGAAAAAGATCAAAAGATCTAATCATAAAATAATAAAAGAAGTATTTTACTTCATTCACAGATCTTTGATCTATAAAGGCAGAGCCCTTTCATAAATAAGAACTTTTGTTCTTGAACCTTGAGGCAAAGCCTCCTTTAAGAAGAACATCAACTTTGTTCTTTGATCTTAAAATTGATCAGATGCGCTTTGCGCTATTGAAAAGTGTCTTGCACTCATGGATTGCGCTCTTGTGCTTATTGGACCGGCGCTTAGCGCCAAAAGTTATCACGTGTCAACCAAAGACACAATCTACGCTTTGCGCTTCTGAAACAGCGCACTGCGCTCATGGACTGGCGCTCAGTGCCAAGCACGCCACGTGTCACTCACTGGCGCGTCAACAGACTAGCGCAAAGCGCTCATAAATTAAAAGCGCAATGCGCTAATGAACTAGCGCTAAGCGCGACACGTGTCCTCTTCGTGTGCGCTACCTGATAGAAGCGCAATGCGCTCTTTAACTGGCGCAAAGCGCATGGCGCGCCACGTGGCGCATTGTCAGAACACAATTTGTTCTGATCAAGACAAAAATGTCAGAGCCCAATGCCTAGCATTTTTAAAAGGGCTAAGCCCAAATAAAGGCTTAATAGCCAGAACAAAATAAAAATGTTAAACATTTTTAATTGGACTTAGCCCAATTCTGGCCATAAGTCCTCAACTTATATTGAACTGAGCACATCTGCTCATAAATATTCAACAGATCTTAGTCCCAAACGGAGATACAGATCTCTCAAACAATTCACACTGGTTCGAGGGTACATCTCGTTACTCCTCTGATATTTGTCGTTGTAATCCTTCAACGTCGTCAGAGAGGTGACGGGTCCCGACAATCACACATTACTACGGACTGTGGGGTCCCTAAACTCACGGACTATGATGTCCTTAACCTCGACCATGATGTCTTAAAACTAACAACGGACTGTGGGGTCCTTAAACTCACGGACTATGATGTCCTTAACCTCGACCGTGATGTCTTAAAACTAACATCGGACTCTGGGGTCCTTAAGCCCATGGACTATGATGTCCTTAACCTCGACCGTGATGTCTTAAAACTAACAACGGACTGTGTGGTCCTTAAACTCACGGACTATGATGTCCTTAACCTCGACCATGATGTCTTAAAACTAACATCGGACTGTGGGGTCCTTAAGCCCACGGACTACGATGTCCTTAACCTCGACCGTGATGTCTTAAAACTAACATCGGACTCTGGGGTCCTTAAACTCATGGACTATGATGTCCTTAACTTTGACCGTGATGTCTTAAAACTAGCATCGGACTGTGGGGTCCTTAAGCCCACGGACTATGTAGTCCTTAACCTCGACCGTGATGTCTTAAAACTAACATCGGACTGTGGGGTCCTTAAACTCATGGACTATGATGTCCTTAATCTTGACTGTGATGTCTTAAAACTCATGGACTATGATGTCCTTAACCTTGACTGAGGTCTTAAAACTCACGGACTATGATGTCCTTATCCTTGACCGAGATGTCTTTAAACTAACATTTGACCGAGATGTCTTTAAACTAACATTGGACCGAGATGTCCTTAAACTAACATTGGAACACTATGTTCTTAAACTGGTAATCGACCACAATGTCTCTAAACTAAACAATAGAGCCCAAATGCTCTTTTATCGGATCTAAACGATCCCGTTAAGTTGATCTTAGTCTAAAAATTAGACTAAAGTATCCTTAACAAACGTTTAAGTTGATCTTAGTCTCAAATGAGACTAACGTATCCTTAAACCCAACCCCCAAACCGAAATCTGAGAAAATACGGATTTGGACTAATCCATGTCCTACGGGCGACAACATAAATTAGTCTCCGTATACAATCCACGGGCAACCAAAAATAAAACAAACACCCACGACACGAAGTGACCATCTGGAGAAGGAGAAAGTGGTTACCGCGATGTGGTAGCGTAATTGACTGCAGGGGCTTGCGCCTGCAGGGAAGAGCGCCCCCATAATCAAAAACCCCTCAAATGAGGGGGAATCTGATAAAGTATGCTACATCGGCCGCATCCGTTTAAACCTTCGATACATGGTGTCATAAATCAACTTGGCATCTTCGGAGAGGTGGACGGATAGCACTAATTAGCATCTGCCCCCAAATTTAGGCAAGACGGACCTACGCGGTCGCGTCTCTCTGTATTCGGAGGAGAACAGATTCTGGCATGCCCGGTGGGACCTTTTCTCTTTCCACTCCAAACTTCGTGTGTCGTGTTCGCAAATGAATTGCGGTTTGCTAATGGTTGTCCTTGAGTTTGAGATACTAAGATTTGGCGTCTTGCTTGGTGCAGAATGCGAAGGATCAATGGCGTCTACTTGCGCAAAGTGTTCCAACTGCAATTGCAACCCACGCTCCGCCTCATCTGGAGGCATAGCTTATGGGCCCCAAGCGGCTTCTCTGTTCACGATGCCGGTGGACCAGGTGACTCAGGCCACCACCGGATTGTTTTTCGGGACTATGCTCCCACCAATGAGCTTCAGCACTCCTCTACCAACACCGGAAGCTACTATGAAGTCGGTCTTTAATCGGCTTACAACTACTGCAGCCCCTTTCAACGGGTCGTCCAGCACCGGCGCCTCGGTCTTCTCCAGATTGGGCCAAAGTTCATGTGGGCCCATGATGGAGCCTGCACCTCAGGAAAAGGTTATTTCGAAAAGAGTGACCAACCCTGCTCCCGAAGTTGTCAAGGCGGCTTCTCTAACCAAAGGGTCAGTTTTTACAAGACTGACTGTTCCGGCTCCCGCCATGGTTCCTGTCCCTGCTCAGAAGTCTGTTTTTGACTGGTTGGATACCGCTTCTCAACGAACATCAGTCTTCAAGAGGCTGACGCCAGCAACAACCCCTCACCTGGAAAGGGGGAAAGACAAAACCATTCCCATCGCCGAACTAACACCAATGGCTCGACACGCTCGACGTCGCCACTGGCGCCGAGTAAGGAAGGCTGGGGGCAACTCCCCCTTTGGGCTAAATCCACCAGCTCCAACGGTGGAAGTTAATACTGCTGTTCCAACCGGGAACAGTTTTGAGCTGCTGAACAAGGTATGCAGGAACTCGCCTACTGCCGTACTGAAAAGATCTCCACCACCGGTGGAGGCTGTCACAGAAATAAAGCCGGAGCAGTCCCCCCAACGGCTGTCTTCCCAAGTTTACAAAATCTGGCGACAAGTCCGAGAGTCAGTGGTGGATCAAGACTATCCCCGCCGGCAGAAGAAGCTGAAGGTCCGACAGGAAGAAAACCGTACTGTTAAGCCATAGAAGGCGACGGCTACTTGGGTGCCCACTGCAACGGCCCCCTCAACTTCGACTGTTCATAAAAGGAGAAGGCCGGAGAAAATCTCCATGCCTGCGACAAATGTCAAAGGCACTGAGCCCAAACGCCCTAAGTCTGGGGGCATGGTTGTGCATACCGTCTACATGGCATCCGGAAAAGAGGATAGCCATATCTCCATAGGTCATCGATCACTTACGCGATCAGTGACAAAGGCTCAGGAGCAACAACAGCAAAAGCTCCAGGAAATGTTAACAGCTATGGCCGCACTTATGGGACCAAAAACAAGCCCAGAGGCATCCTCGGAGCAACGCCATGAGCAGGAAACTGATGCTGAATTCCTTCGGAGAATGCTTGAGAAGAAGGACAAAGAAACCGCGGAACAAGCGGACAATATAAAGCAAACGACCCTTCTTTTCCAAGATATGGTAGGCATGATGATCCAGCCGGATCCCCCAGCGGAAGATACTCCAGTAGCAATTGAAGATGATAGAGGAGAAACATCAAATCCACCTCCGGCCTTTTCAGCAGCCAAGGAGGAAACTATCTCCAAGTCCGCTCTGGATGATTATATTGCTCAATAAATACGAATTCACCAGGCAAAGGAATTTTGCACATCGTAAAAGGAAGTTTCCACGTCAGCGCTTCACAATTCTCTACGTGGCTTCTTGTAACAATCCTTACTTCTAGAAGACTCTCAAAGACCACGTGGCTTCTTTCAGAAGGCTCTACATAACAAACTCACTCTAGAATATTCCTTGCAACAACCTTCTTCTAAAATGCACTCTCCAACAACCTTCATCTAGAAGCCTCCTTATAACAACCTTCTTCTAGAAGCCTCCTTGTAACAACCTCATTCTAGAATATTCCCTCCAACAAACTTCTTCTAGAAGATTCTTTCTAACAACCTCATTTTGGAGGGAAAATTCAAATGAGGTAGTTCATTTTGAAGGGAAAATTCAAATGAGGTAGTTCATTTTGGAGGGAAAAGTGGTTCATTTTGGAGGGAAATTTGAATTTGAATTGAAAAGGAGGGGGGTTATAAAAAGAGATCTAGATCTAGGGTTTAAGATTGTTGAATAGTTGTTGAAAGTGGAGGGAAAATTGTAGATCCAAATAAAATTCAAATCAAATTGAGTGACACAACTTGTAAACCCTAATCCCCAATTCAAAATCCAAAGCCAAAAATCAAGAACTCCGAGTACCAAATCAAGCAAGAAGCCTTCAATCCTTTAAAAAGCGACGCCGGACTTCATCGGAGCAAGTGATCCAAGGAGATCCGCGACTCAAGGAGACGAGCGAAGCCGAAATCAACGATCAAGTTCTTTCCTCTTGTAGATCTTGAGAGAATTGTAACAAAATTGTTGATAAATAAAGGTGAAATTTCTACATCTTGCTTTCTTTACATTCTTGCATCATGATTAGATCTCAATTCTTGATTGTGTTTCTTGTTATGATGTTTGAGTAAAACTCCGCTCGTGGAGGAGTCGAGACGATCAATAGATGATGATGTTACAAATCTTGAAACGATTCTTAAGTCCTATGAGTTTTGTAAGCCCTAGAAAATTGAAGAATCGACGACCTAGTTTCGAGCGATGCTTTCATGATTGTGTTCGCTCTTAATTAGTGATCCACGATTGATTCTTGAATTTACTAGAGACTAGAATGTGAATGAGATTCATCGAAAGGACAAAGGATGAGATGAAGAAACCCTAGTTTCTTTGAAAGATCCTTAAACCTCGATTAATCGTCATCGATCTAGTATAAATTCATTAATGGATAAGAAAACGTAATCACTAGTTTTCATCACGTCTGTAGATTCGATCGATTCCTACGAGCCTCACTTCGATTCTTGATTATTGGATTGGAAATCATCAATTCTTGATCCTTGATTTTAATGTTTTCTTGTTATTAGATCTAGATTTTAATAATTCTTAAAATTCACTTTTAAATCTTGAATTGAATTTTCTTTTTTCTTTTCTTTAATTTCAATTCATCTAATTCAATTATGAACGGATCTCACTTTCCCTGTGGACGATCCGCACTCGCTAACGCGCTACAATCGACACCGTTATTGATTGCGGTCAAAAAAATTTCTTTGATTGTGATTTCTATACATTTTCTACCAACACGAACCGAGAATTCATTCAATCAAATGGCGCCATTGCCGGGGATCGTGTGCTAATTTGTTCGTTTTTGAAATTTGAGTTGAAAAATTTATTCTATCAAAATTTTTAGATCAAATTTCGCGCAAACACTAAACGATTTGTTGTGATTTGTTGCGAGGAAATCTGTAATCGGTAGAGCAAGTGGAAAAAATATTGTGAATATTCCAGAGAGCTAAGGAAGTAAATTGGAGCTGCTGCAAGAATTTTTGTGCAGGAATTCCCTCATTGGACCGCGTTTCCGCGGCAATAAGAGACTCCCGCGGAGGATCCGCGGCGAGTTGGCTTCATCTCTGTACGAAAGTTCTCTGGTATAATCCAAACTTTCTTATCTCTTTCTTCATCTGCTCCAATAACAATTTTCTGCAGGTTTTCTTTACAAAAAAATTCGCAGCGCTGCAAAAAGCAAAAATTGTGCATGTTTGATCTTGGTTGTTTGCATTTTTAATACGGAAATTAAGGGGCGCGACCAAATTCAGATTAGGTGGGGAGTTCATTACCCTTCCTAAGCCCCGAAAATCATAAAGTTGCATCCGCGTTACCCTCATTAACTAAAAGAAATCTAGACTTGACTCTAAGGACCGTCGTGCTCACTTAGGACAGAAGAAGGCCGTGGGTAATCTATTGCTTATCCGCGTTTCTTTTGTGGTGTCTAAGACAAGTGTGTCTAAGGCAAGTGGTTACTTAATTAGGCCCACTACTTACGTAGTGGAGAACCTCCCACTTACCTGGCCACAGGAGAGACTAAGAGGCAATGGAGGATTGATCCTGCGACTTGTCTTGTGGAAGTTAGGAGCGGTCTAGAGCCTTGACCTAGGTGACCACTAGACTTAGGGTTGCTTGTTGCATTTGTTGTGATTTGCATCATTTTTTTCAAAAAAAAATCCGTATATTTTCAAAACAAACACCAATCACATCATTTCCCCTAATTATATCAACGCTGCCACTTGTACTGAACCCTTTTAGTGCAAGACAGGCTGGACACAGGATTCTAGTGCCCGTTTAGTCCGCGTACCCCCGATCGACTCCAAAGTCGGTATTTCTACATTTACTTCTTCTTTACCCACCACCACACCCACATCGATGGACGGTTCTCCATCGAACTTCTTTACCACGACACCGCCGCCGTCCGCAGGTGCGCAGAATCCACCCCGCATCTCTCTCCAGGAGAGATGTTACCCTATGCGAGGTCCTCTTTCGACCTGTCTCTCCATTCCACCAGCCAACGGGGACAATTTTGAAATAAAACCCCAATACATCAACCTTCTACCCAAATACCACGGTCTCGAGTCTGAAGACGCACATGTCTTTATCACCAAATTTGAAAATGTATGCGCTATGATGGGTACTTCACAGCTTTCTGTGGATGCTATGCGTCTTCGTCTTCTCCCGTTTACTTTGTGCGATATAGCCGAGAAGTGGCTATATAATACAACCGCACATTCCATTTCAAACCGGGAAGAATTCGTAAAAGCATTCCTAAAGAAATTTTACCCGAATCATAAGACAGCTCGAGTCCGTAGCGAAATCAATCAATTCACCCAACTTCCAAATGAAACATTCTCAAAATGTCTTGAACGCTTTAAGGATCTGTTGGTTCAATGTCCACATCACGGAATCCCCAGATAGGATCTGTGCAGAATCATATATGAGGGCATTAATCCTAACACAAGACATACCCTTGAATCTATGTGTCAAGGCAACTTCATGACCAAAGAAGATGGGGAAGCCTGGAAATTCCTAGAAGATTTCGCTGAAAAATCTTTACAGTGGGAGGGTGGGAGTCAATCGCCTAGGGGTGGCAATAACCAATCAGATGTTTTCATAGGAGTTAGAGCTGAAATTTCAGCTATACATAAGAAACTCGAGACTATGGAAAATAAATTTTTAGCTGCCACCCTAAATCGAATGTCACTCTCTAAAACTGTATGTGGATACTGTTCTGATCCTTCTCATTTGATGGAAGAATGTCCATTGAATTCTCCGTTTCAAGGTCATGAGCATACCAATGCTGCTTTTCAGCGTCCTAGGAACGATCCATTTTCTTCCACATATAATCAGGGTTGGAGGAATCACCCTAACTTTGCTTGGAACCAATCACAAACTCAAAACACAGTTCCAAACCAAACCAATTTCCAAAAGGCTCCTCCACCACAACAGCAACCACTTCAATTGAGTCAGCACCCCTTCCAAGCACAAAACTTCCAAAATCCGGTCAACACACCTGTACCGTCTAGTCCTTTGCAGTTGAACGGGACTGATGAATCCTCTTCATTCATGAGCTTGCTTTGGACAATAAAGTCTTCCGTCGATAAAATCGAGAAAAACTCTGCGTTCCAAAGCGAGACTATTAAATCGATGGAAGAAGAAATTGCACAATTAAAAGCCGAATTGAGTGCAAGAGAGAAAGGGAAACTTCTAGCTCAACCTTTGCCCAATCCTGGCTATTCACATCATGTGAATGCAATCACGTTGAGATCTGGAAGAGTGCTTGACAATCACGTTGAGGAAGAGATTGATGATACTGAAAAATCTATCGATGATGCCCCGGCTGAGACCTTTCCTTCCACTTCTACTTCTAATTCTGACCCCGGTTCTTCTACCCCACCATTTTCTTCTGAGCCTATTCTCCATTTTCCCCAAGGCTCGACACCTCAGCCCCCACTGAAAACGATCCCCACTCCTATTCTTAGATCGTTTCCACCCACACGATCTTCTCCAGTGTTAGACCCCGACCTTATTGCTCAAGCTCCTTATCCAAATCGGTTAAGGGGAAACACACTGAGTCCACAAATGGAGAAGATCACTGAAATGTTTAAACGGGTTAACATCAACATCCCTCTTCTAGATGCAATACAACAAGTCCCCGCTTATGCGAAAGTTCTTAAAGACTTGTGCACTAGAAAGAGGAAGACTCAAGTGCCCAAGAAGATATTCATGGCAAAGACAGTAGACACAGCCTTCCCCCAACAAGTACCAAGGAAACGTAAGGATCCAAGCTATCCTACTATTTCCATTTCTATTGAGGAGAAACACATCAACCGTGCTCTACTCGACCTTGGCGCAAGTGTTAACCTGCTTCCTTTCTCAGTTTACGGGCAGTTAGGGATCGGAGAGTTGAAACCAGCCCATTGCACTCTCCAGATGGCTGGCCGATCAAGCACCAAACCTAGGGGTGAACTGGAGGATGTGTTAATAAAAATCGGGGAATTTGTATTCCCTGTGGACTTTATTATAATTGATACACAGCCTGTAGCGAACCCACGGAATCAAATTCCGGTGATTTTAGGTCGTCCCTTTTTGGCCACTTCCAATGCTATCATCAACTGTCGTAACGGTTCTATGACCCTATCTTTCGGGAATAGGTCAATTGAGCTGAACATTTACAAGTTGGGAAGTGTACCCTCCGAACCTACTGCTCAGGTCTGTTCTGTCGACTTAATGGATGTCGACAGCAGCGAATTTGACGATTCTCATGATACTAATCTAGACTCTTTTCATACGTTGTTGTTTGACCCAACTATGTATCATACACATACGGACTCGTTCACCGAGTTGTCCGGGTCAACAACTAACACTGAGTATGAACCGTTTTTGGAGTCTGAAGATCACCCCGCGCTTTGTGATGACATTATTCTTCAGGGTATTGATGGGACTTTTGAGCAAATCTTCGCTGATGAACTCGCATTTTTGAATGATACGGGTGTTGAGATGAATTATCTCCCAATCAATGAAATTGGACCTCCACCCCTTCTTCTGGACTGTAAAAAGGATGCGAGTAATACATTACAATCACTGCATCGTCTCTCCAAAATGAGACGCACACACATTCTATTTCACCACTTACCCTTTCCCCACTTCTTCTTCCACCAACCTGAGCACTACATTGATAGAACTTCGAATGGTTGGTGTTGACCTTCGGTCTTTGCAAAGCTTGGCATCGACCAATGATCTTGACCCCCTCATGTGATTTTCAAAGCTTAACATTGTTTGATTCAAGTTTGGGGAGGTATAATATGGCTCTTGAAAAGAAAATTTTTACAAAAATGATGAGCCAAAAATAAGTTTGGGGAAAGATTTTCACTTAAATATTTTGCCCCATTAATAAATTTCCTCCTAGGCTTACAAGTTTTTGTGATCTAGCGGATGGTAACAGTGAGGACACTGTTGAAAACAAATTTGGGGGAGGTTTTTGCTTATTTACGCATCATTTGCATATCACTTCGCATAAGCACAAAACATTTGGAAAAAAAAACCTATAAAATTTTTTAAAAAAATTCAAAAGATAAAAATATTTTTGTACATAAATAAGATAATAAAAGATTAGATAGTGAAAAATTACATCCAAAAGATTGGAAAAATTTAAGAAAACCTAGAAAATTAGAAGTTTTCTTAAACGAACTAGTAATAAATAGTTATGAGCCGTTGTCCCAAGGGTTAGTAAAATGAAAAAAGTCACTAATCTGAGGATAAAAATAAGTCTGAAAAATAGTTCCTATTCTGGAAGCCAAACATTTGAACGTTGATACCCTACTATACGCACTTACACACGTCTTGAAGCTCGGGATAGTAGAGGATACCTTGAAATGCTCTTGTCTAAAAACCAAGGTATGAAGGAAATTAAAAATGAATAAAATATAAAATGGTGAAAAAAAATGAACACCGGTTTTGTTATCGCCAAGGCAGCAATAAAAAAATATAGCGAGGGCGCTTCATCACCTAGTGCCTCAGACCAACTGGTCTGGGAGTCACTGCTAAGCCTTAGGTGGTGCAAGACGAGGAAAAACACCAAATAAGCAAGCACATGAATAATCGGTCGGTTAGTACCTCAAGAAGTATTAACGGTCGCATGAAAATGTGTGAGCAAATCTATATAAATATTCATCAAATTAAAAAGTACTGAGGTAGATGGACAAGAGTATGATAGTTTGAATTGAATTCTCCGAGTGTAGGGATGTCTTTTACACACACGTAGGGTTATATGATCGATGTTTGGAAGAAAGATAGAAATGAAGAATAAAGACGATGTTTTATTGAGGAATGATGTGATTTCTAATTTCTTTTCATGACTATTAAGATAGGACTCATGACAACTGAAAAGCTAGCATAGTTGGAAACTCTAATTTTCAAAGTATTTCTTTTACAATTCTTATTTTTATATGTAACTTTCACGGTCTTCCTTTTATTATTGGATTTTATGGGTGTAATCCGCTGAAAACCCTCAGGAGACAACGCTCCTCCTACTAGGGACACCTAGAGGTTTAAAGGCTTGTTGCACGTGCTCAGTGCAATCGTGTTGCTTACGAAAGTGTGCCAGTTAGTTTTTATTTTTCTTTATTTTCTCCTTTTCTTTTTAATAAAACAGTTCGCTCGAGACGACCGAAAATAAGTTTGGGGAAATTTGATCAGTCGAAAATATTGCATTTTTAACACATCAATTTCCCTACCATTTGCACTCATCTAAAGGTGTTCGATATGAATATAGCACATATTAGCAAAACATTTGTAAAATACCAAATAACTTGTATTATACTTTATAACTGGCACTTTGAGGGAAATTGAGTGTATATAATTGCACGCATAATCTTTGTATAGCGCAACACTTGTCTCGAGAATCTGTGCAGGAAATTCCAGGAAAAGAGCCGAAACTGTTAAAAGTGCGGATAGAAATACGCCCAGTCCAAGACTTGAGATCTGGCAGAAATCAAGAAAGAAAAATAGGATTCCAGACATCAGATCAAGACCCTAAACCAAGCAAAAGAATCCCCTGGAAATTGCATGCACCAAGACAACCACATGGCCGCGGATCCAAATTGGCCTATCCGCCGCGGATCCGCGACGTAATTGACACATCAGCGCTTCACAATTCTCTACGTGGCTTCTTGTAACAACCCTTGCTTCTAGAAGACTCTCAAAGACCACGTGGCTTCTTCCAGAAGGCTTTGCATAACAAACTCACTCTAGAATATTCCTTGCAACAACCTTCTTCTAGAAGGCTCTCTCCAACAACTTTCTTCTAGAAGCCTCCTTATAACAACCTTCTTTTAGAAGCCTCCTTGTAACAACCTCATTCTAGAATATTCCCTCCAACAAACTTCTTCTAGAAGATTCTTTCTAACAACCTCATTTTGGAGGGAAAATTCAAATGAGGTAGTTTATTTTGGAGGGAAAATTCAAATGAGGTGGTTCATTTTGGAGGGAAAAGTGGTTCATTTTGGAGGGAAATTTGAATTTGAATTGAAAAGGAGAGGGGGTTATAAAAAGAGATCTAGATCTAGGATTTAAGGTTGTTGAATAGTTGTTGAAAGTGGAGGGAAAATTGTAGATCCAAATAAAATTCAAATCAAATTGAGTGACACAACTTGTAAACCCTAATCCCCAATTCAAAATCCAAAGCCAAAAATCAAGAACTCTGAGTACCAAATCAAGCAAGAAGCCTTCAATTCTTTAGAAAGCGACGCCGGACTTCATCGGAGCAAGTGATCCAAGGAGATCCGCGACTCAAGGAGACGAGCGAAGCCGAAATCAACAATCAAGTTCTTTCCTCTTGTAGATCTTGAGAGAATTGTAACAAAATTGTTGATAAATAAAGGTGAAATTTCTATATCTTGCTTTCTTTACATTCTTGCATCATGATTAGATCTCAATTCTTGATTGTGTTTCTTGTTATGATGTTTGAGTAAAACTCCGCTCGTGGAGGAGTCGAGACGATCAATAGATGATGATGTTACAAATCTTGAAACGATTTTTAAGTCCTATGAGTTTTGTAAGCCCTAGAAAATTGAAGAATCGACGACCTAGTTTCGAGCGATGCTTTCATGATTATGTTCGCTCTTAATTAGTGATCCACGATTGATTCTTGAATTTACTAGAGGCTAGAATGTGAATGAGATTCATCGAAAGGACAAAGGATGAGATGAAGAAACCCTAGTTTCTTTGAAAGATCATTAAACCTCGATTAATCGTCATCGATCTAGTATAAATTCATTAATGGATAAGAAAACGTAATCACTAGTTTTCATCACGTCTGTAGATTCGATCGATTCCTACGAGCCTCACTTCGATTCTTGATTATTGGATTGGAAATCATCAATTCTTGATTCTTGATTTTAATGTTTTCTTGTTATTAGATCTAGATTTTAATAATTCTTGAAATTCACTTTTAAATCTTGAATTGAATTGTCTTTTTTCTTTTCTTTAATTTCAGTTCATCTAATTCAATTACGAACGGATCTCACTTTCCCTGTGGACGATCCGCACTCGCTAACGCGCTACAATCGACACCGTTATTGATTGCGGTCAAAAAAATTTCTTTGGTTGTGATTTCTATACATTTTCTACCGACACGAACCGAGAATTCATTCAATCAAATGGCGTCGTTGCCGGGGATCGTGTGCTAATTTGTTCGTTTTTGAAATTTGAGTTGAAAAATTTATTCCATCAAAATTTTTAGATCAAATTTCGCGCAAACACTATACGATTTGTTGTGATTTGTTGCGAGGAAATCTGGAATCGGTAGAGCAAGTGGAAAAATATTGTGAATATTCCAGAGAGCTAAGGACGTAAATTGGAGCTGCTGCAAGAATTTTTGTGCAGGAATTCCCTCATTGGACCGCGTTTCCGCGGCAATAAGAGACTCCCGCGGCGGATCCGCGGCGGATCCGCGGCGAATTGGCTTCATCTCTGTACGAAAGTTCTCTGGTATAATCATAACTTTCTTATCTCTTTCTTCATCTGCTCCAATAACAATTTTCTGCAGGTTTTCTTTGCAAAAAAATTCGCAGCGCCGTAAAAAGCAAAAATTGTGCGTGTTTGATCTTGGTTGTTTGCACTTTTAATACGGAAATTATGGGGCACGACCAAATTCAGATTAGGTGGGGAGTTCATTACCTTTTCTAAGCCCCGAAAATCACAAAATTGCATCCGCGTTACCCTCATTAACTAAAAGAAATCTAGACTTGACTCTAAGGACCGTCGTGCTCACTTAGGACAGAAGAAGGCCGTGGGTAATCAATTGCTTATCCGCGTTTCTTTTATGGTGTCTAAGGCAAGTGTGTCTAAGGCAAGTGGTTACTTAATTAGGCCCACTACTTACGTAGTGGAGAACCTCCCACTTACCTGGCCACAGGAGAGACAAAGAGGCAGTGGAGGATTGATCCTGTGACTTGTCTTGTGGCAGTTAGGAGCGGTCTGGAACCTTGACCTAGGTGACCACTAGATTTAGGGTTGCTTGTTGCATTTGTTGTGATTTGCATCATTTTTTCAAAGAAAAATCCGTATATTTTTCAAAACAAACACCAATCATATCATTTCCCCTAATTATATCAACAATGCCACTTGTACTGAACCCTTTTAGTGCAAGACAGGCTGGACACGGGATTCTAGTGCCCGTTTAGTCCGCGTCCCCCCGATCGACTCCGAAGTCAGTATTTCTACATTTACTTCTTCTTTACCCACCACCACACCCACATCGATGGACGGTTCTCCATCGAACTTCTTTACCACCACTCTGCCGCCGTCCGCAGGTGCGCAGAATCCACCCCGCATCTCTCTCCAGGAGAGATGTTACCCTATGCGAGGTCCTCTTTCGACCTGTCTCTCCATTCCACCATCCAACGGGGACAATTTTGAAATAAAACCCCAATACATTAACCTTCTACCCAAATACCACGGTCTCGAGTCTGAAAACGCATATGTCTTTATCACCAAATTTGAAAATGTATGCGCTATGATGGGTACTTCACAGCTTTCTGTGGATGCTATGCGTCTTCGTCTTCTCCCATTTACTTTGTGCGATATAGCCGAGAAGTGGCTGTATAATACAACCGCACATTCCATTTCAAACTGGGAAGAATTCGTAAAAGCATTCCTAAAGAAAATTTACCCGAATCATAAGACAGCTCGAGTCCGTAGCGAAATCAATCAATTCACCCAACTTCCAAATGAAACATTCTCAAAATGTCTTGAACGCTTTAAGGATCTGTTAGTTCAATGTCCACATCCCGGAATCCCCAGATGGGATCTGTGCAGAATCATATATGAGGGCATTAATCCTAACACAAAACAGACCCTTGAATCTATGTGTCAAGGCAACTTCATGACCAAAGATGACGGGGAAGCGTGGAAATTCCTAGAAGATTTCGCTGAAAAATCTTTACAGTGGGAGGGTGAGAGTCAATCGTCTAGGGGTGGCAATAACCAATCGGATGTTTCCATAGGAGTTAGGGCTGAAATTTCAGCTATACATAAGAAACTCGAGACTATGGAAAATAAATTTTTAGCTGCCGCCCTAAATCGAATGTCACTCTCCAAAACTGTATATGGATGCTGTTCTGACCCTTCTCATTTGACAGAAGAATGTCCATTGAATTCTCCGTTTCAAGGTCATGAGCATACCAATGCTGCTTTTCAGCGACCTAGGAACGATCCATTTTCTTCTACATATAATCAGGGTTGGAGGAATCATCCTAACTTTGCTTGGAACCAATCACAAACTCAAAACATAGTTCCAAACCAAAACAATTTCCAAAAGGGTCCTCCACCACAACAGCAACCACTTCAATTGAGTCAGCACCCCTTCAAAGCACAAAACTTCCAAAATCCGGTCAACACACCTGTACCGTCTAGTCCTTTGCAGTTGACCGGGACTGATAAATCCTCTTCATTCATGAACTTGCTTTTGACAATAAAGTCTTCCGTCGATAAAATCGAGAAAAACTCTGCGTCCCAAAGCAAGACTATTAAATCGATGGAAGAAGAAATTGAACAATTAAAAGCCGAATTGAGTGCAAGAGAGAAAGGGAAACTTCCAGCTCAACCTTCGCCCAATCCTGGCTATTCACATCATGTGAATGCAATCACGTTGAGATCTGGAAGAGTGCTTGACAATCACGTTGAGGAAGAGATTGATGATACTGAAAAATCTATCGGCTGAGACCTTTCCTTCCACTTCCACTTCTAATTCTGACCCCAGTTCTTCTACCCCACCATTTTCTTCCGAGCCTATTCTCCGTTTTCCCCAAGGCTCGACACCTCAGCCCCCACCGAAAACGATCCACACTCCTATTCTTAGATCGTTTCCACCCACACGATCTTCTCCAGTGTTGGACCCCGACCTTATTGCTCAAGCTCCTTATCCAAATCGGTTAAGGGGAAACACACTGAGTCCACAAATGGAGAAGATCACTGAAATGTTTAAACAGGTTAACATCAACATCTCTCTTCTAGATGCAATACAACAAGTCCCCGCTTATGCGAAAGTTCTTAAAGACTTGTGCACTAGAAAGAGGAAGACTCAAGTGCCCAAGAAGATATTCATGGCAAAGACAGTAGACACAGCCTTCCCCCAATAATTACCAAGGAAACGTAAGGATCCTAGCTATCCTACTATTTCCATTTCTATTGGGCAGAAACACATCAACCGTGCTCTACTCGACCCTGGCGCAAGTGTTAACCTGCTTCCTTTCTTAGTCTACGAGCAGTTAGGGATCGGAGAGTTGAAACCAGCCCATTGCACTCTCCAGATGGCTGACCGGTCAAGCACCAAACCTAGGGGTGAACTGGAGGATGTGTTAATAAACATCGGGGAATTTGTATTCTCTGTGGACTTTATTGTAATTGATACACAGCCTGTAGCGAACCCACGGAATCAAATTTCGGTGATTTTAGGTCGCCCCTTTTTGGCCACTTCCAATGCTATCATCAACTGTCGTAACGGTTCTATGACCCTATCTTTCGGGAATAGGTCAATTGAGCTGAACATTTACAGGTTGGGAAGTGTACCCTCCAAACCTACTGCTCAGGTCTGTTCTGTCGACTTAATAGATGTCGACAGCAGCGAATTTGACGATCCTCATGATACTGATCAAGACTCTTTTCATACGTTGTTGTTTGACCCAACTATGTATCATACACATACGGACTCTTCCACCGGTTGTCCGGGTCAACAACTAACACTGAGTATGAACCGTTTTTGGAGTCTGAAGATCACCCCGCGCTTTGTGATGACATTATTCTTCGGGGTATTGATGGGACTTTTGAGGAAATCTTCGCTGATGAACTCGCATTTTTGAAAGATACGGGTGTTGAGATGAATCATCTCCCAATCAATGAAATTGGACCTCCACCCCTTCTTCTGGACTGTAAAAAGGATGTGAGTAATCCATTACAATCACTGCATCATATCTCCAAAATGAGACGAACACACATTCTATTTCACCACTTACCCTTTCCCCACTTCTTCTTCTACCAACCTGAGCACTACATTGATAGAATCTTCGAATGGTTGGTGTTGACCTTCGGTCTTTGCAAAGCTTGGCATCGACCAATGATCTTGACCCCCTCATGTGATTTTCAAAGCTTAACATTGTTTAATTCAAGTTTGGGGAGGTATAATCTGGCTCTTGAAAAGAAAATTTTTACAAAAATGATGAGCCAAAAATAAATTTGGGGGAAGATTTTCACTTAAATATTTTGCCCCATTAATAAATTTCCTCCTAGGCTTACAGGTTTTTGTGATCTAGCGGATGGAAACGGTGAGGACACTGTTGAAAACAAGTTTGGGGGAGGTTTTTGCATATTTACGCATCATTTGCATATCACTTCGCATAAGCACAAAACATTTGGGGAAAAAAAACCTATAAATTTTTTTTTTAAAATTCAAAAGATAAAAATATTTTTGTACATAAATAAGATAATAAAAGATTAGATAGTGAAAAATTACATCCAAAAGATTGGAAAAATTTAAGAAAATCTAGAAAATTAGAAGTTTTCTTAAACGAACTAGTAATAAGTAGTTATGAGCCGTTGTCCCAAGGGTTAGTAAGATGAAAGAAGTCACTAATCTGAGGATAAAAATAAGTCTGAAAAATAGTTCCTATTCTGGAAGCCAAACATTTGAACGTTGATACCCTACTATACGCACTTACACACGTCTTGAAGCTTGGGATAGTAGATGATACCTTGAATTGCTCTTGTCTAAAAACCAAGGTATGAAGGAAATTAAAAATGAATAAAATATAAAATGGTGAAAAAAATGAATACTGGTTTTGTTATCGCCAAGGCAGCAATAGAAAAATATAGCAAGGGCGCTTCATCACCTAGTGCCTTAGACCAACTGGTCTGGGAGTCACTGCTGAGACTTAGGTGGTGCAAGACGAGGAAAAACACCAAATAAGCAAGCACATGAATAATCGGTCGGTTAGTACCTCAAGAAGTATTAACGGTCGCATGAAAATGTGTGAGCAAATCCATATAAATATTCATCAAATTAAAAAGTACTGAGGTAGATGGACAAGAGTATGATAGTCTGAATTGAATTCTCCGAGTGTAGGGATGTCTTTTACACATACGTAGGGTTATATGATTGATATTTGGAAGAAAGATAGGAATGAAGAATAAAGACGAAGTTTTATTGAGGGATAATGTGATTTCTAACATCTTTTCATGACTATTAAGATAGGGCTCATGACAACTGAAAAGCTGGCATAGTTGGAAACTCTAATTTTCAAAGTTTTTCTTTTACAATTCTTATCTTTATATGTAACTTTCACGGCCTTCCTTTTATTCTTGGATTTTGTGGGTGTAATCCGCTGAAAACCCTCAGGAGACAACGCTCCTCCTACTAGGGACACCTAGAGGTTTAAAGGCTTGTTGCACATGCTCAGTGCAATCGTTTTGCCTACGAAAGTGTGCCAGTCGGTTTTTCTTTTTCTTTATTTTCTCCTTCTCTTTTTAATAAAACAGTTCGCTCGAGACGACCGAAAATAAGTTTGGGGAATTTGATCAGTCAAAAATATTGCATTTTTAACACATCAATTTCCCTACCATTTGCACTCATCTAAAGGTGTTCGATATGAATATAGCACATATTAGCAAAACATTTGTAAAATACCAAATAACTTGTGTTATACTTTATAACTGGCACTTTGAGGGAAATTGAGTGTTTATAATTGCACGCATAATCTTTGTATAGCGCAACACTTGTCTCGAGAATCTGTGCAGGAAATTCCAGGAAAAGAGCCGAAACTGTTAAAAGTGCGGATAAAAATACGCCCAGTCTAAGACTTGAGATCTGGCAGAAATCAAGAAAGAAAAATAGGATTCCAGACATCAGATCAAGACCCTAAACCCAGCTATTGTCTATATCATCGAAAGATCGCGCACCCCACCGAAGAGTGCAGCGCCTTTAAGAGATGGTGGCAGGGATATGTTTCTCATCGGCAACATTTTAAGCGGATGAAATGCAAAACTCGTCGGGAGCAGAGAAGTATGACCGAGGAGCATAAAAGAACCACCGGCAACTGTCGCATGGTCAACGCCGGGGGATCGTAAGTTCTTACTTTCGGGAGCGACTCTGACGAAGAGATGACTCTTGGCCCTCTCTTTAAAGAGTCCGCCCAGGAAAAAGAGGAAGAGCCGAAAACCTGTGAAAATATTCAGCTGCGCAATCGTACGCTTCCACAAAAGAATCTCGGACCCACAAATAGAAAAGATAAGGTAAAAGAAAGGGTCTTTGAGGATATCGCCCTAGATGATCAAGTCATCAAAGAGCTGACTGCCAAGGACCCGCCAAAGAAGAACAAGGTGGACTACAACGTTCTGGCACACTTGAGGAAGCTACCCTCGCAGCTCAGCATTCTCGACGCCCTTCTGTTATCCAAAGAAGCGAGAGATTCATTGATCAAAGTGCTGCAAGAGCCAGAGCAATTCTAAGCTTTCCTCGCTGAAAAAAAGATGAAGGACGAGACAGAAGAAGTGCACACAGCCGATATCACCTTCGGCGATGAAGATCTCCTCCTTGGGATGTGCGAACACAACCGCCCCCTATATGTCTCCGGATATTGTCACGATATCAAGATAGGAAACGTACTGGTTGACAATGGGTCTTCCGTCAATCTCCTCAACGTGAGAGTATTGAAAGAAATCTGCATGAGCGTTCAGCACCTCGCCCGCGATAAAATTACCATCTCCGGTTTCGACTCTCAGTCATCACGGACTCTCGGGTCTGTAATACTGACGTTACGCTTTGGACTGCTCGTCACGGACATCAAGTTCTATGTCATTGACGCCAAGACATGCTACAACGGTTTGCTCGGCCGGTCTTGGTTACACGAGTACAACATCATCCCTTCTACACAACATCAGTTTATGTAACAGCTCCATTTTTAATGTACAAAGAATTGATTTAAATTCAATGTGTACTTGGAGTATTTATTGCGGATGATATCTCTTTAAGTATTTATTTCACTCCATAATTACAAGAAGGAGCTTGTAGCTCATTGGTAAGACCTTGCACTGCTGAACCAAGCCACCAGAGTTCAAATGCCCTGCCCCACATTATTTTTGTATTTATTTTGTTTTAATTTCTTTTGGAAGTCAACAGTCAAAAGGCCATAACTCACAAAATTTATACTGGACAATAAAAAGTAAATATACCAAATTGTACCCCAGAAGAATCCCCGGCTACTGGAACCTTGACTCGGCCCGACTCAGCGCCGCTGGCCGGCAAACCTGCCGACTCAGTCCGGCGCCGCCGGCCGAACTTGGTCGGACGGCCGAGTCACCAACAGAGAAAAGTTGGCTCTGGACTTGGTCAACCCTCCTGCATACTCTAAATGCTTGGATCGGTTACCAAATGCCCAATAAATCTCTTTTACTCCAAAGTTTAATGATTTTTAATGATTTTTTTTATATTTTTTAATTAAAACCCTAACCCTAGCCTAACCTTATATAAACCCCCTACCCTCTACCCTCTCATACTAAATCTCTAAGTCCACTCTCTCAAAATCCCACGAGAACTTGGTATGCTAGAAAACGAGCGAAAGGCGAAGCGCTGCCGAAATCGACAGCGGAATTCCGGTGATCGTGCTAGGACCTCTCAACGATGATTCGACGCCCCGGCAAACCCTCTACCTCCCTCTCACTCTCTAACGTTGTCCAAACCCGTAAGTCCTTCTTTTCTACCTTTCTTTCCCTTCATAATAATACGACTTTACAAACCCGAGGGAAATCGGAACAAACCGATTTCCGATTCGTTTTTCTATCAAATCTCACTTATCACTAATTCCATAACGCTTAAACATCTTCATGTTGATTACTAATCATTTAAAAATTAATTTGAACAAGTTTTCACACATGAAATGATAGCTTTTGTAATATATCGTATTCTTTCACTTAAATACCACCATGTTTATTCATCACATTTAACCCTTTAACATTGCTATACATTAAAGTAGATCATGAGGTAATGACCTACCTCCACACACACTCATATGTAATCATAACACGCTACCTTGAAAATTTAGAATACGACAAAACAAGATTTTACATTAAAATACCATTTTCTTTATAATCTTTTCTAAAAGTCCTAAGTTTTATGCAACTTTAAAACAATATCTTTTAATAGGAAATACGATAAGTTGTGGACATCGATCGTTTATCTAAACCTGACTTTGCGGTGTCTAGGCAAGTGTGTCTAAGGCGAGTGGTTACTTAATTAGGACCACTACTTGTAGTGGAGAGCCTCCCACTTACCTGGCACTTACCTGGCCGCAATTGGTGGTGAAGAGGCGATTTGAGGCTTCTAATGAATTGTCGTTTAGACCATTTAGAAATAGGCTAGTTGGTTTAGGAAACCCTAGAATCTAAAATACGGAAATTTACACCTTTTACAAATAAATACCTTATCTTTATAAAACCGTTTTCTAAATGACGGGTATTTATTAAATATTTGCAAAGCGCCACTACAACCAACATTTGGAGAACCTATTAGGGATAGTACGGTTTATCGTGCACCCTCGGCTTAGTAGTGCAAGATTCAGATCTCTACAAGGAGCATTCGGTCTCGAAAGGTTTAAAATACGACATTTAAGAAAATGAGATTTTTGGAAAATAAAATATTTATTAAAAATTATTCTTGTATAAACATATGTATATTTATCATTTAAACACCTATTTTATTATAAGATAAAGTTTCCACCTTTTCCTAAAAATTATAAGATTAAAAGTTATATTAAAATACCATGAATTTCAATTAAATCAATATTACAAATTAATACCTTTGTTTATGTAATTAGGATATTTTCACTAGAAATAACACAAAATAAAATTTACACTCATTACAACTATAAAGACGAATAATCAATACTTGAGGTGTATCTTGAAAACTATACAAAAGTATTTTTACATAAAACCCCCTCAAGTTTTATAAATTACAATAAGGACCCTAACAAATATAGAATTTCGACTTACATTTCTTTTGGTCTGACTCGGGTTTGAGTCTGATTATTTTTACTTGAATATGATTCAAGTCAATCTATATTCTTTAATATTCCAACTAAATATGAATACATGAATCCCAGAATCCAGTTAACAATCTATACAACTTGACTGAATCAAACCATGGATATACATCCATTATTCCGTTATTCCATTTACCTGATTATGCAGTTGCAATCTGTTTACTGATATCATTGTTTTGGTCAGTCGTCCAACTTACACAATACAATACAACAATACTATCAAAACACTACGAGATTTAAGGGGTAGATTGGTACGGAAGGTGTTAAAGGTGGCACGAGGTGGTCAGATTAAGACACCTAACCTATATTCCGTTGCTGTTGTACCGTGGCTTAACGGTTCCTTGTACATTCCGTTTGCCCTGGTCTCGAGCATATAGAGACCCCTCTCGTATACACCGGCATCCTTCTGTACCAAGCTACAAATAACAGCATAACACAATATTCTACAATATTTTACAATCTCTTTAGAAAATTCCTCTTATTTTATCTTTTCTAATTCTTCATTATCTTTGGGACATTCCGAGCGACCTGTTCGCTGACGACATTCTATTTCTTTCTTCTTTGAATGTCGTCAGGTGCTTTGGACTCAGCAGAGATTGAGCCCACCGGTGAAGACTTGGATCAGTTTCACGAAGACCCCGAGCTCTAGATATTGTACCTTGTTCTTTTCAGTATTTTCATTTCATGTTATGCCATTATTTAGGCATCGCTTTTCATTTCAGTTGTATTTACTTTTCATGCATTGTTCAAAAGAATGTTATTAATAAAGTTGCTGTTATTTCTATATCGCTTGTCTCTTGTGATTTACTTTTATATTGCTTAGATACGCTTAGCGTATGTACTTCTGAGTACATATGTAGCGGACCTCGTCGCGTTCCCTTCGCCGTAAACCGGGAAGCGGGGCGTGACAGGTTTTGTTGGTGGCCCATGCAGGTCAGAGCTGTATAGAACCATACTATGCAGTTCTGTTCTGCGTGAACAACCTAAGCAATATAACACAAGAACCAGCAACTAAAACATTCTTTACAATTCATGTTTCTTGAATCTTATAAATTTCTATTCCATGAATTTTATCATTTCATGTATTTGAATCTGTCCTAACCCAAATTTTTCTTCAAGGTTATGGATTCCCTAAACAACACCTGCACCAATATCAACAACACACCTCCAGCACTACCTCTCACACCAGCTGTTCCTGCGCCACCCACCGAGCAAACAATGCTATTTGAGGCGATCCGCGGCCATCTTGAGGGACAACAACAACTCCTGAACCGTCCTGAGATCGACGCACCAGGGGTAAAGCAATTCAGGGCTTTGCACCCCAAGCAGTTCTCTGGTAAAGGAAGCCCTCTTAAAGCTGAAGAATGGGCACAAAGTATCGAAGACAATCTGGCAGCAGCTCAAGTGCCAGACATCGCTTGGGTCCTTGTAGCAAAGCTACAGCTCACGGATAATGCTCGCAACTGGTGGAAGGCGGAAGAAAGCCGTCTGGTACAGCCTATTGAATGGAAGACTTTTCGTGAGAAGTTCGACGCGAAATACTTCCCTGTGACTGCCAAGTTTGCCATGGAGCGGCAGTTTATTCATTTACAACAGGGTTCAATGTGGGAAAAATCAGTAGATGAATACGACGCTGAATTCACCATGTTAAGCCGGTAAGATATGTCACAATAGTTCAATTTTTAAATATCACATACTACATAGCTAACACAATCTTTAAACAGATTCGCGGCACACTTGATACCGACGGACGAGATCAGAGCCCGTCGCTTTCAACAAGGACTGGACACGGAGATTCAGGCTGCTCTAGCCACGGAAAAATTTTTGACTCATGAGGATGCTCTGGAAGCTGCCCGCGGTTATGAGGCAGTGATAAAAGCAAGGGGCAGACCTCAGTCTGCAGGAGTCAAACGCCCTGCCAACCAGATGGCAGGTGGGGCCTCGTCCAGGCCACCTTTCGTGCCAAGGCGACCCGGAGCACCAACCCGTCATCCCAGCCCAGCCTTTTGCACCTACTGCAAGAGAACTGGACATATGCTGAAGGACTGCCGTCGAGCCAACCGCCTTTGCTTAGTCTGCGGCTCAGCTACTCATGATATTGGGTCTTGTCCCCAAAGACAGAACCCAGTTGCTGCACCCAGGCCAGCAATTACTTATCCGCAGCGACCAGCTCTTCAGGCACCTGCTCCCAGACCTGCACTCCCTGCACCACCCAGAGGACCACAAGCTGCACCACCTCCTCGTCAGTTCCATCAAGCTCAAAGGAACATTCCGAGGAATGCTCCTCAGGCCAGGAGGAATGTACCAAGGCACCAGGCTTTCACGATGTCTGTGGAAGAAGCTGAGGCCACTGGCCAAGTCATCACTGGTAAACTTTTCTTTTCAAACTTTGCTTTTCTATTCTACTACTTAGTTACATATTTTCTATACCTAAAACAAATCCCACATAACTTAGGTACAATCTTAGTATCCTCAATCCCTGCACTTGCACTGTTTGATACTGGAGCATCACACTGCTTTATGTCGCAACGGTTTGTTCGAACCCATGCGATTCCAGTTTCACCGTTTGTATCCAGCTGGAATGTCAGTTCAGGAAATGGCGTTCTAAAGGCAACTATGGGATACAGCTTGTGTCAAGTCGTCGTCTGCAGTCGAGAGTTTTATGCTGACTTCAAAGTGCTGGACATACCGAACTTCGATGTGGCTCTAGGAATGGATTGGCTTGGAACTTTTTATGCTACCATCGACTGTCATCAAAGGAGGGTAGTATTCGAGATTCCAGACCATCTGGTCTTCTATTTCAAGAGCGGAGACCGTAGCCTGGAGCCAAGTACCTACAAAGCGAAGCCAAGGGAAGCAGTAGTTGCAGCAGCTCAAGCGAAGGAAGAATCAAGACCAGATGTAGTTCGAGAGTTCGACGATGTATTTCCTGACGATATATCAGGTTTGCCTCCCGATCGAGCTCTTGAATTCAGTATTGATTTAGTACCGAGAGCACAACCGTTGATCAAAGCACCCTATCGTTTAAGTCCGGAAGGTTTGAAGGAAGTTCGAACACAGTTGGACGAATTACTGGCGAAAGGATGGATTCGTCCCAGCACTTCAAGTTGGGGATCACCTGTATTACTTGTGAAGAAGAAGGAAGGTTCATACAGAATGTGCATCGATTATAGATCCTTGAACGAAGTCACTATAAAGAACAAGTATCCACTTCCGCGCATCGATGATCTATTCGATTAGCTAAGTGGATCTTGTGTTTTCTCTAAATTAGATCTTCGTTCAGGTTATTATCAAGTGAAGGTCAAAGAAGCTGATATTCACAAAACAGCTTTCAGAACTCGCTATGGACATTATGAATTTCTAGTGATGCCATTCGGAGTGACCAACGCACCTGCAATATTCATGAACCTTATGAATCAAGTTTTCCGGGAGTATCTAGACAGGTTTGTTGTCATCTTCATCGACGACATCCTGGTGTATTCTAAGAGCCGGAAAGAACATGCAGAGCACCTACGAATTGTCCTAGAAACTCTCCGACAACATCAGCTTTATGCCAAGTACAGCAAGTGCGAGTTTTGGCTAAATCAAGTTGGTTTTCTTAGACACATCGTATCAGGAGAAGGAATCTCTGTGGATCCAGCGAAAGTTTCGGCAGTTAGCGAATGGCCTACACCAAAGTCAGTGAAGGATATTCGAAGTTTCTTGGGTTTAGCTGGATATTACAGAAGGTTTATTGAAGGCTTTTCGAAGATAGCAACGCCTCTGACCAAGCTCACACGTAAAGATGAAGAATTTGTGTGGTCAGAAGCATGCGAACAAGCTTTCGTAGAACTCAAGTCAAGGTTGACATCAGCACTTATTCTCGTCATACCGGATCGATCTGGAGGATTCGAAGTGCATTGCGATGCATCCGGTAAGAGATTAGGATGTGTTCTACATCAGCACGGTAAGGTTGTGGCTTATGCTTCAAGACAGCTGAAGATTCATGAGCGCAATTATCCGACGCATGATCTGGAGTTGGCAGCCGTCATCTTTGCTTTCAAGATTTGGCGTCATTATCTACCTGGTGAACGAGTGAACATCTATACAGATCATAAGAGCCTAAAGTACGTGTTTACTCAGAAGGAGTTGAATATGCGGCAGAGAAGATGGTTAGAACTCATGGCGGACTTTGACATCAACTTGCAATATCACCCAGGGAAGGAGAATGTAGTACCTGATGCTCTTAGTCACCAACCATTAGCAATGAATCTCACCGCTCAGTGGAATCTTTAACAATACTTGCATCAGATGGAGATTGAAGTAGTCATGCCAGGTAATGCTTCAAGTTTGATGAATTTACAAGTTCAATCAACCATTGTCAATCAGATCAAAGCAGCTCAAGTAAGTGATGCTAAGTTGCAAAAGATCAGAGAACAAGTGGAGAATGGACTCAGAACAGACTTCATCATCCATGAAGATGGATTTTTAAGATACGGCAGCAGATTGTGTGTACCAAAAGGTCCTGTTCGGGAAGAGTTAATGAAAGAAGCTCACAGCTCTCCCTATTCAGTACACCCTAGAGGTACCAAAATGTACAAAGATCTACGTCAGAATTATTGGTGGCATGGAATGAAGCGTGAAGTAGCCAGAAGCGTCGCAAAATGCTTGGTGTGTCAGCAAGTAAAGGCTGAACATCACAGGACTGCTGGATTACTTCAACCGTTACCAGTTCCAGAATGGAAGTGGCAACACATCACGATGGATTTTGTGACTTCTCTTCCTCGTAGCACAAAGGGTAACGATACCGTATGGGTCATTGTTGATTGACTCATAAAGTCGGCTCACTTCATCCCATTTCGAGTTGGCCAATCAACTGAGACACTAGCGAAGAAGTACATGGAGGTAATAATCTAATTTAGATTTAAAACTCTTCATAATGTACTACCTCTGATACCCATGAACTCATACAGGAAATTGTGAGACTTCATGGAGTACCGGTCTGCATTGTCTCCGATCGTGACACCAGGTTCCGATCGCAATTTTGGCAGAATCTGTAAGCAAGCTTGGGAACAAATCTGAACTTCAGCACGGCTTATCATCCACAGACAGATGGTCAGTCGGAACGAACTATTCAGATCTTGAAGGATATGCTCAGAGCATGTATGTTAGACTTCAAAGGATCGTGGGAAGATCACCTACATCTTGTGGAGTTTTCGTACAACAACAGCTACCAAGCAAGCATAGGAATGTCACCTTTTGCAGCATTGTATGGAAGAAAGTGTCGATCGCCATTAAGTTGGGACGACATCGGAGATAGGGAACTTCTTGGACCGGAGATGATAGTAGCGACTGTTGATGTGGTCCGTACTATCAGGGAAAGGATGCGCATAGCCCAAGATCGACAGAAGCACTGGGCTGATGCAAAGAGGCGACACTTGGAATTCCAGCCAGGAGATCACGTATTCTTGAAGATATCTCCGAACCGCGGAGTGATCCGATTTGGAAGACGGGGTAAGCTAAGTCCGAGATATATTGGACCATTCGACATACTCGAACGAGTCGGTGAAGTGGCATACCGTTTAGCGCTTCCACCTTCATTGGAAGGAGTGCATAATGTGTTCCATATATCCCAACTCAGAAAGTATGTGAGTGACCCCAGCCATGTTCTCGATCATTCCGAGCTCACTATACAGCCCGACTTGCCTTGTGAGCAACAGCCTGTGGAAATCCTGGACAGGAAGGTGAAGACACTTCGGAACAAGGAGGTTAACTTGGTTCGAGTGATGTGGAGGAAAGGCACTCCGGGAGAGTCCACTTGGGAAAGGGAGGATGAAATGCGTACTAGATATCCACACCTCTTTGTAAACTAGTCCTCAAATAAAAGTTGTAAATTTCGAGAACGAAATTTTTGTAAGGAGGGTAGACTGTAACAACTCCATTTTTAATGTACAAAGAATTGATTTAAATTCAATGTGTACTTGGAGTATTTATTGTGGCTGATATCTCTTTAAGTATTTATTTCACTCCATAATTACAAGAAGGAGCTTGTAGCTCATTGGTAAGACCTTGCACTGCTGAACCAAGCCACCAGAGTTCAAATCCCCTGCCCCACATTATTTTTGTATTTATTTTGTTTTAATTTCTTTTGAAAGTCAACAGTCAAAAGGCCATAACTCACAAAATTTATACAGGACAATAAAAAATAAATATACCAAATTGTACCCCAGAAGAATCCCCGGCCACTGGAACCTTGACTTGGCCCGACTCAGCGCCGCCGGCCGGCGAACCGGCCGACTCGGTCCTGCGCCGCCGGCCGGACTCGGCCGGACGGCCGAGTCACCAACAGAGAAAAGTTGGCTCTGGACTTGGTCAACCCTCCTGCATACTCTAAATGCTTGGATCGGTTACCAAATGCCCAATAAATCTCTTTTACTCCAAAGTTTAATATTTTTAATGATTTTTTATATATTTTTTTTATATTTTTTTAATTAAAACCCTAACCCTAGCCTAACTCTATATAAACCCCCTCTACCCTCTACCCTCTCATACTAAATCTCTAAGTCCACTCTCTCAAAATCCCCGAGAACTTGGTACGTTAGAAAACGAGCGAAAGGCGAAGCGCTGCCGAAATCGACGGCGGAATTCCGGTGATCGTGCTAGGACCTCTCAACGATGATTCGATGCCCCAGCAAATCCTCTACCTCCCTCTCACTCTCTAACGTTGTCCAAACCCGTAAGTCCCTCTTTTCTACCTTTCTTTCCCTTCATAATAATACGACTTTACAAACCCGACGGAAATCGGAACAAACCGATTTCCGATTCGTTTGTCTATCAAATCTTACTTATCACTAATTCCATAACGCTTAAACATCTTCATGTGGACTACTAATCACTTAAAAATTAATTTGAACAAGTTTTCACACATGAAATGATAGCTTTTGCAATATATCGTATTCTTTCACTTAAATACCACCATGTTTAATTCATCACATTTAACCCTTTAACATTGCTATACATTAAAGTAGATCACGAGGTAATGACCTACCTCCACACACACTCATATGTAATCATAACACGCTACCTTGAAAATTTAGAATACGACAAAATAAGATTTTACATTAAAATACCATTTTCTTTATAACCTTTTCTAAAAGTCCTAAGTTTTATACAACTTTAAAACAATATCTTTTAATAGGAAATACGATAAGTTGTGGATATCGATCGTTTATCTAAACCTGACTTTGCGGTGTCTAGGTAAGTGTGTCTAAGGCGAGCGGTTACTTAATTAGGACCACTATTTGTAGTGGAGAGCCTCCCACTCACCTGGCACTTACCTGGCCGCAATTGGCGGTGAAGAGACGATTTGAGGCTTCTAATGACTTGTCGTTTAGACCATTTAGAAATAAGCTAGTTGGCTTAGGAAATCCTAGAATCTAAAATACGGAAATTTACACCTTTTACAAATAAATACCTTATCTTTATAGAACCATTTTCTAAATGACTAGTATTTATTAAATCTTTGCAAAGCGCCACTACAACCCACATTTGGAGAACCCGTTAGGGATAGTACGGTTTATCGTGCACCCTCGGCTTAGTAGTGTGAGATTCAGATCTCCGCAAGGAGCATTCGGTCTCGAAAGGTTTAAAATACGACATTTAAGAAAATGAGATTTTTGGAAAATAAAATATTTATTAAAAATTATTCTTGTATAAACATATGTATATTCATTATTTAAACACCTATTTTATTATAAGATAAAGTTTCCACCTTTTCCTAAAAATTACAAGATTAAAAGTTACATTAAAATACCATGAATTTCAATTAAATCAATATTACAAATTAATACCTTTGTTTATGTAATTAGGATATTTTCACTAGAAATAACACAAAATAAAATTTACACTCATTATAACTATAAAGACGAATAATCAATACTTGAGGTGTATCTTGAAAACTATACAAAAGTATTTTTACATAAAACCCCTCATGTTTTATAAATTACAATAAGGACCCTAACAAATATAGAACTTCGACTTACATTTCTTTTGGTCTGATTCAGGTTTGAGTCTGATTATTTTTGACTTGAATATGATTCAAGTCAATCTATATTCTTTAATATTCCAACTAAATATTAATACATGAATCCCAGAATCCAGTTAACAATCTATACAACTTGACTGAATCAAACCATGGATATACATCCATTATTCCGTTATTCCATTTACCTGATTATGCAGTTGCAATCTGTTTACTGATATCATGGTTTTGGTCAGTCATCCAACTTACACAATACAATACAACAATACTATCAAAACACTACGAGGTTTAAGGGGTAGATTGGTACGGAAGGTGTTAAAGATGGCACGAGGTGGTCAGATTAAGACACCTAACCTATATTCCATTGCTGTTATACCGCGGCTTAATGGTTCCTTGTACATTCTGTTTGCCCTGGTCTCTATCATATAGAGACCCCTCTCGTATACACCGGCATCCTTCTGTACCAAGCTACAAACAACAGCGTTAACACAATATTCTACAATATTTTACAATCTCTTTAGAAAATACCTCTTATTCTGTCTTTTCTAATTCTTCATTATCTTTGGGACTTACCGAGCGACCTGTTCGCTGACGACATTCTATTTCTTTCTTCTTTGAATGTCGTCAGGTGCTTTGGACTCAGCAGAGATCGAGCCCACCGGTGAAGACTTGGATCATTTTCATGAAGACCCCGAGCTCTAGATATTGTATCTTGTTCTTTTCAGTATTTTCATTTCCTGTTATGCCATTGTTTAGGCATCGCTTTTCATTTCAATTGTATTTACTTTTCATGCATTGTACAAAAGAATGTTATTAATAAAGTTGCTGGTATTTCTATATCTCTTGTCTCTTGTGATTTACTTTTATATTGCTTAGATACGCTTAGCGTATGTACTTCTGAGTATATACGTAGCGGACCTCGTCGCGTTCCCTTCGCCGTACACGGGGAAGCGGGGCGTGACAGTGTATGAAATACTTCAAAGATGGTCTTGAGTACACTGTGACAGGGGAGTTGAACTCATTTTCTGTGAACGAAGTCCGAAAGTACGAAGATGCAAAATACTTCTTACCAGATTTCGAGGACACGGAGAGATCTCACAAACCGGAGAACAAAGCTATCCTTACCATTCCGGCCTTCGGGAGTGATACCGAGGAGGAAGAAGAGATAGTTTATTCAGGTCCGCCCCAGTACAACAAGCTGGGATCCTCCGCTCCTATGCTTATCTTCGGCAGCGACTCAGAAGATGAAGTCAACGCCATATTCTCTGCTCGGCCATCAATACAAACCATCGCTGGTGAAGATCAAAGTTTGCAGGTTGCCATGGTTCCGCCAATGCATCATAAAGAACTAGACGCACTTGAAACCTACAGTGTGGAAGAGCTGCAAACATTCTATGTCCCTCCCAGGTGAGAAGGTGAAAAGGCGATCCTATTCTACCGATCTGGGGAAACCAAAGTAAATAAAGAAATCTGGCACGGCGTGGATTCTACACTTGATGGGCTCCAGCCCATCCGTTTGCCCAGATATTACACGAACGGACTAAAAAGGCTGTTAAGACGCCAAGGCGTATCTTTTGAACAGACCGCTCGAAAAGCTAAGTTTTATGACAGGATCTGGAATGTCCCTGGAACTCAGCAGAAATTGCCCAACGGGAAAATGGAAATGACCGGGATTGGATATGTTCAATCTAAGAAACGGAAACTATTCCGCGACTGCTACGTCATACATGACTTTGATGAAGAAGGAGATGCTCTGTGGGAAGATGCTAACCCTGAACCAGAAAGAGCTCCCGCCGTAAAAATGCCCAGTTCATCGTTCGAAGAACAAATGGACAAGCTTGTAAGGGAAGCAGGTCAAAAGGTTCGAGACGACCATAATCGCGAAATGGCCATCTACGAGAAAGCCAGGACGCAACGCCTCCTTCAGCAGGCTGCGAAATATGAAAATGCTCCTCCTTGTCAACCCGTTGTAAAAAAGGCCCGACGCAGAGGCAGAAATAAACTAAAGAATGAGAAATGCATTCAACAATGACAAAGCGGGTCCAAGGAGCCACGTAATCGGGAATCGAGCAATCCGGATTCGTCTCTCATAAAGAAGATCGGTCGAGCATACTCTTTTCCTCAGAATAAGACACGGAAGATACTTGATCTTGCCATAAAACATCAGATGATTACCCTTCCGGAGTCCAAACACCCCGAGCAAGCAAGCGAAGTTAATCACCCAGATTATTGCTCCTATCACCGAGCAACAGGACATCCTCTCGAAGACTGCTTTACCTTCAAGAACCGGGTCAAAGACCAATATCAATAAGGCAAGTTCGCTCTGTCCAGCAGTTGGAGGGTAAGCCCGCCACAGAAGCATGAACCAAAAGCGCCGTCTATAGCGAGAGTAGAGCCAGATCAACATCGGTCTTGGAAGCGAGCTCGTACTTATCATATGATAACGCTATCAGAAGAAGGAGTGCCCGAGAATATGGATGACCTCCCCTGGTGCATCGAAAACGACGATGATGAGGTGATCTCAGAGTTTCCACCGGCACCGAAAGAGCTGGAAGATGGGATACACATGACCACACCCACATCGATGGACGGTTCTCCATCGAACTTCTTTACCACGACACCGCCGCCGTCCGCAGGTGCGCAGAATCCACCCCGCATCTCTCTCCAGGAGAGATGTTACCCTATGCGAGGTCCTCTTTCGACCTGTCTCTCCATTCCACCAGCCAACGGGAACAATTTTGAAATAAAACCCCAATACATCAACCTTCTACCCAAATACCACGGTCTCGAGTCTGAAGACACACATGTCTTTATCACCAAATTTGAAAATGTATGCGCTATGATGGGTACTTCACAGCTTTCTGTGGATGCTATGCGTCTTCGTCTTCTCCCATTTACTTTGTGCGATATAGCCGAGAAGTGGCTGTATAATACAACCGCACATTCCATTTCAAACCGGGAAGAATTCGTAAAAGCATTCCTAAAGAAATTTTACCCGAATCATAAGACAGCTCGAGTCCGTAGTGAAATCAATCAATTCACCCAACTTCCAAATGAAACATTCTCAAAATGTCTTGAACGCTTTAAGGATCTGTTGGTTCAATGTCCACATCACGGAATCCCCAGATGGGATCTGTGCAGAATCATATATGAGGGCATTAATCCTAATACAAAACATACCCCTGAATCTATGAGTCAAGGCAACTTCATGACCAAAGAAGATGGGGAAGCCTGGAAATTCCTAGAAGATTTCGCTGAAAAATCTTTACAGTGGGAGGGTGGGAGTCAATCGTCTAGGGGTGGCAATAACCAATCAGATGTTTCCATAGGAGTTAGAGCTGAAATTTCAGCTATACATAAGAAACTCGAGACTATGGAAAATAAATTTTTAGCTGCCACCCTAAATCGAATGTCACTCTCCAAAACTGTATGTGGATACTGTTCTGATCCTTCTCATTTGACGGAAGAATGTCCATTGAATTCTCCGTTTCAAGGTCATGAGCATACCAATGCTGCTTTTCAGCGTCCTAGGAACGATCCATTTTCTTCCACATATAATCAGGGTTGGAGGAATCACCCTAACTTTGCTTGGAACCAATCACAAACTCAAAACACAGTTCCAAACCAAACCAATTTCCAAAGGGCTCCTCAACCACAACAGCAACCACTTCAATTGAGTCAGCACCCCTTCCAAGCACAAAACTTCCAAAATCCGGTCAACACACCTGTACCGTTTAGTCCTTTGCAGTTGAACAGGACTGATGAATCCTCTTCATTCATGAACTTGCTTTGGACAATAAAGTCTTCCGTCGATAAAATCGAGAAAAACTCTGCGTTCCAAAGCGAGACTATTAAATCGATGGAAGAAGAAATTGCACAATTAAAAGCCGAATTGAGTGCAAGAGAGAAAGGGAAACTTCTAACTCAACCTTTGCCCAATCCTGGCTATTCACATCATGTGAATGCAATCACGTTGAGATCTGGAAGAGTGCTTGACAATCATGTTGGGGAAGAGATTGATGATACTGAAAAATCTATCGATGATGCCCCGGCTGAGACCTTTCCTTCCACTTCTACTTCTAATTCTGACCCCGGTTCTTCTACCCCACCATTTTCTTCTGAGCCTATTCTCCGTTTTCCCCAAGGCTCGACACCTCAGCCCCCACTGAAAACGATCCCCACTCCTATTCTTAGATCGTTTCCACCCACACGATCTTCTCCAGTGTTAGACCCCGACCTTATTGCTCAAGCTCCTTATCCAAATCGGTTAAGGGGAAACACACTGAGTCCACAAATGGAGAAGATCACTGAAATGTTTAAACGGGTTAACATCAACATCCCTCTTCTAGATGCAATACAACAAGTCCCCGCTTATGCGAAAGTTCTTAAAGACTTGTGCACTAGAAAGAGGAAGACTCAAGTGCCCAAGAAGATATTCATGGCAAAGACAGTAGACACAGCCTTCCCCCAACAATTACCAAGGAAACGTAAGGATCCTGGCTATCCTACTATTTCCATTTCTATTGGGGAGAAACACATCAACCGTGCTCTACTCGACCTTGGCGCAAGTGTTAACCTGCTTCCTTTCTCAGTTTACGGGCAGTTAGGGATCGGAGAGTTGAAACCAGCCCATTGCACTCTCCAGATGGCTGGCCGATCAAGCACCAAACCTAGGGGTGAACTGGAGGATGTGTTAATAAAAATCGGGGAATTTGTATTCCCTGTAGACTTTATTGTAATTGATACACAGCCTGTAGCGAACCTATGGAATCAAATTCCGGTGATTTTAGGTCGCCCCTTTTTGGCTACTTCCAATACTATCATCAACTGTCGTAACGGTTCTATGACCCTATCTTTCGGGAATAGGTCAATTGAGCTGAACATTTACAAGTTGGGAAGTGTACCCTCCGAACCTACTGCTCAGGTCTGTTATGTCGACTTAATGGATGTCGACAGCAGCGAATTTGATAATTCTCATGATACTGATCTAGACTCTTTTCATACGTTGTTGTTTGACCCAACTATGTATCATACACATACGGACTCGTTCACCGAGTTGTCCGGGTCAACAACTAACACTGAGTATGAACCGTTTTTGGAGTCTGAAGATCACCCCGCGCTTTGTGATGACATTATTCTTCAGGGTATTGATGGGATTTTTGAGCAAATCTTCGCTGATGAACTCGCATTTTTGAATGATACGGGTGTTGAGATGAATCATCTCCCAATCAATAAAATTGGACATCCACCCCTTCTTCTGGACTGTAAAAAGGATGCGAGTAATCCATTACAATCACTGCATCGTCTCTCCAAAATGAGACGCACACACATTCTATTTCACCACTTACCCTTTCCCCACTTCTTCTTCCACCAACCTGAGCACTACATTGATAGAACTTCGAATGGTTGGTGTTGACCTTCGGTCTTTGCAAAGCTTGGCATCGACCAATGATCTTGACCCCCTCATGTGATTTTCAAAGCTTAACATTGTTTGATTCAAGTTTGGGGAGGTATAATCTGGCTCTTGAAAAGAAAATTTTTACAAAAATGATGAGCCAAAAATAAGTTTGGGGAAAGATTTTCACTTAAATATTTTGCCCCATTAATAAATTTCGTCCTAGGCTTACAGGTTTTTGTGATCTAGCGGATGGTAACAGTGAGGACACTGTTGAAAACAAGTTTGGAGGAGGTTTTTGTTTATGTACGCATCATTTGCATATCACTTCGCATAAGCACAAAACATTTGGAAAAAAAACCTATAAATTTTTTTAAAAAAATTCAAAAGATAAAAATATTTTTGTACATAAATAAGATAATAAAAGATTAGATAGTGAAAAATTACATCCAAAAGATTGGAAAAATTTAAGAAAACCTAGAAAATTAGAAGTTTTCTTAAACGAACTAGTAATAAATAGTTATGAGCCGTTGTCCCAAGGGTTAGTAAGATGAAAAAAGTCACTAATCTGAGGAAAAAAATAAGTCTGAAAAATAGTTCCTATTCTGGAAGCCAAACATTTGAACGTTGATACCCTACTATACGCACTTACACACGTCTTGAAGCTCGGGATAGTAGAGGATACCTTGAAATGCTCTTGTCTAAAAACCAAGGTATGAAGAAAATTAAAAATGAATAAAATATAAAATGGTGAAAAAAAATAACACTGGTTTTATTATCGCCAAACAAGCAATAAAAAAATATAGCGAGGGCGCTTCATCACCTAGTGCCTTAGACCAACTGGTCTGGGAGTCACTGCTAAGCCTTAGGGGGTGCAAGACGAGGAAAAACACCAAATAAGCAAGCACATGAATAATCGGTCGGTTAGTACCTCAAGAAGTATTAACGGTCGCATGAAAATGTGTGAGCAAATCCATATAAATATTCATCAAATTAAAAAGTACTGAGGTAGATGGACAAGAGTATGATAGTCTGAATTGAATTCTCCGAGTGTAGGGATGTCTTTTACACACACGTAGGGTTATATGATCGATGTTTGGAAGAAAGATAGGAATGAAGAATAAAGACGATGTTTTATTGAGGAATGATGTGATTTCTAACTTCTTTTCATGACTATTAAGATAGGGCTCATGACAACTGAAAAGCTAGCATAGTTGGAAACTCTAATTTTCAAAGTATTTCTTTTACAATTCTTATTTTTATATGTAACTTCCACGGTCTTCTTTTTATTATTGGATTTTGTGGGTGTAATCCGCTGAAAACCCTCAGGAGACAACGCTACTCGTACTAGGGACACCTAGAGGTTTAAAGGCTTGTTGCACGTGCTCAGTGCAATCGTGTTGCCTACGAAAGTGTGCCAGTTAGTTTTTATTTTTCTTTATTTTCTCCTTTTCTTTTTAATAAAACAGTTCGCTCGAGACGACCGAAAATAAGTTTGGGGGAATTTGATCAGTCGAAAATATTGCATTTTTAACACATCAATTTCCCTATCATTTGCACTTATCTAAAGGTGATCGATATGAATATAGCACATATTAGCAAAACATTTGTAAAATACCAAATAACTTGTGTTATACTTTATAACTGGCACTTTGAGCGAAATTGAGTGTTTATAATTGCACGCATAATCTTTGTATAGCGCAACACTTGTCTCGAGAATCTGTGCAGGAAATTCCAGGAAAAGAGCCGAAACTGTTAAAAGTGCGGATAGAAATACGCCCAGTCCAAGACTTGAGATCTGGCAGAAATCAAGAAAGAAAAATAGGATTCCAGACATCAGATCAAGACCCTAAACCAAGCAAAAGAATCCCCTGGAAATTGCATGCACCAAGCCAACTACATGGCCGCGGATCCAAATTGGCCTATCCGCCGCGGATCCGCGACGTAATTGACACATCAGCGCTTCACAATTCTCTACGTGGCTTCTTGTAACAACCCTTGCTTCTAGAAGACTCTCAAAGACCACGTGGCTTCTTCCAGAAGGCTTTGCATAACAAACTCACTCTAGAATATTCCTTGCAACAACCTTCTTCTAGAAGGCTCTCTCCAACAACCTTCTTCTAGAAGCCTCCTTATAACAACCTTCTTTTAGAAGCCTCCTTGTAACAACCTCATTCTAGAATATTCCCTCCAACAAACTTCTTCTAGAAGATTCTTTCTAACAACCTCATTTTGGAAGGAAAATTCAAATGAGGTAGTTTATTTTGGAGGGAAAATTCAAATGAGGTGGTTCATTTTGGAGGGAAAAGTGGTTCATTTTGGAGGGAAATTTGAATTTGAATTGAAAAGGAGAGGGGGTTATAAAAAGAGATCTAGATCTAGGGTTTAAGGTTGTTGAATAGTTGTTGAAAGTGGAGGGAAAATTGTAGATCCAAATAAAATTCAAATCAAATTGAGTGACACAACTTGTAAACCCTAATCCCCAATTCAAAATCCAAAGCCAAAAATCAAGAACTCTGAGTACCAAATCAAGCAAGAAGCCTTCAATTCTTTAGAAAGCGACGCCGGACTTCATCGGAGCAAGTGATCCAAGGAGATCCGCGACTCAAGGAGACGAGCGAAGCCGAAATCAACGATCAAGTTCTTTCCTCTTGTAGATCTTGAGAGAATTGTAACAAAATTGTTGATAAATAAAGGTGAAATTTCTATATCTTGCTTTCTTTACATTCTTGCATCATGATTAGATCTCAATTCTTGATTGTGTTTCTTGTTATGATGTTTGAGTAAAACTCCGCTCGTGGAGGAGTCGAGACGATCAATAGATGATGATGTTACAAAACTTGAAACGATTCTTAAGTCCTATGAGTTTTGTAAGCCCTAGAAAATTGAAGAATCGACGACCTAGTTTCGAGCGATGCTTTCATGATTGTGTTCGCTCTTAATTAGTGATCCACGATTGATTCTTGAATTTACTAGAGGCTAGAATGTGAATGAGATTCATCGAAAGGACAAAGGATGAGATGAAGAAACCCTAGTTTCTTTGAAAGATCCTTAAACCTCGATTAATCGTCATCGATCTAGTATAAATTCATTAATGGATAAGAAAACGTAATCACTAGTTTTCATCACGTCTGTAGATTCGATCGATTCCTACGAGCCTCACTTCGATTCTTGATTATTGGATTGTAAATCATCAATTCTTGATTCTTGATTTTAATGTTTTCTTGTTATTAGATCTAGATTTTAATAATTCTTGAAATTCACTTTTAAATCTTGAATTGAATTGTCTTTTTTCTTTTCTTTAATTTCAATTTATCTAATTCAATTACGAACGGATCTCACTTTCCCTGTGGACGATCCGCACTCGCTAACGCGCTACAATCGACACCGTTATTGATTGCGGTCAAAAAAATTTCTTTGGTTGTGATTTCTATACATTTTCTACCAACACGAACCGAGAATTCATTCAATCAAATGGCGCTGTTGCCGGGGATCGTGTGCTAATTTGTTCATTTTTGAAATTTGAGTTGAAAAATTTATTCCATCAAAATTTTTAGATCAAATTTCGCGCAAACACTATACGATTTGTTGTGATTTGTTGCGAGGAAATCTGGAATCGGTAGAGCAAGTGGAAAAATATTGTGAATATTCCAGAGAGCTAAGGACGTAAATTGGAGCTGCTGCAAGAATTTTTGTGCAGGAATTCCCTCATTGGACCGCGTTTCCGCGGCAATAAGAGACTCCCGCGGCGGATCCGCGGCGGATCCGCCGCGAATTGGCTTCATCTCTGTACGAAAGTTCTCTGGTATAATCATAACTTTCTTATCTCTTTCTTCATCTGCTCCAATAACAATTTTCTGCAGGTTTTCTTTGCAAAAAATTCGCAGCGCCGTAAAAAGCAAAAATTGTGCGTGTTTGATCTTGGTTGTTTGCACTTTTAATACGGAAATTATGGGGCACGACCAAATTCAGATTAGGTGGGGAGTTCATTACCTTTTCTAAGCCCCGAAAATCACAAAATTGCATCCGCGTTACCCTCATTAACTAAAAGAAATCTAGACTTGACTCTAAGGACCGTCGTGCTCACTTAGGACAGAAAAAGGTCGTGGGTAATCAATTTCTTATCCGCGTTTCTTTTATGGTGTCTAAGGCAAGTGTGTCTAAGGCAAGTGGTTACTTAATTAAACCCACTACTTACGTAGTGGAGAACCTCCCACTTACCTGGCCACAGGAGAGACAAAGAGGCAGTGGAGGATTGATCCTGTGACTTGTCTTGTGGCAGTTAGGAGCGGTCTCGAGCCTTGACCTAGGTGATCACTAGATTTAGGGTTGCTTGTTGCATTTGTTGTGATTTGCATCATTTTTTCAAAGAAAAATCCGTATATTCTTCAAAACAAACACCAATCATATCATTTCCCCTAATTATATCAACACTGCCACTTGTACTGAACCCTTTTAGTGCAAGACAGGCTGGACACGGGATTCTAGTGCCCGTTTAGTCCGCGTCCCCCCGATCGACTCCGAAGTCGGTATTTCTACATTTACTTCTTCTTTACCCACCACCACACCCACATCGATGGACGGTTCTCCATCGAACTTCTTTACCACCACTCTGCCGCCGTCCGCAGGTGCGCAGAATCCACCCCGCATCTCTCTCCAGGAGAGATGTTACCCTATGCGAGGTCCTCTTTCGACCTGTCTCTCCATTCCACCATCCAACGGGAACAATTTTGAAATAAAACCCCAATACATCAACCTTCTACCCAAATACCACGGTCTCGAGTCTGAAGACGCATATGTCTTTATCACCAAATTTGAAAATGTATGCGCTATGATGGGTACTTCACAGCTTTCTATGGATGCTATGCGTCTTCGTCTTCTCCCATTTACTTTGTGCGATATAGCCGAGAAGTGGCTGTATAATACAACCGCACATTCCATTTCAAACTGGGAAGAATTCGTAAAAGCATTCCTAAAGAAATTTTAACCGAATCATAAGACAGCTCGAGTCCGTAGCGAAATCAATCAATTCACCCAACTTCCAAATGAAACATTCTCAAAATGTCTTGAACGCTTTAAGGATCTGTTAGTTCAATGTCCACATCACGGAATCCCCAGATGGGATCTGTGCAGAATCATATATGAGGGCATTAATCCTAACACAAAACAGACCCTTGAATCTATGTGTCAAGGCAACTTCATGACCAAAGATGACGGGGAAGCGTGGAAATTCCTAGAAGATTTCGCTGAAAAATCTTTACAGTGGGAGGGTGGGAGTCAATCGTCTAGGGGTGGCAATAACCAATCGGATGTTTCCATAGGAGTTAGAGCTGAAATTTCAGCTATACATAAGAAACTCGAGACTATGGAAAATAAATTTTTAGCTGCCGCCCTAAATCGAATGTCACTCTCCAAAACTGTATATGGATGTTGTTCTGACCCTTCTCATTTGACGGAAGAATGTCCATTGAATTCTCCGTTTCAAGGTCATGAGCATACCAATGCTGCTTTTCAGCGACCTAGGAACGATCCATTTTCTTCTACATATAATCAGGGTTGGAGGAATCATCCTAACTTTGCTTGGAACCAATCACAAACTCAAAACATGGTTCCAAACCAAAACAATTTCCAAAGGGCTCCTCCACCACAACAGCAACCACTTCAATTGAGTCAGCACCCCTTCCAAGCACAAAACTTCCAAAATCCGGTCAACACACCTATACCGTCTAGTCCTTTGCAGTTGACCGGGACTGATAAATCCTCTTCATTCATGAACTTGCTTTTGACAATAAAGTCTTCCGTCGATAAAATCGAGAAAAACTCTGCGTCCCAAAGCAAGACTATTAAATCGATGGAAGAAGAAATTGAACAATTAAAAGCCGAATTGAGTGCAAGAGAGAAAGGAAAACTTCCAGCTCAACCTTCGCCCAATCCTGGCTATTCACATCATGTGAATGCAATCACGTTGAGATCTGGAAGAGTGCTTGACAATCACGTTGAGGAAGAGATTGATGATACTGAAAAATCTATCGATGATGCCCCGGCTGAGACCTTTCCTTCCACTTCTACTTCTAATTCTGACCCCAGTTCTTCTACCCCACCATTTTCTTCCGAGCCTATTCTCCGTTTTCCCCAAGGGTCGACACCTCAGCCCCCACCGAAAACGATCCCCACTCCTATTCTTAGATCGTTTCCACCCACACGATCTTCTCCAGTGTTGGACCCCGACCTTATTGCTCAAGCTCCTTATCCAAATCGGTTAAGGGGAAACACACTGAGTCCACAAATGGAGAAGATCACTGAAATGTTTAAACAGGTTAACATCAACATCTCTCTTCTAGATGCAATACAACAAGTCCCCGCTTATGCGAAAGTTCTTAAAGACTTGTGCACTAGAAAGAGGAAGACTCAAGTGCCCAAGAAGATATTCATGGCAAAGACAGTAGACACAGCCTTCCCCCAATAATTACCAAGGAAACGTAAGGATCCTAGATATCCTACTATTTCCATTTCTATTGGGCAGAAACACATCAACCGTGCTCTACTCGACCCTGGCGCAAGTGTTAACCTGCTTCCTTTCTTAGTCTACGAGCAGTTAGGGATCGGAGAGTTGAAACCAGCCCATTGCACTCTCCAGATGGCTGACCGGTCAAGCACCAAACCTAGGGGTGAACTGGAGGATGTGTTAATAAACATCGGGGAATTTGTATTCTCTGTGGACTTTATTGTAATTGATACACAGCCTGTAGCGAACCCACGGAATCAAATTTCGGTGATTTTAGGTCGCCCCTTTTTGGCCACTTCCAATGCTATCATCAACTGTCGTAACGGTTCTATGACCCTATCTTTCGGGAATAGGTCAATTGAGCTGAACATTTACAAGTTGGGAAGTGTACCCTCCGAACCTACTGCTCAGGTCTGTTCTGTCGACTTAATAGATGTCGACAGCAGCGAATTTGACGATCCTCATGATACTGATCAAGACTCTTTTCATACGTTGTTGTTTGACCCAACTATGTATCATACACATACGGACTCTTCCACCGAGTTGTCCGGGTCAACAACTAACACTGAGTATGAACCATTTTTGGAGTCTGAAGATCACCCCGCGCTTTGTGATGACATTATTCTTCGGGGTATTGATGGGACTTTTGAGGAAATCTTCGCTGATGAACTCGCATTTTTGAAAGATACGGGTGTTGAGATGAATCATCTCCCAATCAATGAAATTGGACCTCCACCCCTTCTTCTGGACTGTAAAAAGGATGCGAGTAATCCATTACAATCACTGCATCATATCTCCAAAATGAGACGAACACACATTCTATTTCACCACTTACCCTTTCCCCACTTCTTCTTCTACCAACCTGAGCACTACATTGATAGAATCTTCGAATGGTTGGTGTTGACCTTCGGTCTTTACAAAGCTTGGCATCGACCAATGATCTTGACCCCCTCATGTGATTTTCAAAGCTTAACATTGTTTAATTCAAGTTTGGGGAGGTATAATCTGGCTCTTGAAAAGAAAATTTTTACAAAAATGATGAGCCAAAAATAAGTTTGGGGGAAGATTTTCACTTAAATATTTTGCCCCATTAATAAATTTCCTCCTAGGCTTACAGGTTTTTATGATCTAGCGGATGGAAACGGTGAGGACACTGTTGAAAACAAGTTTGGGGGAGGTTTTTGCTTATTTACGCATCATTTGCATATCACTTCGCATAAGCACAAAACATTTGGGGAAAAAAAACCTATAAGATTTTTTTTTAAAATTCAAAAGATAAAAATATTTTTGTTCATAAATAAGATAATAAAAGATTAGATAGTGAAAAATTACATCCAAAAGATTGGAAAAATTTAAGAAAACCTAGAAAATTAGAAGTTTTCTTAAACGAACTAGTAATAAGTAGTTATGAGTCATTGTCCCAAGGGTTAGTAAGATGAAAGAAATCACTAATCTGAGAATAAAAATAAGTCTGAAAAATAGTTCCTATTCTGGAAGCCAAACATTTGAACGTTGATACCCTACTATACGCACTTATACACGTCTTGAAGCTTGGGATAGTAGAGGATACCTTGAATTGCTCTTGTCTAAAAACCAAGGTATGAAGGAAATTAAAAATGAATAAAATATAAAATGGTGAAAAAAATGAATACTGGTTTTGTTATCGCCAAGGCAGCAATAGAAAAATATAGCAAGGGCGCTTCATCACCTAGTGCCTTAGACCAACTGGTCTGGGAGTCACTGCTGAGACTTAGGTGGTGCAAGACGAGGAAAAACACCAAATAAGCAAGCACATGAATAATCGGTCGGTTTGTACCTCAAGAAGTATTAACGGTCGCATGAAAATGTGTGAGCAAATCTATATAAATATTCATCAAATTAAAAAGTACTGAGGTAGATGGACAAGAGTATGATAGTCTGAATTGAATTCTCCGAGTGTAGGGATGTCTTTTACACACACGTAGGGTTATATGATTGATATTTGGAAGAAAGATAGGAATGAAGAATAAAGACGAAGTTTTATTGAGGGATAATGTGATTTCTAACATCTTTTCATGACTATTAAGATAGGGCTTATGACAACTGAAAAGCTGGCATAGTTGGAAACTCTAATTTTCAAAGTTTTTCTTTTACAATTCTTATCTTTATATGTAACTTTCACGGTCTTCCTTTTATTATTGGATTTTGTGGGTGTAATCCGCTGAAAACCCTCAGGAGACAACGCTCCTCCTACTAGGGACACCTAGAGGTTTAAAGGCTTGTTGCACATGCTCAGTGCAATCGTGTTGCCTACGAAAGTGTGCCAGTCAGTTTTTCTTTTTCTTTATTTTCTCCTTCTCTTTTTAATAAAACAGTTCGCTCGAGACGACCGAAAATAAGTTTGGGGGAATTTGATCAGTCAAAAATATTACATTTTTAACACATCAATTTCCCTACCATTTGCACTCATCTAAAGGTGTTCGATATGAATATAGCACATATTAGCAAAACATTTGTAAAATACCAAATAACTTGTGTTATACTTTATAACTGGCACTTTGAGGGAAATTGAGTGTTTATAATTGCACGCATAATCTTTGTATAGCGCAACACTTTTCTCGGGAATCTGTGCAGGAAATTCCAGGAAAAGAGCCGAAACTGTTAAAAGTGCGGATAAAAATACGCCCAGTCCAAGACTTGAGATCTGGCAGAAATCAAGAAAGAAAAATAGGATTCCAGACATCAGATCAAGACCCTAAACCCAGCTATTGTCTATATCATCGAAAGATCGCGCACCCCACCGAAGAGTGCAGCGCCTTTAAGAGATGGTGGTAGGGATATGTTTCTCATCGGCAACATTTTAAGCGGATGAAATGCAAAACTCGTCGGGAGCAGAGAAGTATGACTGAGGAGCATAAAAGAACCACCGGCAACTGTCGCATGGTCAACGCCGGGGGATCGTAAGTTCTTACTTTCGGGAGCGACTCTGACGAAGAGATGACTCTTGGCCCTCTCTTTAAAGAGTCCGCCCAGGGAAAAGAGAAAGAGCCGAAAACCTGTGAAAATATTCAGCTGCGCAATCGTACGCTTCCACAAAAGAATCTCGGACCCACAAATAGAAAAGATAAGGGAAAAGAAAGGGTCTTTGAGGATATCGCCCTAGATGATCAAGTCATCAAAGAGCTGACTGCCAAGGACCCGCCAAAGAAGAACAAGGTGGACTACAACGTTCTGGCACACTTGAGGAAGCTACCCTCGCAGCTCAGCATTCTCGACACCCTTCTGTTATCCAAAGAAGCGAGAGATTCATTGATCAAAGCGCTGCAAGAGCCAGAGCAATTCTAAGCTTTCCTCGCTGAAGAAAAGATGAAGGACGAGACGGAAGAAGTGCACACAGCCGATATCACCTTCGGCGATGAAGATCTCCTCCTTGGGATGTGCGAACACAACCGCCCCCTATATGTCTCCGGATATTGTCACGATATCAAGATAGGAAAAGTACTGGTTGACAATGGGTCTTCCGTCAATCTCCTCAACGTGAGAGTATTGAAAGAAATCTGCATGAGCGTTCAGCACCTCGCCCGCGATAAAATTACCATCTCCGGTTTCGACTCCCAGTCATCACGGACTCTCGGGTCTGTAATACTGACGTTACGCTTTGGACTGCTCGTCACGGACATCAAGTTCTATGTCATTGACGCCAAGACATGCTACAACGGTTTGCTCGGCCGGTCTTGGTTACACGAGTACAACATCATCCCTTCTACACAACATCAGTGTATGTAACAACTCCATTTTTAATGTACAAAGAATTGATTTAAATTCAATGTGTACTTGGAGTATTTATTGCGGATGATATCTCTTTAAGTATTTATTTCACTCCATAATTACAAGAAGGAGCTTGTAGCTCATTGGTAAGACCTTGCACTGCTGAACCAAGCCACCAGAGTTCAAATCCCCTGCCCCGCATTATTTTTGTATTTATTTTGTTTTAATTTCTTTTGGAAGTCAACAGTCAAAAGGCCATAACTCACAAAATTTATACTGGACAATAAAAAGTAAATACACCAAATTGTACCCCAGAAGAATCCCCGGCTACTGGAACCTTGACTCGGCCCGACTCAGCGCCGCTGGCCGGCAAACCTGCCGACTCAGTCCGGCGCCGCCGGCCGGACTTGGTCGGACGGCCGAGTCACCAACAGAGAAAAGTTGGCTCTGGACTTGGTCAACCCTCCTGCATACTCTAAATGCTTGGATCGGTTACCAAATGCCCAATAAATCTCTTTTACTCCAAAGTTTAATGATTTTTAATGATTTTTTATATTTTTTTAATTAAAACCCTAACCCTAGCCTAACCTTATATAAACCCCCTACCCTCTACCCTCTCATACTAAATCTCTAAGTCCACTCTCTCAAAATCCCACGAGAACTTGGTATGTTAGAAAACGAGCGAAAGGCGAAGCGCTGCCGAAATAGACGGCGGAATTCCGGTGATCGTGCTAGGACCTCTCAACGATGATTCGACGCCCCGGTAAACCCTCTACCTCCCTCTCACTCTCTAACGTTGTCCAAACCCGTAAGTCCTTCTTTTCTACCTTTCTTTCCCTTCATAATAATACGACTTTACAAACCCGAGGGAAATCGGAACAAACCGATTTCCGATTCGTTTTTCTATCAAATCTCACTTATCACTAATTCCATAATGCTTAAACATCTTCATGTTGATTACTAATCATTTAAAAATTAATTTGAACAAGTTTTCACACATGAAATGATAGCTTTTGCAATATATCGTATTCTTTCACTTAAATACCACCATGTTTAATTCATCACATTTAACCCTTTAACATTGCTATACATTAAAGTAGATCATGTGGTAATGACCTACCTCCACACACACTCATATGTAATCATAACACGCTACCTTGAAAATTTAGAATACGACAAAACAAGATTTTACATTAAAATACCATTTTCTTTATAACCTTTTCTAAAAGTCCTAAGTTTTATGCAACTTTAAAACAATATCTTTTAATAGGAAATACGATAAGTTGTGGAAATCGATCGTTTATCTAAACCTGACTTTGCGGTGTCTAGGCAAGTGTGTCTAAGGCGAGTGGTTACTTAATTAGGACCACTACTTGTAGTAGAGAGCCTCCCACTCACCTGGCACTTACCTGGCCGCAATTGGCGGTGAAGAGGCGATTTGAGGCTTCTAATGAATTGTCGTTTAGACCATTTAGAAATAGGCTGGTTGGCTTAGGAAACCCTAGAATCTAAAATACGGAAATTTACACCTTTTACAAATAAATACCTTATCTTTATAAAACCGTTTACTAAATGACTGGTATTTATTAAATATTTGCAAAGCGCCACTACAATCCACATTTGGAGAACCTATTAGGGATAGTACGGTTTATCGTGCACCCTCGGCTTAGTAGTGCAAGATTCAGATCTCTACAAGGAGCATTCGGTCTCGAAAGGTTTAAAATACGACATTTAAGAAAATGAGATTTTTGGAAAATAAAATATTTATTAAAAATTATTCTTGTATAAACATATGTATATTTATCATTTAAACACCTGTTTTATTATAAGATAAAGTTTCCACCTTTTCCTAAAAATTACAAGATTAAAAGTTATATTAAAATACCATGAATTTCAATTAAATCAATATTACAAATTAATACCTTTGTTTATGTAATTAGGATATTTTCACTAGAAATAACACAAAATAAAATTTACACTCATTATAACTATAAAGACGAATAATCAATACTTGAGGTGTACCTTGAAAACTATACAAAAGTATTTTTACATAAAACCCCTTCAAGTTTTATAAATTACAATAAGGACCCTAATAAATATAGAATTTCGACTTACATTTCTTTTGGTCTGACTCGGGTTTGAGTCTGATTATTTTTTAATTGAATATGATTCAAGTCAATCTATATTCTTTAATATTCCAACTAAATATGAATACATGAATCCCAGAATCCAGTTAACAATCTATACAACTTGACTGAATCAAACCATGGATATACATCCATTATTCCGTTATTCCATTTACCTGATTATGCAGTTGCAATCTGTTTACTGATATCATGGTTTTGGTCAGTCATCCAACTTACACAATACAATACAACAATACTATCAAAACACTACGAGGTTTAAGGGGTAGATTGGTACGGAAGGTGTTAAAGGTGGCACGAGGTGGTCAGATTAAGACACCTAACCTATATTCCGTTGCTGTTGTACCGTAGCTTAACGGTTCCTTGTACATTCCGTTTGCCCTGGTCTCGAGCATATAGAGACCCCTCTCGTATACACCGGCATCCTTCTGTACCAAGCTACAAATAACAGCGTTAACACAATATTCTACAATATTTTACAATCTCTTTTGAAAATTCCTCTTATTCTATCTTTTCTAATTCTTCATTATCTTTGGGACTTACCGAGCGACCTGTTCGCTGACGACATTCTATTTCTTTCTTCTTTGAATGTCGTCAGGTGCTTTGGACTCAGCAGAGATTGAGCCCACCGGTGAAGACTTGGATCAGTTTCACGAAGACCCCGAGCTCTAGATATTGTACCTTGTTCTTTTCAGTATTTTCATTTCATGTTATGCCATTATTTAGGCATCGCTTTTCATTTCAGTTGTATTTACTTTTCATGCATTGTTCAAAAGAATGTTATTAATAAAGTTGCTGTTATTTCTATATCGCTTGTCTCTTGTGATTTACTTTTATATTGCTTAGATACGCTTAGCGTATGTACTTCTGAGTACATATATAGCGGACCTCGTCGCGTTCCCTTCGCCGTAAACCGGGAAGCGGGGCGTGACAGGTTTTGTTGGTGGCCCATGTAGGTCAGAGCTGTATAGAACCATACTATGCAGTTCTGTTCTGCGTGAACAACCTAAGCAAATAACACAAGAACCAGCAACTAAAACATTCTTTACAATTCATGTTTCTTGAATCTTATAAATTTCTATTCCTTGAATTTTATCATTTCATGTATTTGAATCTGTCCTAACCCAAATTTTTCTTCAAGGTTATGGATTCCCTGAACAACACCTGCACCAATATCAACAACACACCTCCAGCACTACCTCTCACACCAGCTGTTCCTGCGCCACCCACCGAGCAAACAATGCTATTTGAGGCGATCCGCGGCCATCTTGAGGGACAACAACAACTCCTGAACCGTCCTGAGACCGACGCACCAGGGGTAAAGCAATTTAGGGCTTTGCACCCCAAGCAGTTCTCTGGTAAAGGAAGCCCTCTTAAAGCTGAAGAATGGGCACAAAGTATCGAAGACAATCTGGCAGCAGCTCAAGTGCCAGACATCGCTTGGGTCCTTGTAGCAAAGCTACAGCTCACGGATAATGCTCGCAACTGGTGGAAGGCGGAAGAAAGCCGTCTGGTACAGCCTATTGAATGGAAGACTTTTCGTGAGAAGTTCGACGCGAAATACTTCCCTGTGACTGCCAAGTTTGCCATGGAGCGGCAGTTTATTCATTTACAACAGGGTTCAATGTGGGAAAAATCAGTAGATGAATACGACGCTGAATTCACCATGTTAAGCCGGTAAGATATGTCACAATAGTTCAATTTTTAAATATCGCGTACTACATAGCTAACACAATCTTTAAACAGATTCGCGGCACACTTGATACCGACGGACGAGATCAGAGCCCGTCGCTTTCAACAAGGACTGGACACGGAGATTCAGGCTGCTCTAGCCACGGGAAAATTTTTGACTCATGAGGATACTCTGGAAGCTGCCCGCGGTTATGAGGCAGTGATAAAAGCAAGGGGCAGACCTCAGTCTGCAGGAGTCAAACGCCCTGCCAACCAGATGGCAGGTGGAGCCTCGTCCAGGCCACCTTTCGTGCCAAGGCGACCCGGAGTACCAACCCATCATCCCAGCCCAGCCTTTTGCACCTACTGCAAGAGAACTGGACATATGATGAAGGACTGCCGTCGAGCCAACCGCCTTTGCTTAGTCTGCGGCTCAGCTACTTACGATATTGGGTCTTGTCCCCAAAGACAGAACCCAGTTGCTGCACCCAGGCCAGCAATTACTTATCCGCAGCGACCAGCTCTTCAGGCACCTGCTCCCAGACCTGCACTCCCTGCACCACCCAGAGGACCACAAGCTGCACCACCTCCTCGTCAGTTCCATCAAGCTCAAAGGAACGTTCCGAGGAATGCTCCTCAGGCCAGGAGGAATGTACCAAGGCACCAGGCTTTCACGATGTTTGTGGAAGAAGCTGAGGCCACTGGCCAAGTCATCACTGGTAAACTTTTCTTTTCAAACTTTGCTTTTCTATTCTACTACTTAGTTACATATTTTCTATACCTAAAACAAATCCCACATAACTTAGGTACAATCTTAGTACACTCAATCCCTGCACTTGCACTGTTTGATACTGGAGCATCACACTGCTTTATGTCGCAACGGTTTGTTCGAACCCATGCGATTCCAGTTTCACCGTTTGTATCCAGCTGGAATGTCAGTTCAGGAAATGGCGTTCTAAAGGCAACTATGGGATACAGCTTGTGTCCAGTCGTCGTCTGCAGTCGAGAGTTTTATGCTGACTTCAAAGTGCTGGACATACCGAACTTCGATGTGGCTCTAGGAATGGATTGGCTTAGAACTTTTTATGCTACCATCGACTGTCATCAAAGGAGGGTAGTATTCGAGATTCCAGACCATCTGGTCTTCTATTTCAAGAGCGGAGACCGTAGCCTGGAGCCAGGTACCTACAAAGCGAAGCCAAAGGAAGCAGTTGTTGCAGCAGCTCAAGCGGAGGAAGAATCAAGACCAGATGTAGTTCAAGAGTTCGACGATGTATTTCCTGACAATATATCAGGTTTGCCTCCCGATCGAGCTCTTGAATTCAGTATTGATTTAGTACCGAGAGAACAACCGTTGATCAAAGCACCCTATCGTTTAAGTCCGGAAGGTTTGAAGGAAGTTCGAACACAGTTGGACGAATTACTGGCGAAAGGATGGATTCGTCCCAGCACTTCAAGTTAGAGATCACCTGTATTACTTGTGAAGAAGAAGGAAGGTTCATACAGAATGTGCATCGATTATAGATCCTTGAACGAAGTCACTATAAAGAACAAGTATCCACTTCCGCGCATCGATGATCTATTCGATCAGCTAAGTGGATCTTGTGTTTTCTCTAAATTAGATCTTCGTTCAGGTTATTATCAAGTGAAGGTCAAAGAAGCTGATATTCACAAAACAGCTTTCAGAACTCGCTATGGACATTATGAATTTCTAGTGATGCCATTCGGAGTGACCAACGCACCTGCAATATTCATGAACCTTATGAATCAAGTTTTCCGGGAGTATCTAGACAGGTTTGTTGTCATCTTCATCGACGACATCCTGGTGTATTCTAAGAGCCGGAAAGAACATGCAGAGCACCTACGAATTGTCCTAGAAACTCTCCGACAACATCAGCTTTATGCCAAGTACAGCAAGTGCGAGTTTTGGCTAAATCAAGTTGGTTTTCTTAGACACATCGTATCAGGAGAAGGAATCTCTGTGGATCCAGCGAAAGTTTCGGCAGTTAGCGAATGGCCTACACCAAAGTCAGTGAAGGATATTCGAAGTTTCTTGGGTTTAGCTGGATATTACAGAAGGTTTATTGAAGGCTTTTCGAAGATAGCAACGCCTCTGACCAAGCTCACACGTAAAGATGAAGAATTTGTGTGGTCAGAAACATGCGAACAAGCTTTCGTAGAACTCAAGTCAAGGTTGACATCAGCACTTATTCTCGTCATACCGGATCGATCTGGAGGATTCGAAGTGCATTGCGATGCATCCGGTAAGAGATTAGGATGTGTTCTACATCAGCACGGTAAGGTTGTGGCTTATGCTTCAAGACAGCTGAAGATTCATGAGCGCAATTATCCGACGCATGATCTGGAGTTGGCAGCCGTCATCTTTGCTTTCAAGATTTGGCGTCATTATCTACCTGGTGAACGAGTGAACATCTATACAGATCATAAGAGCCTAAAGTACGTGTTTACTCAGAAGGAGTTGAATATGCGGCAGAGAAGATGGTTAGAACTCATGGCGGACTTTGACATCAACTTGCAATATCACCCAGGGAAGGTGAATGTAGTACCTGATGCTCTTAGTCACCAACCATTAGCAATGAATCTCACCGCTCAGTGGAATCTTTAACAATACTTGCATCAGATGGAGATTGAAGTAGTCATGCCAGGTAATGCTTCAAGTTTGATGAATTTACAAGTTCAATCAACCATTGTCAATCAGATCAAAGCAGCTCAAGTAAGTGATGCTAAGTTGCAAAAGATCAGAGAACAAGTGGAGAATGGACTCAGAACAGACTTCATCATCCATGAAGATGGATTTTTGAGATACGGCAGCAGATTGTGTGTACCAAAAGGTCCTGTTCGGGAAGAGTTAATGAAAGAAGCTCACAGCTCTCCCTATTCAGTACACCCTGGAGGTACCAAAATGTACAAAGATCTACGTCAGAATTATTGGTGGCATGGAATGAAGCGTGAAGTAGCCAGAAGCGTCGCAAAATGCTTGGTGTGTCAGCAAGTAAAGGCTGAACATCACAGGACTGCTGGATTACTTCAACCGTTACCAGTTCCAGAATGGAAGTGGCAACACATCACGATGGATTTTGTGACTGCTCTTCCTCGTAGCACAAAGGGTAACGATACCGTATGGGTCATTGTTGATTGACTCATAAAGTCGGCTCACTTCATCCTATTTCGAGTTGGCCAATCAACTGAGACACTAGCGAAGAAGTACATGGAGGTAATAATCTAATTTAGATTTAAAACTCTTCATAATGTACTACCTCTGATACCCATGAACTCATACAGGAAATTGTGAGACTTCATGGAGTACCGGTCTGCATTGTCTCCGATCGTGACACCAGGTTCCGATCGCAATTTTGGCAGAGTCTGTAAGCAAGCTAGGGAACAAGTCTGAACTTCAGCACGGCTTATCATCCACAGACAGATGGTCAGTCGGAATGAACTATTCAGATCTTGAAGGATATGCTCAGAGCATGTATGTTAGAGTTCAAAGGATCGTGGGAAGATCACCTACATCTTGTGGAGTTTTCGTACAACAACAGCTACCAAGCAAGCATAGGAATGTCACCTTTTGCAGCATTGTATGGAAGGAAGTGTCGATCGCCATTAAGTTGGGACGACATCGGAGATAGGGAACTTCTTGGACCGGAGATGATAGTAGCGACTGTTGATGTGGTCCGTACTATCAGGGAAAGGATGCGCATAGCCCAAGATCGACAGAAGCACTGGGCTGATGCAAAGAGGCGACACTTGGAATTCCAGCCAGGAGATCACGTATTCTTGAAGATATCTCCGAACCGCGGAGTGATCCGATTTGGAAGACGGGGTAAGCTATGTCCGAGATATATTGAACCATTCGACATACTCGAACGAGTCGGTGAAGTGGCATACCGTTTAGCGCTTCCACCTTCATTGGAAGGAGTGCATAATGTGTTCCATATATCCCAACTCAGAAAGTATGTGAGTGACCCCAGCCATGTTCTCGATCATTCCGAGCTCACTATACAGCCCGACTTGCCTTGTGAGCAACAACCTGTGGAAATCCTGGACAGGAAGGTGAAGACATTTCGGAACAAGGAGGTTAATTTGGTTCGAGTGATGTGGAGGAAAGACACTCCGGGAGAGTCCACTTGGGAAATGGAGGATGAAATGCGTACTAGATATCCACGCCTCTTTGTAAACTAGTTCTCAAATAAAAGTTGTAAATTTCGAGAACGAAATTTTTGTAAGGAGGGTAGACTGTAACAACTCCATTTTTAATGTACAAAGAATTGATTTAAATTCAATGTGTACTTGGAGTATTTATTGTGGCTGATATCTCTTTAAATATTTATTTCACTCCATAATTACAAGAAGGAGCTTGTAGCTCATTGGTAAGACCTTGCACTGCTGAACCAAGCCACCAAAGTTCAAATCCCCTGCCCCACATTATTTTTGTATTTATTTTGTTTTAATTTCTTTTGAAAGTCAACAGTCAAAAGGCCATAACTCACAAAATTTATACTGGACAATAAAAAATAAATTTACCAAATTGTACCCCAGAAGAATCCCCGGCCACTGGAACCTTGACTTGGCCCGACTCAGCGCCGCCGGTCGGCGAACCGGCCGACTCGGTCCGGCGCCGCCTGCCGGACTCGGCCGGACGAGTCACCAACAGAGAAAAGTTGGATCTGAACTTGGTCAACCCTCCTGCATACTCTAAATGCTTGAATCGGTTACCAAATGCCCAATAAATATCTTTTACTCCAAAGTTTAATGATTTTTAATGATTTTTTATATATTTTTTATATATTTTTTTAATTAAAACCCTAACCCTAGCCTAACTCTATATAAACCCCCTCTACCCTCTACCCTCTCATACTAAATCTCTAAGTCCACTCTCTCAAAATCCCACGAGAACTTGGTACGTTAGAAAGCGAGCGAAAGGCGAAGCGCTGCCGAAATCGACGGCGGAATTCCGGTGATCGTGCTAGGACCTCTCAACGATGATTCGATGCCCCAGCAAACCCTCTACCTCCCTCTCACTCTCTAACGTTGTCCAAACCCGTAAGTCCCTCTTTTCTACCTTTCTTTCCCTTCATAATAATACGACTTTACAAACCCGACGGAAATCGGAAAAAACCGATTTCCGATTCGTTTTTCTATCAAATCTCACTTATCACTAATTCCATAACGCTTAAACATCTTCATGTGGACTACTAATCACTTAAAAATTAATTTGAACAAGTTTTCACACATGAAATGATAGCTTTTGCAATATATCGTATTCTTTCACTTAAATACCACCATGTTTAATTCATCACATTTAACCCTTTAACATTGCTATACATTAAAGTAGATCACGAGGTAATGACCTACCTCCACACACACTCATATGTAATCTTAACACGATACCTTGAAAATTTAGAATACGACAAAATAAGATTTTACATTAAAATACCATTTTCTTTATAACCTTTTCTAAAAGTCCTAAGTTTTATACAACTTTAAAACAATATCTTTTAATAGGAAATACGATAAGTTGTGGACATCGATCGTTTATCTAAACCTGACTTTGCGGTGTCTAGGTAAGTGTGTCTAAGGCGAGTTGTTACTTAATTAGGACCACTACTTGTAGTGGAGAGCCTCCCACTCACCTGGCACTTACCTGGCCGCAATTGGCGGTTAAGAGACGATTTGAGGTTTCTAATGACTTGTCGTTTAGACCATTTAGAAATAAGCTAGTTGGCTTAGGAAATCCTAGAATCTAAAATACGGAAATTTACACCTTTTACAAATAAATACCTTATCTTTATAAAACCATTTTCTAAATGACTAGTATTTATTAAATTTTTGCAAAGCGCCACTACAACCCACATTTGGAGAACCCGTTAGGGATAGTACGGTTTATCGTGCACCCTCGGCTTAGTAGTGTGAGATTCAGATCTCCGCAAGGAGCATTCGGTCTCGAAAGGTTTAAAATACGACATTTAAGAAAATGAGATTTTTGGAAAATAAAATATTTATTAAAAATTATTCTTGTATAAACATATGTATATTCATTATTTAAACACCTATTTTATTATAAGATAAAGTTTCCACCTTTTCCTAAAAATTACAAGATTAAAAGTTACATTAAAATACCATGAATTTCAATTAAATCAATATTACAAATTAATATCTTTGTTTATGTAATTAGGATATTTTCACTAGAAATAACACAAAATAAAATTTACACTCATTATAACTATAAAGACGAATAATCAATACTTGAGGTGTATCTTGAAAACTATACAAAAGTATTTTTACATAAAACCCCTCATGTTTTATAAATTACAATAAGGACCCTAACAAATATAGAACTTCGACTTACATTTCTTTTGGTCTGACTCGGGTTTGAGTCTGATTATTTTTGACTTGAATATGATTCAAGTCAATCTATATTCTTTAATATTCCAACTAAATATTAATACATGAATCCCAGAATCCAGTTAACAATCTATACAACTTGACTGAATCAAACCATGGATATACATCCATTATTCCGTTATTCCATTTACCTGATTATGCAGTTGCAATCTGTTTACTGATATCATGGTTTTGGTCAGTCATCCAACTTACACAATACAATACAACAATACTATCAAAACACTACGAGATTTAAGGGATAGATTGGTACGGAAGGTGTTAAAGGTGGCACGAGGTGGTCAGATTAAGACACCTAACCTATATTCCGTTGCTGTTATACCGCGGCTTAACGGTTCCTTGTACATTCGGTTTGCCCTGGTCTCTAGCATATAGAGACCCCTCTCGTATACACTGGCATCCTTCTGTACCAAGCTACAAACAACAGCGTTAACACAATATTCTACAATATTTTACAATTCCTTTAGAAAATACCTCTTATTCTGTCTTTTCTAATTCTTCATTATCTTTGGGACTTACCGAGCGACCTGTTCGCTGACGACATTCTATTTCTTTCTTCTTTGAATGTCGTCAGGTGCTTTGGACTCAGCAGAGATCGAGCCCACCGGTGAAGACTTGGATCATTTTCACGAAGACCCCGAGCTCTAGATATTGTATCTTGTTCTTTTCAGTATTTTCATTTCCTGTTATGCCATTGTTTAAGCATCGCTTTTCATTTCAGTTGTATTTACTTTTCATGCATTGTACAAAAGAATGTTATTAATAAAGTTGCTGGTATTTCTATATCTCTTGTCTCTTGTGATTTACTTTTATATTGCTTAGATACGCTTAGCGTATGTACTTCTGAGTATATACGTAGCGGACCTCGTCGCGTTCCCTTCGCCGTACACGGGGAAGCGGGGCGTGACAGTGTATGAAATACTTCAAAGATGGTCTTGAGTACACTGTGACAGGGGAGTTGAACTCATTTTCTGTGAACGAAGTCCGAAAGTACGAAGATGCAAAATACTTCTTGCCAGATTTCGAGGACACGGAGAGATCTCACAAACCGGAGAACAAAGCTATCCTTACCATTCCGGCCTTCGGGAGTGATACCGAGGAGGAAGAAGAGATAGTTTATTCAGGTCCGCCCCAGTACAACAAGCTGGGATCCTCCGCTCCTATGCTTATCTTCGGCAGCGACTCAGAAGATGAAGTCAACGCCATATTCTCTGCTCGGCCATCAATACAAACCATCGCTGGTGAAGATCAAAGTTTGCAGGTTGCCATGGTTCCGCCAATGCATCATAAAGAACTAGACGCACTTGAAACCTACAGTGTGGAAGAGCTGCAAACATTCTATGTCCCTCCCAGGCGAGAAGGTGAAAAGGCGATCCTATTCTACCGATCTGGGGAAACCAAAGTAAATAAAGAAATCTGGCACGGCGCGGATTCTACACTTGATGGGCTCCAGCCCATCCGTTTGCCCAGATATTACACGAACGGACTAAAAAGGCTGTTAAGACGCCAAGGCGTATCTTTTGAACAGACCGCTCGAAAAGCTAAGTTTTATGACAGGATCTGGAATGTCCCTGGAACTCAGCAGAAATTGCCCAACGGGAAAATGGAAATGACCGGGCTTGGATATGTTCAATCCAAGAAACGGGAACTATTCCGCGACTGCTACGTCATACATGACTTTGATGAAAAAGGAGATGCTCTGTGGGAAGATGCTAACCCTGAACCAGAAAGAGCTCCCGCCGTAAAAATGCCCAGTTCATCGTTCGAAGAACAAATGGACAAGCTTATAAGGGAAGCAGGTCAAAAGGTTCGAGACGACCATAATCACGAAATAGCCATCTACGAGAAAGCCAGGACGCAACGCCTCCTTCAGCAGGCTGCGAAATATGAAAATGCTCCTCCTTGTCAACCCGTTGTAAAAAAGGCCCGACGCAGAGGCAGAAACAAACTAAAGAATGAGAAATGCATTCAACAATGACAAAGCGGGTCCAAGGAGCCACGTAATCGGGAATCGAGCAATCCGGATTCGTCTCTCATAAAGAAGATCAGTCGAGCATACTCTTTTCCTCAGAATAAGACACGGAAGATACTTGATCTTGCCATAAAACATCAGATGATTACCCTTCCGGAGTCCAAACACCCCGAGCAAGCAGGCGAAGTTAATCACCCAGATTATTGCTCCTATCACCGAGCAACAGGACATCCTCTCGAAGACTGCTTTACCTTCAAGAACCGGGTCAAAGACCAATATCAACAAGGCAAGTTCGCTCTGTCCAGCAGTTGGAGGGTAAGCCCGCCACAGAAGCATGAACCAAAAACGCCGTCTATAGCGAGAGTAGAGCCAGATCAACATCGGTCTTGGAAGCGAGCTCGTACTTATCATATGATAACGCTATCAGAAGAAGGAGTGCCCGAGAATATGGATGACCTTCCCTGGTGCTTCGAAAACGACGATGATGAGGTGATCTCAGAGTTTCCACCGGCACCGAAAGAGCTGGAAGATGGGATACACATTACTGCAGATAACCTCAGGAAAATTGATTTAGGGACGGAAAGTGACCCGCGACCGACATTCATCAGTGAGTTGCTGTCTGAAGAATGGGTGACTTCACTAAAAGACGTGCTCATGCAGCATAGAGATTGCTTTGCATAGAATTATTCCGAAATGCCAGGGCTAGATCCAAAGATTGCTATCCACAAATTGGCAATATCCCCGGACGCCAAGCCAATCAAACAAGCACCGAGAAGAATGCGGCTCGAGCTTGAGATGAGCATCAACGCCGAGGTCAAGAAGATAATCGACTCTGGTTTCATCCAAAAGGTTCAGTATCCTGACTGAATCGCCAACATCGTTCCGGTGATGAAGAAAAATGGGACAGTGCGCATATGTGTAGACTTCCGGGATCTCAACAAAGCTTGTCCAAAAGACGACTTCCCAGTTCCAGTCACCGAGCTGATGATAGATAACACATCTACTCACGAAGTCTTCTCCTTCATGGACAGATCGTCAGGATATAATCAGATAAAGATGCATCCCGAGGAACAGAGGCACACCGCTTTCCAGACCCCTTTGGGTATATTCTGCTACAAGGTGATGCCCTTCGGTCTAAAGAACGCCGGTGCCACCTATCAGAGGGCCATGACGAAGATCTTCGATGACCTCATACATGAAATCATTGAATGCTATATCGACAACCCCGTAGTTAAAAGCAAATCATACGAGGAACATCTATAGCCTCTGAAGATCGTATTTCAATGCCTTCGGCAATACAACTTAAAGATGAACCCCCTCAAATGCGCGTTCGAAGTTTCCTCGGGCAAATTCCTAGGATTCATCGTCCGACACCGAGGCATCGAGATAGATCCGTCGAAGATCAAGGCGATCATGGAATTGCCCCCGCCAAGGACTCTCAAGCAATTGCGGTCTCTGCAAGGGAAGCTCACGTATATCCGGCGATTAATAACCAATCTCTCAGGCAAGTGCCGTCCTTACAGTCACCTGATGAAGAAGGGAACCCCTTTCGTTTGGGATCGCAAATGTCAAAACGCGCTGGACGAAATCAAGCAGTACCTGCAGAATCCACCAGTGCTGGTCACTTCGGTCAAGGGAAAGCCTCTCGTCCTGTACACGACAGCCCTCGAAGGTTCTTTAGGCGCACTGTGGGCACAAGAGAATGACTAAGGGAAGGAGAGAGCCCTCTACTATCTGAGTCGAGTTCTCCTGGGGGCAGAAAGCAATTATTCTCCCATCGAAAAACACTGCCTGGTATTGATCTTCGCAATAATGAAGCTCAGACACTATGCGTTGGCGCATGAAGTCCGTCTCATATCGAAGGTGGATCCTCTCAAATATTTAATGTCAAAGGCCATATTGACAGGGTGGCTCGCTAAATGGGCTTTGCTCTTGATGGAGTTATCAATAACTTATCAGCCTCTTAAGGCAGTGAAAGGCCAAGCCATCGCCGACTTCCTCGCTGAGCATCCAATACCAGCCGATTCTCCTTTAAATTGCGAACTGCCAGACGAGTATGCGTTTGACACGATCGACGGTGATGGCACCCGATGGGAACTTTATTTTGATGGAGCGTCTTCCATGAAGAAACGCAAGCAAAGCACCCCTATAATCAAATCAGGGGTAGGCCTTATCTTCGTAACTCCACAAAAAGGGATAATATGCTTTGCTTTCTCCTTAACAGAGCCGAGGACAAACAATGAAGCCGAGTATGAAGCTTTGATAGCAGGTCTCGAGATCGCCATCGACATGGGAATTGAAAACCTCCTCATATACGGAGACTCCCAACTGGTCGTTAGTCAAGTAAACGGCGACTATCAAACGTGCAAACCAGAACTGGTGAAGTACGGCGAGAGAGTACAGCAACTGCTGACTCAAATTCCTTCCTACACCTTGGAAAGCCTACCGCGTGCGGAAAATAGCAAGGCGGATGCATTAGCCAAGCTTGCTAAAGAACTGGCTGACGAGAACCTCGATGATGTAAGAATCATGGTACAAAGCTGTCGAGTCCTCGCACCGGCAGAAATATTTCCAGAGACGTCCGAGGAAAAGGGAATGACCAAGCCAGCGGCTCTACAAGTAAAAGATCAAGAAATGGTTGAGGATTGGAGAGAAGTCTTTATAGACCACTTCAAATCCTGTCGAACGCCTGAAGATGCGTTCTCAAAACATCAGCTCATGAAGCGAGCCCTATCTTTTGCCTTCGTCAATGATACTCTGTATAAGAGGTCATTCGATTCTCTGTGGTTAAGATGCCTGGGACCTGAAGAAGCAAAAAGAGTCGTCCAAGAAACTCACGACGGATTCTGTGGTTCTCACCAAGCCGGGCCGAAGATGAAACTGAAGATCAAACGAATGGGTTATTATTGGCACACGATGATCCAAGACTGCCTCGAATACGCGAAGCAATGCCACTCGTGCCAGATTCACGGGTACTTCATCCATCAGCATCCAAATCCACTACATCCAACAGTGGCTAGCTGGTAGTTTGAAATGTGGAGGACTGACATAATCGGCCCCATAGAACCGGCATTGTCCAGGGGACATCGATTCATTTTGGCGACAACTGACTACTTCTCCAAATGGGCAGAGGCAGTACCGCTAAGGGAAGTGAAGACGGAGAATATCCTCTATTTCTTCAAGACACGCGTCATTTATCGGTTTGGAACTCCATGACGGATTATCTCCGATAATGGGCCAGCCTATAGAAGCCACAAGATCAGCCATTTCCCACAACACCACAACATAGACTGGAGATACTCCTCAGTCTATAATCCCCGAGCTAACGGTCTAGCTGAGGCTTTCAACAAGACCTTAACGAAGATCATGAAAAAGAAGGTGTCTCGAAATAAGAGGGACTGGCACGAGAGATTGCATGAAGCTCTCTGAGTGTATCGAACTACGTTCAAGATGGCCACGAACACAACGCCGTACGCGTTGGTATTCGGTACAGAGACGGTACTCCCCCTCGAGATAGAGCTGCCCTCTCTATGAGTGGCAGTTCATTACGAGCTAACAGACGAAGAGAATGCTCACCTTCGCCTTGAAGAGCTCGACGCCCTCGATGAAACCTGGCTCATAGAGCAACAAAATCTGGAGGCTTATAAAACAAAGATGACGCACTCCTACGAAAAATTGACTAGGCCGAGGACATTCCACCAAGGCGAACTCGTGCTAGTGGTCAAAAGACCTATGATCCCCAATCATGCTAAATAGGGAAATTCGAGCCAAACTATGAAGGCCCGTACATCATAGACAAAGTTTACCCGGGTGGAGCCTATCTACTCATGGACATGCATGGCAAAAGGCCCTTCAGGCCAATAAACGTTCGCTTCCTGAAGAAGTACCACGCTTGACGAGTCACGGCCTAGGTCAATGATAAATGACGACGCCTATGTCCGCTCGCTATCTTCCTAAGCTCAAACTCTATAAGTAGTAACCGGCGACGGACCGAAACGTCCTTAAACTAACAACGGACCGAAACGTCCTTAAACTAATGACGGACCACCATGTCCTAAAACTAGTTGTTGACCGAGATGTCGATAAACTACGGTGGATTGCAGCATCCCAAAGCTGATACAAAAAAGAATAAAAATAAAAATAAAAAAAGAGATTAAAAAACGGTACGTCCATAAGCAAAAAGAGCACGGATGAAAACCCGAAATGGCTCCGTGAGTAAAAATAGCAGGGCTGTCGGCGAGTTTTGTGAAAACCCGAAGGGGTGCAACCTCGTTAGAATAAAAAAAAAGATAAAAAACGGTATTGTTCCCTGATTAAAATCAGGAATTTCCTCAATGAGGCATCACGTGTTCACACGTGACCAAGGGTCATGTTTTGACACGTGATCCATTTACAGAGTTAAAGTTTAAGCAAAGCAGAAGTAAGCGGCTGAGGAAAGACCCCAAAGGGGCGTCACGTGCTCATACGTGACCAAGGGTCACGTGCTGACACGTGATGGTCTTTAGCCCAGTTGAAATACAGAGTTTAATTCTATCAAGTTATAAAGGCCTCAATGAGGCATCACGTGTTCACACGTGACCAAGGGTCACGTGTTGACACGTGATCTATCTACATAATTAAAAATCAAGTAAAACAAGTGGCTGAAGAAAAACCCCAAAGCGGGGGTCACGTGCTCACACGTGACCAGAGGTCACGTGTTGACACGTGATGACCCTTCATCCCAATTAAAGTACAGAATTAAAACTCCGAAGGAGGGGCGGTCACGTGCCAACACGTGATAGGCTTTGAAATCTTCATAAATCAATAGAATTAAAATTCTAAATTTCTCTAAAATCTTTCCAAATGGGAAATGATTGAGGAGAACCGCAGGATTAAAAATCCAGGGGTAATTAAATATCATCAATTTATGGAAAAATTTTAAACAAGGAAAGATTTCCATAAATCTTACCAGAAATAACAAACAGAATATCATTGGATTGAAAATCCAACGGTGAATAAAATTCACTTAATAATCTAAAGGCTCATATTAATTATGAAAACAAATAAAATCTGTCAACGAAAGATTTGCTAAACAAATTGATTCTTTTCATCCTCCTATAAATAGGAGCTAAGAAAAGAGAAGGGGAGAGTTTTTAGGAGATAGAATTTTGGAATCTTGAAATTTCAGAGAAAAAAGAAAGGAGAATTTAATTCTCAACAAAGAAAACCCTAGGTAAGAAAAGAAAGGGAATCAAAACTTCAAACAGAGAATTTAATTCTCAAAATCTAAGAGTTTAACTCTTCTATAAAAGAACTTAGTTCTTCTTCTGGTTGAATATCTGCACAGAGCACATCTCCCCATAGGATGAGAATTTAATTCTCATCGGGTTGAGATCCTGCCATGCAGATCCAAAACTTAGAGGGGGAATTGAGTTTAGAGAATTTAATTCTCCCAAAACAAAATTAGGGTTTAACCCTATATGAGAATTTAATTCTCCCAAACTCACAGGAATTTAATTCATTCAAGATGGACAGAGTTAGGGTTACAAGAATTTAATTCTTTTACATATATGGGAATTTAATTCCTCTAAAAAAGAAATTAGGGTTTCACCCTATAGAAGAATTTAATTCTTTCATAATGGGAATTTAATTCCTCCAAATCATGATCAGGGTTTAACCCTACAGAGAATTTAATTCTCAAAATAAAATAAGAAGACTTAAAAGATCTCTGTGCATGAAAAGAACTAGGGTCACATGTCCCCACGTGACCCCTGAAAAGATCCCCACAAATGAGAAGGAATTAGCCCTGAGGCAGTGCCTCACGTGCTGCCACGTGACCCTCATTATATCGAAACAAAAGCAAAGTCAAAATATAACTTGGGCACTCTCACGTGTTAACACGTGGCATCTAATGAATATTCTAATAAATCAGAGCATGAGCACCCATCACGTGCCCACACGTGATGGCTGTGAAAATTAAAGGTGTTAAACACTTATCTGCAGAACAAAATGAAGGGGATCTGGCCCCACTCTTTGATGCCATCACGTGCTCCCATGTGATCCCTCCCTCTTTTAGTGTTAACACTAATCTGACAATTTGTTTTCCAGTGTTTAACACTGTTATCTGTTAGTGTTTAACACTAATTTGAGAATCACATTTTTAGTGTTTAACACTAATTTGATAATCTTATTTCCAGTGTTTAACGCTGTTGTTCTTTAGTGTTTAACACTAGTTTTAGCCCAATTGGCTAATGTTCTAGAGGCAAAGCCTCCCTTTCAATTGAATATGTCTAATGGACCAACAGAGGGCCAATATTTCAAACTTAATTGGACTTAGCCCAAAGTGGCCATAAGTCCTCAATTCAGATTTAACTGAGCCCATGTGCTCATAATTCTAATTAATTGATCTTAGTATCAAATTGGACTACAGATCACTTAATCCACTTTGGTTCGAGGGTACATCTCTTCACTCCTCTGATATTTGTCGTTGTAATCCTTCAACATCTTCAGAGAGGTGACGGGTCTCGACAACCAGAAATTTTATGGACTATGATGTCCTTAACCTTGACTGTGAGGTCTTAAAACTCACGGACTTTGATGTCCTTAACCTTGACCGTGAGGTCTTAAAACTCACGGACTATGATGTCCTTAACCTTGACCGTGAGGTCTTAAAACTCACGGACTATGATGTCCTTAACCTTGACCGTGAGGTCTTAAAACTCACGGACTATGATGTCCTTAACCTTGACCGAGATATCTTTAAACTAACAACGGACCACTATGTCCTTAAACTGGTATTGGACCACCATGTCCTTAAACCGGTAATTGACCGTAATGTCATTAAACTAAACAATAGAGCCACATTGCTCTCTTGTTGGATCTAAATGATCCCGTTAAGTTGATCTTAGTGTAAAATGTAACTAACGTATCCTTAACTAAACGTTTAAGTTGATCTTAGTCTCAAATGAGGCTAACGTATCCTTAAGCCCAAACCCCCAAACCCAAATCTAAGAAAGATACGGATTTGGACTAGTCAACGCCCTACGTGCGACAACATAACTTATTCTCCGTATACAATCCACGGGCAACCAAACACAAAACAAACACCCATGACACTAAGTGACCATATGGAGAAGGAGAAAGTTATTACCGTGATGCGGTAACGTAATTCTTCTCCGCCGAAAAGACACGACCGGGACGTTGGGACGTCAGGGCCTGAAATTCGGGGGCAGATGCTAATTGGCGCTATCCGTCCACCTCCCCGAAAATGCCAAGTTGATTTATGGCACCATGTATCGAAGGTTTAAACGAATGCGGCCGATATAGCAGACTTCGCCAGATTCCCCCTTGTTGAGGGGTTTTTGATTGTGGGGACGCTCTTCCCTATAGGCGCAAGCCCCTGCAGTTAATTACGCTACCGCATCGCGGTAACCACTTTCTCTTTCTCCAGATGGTCACTTCGTGTCGTGGGTGTTTGTTTTGTTTTTGGTTGCCCGTGGATTGTATACGGAGACTAATTTATGTTGTCGCCCGTAGGACGTGGATTAGTCCAAATCCGTATTTTCTTAGATTTGGGTTTGGGGGTTGGTTTAAGGATACGTTAATCTCATTTGAGACTAAGATCAACTTAAACATTTGTTAAGGATACGTTAGTCTAATTTTAGACTAAGATCAACTTAACGGGATCGTTTAGATCCAACAGGAGAGCATTTGGACTCAATTGTTTAGTTTAGGGACATTGCGGTCGATTACCAGTTTAAGGACATGGTGGTCCAATACCAGTTTAAGGACATAGTGGTCCATTGCCAGTTTAAGGACATGGTGGTCCAATACCAGTTTAAGGACATAGTGGTCCAATGCCAGTTTAAGGATATGGTGGTCCAGGTTAAGGACATCATAGTCCGTGAGTTTAAAAACCTCACAGTCAAGGTTAAGGACATCATAGTCCGTGAGTTTTAAGACCTCATAGTCAAGGTTAAGGACATCATAGTCCGTGAGTTTTAAAACCTCACAGTCAAGGTTAAGGACGGTTTACCGCCGGAAGCCGGGAAGACTGGCGTCTTGCCTGAATCTGGGGGCAGATGGTATTTGGTGCTATCCGTCCACCTCTCCGAAGATGCCAAGTTGATTTATGGCACCATGTATCGAAGGTTTAAACGGATGCGGCAGATATAGCAAACTTCGTCAGATTCCCCCTCGTTGAGGGGTTTTTTATTGTGGGGACGCTCTTCCCTGCAGGCGCAAGCCCCTGCAGTTAATTACGCTATCGCATCGCGGTAACAACTTTCTCCTTCTCCAGATGGTCACTTCGTGTCGTGGGTGTTTGTTTTGTTTGTGGTTGCCCATGGATTGTATACGGAGACTAATTTATGTTGTCGCCCGTAGGACATGGATTAGTCCAAATTCGTATTTTCTTAGATTTGGGTTTGGGGTTTGGGTTTAAGGATACGTTAGTCTCATTTTAGACTAAGATCAACTTAAACATATGTTAAGGATACGTTAGTCTCATTTAGACTAAGATCAACTTAACGGGATCGTTTAGATCCAACAAAAGAGCATTTGGACTCTATTGTTTAGTTTAGTGGCATTGCGGTCGATGACCAGTTTAAAGACATGGTGGTCCATTATCAGTTTAAGGACATAATGGTCCATTGTTAGTTTAAAGACATCTCGGTCAAGGTTAAGGACATCATAGTCCGTGAGTTTAAAGACCTCACAGTCAAGGTTAAGGATATCATAGTCCGTGAGTTTAAAGACCTCAGAGTCAAGGTTAAGGACATCATAGTCCATGAGTTTAAGAACCCCACAGTCTATGAAATGTCTGGTTGTCAAGACCTGTCACCTCTCTGAAGACGTTGAAGGATTACAACGGCATGTATCAGAGAAGTAAAGAGATGTACCCTTGAACCAATGTTGGTTGGGTGATCTATAGTCCAATTTGGGACTAAAGTCTGTTTGCAGGTTTATGAGCATATGGGCTCAGTTGATATGAGTTGAACATTTTATTGTTCTGGCTATTGAGCCTTCATTTGGGCTCAGCCCTTTTAATAATGCATAGCATTTATCAGAACAAAGTATGTTCTAATAGTGCGCCACGTGGCGCGTCAGACGCTTTGCGCCAAGGAAAGAGCGCATTGCGCTTCTGTTGGATAGCGCACACGAGGAGGACACGTGTCGCGCTTAGCGCTAAGCGCTAGTTTATTGGCGCATTGCGCTTTTAGTGTATGAGCGCGTTGCACTAGTCTGTTGGCGCATCAGTAAGTGACACGTGGCGCGCTTAGCGCTGAGCGTCAGCCCATGAGCGCGGTGCTCTGTTTTTAGAAGCGTAAAGCGCGGATTGTGTCTCTGGTTGACACGTGGCAGATTTTGGCGCTGAGCGCCGGTCCAAGGAGCGCAAGCGCGCAGCTCATGAGTGCAAGGAACTTTTTAATAGCGCAAAGCGCTTCTGATCGGTTTTAAGATCAAAGAACAGATTTGTGTTCTTCAAAGGAGGCTTTGCCTCAAGATCAAAGAACAAAAGTCCTTGTTTTTTATAAAAGGCTCTGCCTTTATAGATCAAAAGATCCGTGAATGAAGTAAAATACTTCTTTTCGTCTTTTTATGAGTAGATCTTTTTTATCTTTTCTTTTAAATCAAAAGACCTTGGTCTTTTTATAGATCTAAGATCTTTTTAGAAGATGGTTCTTCTTTTTTATGAGATGGATTCATCTCTGTTATTCAAGAACATAGTTCTTTACCTTTTAGATGAAGAAAAATCTTCTCTTTCTTAAGAGTTTGCTCTTTTTTGCAGAGGGTTTTTTCTCTCTTTTTCTGTATATCTCTATATGTTTTAGACTTGAAGTCTTGGGGCCTTTATATAGGGCCAATTGATTTGTTAAATCAGTTCAAGAGATCTTTCTCTGATTGATTTGGGAACATTTCCCACCGTTGGATCTTTGATCCTAAGACTTCTGTTTTAAGGAAGATAATTTTCTTGTTTTTGACAAGATTGGAAAGATCTTTCCATAACAGAATTTTAATTCTGATTAATTAATAATTTATTATTATTAGATCTTTTGATCTAACGGTGGGGAATTCTTTTAATTCCAGCGTTGGCGCATTTGGCACTAGCGCACCTACGTTTGACACGTGGCGCGCAGCGTAGAGCGCAGCGCAATTGCGCTAGCGCATCCTTGCTTGATATGTGGCGCGCAGCGCAACTAGCGCACCTGTGCTTGACACATGGCGCGCAGCGCAGAGCGCTGGATCTGAAGCGTTGCTTCAACTTTTAAAATTTGAATTTTGAAACAGAGCTTTGCTCTGATTGGGTGCGCTGCCTAGGGCGCAGTGCTCCTGGCGCTGGCGTGTCTGCTTTTGACACGTGGCGCGCAGCGGGCAGAATCCGAAGCGTTGCTTCAATTTTTACTTTAGATTTTTTAATACGGAGCTTTGCTCTTTATTGGGAAAAGGAAGCGTCGCTTCATTTCAAATCTTGGAATTTGAACAGAGCTTTGCTCTGATTGGGGAAACAATAATTAACTGCAGGGGCTTGCGCCTGCAGGGAAGAGCGTCCCCACAATCAAAAACCCCTCAAACTAGGGGGGATCTGACGAAGTCTGCTACATCGGCCGCATCCGTTCAAACCTTCGATATATGGTGCCATAAATCAACTTGGCATCTTCGGAGAGGTGGACGGATAGCACCAATTAGCATCTGCCCCGAATTTCAGGCAAGACGTATGTCATGCCGTCCTTCGAAGGGGAACAGATTCTGGCACGCCCGGTGGGACCTTTTCCTCTTTCCACTCCACACTTCGTGTGTCGTGTTCACGAACCAATCGCGGTTTGCTAATGGTTGCCCTTGGGTTTCGAGGTACTAAGATTTGGCGTTTTGCTTGATGCAAAAAGCAAAAGATCAATGGCGTTCACCTGCTCAAAGTGTTCCACATGCAGCTGCAACCCACGTCCTTCCTCAACTGGGGGCATAACCTACGGGCCCCAAGCGGTTTCCCTGTTTACGATGCCCGTGGAACAGGTTACTCAAGCCACCACAGGGTTGTTTTTCGGGACCATGCTCCCGCCAACAAGCTTCACCGCTACTGTGCCAACACCCGAAGCTCCTAAGAAGTTGGTCTTTGATCGGCTTACAGCTACTGCGGCCCCTCTCAACGGGTCGTCCAGCACCGGCGCCTCGGTCTTCTCCAGATTGAGCCAAAATTACTGTGGGCCCGTGATGAAGCCTAAAATCCAAGGAAAGGTTATCCCGAAGAAGATAGCCATTCCTGCTCCTGAAGTCATCAAGACAGCTTCTCCTGCCAAAGGGTTGGTCTTTACAAGACTGACTGTTCCGGCTCCCGCTACGTTTCCTGTCCCTGCTCAGAAGTCTGTTTTCAACCGATTGGATACTGCTTCTCAAAGGACATCAGTCTTCAACAGGCTGACGCTAGCAGCAACCCTTCATCTGGAAAGGGGGGACGACAAAGCCATCGCTGAACCAACCCCAACAACTCGACACGCTCGACGTCGCCATTGGCACCGGGTAAGGAAGGCCGGGGGCAACTCCCCTTCTGGGCTAACTCCACCAGCTCTAACGGTGGAAGTTAATGCTGCTGTTCCAACCGGGAACAGCTTTAAGCTTCTGAATAAGGTGCGCAGGAACTCTCATACCGTCGTACTGAAAAGATCTCCTCCTCCGGTGGAGAATGTCGCAGAAATAAAGCCGGAGCAGTCCCCTTAACGGCTGTCTTCCAAAGTTTACAAGATTTGGCGACAGGTCCGGAAGTCGGTGGTTGATCAAGACTATCCCCGCCGGCAGAAGAAGTTGAAGGTTCAACAGGAAGAAAACCGTCCTGTGAAGCCTCGAAGGGTGACAACTCCCTGGGTGCCCGCTGCAACGGCCCCCTCAACATCAACTGCTTAAAAGAGAAGGAGCCAGAGAAAGCCCCCGTGACTACGGCAGATCGCAGAGGCACTGAGCCCAAACGCCCCAAGTCGGGGGGCATAATCGTACATACTGTTTACATGGCTTCCGGACAAGAAGAAAACCGCGCTTCTACAGGCCACCGACCGCTCACCCGATCAATAACAAGGGCTCAGGAGCAACAGCAGCAGAAGCTCCAGGAGATGCTGACTGCAATGGCTGCACTCACCGGGCCGAAAGAAAGCCTGGAGGCATCGTCAGAACAGCGTCACGAACAAGAAACTGATGCTGACTTCCTTCGCAGAGTCCTCGAAAAGAAGGATAAAGAAGCCGCAAACCAAGCAGCCAATATAAAGCGAATGGCACTTCTTTTCCAAGACATGGTCGGGATGATGCTACAGCCAGACCCTCCAGCCGAAGACCCTCCGATCATTGTTGAAGATGATAGAGGAGAGACATCTAATCCTTCCCCGGCTCTTTCAGCAGCCAAGGAGGAAACTATTTCCAAGGCCGTCCTGGATGATTACATCGCTCAGCAGATACGAGTTCACCAGGCGAACGAAGCGGCTGGGCAAATTGTTAGAACTAGGCAACCGTATCCAGGCTGGTATGATCAGATAAAGTACCCGCCAGGCTACACGATCCCGAAATTCCATGTGTATATGGGGACAGGCAATCCCCATCAACATGTCGCTCAGTTCAGGGCTCTCTGTGGTAACACTGGTGGCGATGATAAGCTTTTGCTCTGCCAATTCATCGGCAGCTTATCGGAGATGGCATTTGAGTGGTACTCCGAACTTCCAAACGACTCTGTCAAAACTTTCGCAGAAATGGAGTTATTGTTCACCCAGCGATTTGCAAGTGCTAGTGAACGCACCCCGATAACAGCATTGATCAATGCAAGGGTGAAGCCGGGTGAGACGTGGGTTCAGTACGCAATCCGATGGCGGAATCTGTGGTCAAAGTGCGAACAGCGTATCGAAGAAGCACCAGCGGTGGGCATGTTCGTGGGCACCCTAGACCCTCATGCAACTATTTCACAGTTCATGATGTTCTTCAAACCGACCATGTTCCAGGCTCTAATCGACAAGCTAGCCCAGATGGACCAGATGGGTCATAGATCGTCTCCTCCGAAGCCCGAGCCGCGGAACGAAAAGGGTAAAGGAAAGACGACCTTCGTTGCGAATACTCAACAGCATCCCAGTGCCCCAAAATTAACGGATCAACTGGAAGAGAGAAGGCGCTATTCTAATGAGAAAATGTAGCGTCCTTACTCGTTCCCACGGGACAAAACGAAGAGACTCTTCGAGCTGGCTATGCGCAACCGGCTTATCAATTTGCCGAATCCAAAGCGACCACTGCAACCCGGAGAAGCGAATAATCCCAATTATTGTCCTTACTACCAAACGGTAAGCCATCCAATTGAAGATTGCTTCGTCTTTAAGGGATGGATCGAGGACCAATACCAACAGGGCAAGATTGCGTTGTCTGAGAAGTGGAAAGTAAACCCACCACAACCGCACACTCCTAAGAAGACGGACACACCGGGGGCAACATGCTCTTCTGTTGAAGAAGCTCCATGGGAGGTCGTTCTTTCGACTAAAACCAAAAGGATGCTGAATGATCTCCATACGTGCCCGGCGATCAGTTGGAAGAATCCACTGGAACCCCAGATCATCGAAGGGATGCTGAAGCCGTGCCTAACCCCAAAAATTAGGGGTGATAGCCAAAGTGCTCACATCTAGCCGTCGAAATCTTCAAAGAAGAAGAAGAAATTCAAGAAGTCCGTGAAGCCTGGCGACAAGCGCACGGACCTACAAAAGCAGATTGATGTGCTGGAAGAGTATAACCTGAAAGCGCGGACTCCAATCACGTTCCAAGAGTTCCTCAGCCACGTCCTTGAGGATGGAAATGGTGGAGAAGACTCATCAGATGGATCCGAAGATTACGTAGCGAGTTGTCATGTGATCTCTCACTCATTGATAGATGATGAAGAGGCTCCTTGCACCAAGAGACTGGGGGCAGGTCCCGAGCCGGAACTTCTATGGCCATCAGACGAACTGATCGACGCCTTCCTGAATGAAATTCATCTGAAAAGTAAAGCCGATCGGGAGCGTGAGATGGCCATATTTGAAAAAGCCAAACGCCGGCGACTGGACGAAAGAGTCGAGATACTCCTGCCAAATCAAAGGACATCGGTTACAAATAAAAACAAGATCAAGACGAGGAAAAGGTTTGCGAAAGCCATATCAGTGGGAATGAAGCTACCACCCTCCGAAGGAAGTACTCTTGGTGAAGCCAAAATGTGTTCGAGCTATTGTTTATATCATCGAAAGATTGCGCACCCCTCCGAAGAGTGCAACGCTTTTAAAAGATGGTGGCAGGGATATGTTGCTCACTGGAAACATTTTAAGCGGATGAAACGCAAAACTCGTCGGGAGCGGAAAAGTACGACCGAGGAGTATAAAAGAATTGCCGACAACTGTCGCACAGTCAACGCCGGGGGATCGCAGGTTCTCACCTTCGGGAGCGACTCTGATGAAGAAATGACTGTTGGCCCTCTCTTCAAAGAATCCTCCTTGAGGAAAGAAGAAGAACCGATGGCCTGTGAAAATATTCAGTTGCACAATTGTACGCTTCCAGAAAAGAATCTCGGACCCACAAATAAAAAAGATAAGGGAAAAGAAAAGGTCTTTGAGGATATCGTCCTAGATGACCAAGTCATGAAAGAGCTGACTGCCAAAAACCCGCCAAAGAAGAACAAGGTAGACTACAACATTCTGGCGCAATTGAGGAAGTTACCCTCGCAGCTCAGCATTCTCGATGCCCTTTTACTATCAAAAGAGGCGAGAGATTCATTGATCAAGGCGCTACTAGAGCCAGGAAAATTCCAAGCTTTTCTCGCCGAAGAGAAGATGAAGGACGAGCTGGAAGAAGGACACACAGCCAATATCACCTTCGGCGATGAAGATCTCCTCCTTGGGACGTGCGAGCACAACCGTCCCCTATATGTCTTAGGATACTGTCACGATATTAAGATAGGCAAAATCATGGTTGACAATGGGTCTTCCGTCAATCTCCTCAACGTGAGAGTATTGAAGGAAATCCGCATGAGCGTTCATCACCTCGCTCGCAATAAAATTACCATCTCCGGTTTCGACTCCCAGTCATCACGGACTCTCGGGTCTGTAATACTGACGCTGCGCTTCGGGCTACTCGTCACGGATATTAAATTTCACATCATTGACGCCAAGACTTGCTACAATGCTTTGCTCGGCCGGCCCTGGTTACACGAATACAACATTATTCCTTCTACACACCACCAGTGTATGAAGTATTTCAAGGATGGCCTCGAGTACACTGTGACGGGGGAGTTGAATCCATTCTCCATAAACGAAGTCCGAAAATACGAAGATGCGAAATATTTCTTACCCGATTTCGAGGACACGGAGAGGTGTCACAAACCAAAGGACAAAGCTATCACCACTATTCCGGTCTTCGGGAGTGATACCGAGGAGGAAGAAGAGATAGTTTATTCAAGACCGCCTCAATGCAACAACCCGGGACCATCCACCCCAATGTTGATCTTCGGCAGCGACTCGGAAGATGAGGTTAATGCTATATTCTCCGCTTGGCTGTCAATACAAGCTTTCCCTGGCAATAATCAGAGTCAACAAATTATCATGGTTCAGTGGGAGCATTACAAAGAGCTCGATGCACTTAAAGCTTATAGTGTGCAAGAACTGCAGACATTTTACGTCCCTCCCAGGCGAAAAGGTGAAAAGGCGATCCTATTCTACCGATCTGGGGAAACCAAAGTAGGGAAAGAAGTTTGGCATGGCGTCGATTCTACGCTCGACAGGCTCCAGCCCATCCGTCTGCCTAGATATTACACTGAAGGCTTGAAAAGGCTATTGAAGCACCAAGGGGTACCCTTCAAACAGACCATTCGACAAGCTCGGTTCTACAACAGGATTTGGGATGTCCCTAGAACTCAGCACAAGTTGCCCAACGGGAGAATGAAAACGCTCGGGCTTGTATATGTGAAATCCGGGAAACGGGAACGAGTCCATGGTAGCTACGTCATATATGACTTCGATGAAGAAGAGGACGCCCTGTCAGAAAATGCTGACCCTGAACCAAAACGAGAACTTGCAATCAAAATGCCAAGTTCGTCATTTGAAGAACGAACGGACAAGCTTATCAGGGAAGCGGGTCAAAAGAGCCGGGATAACCATAACCGTGAAATGGCCATTTACGAGAAAGCCAGGATGCAGCGCCTCTTTCAACAGGCCACGGAGAATGACAATGCTCTTCCTTATCAACCCGTCATACAAAAGGCCCGACGCAGAGGCAAAAATAAACCTCAGGCAAATTCCTAGGATTCATCGTCCGACACCGAGGCATCGAGATAGATCCGTCAAAGATCAAGGCAATCATGGAGATGCCCCCGCTAAGGACTCTCAAACAATTGCGGTTTCTCTAAGGGAAGCTCGCGTATATCCGGCGATTTATAGCCAATCTCTCAGGCAAGTGCCGTCCTTACAGTCACCTGATGAAGAAGGGGACCCCGTTCATCTAGGATCACAAATGCCAAAATGCACTGGATGAAATCAAAAAGTATCTGCAGAGTCCGCCGGTGTTGACCGCCCCCGTTAAGGGAAAGCCTCTCATTCTGTATACAACCGCTCTCGAAGGTTCTTTAGGCGCACTGTGGGCACAAGAGAACGACCAAGGGAAAGAAAGAGCTCTCTACTATCTGAGTCGAGTTCTGCTAGGGGCAGAAAGCAATTACTCTCCCATTGAAAAACACTGCATGGCGTTGATCTTCGCAATAACGAAGATCAGAAACTATGCGTTGGCACATGAGGTCCATATCATATCAAAAGTGGATCCTCTCAAATACTTGATGTCAAAGGCCATATTAACAGGACAGCTTGCTAAATGGGCTCTGCTCTTGATGGAGTTCTCGATAACTTATCAGCCTCTAAAGGCAGTGAAAGGCCAGGCCATCGCCGACTTCCTTGCTGAGCATCCCATACCTGCCGATTCTCCCTTGAATTGCGAACTGCCAGACAAACATGCGTTTGACACGATCAACGGAAGTGTTACACGGTGGGACCTTTACTTTGATGGGGCATCTTCCATGAAGAAGCGCAAACAAAGCACGCCCATAATCAAATCAGGGGTGGGCCTCATCTTCGTAACTCCACAAGGAGGAATAATGCGCTTCTCCTTCTCCTTGACAGAGCCGAGGACGAACAATGAAGCCAAGTATGAAGCTTTGATAGCAGGTCTTGAGATCGCTATCGACATGGGGATCGAGAACCTCCTCATATACGGAGACTCCCAGCTGGTCGTTAGCCAAGTAAACGGCGACTATCAAACGTGCAAGCCAAAGCTGGTAAAGTACGGCGAGAGAGTACAGCAACTGCTGACTCAAATTCCCTCTTACACCCTGGAAAGCATACCGCGTGCGGAAAATAGCAAAGCGGATGCATTAGCCAAGCTTGCTAAAGAATTGGCCGATGAGAACCTCGATGACGTAAGAATCGTGGTACAAAGCCGTCGGGTCCTCGCACCGGCAGAAATATCTCCAGAATCATCCGAGGAAAAGGAAGCGACCAAGCAGACGGCCCTGCAAATAAAAGACCAAGAAACGGTTGAGGATTGGAGAGAAGTCTTTATAGACTACTTCAAATCCCGCCGAACGCCCGAAGATACATCCTCAAGACATCAGCTTATGAAACGAGCTCTGTCTTTTGCCTTCTTCAATGATACTCTATACAAGAGATCATTTGATTCTTTATGGTTAAGATGCCTGGGACCCGAAGAGGCGAAGAGAGTCGTTCAAGAAACTCATGACGGACTCTGCGGTTCTTACCAAGCCGGGCCAAAGATGAAGCTGAAGATCAAGCGGATGGGTTATTATTGGCCCACGATGATCCAGGATTGCCTCGAGTATGCGAAGCAATGTCACTCGTGCCAGATCCATGGGGACTTCATCCATCAGCATCCGAATCCGCTACATCCAACGGTGGCTAGCTGGCCGTTCGAAATGTGGGGAACTGATATAATCGGCCCCATAGAACCGGTATCGTCCAGAGGACATCGATTCATTCTGGCGACAACTGATTACTTCTCCAAATGGGTAGAAGCAGTACCGCTGAGGGAAGTAAAGACGGAGAATATCCTCCATTTCTTTAAGACACACGTCATTTATCGGTTCAGTACTCCGCGACGGATCATCTTTGATAACGGGCCAGCCTATAGAAGTCACAAGATCAGCCGCTTCGCACAACAGCACAACATAGACTGGAGATACTCTTCGGTCTATAATCCCCGAGCTAACGGTCTAGCTGAGGCTTTTAACAAGACCTTGACAAAGATCGTGAAAAAGACGGTGTCCCGAAATAAGAAGGACTGGCACGAGAGACTGTATGAAGCTCTCTGGGCATATCGAACTACGTTCAAAACTGCCACGAACACAACTCCATACGCATTGGTGTTTGGTACAGAAGCGGTACTCCCTCTCGAGATAGAGCTACCCTCTCTACGAGTGGCAGTTCATTACGAGCTAACGGACGAAGAGAATGCTCACCTTCGGCTTGAGGAGATCGATGCCCTTGATGAAACCCAGCTCGTAGCGCAACAAAATCTGGAGGCTTATAAAGCAAAGATGACGCGCTCATACGAAAGATTGACTAGGCCGAGGACATTCCGCCAAGGCGAACTCGTGCTAGTGGTCAAAAGACCTATGATCCCCAATCGTGCTAAACGAGGGAAATTCGAGCCGAATTATGAAGGCTCGTATATTATAGACAAGGTCTACTAGGGTAGAGCCTATCTACTTATGGACATGCATGGTGAAAGGCACTTTAGGCCAATAAATGGTCGCTTCCTGAAGAAATACTACGCCTAACGAGTCACGGCCTAGGTCAATGATAGATGACGACGCCTATGTCCGCTCGCTATCTTCCTAAGCCCAAACTCTATAAGTAGTAGCCGGCTTACGGACCGAAACGTCCTTAAACTAACGACGGACCGCTATGTCCTAAAACTGGCTACATACCGAAACGTCATTAAAACTAGAAATGGACCACTATGTCCCAAAACTGGATATTGACCGAGATGTCGATAAACTATGGTGGATTGCAGCATCCCAAAGCTGATAAAAAAAGAATAAAAAGAATAAAAAAAACGGTATGTCCATAAGCAAAATGGGCACGGATGAAAACCTGAGAGGGCTCCGTGAGTAAAAACAGCAGGGCTACCGGCGAGTCTTGTGAAAACCCGAAAGGGCGCAACCTCGTTCGAATAAAAAAAAGAAGAAAATAAATAAATAAAAATAAAAAACGGTATGTCCACAAGCAAAAGGGGCACGGATGAAAACCCGAAAGGGCTCCGTGAGTAAAAACAGCATGGCTACTGGCGAGTGTTTGTGAAAACTCGAAAGGGAGCAACCTCGTTAAAAGACACTTGCAAGGTCCTCTCGACCTTGTGAGGAGAAATCACCTGCGTGAGATCTTTACGACTCACAAAGGAACCAACACACTTAGAAATCCTCATGACTCCTAAGGAGAAATTACACTTACGAGATCCTCACGACTCGCAAGGAGAACCCTCTTATGAGACCCTCACGGCTTATTAGATTTGAAAGTCTTAAGCTACAGGGATCTAAACCTGTTTTTAAGCAGCCCCCCCACAACCTCCAATACTGCCCTACAAGCGGTTTAATGCTGACCCTTGTATACAATCCATAGGCGCGAATAAACATTTCCCTAACGAAATCCCATCCGTGACTAGGGATATGTCCATGCGATGAATACCCCATGTAAGCCCTCTTGACTTATAAGGAGAAAGCACTCTTGTAAGATCCTTACGACTTATAAGAGACCATGCACTTAGGAATCCTCACGACTCCTAAGGAGAAAACGCACCTATGAGATCCTCACGACTTGTAGGGAGAAATACCTTTATGAGACCCTTACGGCTCGTGAAGTCAAAAGCCTTAGTCGACAGGATCTTAACTCTGTTTACTAAGCCACCTTTGTCTGACATCGACAGAGGCACATGATGATTCGCTCCTGGCAACATCCCAGTTGTAGCGATGCTGATGCCGAAATCGGTGTCTAATCTCAAGCTTGCAGCGAAAAGCCAACAAGCCACACATGCGTACGAAATAACCGAAATGATGGGGCAGCTTGCAACAAAATCAGCAAGTAAAAAATGTATGCATGCAAAAGAGCCAAAATGATTGGGCACCACGAAAAATAGCCGAAATGATTGGGCAATCGCGACCTTCGCGATATAAAAGCTGAAATGATAGAGCATCGCGGAAAGAATTGAAAAATAAAAATGAAATTTTTTCCCTACAGGCGATATCACGTCAATCCCTGTATACAATCCAGGGGCGCAAACAAAGAAGGAATCACACCTTTCCTCCCCAGGCTTCATCAGAAGAAGAAGCCAAATCTCAACGGTTCACAGATAGCCTAGAGATCATCTCAATATTCGTCTCATTACAACAGACACAACATCAAGCAAAGCGGAACAGCGGCAACTCCTAGTTCCATGACTCGGCGGTACACAGATAACCGCGAGTCAAACCCTGACTCCGTGAAATGCGGATAAAGTCAACCCTTCCTGGTTACGTAGAACGCGGATTATGTCACTTCTGACCCCGTGGGAAACGTCCAGAGCGGATCCTGATCCTCACAGAGCACGACAGTGAACCCGTGTGAAGCATCCAGAGCGGAGCCTAGTCCTCGCCGAACACGGCAGTGAACCCGTGGAAAGCATCTAGAGAAAAATTCCTGGTTACGTGGAATGCGGATTATGTCACTCTTGACCCCGTGGGAAACGTCCAGAGCGGATCCTGGTCCTCGCAGAGCACGGCAGTGAACCCATGTGAAGCATCCAGAGCGGATCCTGGTCCTCGCAGAGCACGGCAGTGAACCCGTGTGAAGCATCCAGAGCGGAGCCTAGTCCTCGCCGAACACGGCAGTGAACCCGTGGGAAGCATCTAAAGCAAAATTCTTGATTAAGTGGAATGCGGATTATGTCACTCCTGACCCCGTGGGAAACATCCAGAGCGGATCCTGGTCCTCGCAAACCATGGCAGTGAACCCGTGTGAAGCATCCAGAGCAGAGTCTGGTCCTCGCCGAACACGGCAGTGAACCCGTGAAAGGCATCCAGAGCAAAAATTGGACTGTGAAATCCTTAAACTCATGGACTATGATGTCCTTAACCTCGATAGTGATGTCTTAAAACTAACATTTGGACTGTGAGGTCCTTAAACTCATGGACTATGATGTCCTTAACCTCGACCGTGATGTCTTAAAACTAACATTGGACTGTGAGGTCCTTAAACTCATAGACTATGATGTCCTTAACCTCGACCGTGATATCTTAAAACTAACAACGGACCGTGGAGTCCTTAAATCCATGGACTATGATGTCCTTAACCTCACCGTGATGTCTTAAAACTAACAACGGACCGTGGAGTCCTTAAATCCACGGACTATGATGTCCTTAACCTCGACCGCGATGTCTTTACACTACGGTATCCTGGAAAACGTTCAGAGCGGAGCCTGGTCCTCGCAGAACATGGCAGTGAACCCGTGGGAAGCGTCCAGAGCAACCCCTGACCCCGTGAAGTACGGGTAAGGACAACTTCACCCATCACTTGCGAGTCCTCACGACTCGTAAGGAAGCGAGTTCTCTTATGAGATCCTTAAGACTTTCAAGAGAAGACACGCTTAGGAATCCTCACGATTCTTAAGGAGAAATTACACCTACGGGATCCTCTCGACCTGTAGGGAGAAAAACTCTTTATGAGACCCTCACGGCCCATGAAGTTGAAAAGTCTTGGGAGGCAGATGTTAACCCTGAATACTAAGCCATCGTTGTCCTGCAAAGAGCTCAAGATAGACTATCCGCAAAATACAATCAATAAAAAGGGAGACGCCAATGTGAAGAAAAATATGCCTTTTATTCATGAACCAAAATGGATACAAAGTACAAATATACTCTCATTCAGGAGTATGTACAAAAAGAAGAAGAAAAAATATACAAATCTTCAGGTCGACGGGCGATTTAGTAGCTTGGTCAGCTCATCCCTCTTCTGCTGGGCCTCGCCTTCATGGTTCAATATCGTTAAGAGACGGGCCTCCGCTTGAGCCTGTTGGGCCTGATATGAGGTAAGCCGACCTTCGAGCTCTTTCTCGGTAGCTTTGTGAGCCTCGACCCTCTCGTGAGTAAACACGGCGGCTTTTTCGATGGCCGCCACCTCCCTAATGGCCTCTTGAAGCACTCGCCAGAGTTCATATGCTTTGTTGGTCTTGGCCGTAAGGTTGGCTTGGAGCTCATTCAACGCTTTCGAAGCCAGCTCCCTCTCTGAGAATTTTCGGCCGAGGCTCTTCTCGCATGACACCATATTCACTACGCACCGCTCGATTAAACCCCGTAAGCTCGCCTTCACAGCCACAGCCTCCGAAGAAAGGCGGGTACACTCGAGCACATGCAAGCAAGCCTCCACCTGCCGACAAAACTCAACCCAGACTTGCACCACCGCCTCATTATGATAGGTAGCAAGAAAGGGAAGAGAGCCGTTAGCTTCAGCAGCAAACGCTTCGGCTGTGATTACACTGCCCGCACGAAGCTCCTCGATCAGGGATGACAGGGAGTCAAGGCTTAATTTCGCCAGACAGTCTGAGGCTCACAAAGCATAAGGGCCGGGCGGCATGACGATGCGTGGCTCCAGCGCTGTAAGAACTGGCAGGGCTATTCAGATTTATAAAAGATCAGTGAAACTTTTTAGCAAAAGAACAAGTGGGACAATATTGAGACTTCACTTACCCACAGTCATGCAAGAAGGCGCTGAAGGCTCCCCTGGCCCCTCAAATATCTCAACCTCGTCGTCGACTTCCAGAACTGTAAAAGACATCAATGTCATTTTATGAAATAGTGATAATGCTGTGAAAAGAAGGTAAACAACACTAACCTTACCCAGAAGAAAGGACGATGCGTTGAGGAGATATTGCTTGTGGGGCAGCCATCTCCAACAGTCGCTGAAAAGACTGCCGGGGAGATAAATCAGCGATAGAGGCCGCCAATCCGCGCAACTCTGAAAAGACAGAAGAGTTCAGATGAAGGAAATTATACTAATTCAAAATGTAAAAGGTTACCTTCGATACCCCTCCCATTCTGAGTAGGAGGGATAGCAGCTTCAACGGCCTCCGCCGCGACCTCGGGCTCCAATAAAAGGGGAGTAGCCACGACTACCTCCATCCTAGCCTCTAGGCCGCCCCTAGGGAGATCCATTGGGATGGAGACCACCAAGGGTGCCTCTCCCGAGGGAGCAGTGCTTCAGGAGCAAGAACCACCGCAGGAGGCTCTATCGCGAGAGGGACAGCGTCGTCAACCCCCTCCACCTCGAGCAATGTTTCATTAGGGGTGTCAAAAGGCTCTACCGTTAGTAAGCCCGTAGGAACCTCCCCCATCGCCGAAGTCTCTGCACAATTCACACGAGAATAAGAATACATATATACAAGTGCAGGCAATATGAAGTATTACAAAGAAATACAGGAACATACCAAAGCGTAGGGAAGCTTTCAATATGGCTTCTTCAAGTCGATGCTCCTTCTCAAGGAGGTGTACTCGCCAAGGTTCAAGGGTGGACTCATGGCCGCCAGTCCACAATGAAAGCGCATCCGCGGCGTCCTCCGAAGCAGCCTGTTTAAGGGCCCTTTCGCCCCATTCCTCCAAAGGGCCGATGAATCGCCGCCGGATCCACGAAGGATCTTCATAAAAGATTACGACGGGATAGGGCTTCTTCGGAACCCTTACGTTCTGAGACTCGTCTTGAGAACGTCATATAGCCTCAGCCAATTGTGCGGCTTCCTCAGCAGTTGAACTTGGAAAAAGCAGGCCAGCATCCGACTCTTGCATGGCCAACGGTTCATCCAGAAGAATAGGCTCCGACTCTATTAAAGAGTCAAGCAGGTTGATAGCCACCTTCCTCCGCCGTTTGGACCCAGAACCGACCGCTGAGGATGGTCGTTTCCTCCCCTGTGGAGCCTTGGCACGACGCCGACCCACCTCACCTTCAATACCCTCGTTATCGGCACCCTCGCTTGACGGTACTGCCGAGGACGACACGATCATTGTCGACGCCGCCGGCGGTGGTACTGTTACTAGCACTCTTTTACCCCTTGACTGAGCCCGGGTATCTAACGGCATACCAATTATGGGGGTAAGGTCCACCTCTGACTCCCCCGGAATGAGCGCAACACTGGTGTCCCTCAGGGGAAAACGGACCGGTGCGCACGGCTGCAGCGGAATTCCCGCGGTCTGAGCCGAAGCAAGAGCGCCATAGCCAAGAAGCAACCTCTTCTCCTTACCAATAACTGGGTTGATCCGATGAAGATACCGGCCTGTGAAGGACCCCACGCATCGGGGAGTATGATATGCTTCGGGGATCATAAAGTAAGAACCAGTGTTCAGCCTCACGAAGTGATGAGCAGCATCACGAACAGCTGTGGGTGAAGGGACCGGCGCAATCGTAAAAGCCTCGAAGGGGACGCCCTGATCATATCCGAGCTGCCGGACGAAGTGATGCGGATTGTACCGCATAAATAGAGCCGCACTGTTCTGACGGAATACAAGATAGCCCGGTCTGATCGCGTACAAGTGCGTGGCCTCCCGGGGCTTCAAAGAAGGCACCTCACCTTTCGAATGGTCGTGGAGTTGTTGAATCGGACCTGAAAGAGAAGATAGAACCCGATCTATAAATACCAGTCCGCCCGCGCTAGCATAAGGAGCAATTAACACGCGAATAGCCCCGAACTGAGTCGGGTCGGGAGTAGAAGCGTCCACCAGCCGCATGAGGCGCGGAAAAGTGTAGGCAACATAAAATGCGGGTCTCTGATGCACAGCAAATGCCCCAACACGTGCATCTCAATCCAAGATGTGAAGTAATGGAGAGAAAAGTTTACTACGTCCACGCCGGGAGCTGAGATGTTAGCGGCGGCGCCCAATCCATGATAGAGATGCGCTAGCACCGGGATGCCTATGGCCAGCCGTGTCCCCTCAGCAATACGATGAACCGGATAGATAACCGAGACTCTCATGAAGCGGCAATGCATACGGATGACGAACCAGCTGAGCCAGACACTGATAAAGCCCACAAAGAATGTCTCCTCGTCCATGCCGGGAGCTGCAATCGATTCGAAAGATACCGGCGACATAATGGGAATATAATACTGCGGTAAATCCGATTCCTTAGTCGGCCGCCTGTTCAAACCAAACCCAAAGGGGTCGTTGATGCTTGCAAACTTGGGAGCCATCTTCGACAGGACATCCTCGCGAAGGAAGCAAGCGATGAAGCTCTTGAAAGTGACGCCCTGCTCCTCAGATTCTGTGAACAGTTTGTCGAAGATGCCCAGCACCTTGATCAAACTCGGACGCTTATGGCGGACGACGTTCTCGGTAGACTAGCCATCAAGCGTTGCGGGCTCAGTCTCAAAGACGTACTCGTCAGAAGGCAGCAATTCCTCGTAAAGTGTCCCTCTGATTGGCAGACCCGAGATCTCGTGAAATTCTTCCAAAGAAATTGAAACTTCATGGTCCCCCAAGAGGAAAGTGTTGGTGGGAAGATTTCACTGGTTCAAGAAGGCCTTAACCCACCAAACGTGAGGAGACGAGTAGTGGAAGTGGGACGCATAGATCGCCTGATAAAGCCCAACCTTCTGCAGTCGCGCGCGGTGGGTGGATAGGATGTAGCGAACCCAAAGAAGATAGCCCGTGGGTTGTCGATGGGTAAGCCCTATCTTATAAATCTGCCCCTATGCTGGGCTTCGCCCTGACAAATGCGGCGTCCCAGAATGTCTATGGTCGGGATCGGATGGTTCGGGATACCGGTCGTCGATGGCTCGAGCCGTCCCATCGGAGTCCAATTTGGCATCTCCACAGTGAAGACAGACCCTGAAGGATCCATCGACAGGAACGGAAAGGTAGGCTCCGTCGGCACTTCGCAAAGAAAACTCCAGCGACCCCGGATAATTTGACCATACCAGGTCCCCCACAAAAGCAAGTTGGTGCAGTTCGGGTCATGAGCCCTGATCATCGCCATCACTTCCTCGTCAGATGGCGACCGAGGAAAAGCGGCCTCTGAGCAAGTGAAAGGATAGTACGGAACGGAAGTCATTGTACCTGAAATAAAATAAGGGGAACTGTCAAAAACAAAGCCAACAGTGTATATATATATGATTATAAATATATACATATAAAAGATAGTGGAAGAAAGCGACGGCGGACTCATTTTATGGGACCCTTAGCTACAAAACACATGGGTCCCACAAAATCAAGATGACAGCTGGCTAATGATGAGGCAAAGTAATTATAATGAGACAAAAGGAAGATTCTCATTAAATAAGCAATGGATTTCAAATGACCCTACACATTCCCCTAAAAGAAACCCATCTTGGACTCTGTGATAAATCAAACAGAATCAAGGGAATTAAATTCCCAGAAAGAGACATTGCAAACTTCTTCTTCTTGGATGTGAAAAAGACAACTCAGGGAAAGAAAACCCCAAGAAGCTTTCTGGGAAGAACTGAGTTCTTCATAGGAATTAAATTCCTTATTAAAAAGGGGGGAATTAAATTCCCAGTGACGTTTTTCAGAGCCAATGCTTTTTGAGGATGGAATTAAATTCCATGGAGAAGACAACCGTCACCATTAGCCCCCTGAAGATCAGAGAAACCCTAAAAGGTCCAATTAAAGATTGAATGGTTTTCTCTTTATTTTAAAGAACTAAAAAATGGGTTCTTGTTAAAAGGGAAAAAATACTTGATCTGGATTTAAAATCCCGTGGTGATTTCTGTGAAAGTGTTTCGCTCGTTCAAAATCAGTACCTGAGGAAAAGAAATCTGTTAGCAGAGTTAAACTCTGTAAAATTCTTGAAACAGAGAACTAAGCTCTGGAAAGGAGAATTAAATTCTCAGAAAGGAAAAAGTTACAAGGAAGAAGGAAAGCAAGAGTGGAAGCGCTTCTGAAGGGACCCCTGAATTTATAGGATGTGATGGAAACGCTTCATCTTCCCGATTCCCTAGACGGATCCAACGGTCACAAAAGTGACAGCGTTGCACTCACGTGCAGACACGTGAGATCAACGCTGTGGGGGCATTTGTTCCCTGATTAAAATCAGGAATTTCAACAATGAGGCATCACGTGTTCACATGTGACCAAGGGTCACGTGTTGACACGAGATCCATTTACAGAGTTAAAGTTTAAGCAAAGCAGAAGTAAGCGGCTGAGGAAAGACCTCAAAGGGGCGTCACGTGCTCACACGTGATCAAGGGTCACGTGCTGACACGTGATGGTCTTTAGCCCAGTTGAAATACAGAGTTTAATTCTATCAAGTTATAAAGGCCTCAATGAGGCATCACGTGTTCACACGTGACCAAGGGTCACGTGTTGACACGTGATCTATCTACAGAATTAAAAATCAAGTAAAACAAGTGGCTGAAGAAAAACCCCAAAGCGGGGGTCACGTGCTCACAGAAATAAAATAAGGAGAATTTAAATCTTGCCCTGGCTGAAGAAAAACCCCAATTGGGGATAGTCTTGGTCACAGAAATAAAGCCGGAGCAGTCTCCTCAACGGCTGTCTTCCAAAGTTTACAAGATCTAGCGACAGGTCCGAGAGTCGGTGGTTGACCAAGACTATCCCCGCCGGCAGAAGAAGCTGAAGGTTCAACAGGAAGCAAACCGTCCTGTGAAGCCACGAAGGGTGACAATCCCCTGGGCGCCCGCTGCAACGGCCTCCTCAACATCAAGTGCTCAAAAGAGAAGGGAGCCAGAGAAAGCCCCTGTGACTACGACAGATCGCAGAGGCACTGAGCCCAAATGCCCCAAGTCGAGGGGGCATGATTGTACATACTATTTACATGGATTCCGGACAAGAAGAAAAACGCGCTTCTACAGGCCACCGACCGCTCACCCGATCAATAACAAGGGCTCAGGAGCAACAGCAGCAGAAGCTCCAGGAGATGCTGACTGCAATGGCTGCACTCACCGGGCCGAAAGAAAGCCTGGAGGCATCGTCAGAACAGCGTCACGAACAAGAAACTGATGCTGACTTCCTTCGCAGAGTCCTCGAAAAGAAGGACAAAGAAGCCGCAGAGCAAGCAGCCAATATAAAGCGAATGGCACTTCTTTTCCAAGACATGGTCGGGATGATGCTACAGCCGGACCCTCCTGCCGAAGACCCTCCGATCATTGTTGAAGACGATAGAGGAGAGATATCTAATCCTCCCCCGGCTCTTTCAGCAGCCAAGGAGGAAACTATTTCTAAGGCCGCCCTGGATGAATACATCGCTCAGCAGATACGAGTTCACCAGGCGAACAAAGCGGCTGGGCAAATTGTTTGAACTGCGCGACCGTATCCAGGCTGGTATGATCAGATAAATTACCCGCCAGGTTACACGATCCCGAAATTCCATGTGTACAAGGGGACAGGCATTCTCCATCAACATGTCGCTCAGTTCAGCGCTCTCTGTGGAAACACTGGTGGGGATGATAAGCTTTTGCTCCGCCAATTCGTCGGCAGCTTATCGAAGATGGCATTGAGTGATACTCCGAACTTCCAAACGACTTTGTCAAAACTTTCGCAGAAATTGAGTTGTTGTTCACCCAGCGATTCACAAGTGCTAGTGAACACACCCCGATAACAGCATTGATCAATGCAAGGGTGAAGCCGGGCGAGAAGTGGGTTCAGTACGCAATCCGATGGCGGAATCTGTGGTCAAAGTGTGAACAGCGTATCGAAGAAGCACCAGCGGTGGGCATGTTCGTAGGCACCCTAGACCCTCATGCAACTATTTCACAGTTCATGATGTTCTTCAAACCGACCACGTTCCAGGCTCTAATCGACAAGCTAGCCCAGATGGACCAGATGGGTCATAGACCGTCCCCTCCGAAGCCGGAGCCCCGGAACGAAAAGGGTAAAGGAAAGGCGACCTTTGTTGCGAATACTCAACAGCATCCCAGTGCCCCAAAATTAATGGATCAACTGGAAGAGAGACGGCGCTATTATAATGAAAAAATGAAGCGTCCTTACTCGTTCCCACGGGACAAAACGAAGAGACTCTTCGAGCTAGCGATGCGCAACCGGCTTATCAATTTGCCGAATCCAAAGCGACCACTGCAACCCGGCGAAGCGAATAATCCCAATTATTGTCCTTACCACCAAACGGTAAGCCATCCAATTGAAGATTGCTTCTTCTTTAAGGGATGGATCGAGGATCAGTACCAACAGAGCAAGTTTGCGTTGTCTGAGAAGTGGAAAGTAAACCCACCACAACCGCACACTCCTAAGAAGACGGACACACCGGGGGCAACATGCTCTTTTGTTGAAGAAGCACCATGGGAGGTCGTTCTTTCGACTAAAACCAAAAGGATGTTGAATGATCCATACGTGCCCGGCGATCAATTTGATGAATCGGCTGGAACCCCAGATCATCGAAGGGATGCTGAAGCCGCGCCAAACCCCAAAGATTGGTGGTGATAGCCAAAGTGCTCACATCCAGCCGTCGAAATCTTCAAAGAAGAAGAAGAAATTCAAGAAGTCCGTGAAGCCTGACGACAAGCGCACGGACCTACAAAAGCAGATTGACGCGCTGGAAGAGTATAACCAGAAAGCACGGACTCCAATCACGTTCCAAGAATTCCTCAGCCACGTCCTTGAGGACGGAGTTGATGGAGAAGACTCATCAGATGGATCCGAGGATTACGTAGCGAGTTGTCATGTGATCTCTCACTCATTGATAGATGATGAAGAGGCTCCTTGCACCAAGAGACTGGGGACAGGTCCCGAGCCGGAACTTCTATGGCCATCAGACGAAATGATCGACGCCTTCCTGAATGAAATTCATCTGAAAAGTAAAGCCGATCGGGAGCGTGAGATGGCCATATTTGAAAAAGCTAAACGCCGGCGACTGGACGAAAGAGTCGAGATACACCTGCCAAATCAAAGGACATCAGTTACAAATAAAAACAAGATCAAGACGGGGAAAAGGTTTGCGAAAGCCATATCAGTGGGAATGAAGCTACCACCCTCCGAAGGAAGTACTCTTGGTGAAGCCGAAATGTGTCCGAGCTATTGTTTATATCATCGAAAGATTGCGCACCCCACCGAAGAGTGCAACGCTTTTAAAGATGGTGGCAGGTATATGTTGCTCACCGGCAACATTTTAAGCGGATGAAACGCAAAACTCGTCGGGAGCGGAGAAGTACGACCGAGGAGTATAAAAGAATTACCGACAACTGTTGCACAGTCAACGCTGGGGGATTGTAGGTTCTCACCTTCGGGAGCGACTCTGATGAAAAAATGACTCTTGGCCCTCTCTTCAAAGAATCCGCCTTGAGGAAAGAAGAAGAATCGAAGGCCTGTGAAAATATTCAGTTGCGCAACCGTACGCTTCCAGAAAAGAATCTCGGACCCACAAATAAAAAGGATAAGGGAAAAGAAAAGGTCTATGAGGATATCGCCCTAAATGACCAAGTCACGAAAGAGCTGACTGCCAAAGACCCGCCAAAGAAGAACAAGGTAGACTACAACATTCTGACGCACTTGAGGAAGTTACCCTCGCAGCTCAGCATTCTCGACGCCCTTTTACTATCAAAAGAGGTGAGAGATTCATTGATCAAGGCGCTACAAAAGCCAGGAAAATTCCAAGCTTTTCTCGCCGAAGAGAAGATGAAGGACGAGCTGGAAGAAGTACACACAGCCAATATCACCTTCGGCGATGAAGATCTCCTCCTTGGGACGTGCGAGCACAACCGCCCCCTATATGTCTCAGGATACTGTCACGATATTAAGATAGGTAAAATCCTGGTTGACAATGGGTCTTCCGTCAATCTCCTCAACGTGAGAGTATTGAAGGAAATCTGCATGAGCGTTCAGCATCTCGCTCGCGATAAAATTACCATCTCCGGTTTTGACTCTCAGTCATCACGGACTCTCGGGTCTGTAATACTAACGCTGCGCTTCGGGCTACTCATCACGGATATTAAATTTCAGGTCATTGACGCCAAGACTTGCTACAATGCTTTGCTCGGCCGGCCCTGGTTACACGAATACAACATTATTCCTTCTACACAGCACCAGTGTATGAAGTATTTCAAGGATGGTCTCGAGTACACTGTGACGGGGGAGTTGAATCCATTCTCCATGAACGACGTCCGAAAATACGAAGATGCGAAATATTTCTTACCCGATTTCGAGGACACGGAGAGGTGTCACAAACCAAAGGACAAAGCTATCACCACTATTCCGGTCTTTGGGAGTGATACCGAGGAGGAAGAAGAGATAGTTTATTCAAGGCCGCCTCAACGCAACAACCCGGGACCATCCACCCCAATGTTGATTTTCGGCAGCGACTCGGAAGACGAAGTTAATGCTATATTCTCCGCTCGGCTGTCAATACAATCTTTCCCTGGCAATAATCAGAGTCTGCAAATTATCATGGTTCCGTGGGAGCATTACAAAGAGCTCGATGCACTTAAAGCTTATAGTGTGCAAGAACTGCAGACATTTTACGGCCCTCCCAGGAGAAAGGGTGAAAAGGCGATCCTATTCTACCGATTTGGGGAAACCAAAGTAGGGAAAGAAGTTTGGCATGGCGTCGATTCTACACTCGACAGGCTCCAGCCTATCCGTCTGCCTAGATATTACACTGAAGGCTTGAAAAGGCTATTGAAGCACCAAGGGGTACCCTTCGAACAGACCATTCGACAAGCTCAATTCTACAACAGGATTTGGGATGTCTCTGGAACTCAGCGCAAGTTGCCCAACGGGAGAATGGAAACGCTCGGGCTTGGATATGTGAAATCCGGGAAACGAGAACGAGTCCATGGTAGCTACGTCATATATGACTTCGATGAAGAAGAGGACACCCTGTCAGAAAACGCTGACCCTGAACCAAAATGAGATCTTGCAATCAAAATGCCGAGTCCGTCATTTGAAGAACGAACGGACAAGCTTATCAGGGAAGCGGGTCAAAAGAGCCGGGATGACCATAACCGTGAAATGGCCATTTACGAGAAAGCCAGGATGCAGCGCCACTTTCAACAGGCCGCGGAGAATGATAATGCTCTTCCTTATCAACCCGTCATACAAAAGGCCCGACACAGAGGAAAAAATAAATCAAAGAGCGGGAAAGGCGTTCGACAGCAACAAAGCGGGACCGAGAAGTCACGCGATTGGGAATCGAGCAATCCGGACTCGTCTCTTATAAAGAAGATGGGTCGAGCATACTCTTTTCCTCAGAATAAAACACGGAAGATACTTGATCTCGCCACAAGACATCAAATGATTACACTCCCGAAATCCAAGCACCCCGAGCAAGCAGGCGAAGTCTCTCACCCGGACTATTGCTCTTATCACCGAACGATAGGGCATCTTCTCGAAGACTGCTTCACCTTCAAGAACTGGGTCGAAGACCAATATCAGCTCGGCAAGTTCGCTCTATCCAACAGTTGGAGGATAACTCCGCCATAGAAGCACGAACCAAAAGTCGCCCATACAGCGAGAGTAGAACAAGATCAACATCGGTCTTGGAAGCGAGCTCGTACCTGTCATATGATAACACTATCAAAAGAAGAGCCTGAGGATAGGGGTAACCTCCCATGGTGCTTCGAAAACAATGATGATGAGGTGATCTCAGAGTTTCCACCGGCGCCAAAAGAGCTGGAAGATGGGATACATACCACTGCGGATAACCTCAAGAAAATTAATTTGGGGACGGCAAACGACCCGCGACCGACATTCGTCAGTGAGCTGCTGTCTGAAGAAAAGGTGGCTACACTAAAGGACGTGCTCATGCAGTATAAAGATTGCTTCGCATGGAACTATTCCGAGATGCTCGGATTGGATCCAGAAATAGCCGTCCACAAATTGGCGATATCTCCGGACGTCAAGCCAATCAAACAAGCACCAAGAAGATGCGTCTCGAGCTTGAGATGAGTATCAACGCCGAGGTCAAGAAACTAATCGACTCCGGTTTCATCCAAGAGGTGCAGTATCCTGACTGGATCGCCAACATCGTCCCGGTGATGAAGAAAAATGGGACGGTGCGTATATGCGTGGACTTTCGGGACCTCAATAAAGCCTGCCCGAAAGACGACTTCCCAGTACCGGTCACCGAGCTGATGATAAATAACACGTCCACTCATGAAGTTTTCTCCTTCATGGACGGCTCATCAGGATATAATCAGATAAAGATGCGTCCCGAAGACCAGAAGCACACCGCTTTCCGGACCCCTTTGGGTATATTTTGCTACAAGGTGATGCCTTTTTATCTAAAGAACGCTGGTGCCGCCTATCAGAGGGCCATGACGAAGATCTTCGATGACCTCATACATGAAATCGTCGACTGCTATATCGACGACCTTATGGTGAAAAGCAAATCATACGAGGAACATCTAGAGCATCTGAAGATCGTATTTCAACGCCTTCGGCAATACAACCTAAAGATGAACCCTCTCAAATGCGCGTTTGGAGTGTCCTCAGGCAAATTCCTAGGATTCATCGTCCGACACCGAGGCATCGAGATAGATCCGTCAAAGATCAAGGCAATCATGGAGATGCCCCCGCCAAGGACTCTCAAACAATTGCGGTTTCTCCAAGGGAAGCTCGCGTATATCCGGCGATTTATAGCCAATCTCTCAGGCAAGTGCCGTCCTTACAATCACCTGATGAAGAAGGGGACCCCGGTCATCTGGGATCACAAATGCCAAAATGCACTGGACGAAATCAAACAGTATCTGCAGAGTCCGCCGGTGTTGACCGCCCCCGTTAAGGGAAAGCCTCTCATTCTGTATACAACCGCTCTCGAAGGTTCTTTAGGCGCGCTGTGGGCACAAGAGAACGACCAAGGGAAAGAAAGAACTCTCTACTATCTGAGTCGAGTTCTGCTGGGGGCAGAAAGCAATTACTCTCCCATTGAAAAACACTGCATGGCGTTGATCTTCGCAATAACGAAGATCAGAAACTATGCGTTGGCATATAAGGTCCATATCATATCAAAAGTGGATCTTCTCAAATACTTGATGTCAAAGGCCATATTAACAGGACAGCTTGCTAAATGGGCTCTGCTCTTGATGGAGTTCTCGATAACTTATCAGCCTCTAAAGGCAGTGAAAGGCCAGGCCATCGCCGACTTCCTTGCTGAGCATCCCATACCTACCGATTCTCCCTTGAATTGCGAACTGCCAGACAAACATGCGTTTGACACGATCAACGGAAGTGATACACGGTGGGAACTTTACTTTGATGGGGCATCTTCCATGAAGAAGCGCAAACAAAGCACGCCCATAATCAAATCAGGGGTGGGCCTCATCTTCGTAACTCCACAAGGAAGAATAATGCGCTTCGCCTTCTCCTTGACAGAGCCGAGGACGAACAATGAAGCCAAGTATGAAGCTTTGATAGCAGGTCTTGAGATCGCTATCGACATGGGGATCGAGAACCTCCTCATATACGGAGACTCCCAGCTGGTCGTTAGCCAAGTAAACGGCGACTATCAAACGTGCAAGCCAGAGCTGGTAAAGTACGGCGAGAGAGTACAGCAACTGCTGACTCAAATTCTCTCTTACAACCTGGAAAGCATACCACTTGCGGAAAATAGCAAAGCGGATGCATTAGCCAAGCTTGCTAAAGAATTGGCCGATGAGAACCTCGATGACGTAAGAATCGTGGTACAAAGCCGTCGGGTCCTCGCACCGGCAGAAATATCTCCAGAACCATCCGAGGAAAAGGAAGCGACCAAGCAGACGGCCCTGCAAATAAAAGACCAAGAAACGGTTGAGGATTGGAGAGAAGTCTTTATAGACTACTTCAAATCCTGCCGAACGCCCGAAGATACATCCTCAAGACATCAGCTTATGAAACGAGCTCTGTCTTTTGCCTTCTTCAATGATACTCTATACAAGAGATCATTTGATTCTTTATGGTTAAGATGCCTGGGACCCGAAGAGGCGAAGAGAGTCGTTCAAGAAACTCATGACGGACTCTGCGGTTCTCACCAAGCCGGGCCAAAAATGAAGCTGAAGATCAAGCGGATGGGTTATTATTGGCCCACGATGATCCAGGACTGCCTCGAGTATACGAAGCAATGTCACTCGTGCCAGATCCATGGGGACTTCATCCATCAGCATCCGAATCCGCTACATCCAACGGTGGCTAGCTGGCCGTTCGAAATGTGGGGAACTGATATAATCGGCCCCATCGAACCGGCATCGTCCAGAGGACATCGATTCATTCTGGCGACAACTGATTACTTCTCCAAATGGGCAGAAGCAGTACCGCTGAGGGAAGTAAAGACGGAGAATATCCTCCATTTCTTCAAGACACACGTCATTTATCGGTTCGGTACTCCGCGACGGATCATCTCCGATAACGGGCCTGCCTACAGAAGTCACAAGATCAGCCGCTTCGCACAACAGCACTACATAGACTGGAGATACTCTTCGGTCTATAATCCCCGAGCTAACGGTCTAGCTGAGGCTTTTAACAAGACCTTGACAAAGATCGTGAAAAAGACGGTGTCCCGAAATAAGAAGGACTGGCACGAGAGACTGCATGAAGCTCTCTGGGCATATCGAACTACGTTCAAAACAGCCACGAACACAACTCCATACGCATTGGTGTTTGGTACAGAAGCGGTACTCCCCCTCAAAATAGAGCTACCCTCTCTACGAGTGGCAGTTCATTACGAGCTAATGGCCGAAGAGAATGCTCACCTTCGGCTTGAGGAGCTCAATGCCCTTGATGAAACCCGGCTCATAGCGCAACAAAATCTGGAAGCTTATAAAGAAAAGATGACGCGCTCATACGAAAGATTGACTAGGCCGAGGACATTCCACCAAGGCGAACTCGTGCTAGTGGTCAAAAGACCTATGATCCCCAATCGTCCTAAACGAGGGAAATTCGAGCCGAATTATGAAGGCCCGTATATTATAGACAAGGTCTACCAGGGTGGAGCCTATCTACTCATGGACATGCATGGTGAAAGGCACTTCATGCCAATAAACGGTCGCTTCATGAAGAAATACTACGCCTGACGAGTTACGGCCTAGGTCAATGATAGATGACGACGCCTATGTCCGCTCGCTATCTTCCTAAGCCCAAACTCTATAAGTAGTATCCGGCTTACGGACCGAAACGTCCTTAAACTAACGACGGACCGCTATGTCCTAAAACTGGCTACAGACCGAAACGTCGTTAAAACTAGCAATGGACCACTATGTCCCAAAACTGGATATTGACCGAGATGTCGATAAACTATGGTGGATTACAGTATCCCAAAGCTGATAAAAAAAAAGAAGAAAAAGAATATAAAAAAAACGGTATGTCCATAAGCAAAATGGGCACAGATGAAAACCCGAGAGGGCTCCGTGAGTAAAAACAGCAGGGCTACCAGCGAGTCTTGTGAAAACCCGAAAGGGCACAACCTCGTTCGAATTTAAAAAAAGGAAGAAAAAAATAAATAAAAATAAAAAAATAAAAAATGGTATGTCCACAAGCAAAAAGGGCACGGATGAAAACCTGAAAGGGCTCCGTGAGTAAAAACAGCATGGCTACCGGCGAGTGTTTGTGAAAACCCGAAAGGGCGCAACCTCGTTAAAAGACCCTTACAAGGTCCTCTCGACCTTGTGAGGAGAAATCACCCATGTGAGATCCTTACGACTCACAAAGGAAGCAACACACTTAGGAATCCCCACGACTCATAAGGAGAAATTACACTTACGAGATCCTCACGACTCAAAAGGAGAACCCTCTTATGAGACCCTCACGGCTTATAAGATTTGGAAGTCTTAAGCTACAGGGATCTGAACCTGTTCTTATGAAGCCCCCCTCCACAACCTCCGATACTGTCCTACAAGCGGTTTAATGCTGACCCTTGTATACAATCCACGGACGCGAATAAACATTTCCCTAACGAAGTCCCATCCGTGACTAGGGATATGTCCATGCGATGAATACCCCTTGTAAGCCCTCTTGACTTATAAGGAGAAAGCACTCTTATAAGATCCTTACAACTTATAAGAGACCATGCACTTAGGAATCCTCACGACTCCTAAGGAGAAAACGCACCTATGAGATCCTCACGACTTGTAGGGAGAAATACCTTTATGAGACCCTTACGGCTCGTGAAGTCAAAAGCCTTAGTCGACAGGATCTTAACCCTGTTTACTAAGCCACCTTTGTCTGACATCGACAGAGGCACATGATGATTCGCTCCTGGCAATATTCCAGTTGTAGCGATGCTGATGCCGAAATCGGTGTCTAATCCCAAGCTTGCAGCGAAAAGCCAACAAGCCACACATGCGTACGAAATAGCCGAAATGATGGGGCAGCTTGCAACAAAATCAGCAAGTAAAAAATGTATGCATGCAAAAGAGCCGAAATGATTGGGCACCGCGACCTTCGCGATATAAAAGCTGAAATGATAGAGCATTGCGGAAAGAATTGAAAAATAAAAATGAAATTTTTTCCCTACAGGCGATATCACGTCAATCCCTGTATACAATCCAGGGGTGCAAACAAAGAAGGAATCACACCTTTCCTCCCCAGGCTTCATCAGAAGAAGAAACCAAATCTCAACGGTTCACAGATAGCCTGGAGATCATCTTAATATTCGTCTCATTACAACAGACACAATATCAAGCAAAGCGGAACAGCAGCAACTCCTAGTTCCATGACTCGGCGGTACACAGATAATCGAGAGTCAAACCCTGACTCCGTGAAATGCGAATAAAGTCAACCCTTCCTAGTTACGTGGAACGCGGATTATGTCACTCCTGACCCCGTGGGAAACGTCCAGAGTGGATCCTGGTCCTCGCAGAGCACGACAGTGAACCCGTGTGAAGCATCCAGAGCAGAGCCTAGTCCTCGCCGAACATGGCAGTGAACTCGTGGGAAGCGTCTAGAGCAAAATTCCTGGTTACGTGGAACGCGGATTATGTTACTCCTGACCCCGTGGGAAACGTCCAGAGCGGATCCTGGTCCTCGCAGAGCACGGCAGTGAACCCGTGTGAAGCATTCAGAGCAGATCCTGGTCCTCGCAGAGCACGGCAGTGAACCCGTGTGAAGTATCCAGAGCGGAGCCTAGTCCTCGCCGAACATGGCGGTGAACCCGTGGGAAGCATCTAGAGCAAAATTCCTGGTTACGTGGAACGCGGATTATGTCACTCCTGACCCCGTGGGAAACATCCAGAGCGGATCCTGGTCCTCGCAAAGTACGGCAGTGAACCCGTGTGAAGCATCCAGAGCGGAGCCGGGTCCTCGCCGAACATGGCATTGAACCCGTGAGAGGAATCCAGAGCAAAAATTAGACTGTGAAGTCCTTAAACTCATGGACTATGATGTCCTTAACCTCGACCGTGATGTCTTAAAACTAACATTTGGACTGTGAGGTCCTTAAACTCATGGACTATGATGTCCTTAACCTCGACCGTGATGTCTTAAAACTAACAATGGACTGTGAGGTCCTTAAACTCATGGACTATGATGTCCTTAACCTCGACCGTGATGTCTTAAAACTAATAATGGACCGTGGAGTCCTTAAATCCACGGACTATGATGTCCTTAATCTCGACCGCGATGTATTTAAACTACGGTATCCTGGAAAACGTCCAGAGCGGAGCCTGGTCCTCGCAGAACACGGCAGTGAACCCGTGGGAAGCGTCCAGAGCAACCCCTGACCCTGTAAAGTATGGGTAAGGGAAACTTCACCCATCACTTGCGGGTCCTCACGACTCGTAAGGAGCGAGTTCTCTTGTGAGATCCTTACGACTTTCAAGAGAAGACACGCTTAGGAATCCTCACGATTCTTAAGGAGAAATTACACTTACGGGATCCTCTCGACCTGTAGGGAAAAAAACTCTTTATGGGACCCTCACGGCCCATGAAGTTGAAAAGTCTTGGGAGGCAGATCTTAACCCTGAATCCTAAGCCATCGTTGTTCTGCAAAGAGCTCAAGATAGACTATCCGCAGAATACATTCAATAAAAAGGGAGACACCAGTGTGAAGAAAAATATGTCTTTTATTCATGAACCAAAATGGATACAAGTACAATTCGTGAAAGAACAAAAAATATACTCTCATTCAGGAGTATGTACAAAAAGAAGAAAAAAATATATACAAATCTTCAGGTCGGCGGGCGATTTAGTAGCTTGGTCAGCTCATCCCTCTTCCGCTGGGTCTCGCCTTCATGGTTCAATATCGTCAAGAGACGGGCCTCCGCTTGAGCCTGCTGGGCCTGATATGAGGCAAGCCGACCTTCGAGCTCTTTCTCGGTAGCTTTGTGAGCCTCGACCCTCTCATGAGTAAACACGGCGGTTTTGTCGATGGCCACTACCTCCCTGATAGCCTCTTGAAGCACTGGCCAGAGTTCATATGCTTTGTTGGCCTTGGCCGTAAGGTTGGCTTGGAGCTCATTCAACGCTTTCGAAGCCAGCTCCCTCTCTGAGAATTTGCGGCCGAGCCTCTTCTCGCATGACACCATATTCTCCACGCACCGCTCGATTAATCCCCGTAAGCTCGTCTTCACAGCCACAGCCTCCGAAGAAAGGCGGGTACACTTGAGCACATGCAAGCAAGCCTCCACCTGCCGACAAAACTCAACCTAGACTTGCACCACCGCCTCATTATGATAGGTAGCAAGAAAGGGAAGAGAGCCGTTAGCTTCAGCAGCAAACGCTTCGGCTGTGATTACACTGCCCGCACGAAGCTCCTCGATCAGGGATAACAGGGAGTCGAGGCTTAATTTCACCAGACGGTCTGAGGCTCGCAAAGCATAAGGGCCGGGCGGCATGACGATGTGCGACTCCAGTGCTGTGAGAACTGGCAGGGCTGTTCAGATTTAGAAAAGATCAGTGAAACTTTTGAGCAAAAGAATAAGTGGGACAATATTGAGACTTCACTTACCCACAGTCATGCAAGAAAGAGCTGAAGGCTCCCCTGGCCCCTCAAATATCTCAACCTCGTCGTCGGCTTCCAGAACTGTAAAAGACATCAATGTCATTTTATGAAATAGTGATAATGTTGTGAAAAGAAGGTAGACAACACTAACCTTGCCCAGAAGAAAGGACGATGCGCTGAGGAGATATTGCTTGTGGGGCAGCCATCTCCAACAGTCGCTGAAAAGACTGTCGGGGAGACAGATCAGCGATAGAGGCCGCCAATCCTCGCAACTCTGAAAAGACAGAAGAGTTCAGATGATGGAAATGATACTAATTCAAAATGTAGAAGGTTACCTTTGATGCCCCTCCCATTCTGAGTAGGAGGGATAGCAGCTTCAACGGCCTCCGCCGCGACCTCAGGCTCCAACAAAAGAGGGGTAGCCACGACTACCTCCATCCTAGCCTCTAGGCCACCCTTAGGAAGATCCGTTGGGACGGCGACCACCAAGGGTGCCTCTCCCGAGGGAGCAAGTGCTTCAGGAGCAAGAACCACCGCAGGAAGCTCTATCGCGAGAGGGACAGCGTCGTCAACCCCCTCCACATCGAGCAATGTTTCATTGGGGGTGTCAACAGGCTCCACCGTCAGTAAGCCCGTAGGAACCTCCCCCATCGCCGAAGTCTCTGCACAATTCACACGAGAATAAGAATACATATATACAAGTGCAGGCAATATGAAGTATTACAAAGAAATACAGGAACATACCAATGCGTAGGGAAGCTTTCAATATGGCTTCTTCAAGTCGATGTTCCTTCTCAAGGAGGTGTACTCACCGAGGTTCAAGGGTGGACTCGTGGCCGCCAGTCCACAATGAAAGCGCATCCGCGGCGTCCTCCGAAGCAGCCTGTTTAAGGGCCCTTTCGCCCCATTCCTCTAAAGGGCCGATGAATCGCCGCCGGATCCACGAAGGGTCTTCATAAAAGATTACGGCGGGATAGGGCTTCTTCGGAACCCTTACGTTCTGAGACTCGTCTTGAGAACGTCTTATAGCCTCATCCAATTGTGCGGCTTCCTCGGCAGTTGAACTTGGAAAAAGCAGGCCAGCATCCAACTCTTGCATGGCCAACGGTTTATCCGGAAGAATGGGCTCAAACTCTATTAAAGAGTCGAGCAGGTTGATAGCCACCTTCCTCCACCGTTTGGACCCAGAACCGACCACCGAGGATGGTCGTTTCCTCCCGTGTGGAGCCTTGGCACGACGCCGACCCACCTCACCTTCAATACCCTCGTTACCGGCACCCTCGCTTGACGGTGCTGCCGAGGACGACACGGCCATTGTCGACGCCGCCGGCGGCGGTACTGTTACTGGCGCTCTTTTACCCCTTTACTAAGCCCGGGTATCTAACGGCATACCAATTATGGGGGTAAGGTCCACCTCCGACTCCTCCGGAATGAGCGCAACACTGGTGTCCCTCAGGGGAAAACAGACCGGTGCGCGCGGCCGCAGCGGAATTCCCATGGCCTGAGCCGGAGCAAGAGCGCCATAGCCAAGAAGCAACCTCTTCTCCTCAGCAATAACTGGGTTAATCCGATGAAGATACCAGCCTGTGAAGGACCCTGCGCATCGGGGAGTATGATCTGCTTCGGGGATCATAAAGTAAGAACCAGTGTTCAGCCTCATGAAGTGATGAGCAGCATCACGAACAGCTGCGGGTGAAGGGACCGGCGCAACCGTAAAAGCCTCGAAGGGGACGCCCTGATCATATCCAAGCTGCCGGGCGAAGCGATGCGGATTGTACCGTATAAACAGAGCCGCACTGTTCTGACGGAATACAAGATAGCCCGGTCTGATCGCGTACAAGTGTGTGGCCACCCGGGGCTTCAAAGAAGGCACCTCACCTTTCGACTGGTCGTAGAGTTGTTGAATCGGACCTGAAGGAGCAGATAGAACCCGATCCATAAATACCAGTCCGCCCACCCTAGAATAAGGAGCAATCAACACGTGAATAGCCCCGAACTGAGTCGGGTCGGGAGCAGAAGCGTCCACCAGCCGCATGAGTCGCGGAAAAGTGTAGGCATCATAAAATGCAGGTCTCTGATGCGCAGCAAAAGCCCCCAACACGTGAATCTCAATCCAAGACCTGAAGTAATGGAGAGAAAAGTTTACTACGTCCACGCCAGGAGCTGAGGTGTTAGCGGTGGCGCCCAATCCATGATAGAGATGCGCTAGCGCCGGGATGCCTTTGGCCAGCCGTGTCCCCTCAGCGATTCGATGAGCCGGATAGATAACCAAGACTCTCATGAAGCGGCGATGCATAGGGATGATGAACCAGCTGAGCCAGACACTGATAAAGCCCACAAAGAATGTCTCCTCGTCCTTGCCGGGAGCTGCAATTGATTTGAAAGATACCGGCGACATAATGGGAATATAATACTGCGGTAAATCCGATTCCTTAGTCGACCGCCTATTCAAACCAAACCTAAAGGGGTCGTTGATGCTTGCAAACTTGGGAGCCGTCTTCGACAGGACATCCTCACGAAGAAAGCAAGCAATAAAGCTCTTGAAAGTGACGCCCTGCTCCTCAGATTCTGTGAACAGTTTGTCGAAGATGCCCAGCGCCTTGATCAAACTCGGACGCTTATGGCAGACGACGTTCTCGGTAGACAAGTCGTCAAGCGTTGCGGGCTCAGTCTCAAAGACGTACTCGTCAGAAGGCAGCAATTCCTCGTAAAGTGTCCCTCTGATTGGCAACCCCGAGATCTCGTGAAATTCTTCCAAAGAAATTGAAACTTCACGGTCCCCCAAGAGGAAAGTGTTGGTGGGAAGATTCCACTGGTTCAGGAAGGCCTTAACCAACCAGATGTGAGGAGACGAGTAGTGGAAGAGGGACGCATAGATCGCCTGATAAAGCCCAATCTTCTGCAGTTGCGCGCGGTGGGCGGATAGGATGTAGCGAGCCCAAAGAAGGTAGCCCGTGGGTTGTCGAGGGGTAAGCTCTATCTTATAAATCTGCCCGCATGGCTGGGCTTCGCCCTGACAAATGCGGCGTCCCAGAATGTCTATGGTCGGGATCGGATGGTTCGGGATACCGGTCGTCGAAGGCTCGAGTCGCCCCATCGGAGTCCAATTAGGCATCTCCATAGCGAAGACAGTCCCTGGAGGATCCATCGGCAGGAACGGAAAGGTGGGCTCCGTCGGCACTTCGCAACGAAAACTCCGGCGACCCCGGATAATATGACCATACCAGGTCCCCCACAAAAGAAAGTTGGTGCAGTTCGGGTCATGAGCCCTGATCATCGCCATCACTTCCTCATCAGATGGCGACTGAGGAAAAGCGGCCTCTGAGCGAGTGAAAGGAAAGTACGGAACGGAAGTCATTATACCTGAAATAAAATAAGGGGAAACTGTCAAAAACAAAGTCAACAGTGTATATATATATATGATTATAAATATATACATATAAAAGATAGTGGAAGAAAGCGACAGCGGACTCATTTTATGGGACCCTTAGCTACAAAACACACGGGTCCCACAAAATCAAGATGACGGCTGGCTAATGATGAGCCAAAGCAATTATAATGAGACAAAAGGAAGATTCTCATTAAATAAACGGTGGATTTCAAATGACCATACACATTCCCCTAAAAGAAACCCATCTTGGACTCTGTAACAAATCAAACAGAATCAAGGAAATTAAATTCCCGGAAAGAGACATTGCAAACTTCTTCTTCTTAGATGTGAAAAAGAAAACTCAGGGCAAGAAAACCCCAAGAAGCTTTCTGGGAAGAACTGAGTTTTTCATATGAATTAAATTCCTTCTTAAAAAGGGGGAATTAAATTCCCAGAGACGTTTTTCAGAGCCAAAGCTCTTTGAGGATGGAATTAAATTCCATGGAGAAGACAACCGTCACCATTAGCCCCCTAAAGATCAGAGAAACCTAAAGGGTCTGTTGATTAAAGATTGAATGGTTTTCTCTTTATTTTAAAGAACTTAAAAATGGGTTCTTGTTAAAAGGGAAAAAACCCTTGATCTGGATTTAAAATCCCGTGGTGATTTCTGTGAAAGTGTTTCGCTCGTTCAAAATCGGTACCTGAGGAAAAGAAATCTGTCAACAGAGTTAAACTCTGGAAAATTCTTGAAACAGAGAACTAAGCTCTGGAAAGGAGAATTAAATTCTCAGAAAGGAAAAAGTTACAAGGAAGAAGGCAAGCACAAGTGGAAGCGCTTCTGAAGAGACCCCTGCATTTATAGGATGTGATGGAAACGCTTCATCTTCCCGATTCCCTAGACGGATCCAACGGTCACAAAAGTGACAGCGTTGCACTTACGTGCAGACACGTGAGAGCAACGCAGTGGGGGCATTTGTTCCCTGATTAAAATCAAGAATTTCCTCAATGAGGCATCACGTGTTCACACGTGACCAAGGGTCACGTGTTGACACGTGATCCATTTACAGAGTTAAAGTTTAAGAAAAGTAGAAGTAAGCGGCTGAGGAAAGACCCCAAAGGGGCGTCACGTGCTCACACGTGACCAAGGGTCACGTGTTGACACGTGATCCATTTACAGAGTTAAAGTTTAAGAAAAGCAGAAGTAAGCGGCTGAGGAAAGACCCCAAAGAGGCGTCACGTGCTCATACGTGACCAAGGGTCACGTGCTGACACGTGATGGTCTTTAGCCCAGTTGAAATACAGAGTTTAATTCTATCAAGTTATAAAGGCCTCAATGAGGCATCACGTGTTCACACGTGACCAAGGGTCACGTGTTGACACGTGATCTATCTACAGAATTAAAAATCAAATAAAACAAGTGGCTGAAGAAAAACCCCAAAGCGGGGGTCACGTGCTCACACGTGACCAGAGGTCACGTGTTGACACGTGATGTCCCTTCAGCCCAATTAAAGTACAGAATTAAAACTCTGAAGGAGGGGCGGTCACGTGCCAACACGTGATAGGCTTTGAAAGCTTTATAAATCAATAGAATTAAAATTCTAAATTTCTCTGAAATCTTTCCAAATAGGAAAGGATTGAGGAGAACCGTTGGATTAAAAATCCAGGGGTGATTAAATATCACCAATTTATGGAAAAATCTTAAACAAGGAAAGATTTCCATAAATCATACCAGAAATAACAAACAGAATATCTTTGGATTGAAAATCCAACGGTGAATAAAATTCACTTAATAATCTGAAGGCTCATATTAATTATGAAAACAAACAAAATCTTTCAACGAAAGATTTGCTAAACAAATTGATTCTTTTCCTCCTTCTATAAATAGGAGCCAAGAGAAGAGAAGGGGAGAGTTTTTGGGAGATAGAATTTTGGAATCTTGAAATTTCAGAAAGAAAAGAAAGGAGAATTTAATTCTCAACAAAGAAAACCCTAGGTGAGAAAAGAAAAAGAATCAAAACTTCAAACAGAGAATTTAATTCTCAAAATCTAAGAGTTTAACTCTTCTATAAAAGAACTTAGTTCTTCTTCTGGTTGAAGATCTGCACAGAGCACATCTCCCCATAGGATGAGAATTTAATTCTCATCGGGTTGAGATCCTGCCATGCGGATCCAAAACTTAGAGGGGGAATTGAGTTTAGAGAATTTAATTCTCCCAAAACAAAATTAGGGTTTAACCCTCTATGAGAATTTAATTCTCCCAAAATCACAGGAATTTAATTCCTTCAAGATGGACAGAGTTAGGGTTTTACCCTATACAAGAATTTAATTCTTTTACATATATGGGAATTTAATTCCTCTAAAAAAGAAATTAGGGTTTCACCCTATATAAGAATTTAATTCTTTCATAATGGGAATTTAATTCCTCCAAATCATGATCAGGGTTTAACCCTACAGAGAATTTAATTCTCAAAATAAAATAAGGAGACTTAAAAGATCTCTGTGCATGAAAAGAACTAGGGTCACGTGTCCCCACGTGACCCCTGAAAAGATCCCTACAAATGAGAAGGAATTAGCCCTGAGGCAGTGCCTCACGTGCTCCCACGTGACCCTCATTATATCAAAACAAAAGAAAAGTCAAAATATAACTTGGGCACTCTCACGTGTTAACATGTGACACCTAATGAATATTCTAATAAATCAGGGCATGAGCACCCATCACGTGCCCACACGTGATGGCTGTGAAAATTAAAGGTGTTAAACACTTATCTGCAGAACAAAAGGAAGGGGATCTGGCCCCACTCTTTGATGCCATCACGTGCTCCCACGTGATCCCTCCCTCTTTTAGTGTTAACACTAATCTGACAATTTGGTTTCCAGTGTTTAACACTGTTATCTGTTAGTGTTTAACACTAATTTGAGAATCACATTTTTAGTGTTTAACACTAATTTGATAATCTTATTTCCAGTGTTTAACACTGTTGTTCTTAGTGTTTAACACTAGTTTTAGCCCAATTGGCTAATGTTCCAAAGGCAAAGCCTCCCCTTCAATTGAATATGTCTAATGGACCAACAGAGGGCCAATATTTCAAACTTAATTGGACTTAGCCCAAATTGGCCATAAGTCCTCAATTCAGATTTAACCGAGCCCATGTGCTCATAATTCTAATTAATTGATCTTAGTTCCCAATTGGACTATAGATCATTTAATCCACTTTGGTTTGAGGGTACATCTCTTCACTCCTCTGATATTTGTCGTTGTAATCCTTCAACATCTTCAGAGAGGTGACGGGTCTCGACAACCACACATTTCATGGACTATGATGTCCTTAACCTTGACTGTGGGGTCTTAAAACTCACGGACTATGATGTCCTTAACCTTGACTGTGGGGTCTTAAAACTCATGGACTATGATGTTCTTAACCTTGACCGAGATGTCTTTAAACTAACAATGGACCACTATGTCCTTAAACTGGTATTGGACCACCATGTCCTTAAACTGGTAATCGACCGCAATGTCATTAAACTAAACAATAGAGCCCCATTGCTCTCTTGTTAGATCTAAACGATCCCGTTAAGTTGATCTTAGTCTAAAATGTGACTAACGTATCCTTAACTAAACGTTTAAGTTGATCTTAGTCTCAAATGAGGCTAACGTATCCTTAAGCCCAAACCCCCAAACCCAAATCTAAGAAAGATACGGATTTGGACTAGTCCACGCCCTACATGCGACAACATAACTTAGTCTCCGTATACAATCCACGGGCAACCAAACACAAAACAAACACCCACGACACGAAGTGACCATATGGAGAAGGAGAAAGTTGTTACCGTGATGCGGTAACGTAATTAACTGCAGGGGCTTGCGCCTGCAAGGAAGAGCGTCCCCACAATCAAAAACCCCTCAAACGAGGGGGAATCTGACGAAGTCTGCTACATCGGCCGCATCCATTCAAACCTTCGATACATGGTTCCATAAATCAACTTGGCATCTTCAGAGAGGTGGACGGATAGCACCAATTAGCATCTGCCCTGAATTTTAGGCAAGACATCTGCCATACCGTCCTTCGGAAGGGAACAGGTATGTCCATAAGCAAAACGGGCACGGATGAAAACCCGAAAGGGCTCCGTGAGTAAAAACAGTATGGCTACCGGCGAGTTTTGTGAAAACCCAAAAGGGCGCAATCTCGTTAAAAGACACTTGCAAGGTCCTCTCGACTTTGTAAGGAGAATCCACCTGCGTGAGATCCTTACGACTCACAAGGGAGCAACACACTTAGGGATCCCTACGATTCCTAAGGAGAAATTACACTTGCGAGATCCTCATGACTCGTAAGGAGAACCCTCTTATGGGACCCTCACGGCTCATAAGATTCAAAAGCCTTAAGCTACAGGGATCTGAACCTATTCTTAAGCAGCCCCCACAACCTCCAATACTGCCCTACAAGCGGCTCAATACTGACCCTTGTATACAATCCAAGGGCGCGAATAAACATTTTCCTAACAAAGTCACATCCGTGACTAGGGATATGTCTACACGGTGAACCCCCTTGTAAGCCCTCTCGACTTATAAAGAGAAAACACTCTTGTAAGATCCTTATGACTTATAAGAGACCATACACTTAGGAATCCTCACGATTCCTAAGGAGAAAACGCACCTACGAGATCCTCACGACTCGCAGAGAGAAATACCTTTATGAGACCCTTACGCTCATGAAGCCAAAAGCCTTAGTCGACATGATCTTAACCCTGTTTGCTAAGCCATCTTTATTCAACATCGATAGAGGCAAATGATGATTCGCTCCTGACAATATCCCAGTTGTAGCGGTGCTGATGCCAAAATCGGTGTCTAATTCCAAGCTTGCAGCGAAAAGCCAGCAAGCCATACATGCATACGAAATAGCCGAAATGATGGGGCAACTTACGACAAAATCAGCAAGTAAAAATGTATACATGCAAAATAGCTGAAATGATTGGGCAACTCGCAATAAAAAGCAGCGAGTAAAAAATAAGAAATATAGCCGAAATGATTGGGCACCGCGAAAAATTGCCGAAATGATTGGGCAATCGCAACCTTCGCGATATAAAAGCTGAAATGATAGAGCATCGCGGAATAAAAAAAATGAAATTTATGCCCTACAGGTGATATCGCATCAATCCCTGTATACAATCTAGGGGCGCAAACAAAGAAGGAATCACACTCCTCCTCCCCAGGTTTCATCAGAAGAAGAAGTCAAATCTCAACGGTTCACAGATGGCCTGGAGATCATCTCAACATTCGTCTCATTACAACAGACACAACATCAAGCAAAGCGGAACAGCGGCAACTCCTAGTTCCATGACTCGGCGGTACACAGATAACCAAGAGTCAAACCCTGATTCCGTGAAATGCGGATAAAGTCAACCCTTCCTGGTTACGCAGAGCACGGCAATGACTCCGTGTGAAGCATCCAGAGCAGAGCCTGGTCCTCGCCGAACACGGCAATGAACCCGTGGGAAGCATCCAGAGCAAAATTCCTGGCTACGTGGAACGCGGCTTATGTCAATCCTGACCCCGTGGGAAACGTCCAGAGCGGATCCTGGTCCTCGCAGAGCACAGCAATGACCCCGTGTGAAGCATCCAGAGCGGAGTCTGGTCCTCGCCGAACACGGCAGTGAACCCGTGGGAAGCATCCAGAGCAAAATTCCTGGCTATATGGAACGCGGCTTATGTCAATCCTGACCCCGTGGGAAACGTCCAGAGCGGATCCTGGTCCTCGCAGAGCACAGCAATGACCCCGTGTGAAGCATCCAGAGCGGAGCCTGGTCCTCGCCGAACACGGCAATGAACCCGTGGGAAGCATCCATAGCAAAATTTCTAGCTATGTGGAACGCGGCTTATGTCAATCCTGACCCGTGGGAAACGTCCAGAGCGGATCCTGGTCCTCGCAGAGCACGGCAATGACCCCATGTGAAGCATCCAGAGCGGAGCCTGGTCCTCGCAGAACACGGTAGTGAACCCGTGGGAATTATCCAGAGCAAAATTCCTAGCTACATGGAACGCATCTTACGTCAAATCCTGACCCCGTGGGAAACGTCCAGAGCGGAGCCTAGTCCTCACCGAACATGGCAGTGAACCCGTAGGAAGCATCTAGAGCAAAATGCCTAGTTACATGGAACGCGGCAATGACCCCGTGTGAAACATCCAGAGCGGAGCCTGGTCCTCGTCGAACACGGCAGTGAACCCGTGGGAAACATCCGGAGCAAAATTCCTGGTTACGTGGAACGCGGCAATGACCCCGTGGGAAACGTCCAAAGCAGATCCTGGTCCTCGCAGAGCACGGCAATGACCCCGTGTGAAGCATCCAGAGTGTAGCCTGGTCCTCGCAGAACACGGCAATGAACCCGTGGGAAGCATCCAGAGCAAAATTCCTGGCTACGTGGAACGCGGCTTACGTCAAATCCTGACCCCATGGGAAACGTCCAGAGCGGAGCCTGGTCCTTGCAGAACACGGCAGTGAACCCGTGGGAAGAATCCAGAGCAAAATTCCTGGCTACGTGGAACGCGGCTTACGTCAAATCCTGACCCCGTGGGAAACGTCCAGAGCGGAGCCTGGTCCTCGCAGAACACGGCAGTGAACCCGTGGGAAGCATCCAGAGCAACCCCTGACCCCGTGAAATGCAGATAAGGGCAACTTCACCCATCACTTGCGGGTTCTCACGACTCGTAAGGGAGAAAATTCTCTTGTGAGATCCTTACGACTTTCAAGAGAAAACACACTTAGGAATCCTCACGATTCTTAAGGAGAAATTATACCTACGGGATCCTCTCGACCGGTAGGGAGAAAATTCTTTATGAGACCCTCACGGCTCATAAAGTTGAAAAGTTTTAGGTGACAGATCCTAACCCTGTTTTCTAAGCCATCACCACCTTACAAAGAGCACAAGACTGACAGCTATATACTATCTACAGACCGTACTTGCTAAAATCACATGGCAAACAACACAGCAAGAAAAAAGAAAGCAATAGAAAGAATATCTGATCTGCATTTAATTAAGCGTTTGAGGCATACCCATTCATGCATGTGCAAAAGATTTAGAATATGAAATAAAACATGCTAAAATGAGAAATTTGCCATTCATATTGCAAAAAGATTCTTACAATTATGAAAACAATAAACAAAAACATTATCAAGATGGTTACAATGGCAAAACCTCCGACCCGGGGCATGGGTTGAGGAATTCAAAAGTGACCTTGTCCAGAATCTTCCAGGCCTTTCGAACCATCCTAGTATACTTTCTCGATCACAAGCATCGGGATCCCCACGGATGTCCTCCACCCTCCGATAGGCAGCAAATATTGCCGACTGTTGAAAAGCTTGATGCAGAAGATCGATAAGGTTGTCTCGCAGTTTATTTGAGATTAGGCTCATCAGATACACCGAGTGCACCTTATCCTCGGCGGCATCTAATGCCCTAAGCGGCACGCCGGTACAGAATAAAGGAAGCGCTTCCCAGATCGCTCCCACAATAAGCTTCAGAAGAAAGGAACGTCGAGGAAGCAGCCGACCATTGGATGCGTCAAAGCGACTCATGATTTCGGCACACTCAGCGTTTGTGAATTCTCGATTTTGAGAACGGCCGAGTGAGCGAATGTCTCCGTAAGAGATGATCTCGTCAAGGTCATACATGTGAGCATCCATAACTCCTGGAAAAGAAAATTAACAAGAATTAGCGGACAGAATGATTAAACAAAACAGGCACAGGGATTTAAACGGCTCATGATGTCCCCATGGAGAAAACGAATTCTAATTATAATGCCTAATAAATTCGAATCACTGAGAAATCCTAAAAAAGGGAATCTCGTTTAATAAGCAACCCTTCGGGTCAAGTAGTTAAAATTCCTCGAGAGCAACGCTCTGCAGACAGGAGTGACACCTGTCAAAATCAATTATGAGGGGAATTTAAAGAAATTCCCCGAGAACACTGGGAGCCTTGCTCTGAGAAGATGATATAATTCATCAAAAATAAAATTCCATTTTTTTAATCTTCAAGATCCATGAAAAACTCTCAAGAGTTCTTCTATATGACTTGAAAGGAGTAAAGCTCCATTAATGAATTAAGAAATTATAAGTAAAATCCTTTTAGAGAGCAAAGCTCTATTAATGGAACCCTAAAAGGGTTCTCTTTAGATCTCTTTACATCTATGGAGCAAAGCTCTGCTAGTGAAACCCTAAATGGGTTTTCTGAGGATCAAAGATCTATTAAGAGCAAGGCTCTGTTAATGGGTAAAACCCCAACTCATTAAGATTTATTAAAATTTTACCTAAGTTTGAAAAGAGTTTCTTTTTTGCTTTTGAGAAGTTCTTAAACAGAAGAGCAAGGCTCTGAGCAAAAATCCTTAAGAAGAAGGTGATAATCACCTAGAGGACCAAAGGTCCTATTTATAGGCGTTAAGCCGCCTTTTCAACTTCTAAGTTGATCCAAAGGCTCAGATGTTGCCACCGCTGCGCTCACGTGTGGACCATGTAAGCGCAACGATGGGGGGCATTTGTTTCCCCAATCAGAGCAAAGCTCTGTTCAAATTCTAAGATTTGGAATGAAGCCACGCTTCCTTTCCTCCAATCAGAGCAAGGCTCTGTATTGAAATTCTAAAGGCAAAAATTGAAGCAAGGCTTCAAATTCTGCGCGCTGTGCGCTGCGCGCCACGTGTCAAACACAGATGGGCTAGCGCCAAGAGCGCTGCGCCCTAGACGGCGCACCCCCAATCAGAGCAAGGCTCTGTTTTAAAATTCAAATTTTAAAAAGTTGAAGCAACGCTTCAGATCCAGCGCTCCGCGTTGCGCGCCATGTGTCAAACACAGGTGCGCTAGCGCAGTTGCGCTGCGCTCTGTGCTGCATGCCACGTGTCAAACATGGGTGCGCTCTGCACTGCGCGCCACGTGTCGAATGTAGGTGCACTCGCGCAAGGTGCGCCAGAGCTGGGATTAAAAATCCCCCACCGTTAGATCAAAAGATCTACTAATAATAAATTATTAATTAATCAGAACTAAAATTCTGTTATGGAAAGATTTTTCAATTTTATTGAAACAAGAAGATTATCTTCTGTAAAACAGAAGCCTTAGGATCAAATATCCAACGGTGGGAAATATTCCCAAATCAATCAGAGAAAGATCTCTCAAAACTGATTCAACAAATCAATTGGCCCTATATAAAGGCCCCTAGACTTCAAGTCTAATATATAGATAGAGAAAAGGAGAGAAAAACCCTTTGCAAAACTTTGAGGAAAAAAAGAAGAGCAAGGTCTTAGAAAAGAGAAGATTTTTCTTCATTTTCAAGGTAAAGAACTATGTTCTTGAATAACAGAGATGAAACCATCTCGTAAAAAGAAGAACCATCTTCTAAAAAAAAAGGATCAGAGATCTGAAAAAACACCAAGGTTTTTTGATAAAAAGAAAAAGATCAAAAGATCTAATCATAAAATAATAAAAGAAGTATTTTACTTCATTCACAGATCTTTGATCTATAAAGGCAGAGCCCTTTCATAAATAAGAACTTTTGTTCTTGAATCTTGAGGCAAAGCCTCCTTTAAGAAGAACATCAACTTTGTTCTTTGATCTTAAAATTGATCAGATGCGCTTTGCGCTATTGAAAAGTGCCTTGCACTCATGAATTGCGCTCTTGCGCTTATTGGACCGGCGCTCAGCGCCAAAAGCTGTCACGTGTCAACCAAAGACACAATTTGCGTTTTGCGCTTCTGAAACAGTGCACTGCGCTCATAGGCTGGCGCTCAGCGCCAAGCGCGCCACGTGTCACTCACTGGCGCGCCAACAGACTAGCGCAAAGCGCTCATAAATTAAAAGCGCAATGCGCTAATGAACTAGCACTAAGCGCGACACGTGTCCTCTTCGTGTGCGCTACCTCACAGAAGCACAATGTGCTCTTTAACTGGCGCAAAGCGCCTGGCGCGCCACGTGGCGCATTGTCAGAACACAATTTGTTCTGATCAAAACAAAAATGTCAGAGCCCAATGCCTAGCATTTTTAAAAGGGCTAAACCCAAATAAAGGCTTAATAGCCAGAACAAAATAAAAATGTTAAACATTTTTAATTGGACTTAGCCCAATTCTGGCCATAAGTCCTCAACTTATATTGAACTGAGCACATCTGCTCATAAATATTCAACAGATCTTAGTCCCAAACGGGGCTACAGATCTTTCAAACAATTCACACTGGTTCGAGGGTACATCTCGTTACTCCTCTGATATTTGTCGTTGTAATCCTTCAACGTCGTCAGAGAGGTGACGGGTCCCGACAATCACACATTACTACGGACTGTGGGGTCCTTAAACTCACAGACTATGATGTCCTTAATCTCGACCGTGATGTCTTAAAACTAACAACGGACTGTGGGGTCCGTAAACTCACGGACTATAATGTCCTTAACCTCGACCGTGATGTCTTAAAATTAATATCGGATTGTGGGGTCCTTAAGCCCACGGACTATGATGTCCTTAACCTCGACCGTGATGTCTTAAAACTAACAACGGACTGTGGGGTCCTTAAGCCCACGGACTATGATGTCCTTAATATCGACCGTGATGTCTTAAAACAATCATCGGACTGTGGGGTCCTTAAGCCCACGGACTACGATGTCTTTAATCTCTACTGTGATGTCTTAAAACTAAAATCGGACTGTGGGGTCCTTAAACTCATGGACTATGATGTCCTTAACTCTGACCGTGATATCTTAAAACTAATATCGGACTGTGGGGTGCTTAAGCCCACGGACTACGATGTCCTTAACCTCGACCGTGATGTCTTAAAACTAATATCAGACTGTGGGGTCCTTAAACTCATGGACTATGATGTCCTTAATCTTGACTGTGAGGTCTTAAAACTCACGGACTATGATGTCCTTAATCTTGACTGTGAGGTCTTAAAACTCACGGACTATGATGTCCTTAACCTTGACCGAGATGTCTTTAAACTAAAATTTGACCGAGATGCCTTTAAACTAACATTGGACCGAGATGTTCTTAAACTAACATTAGACCACTATGTTCTTAAACTGGTAATCGATCGCAATGTTTCTAAACTAAACAATAGAGCCCAAATGCTCTTTTGTCGGATCTAAACGATCCCGTTAAGTTGATCTTAGTCTAAAAATTAGACTAAAGTATCCTTAACAAACGTTTAAGTTGATCTTAGTCTCAAATGAGACTAACGTATCCTTAAACCCAATCCCCAAACCCAAATCTAAGAAAATACGGATTTGGACTATTCCACGTCCTACGGGCGACAACATAAATTAGTCTCCGTATACAATCCACGAGCAACCAAAAACAAAACAAATACCCACGACACGAAGTGACCATCTGGAGAAGGAGAAAGTGGTTACCGCGATACCGTAGCGTAATTAACTGCAGGGGCTTGCGCCTGCAGGGAAGAGCGTCTCCACAATCAAAAACCCCTCAAATAAGGGGAAATCTGACGAAGTCTGCTATATCGGTCGCATCCGTTTAAACTTTCGATACATGGTACCATAAATCAAGTTGGCATCTTCGAAGAGGTGGACGAATAGCGCTAATTAGCATTTGCCCCCGAATTCAGGCAAGACGGACCTACGCGGTCGCGTCTCTCTGTATTCAGAGGAGAACAATATTGTTCTAACCAATTAAATTATATGATATCTTAAGAATATTGGTTAAGAATATTTGATATGATATGCATATTTTAATATGAATATTTTATTTAAATATGATATGCATATTTTTTTCCCTAATTATATTAATTATAAATGAAGAAACATATGATAATAATCTTTTTGCAAATAAACCCACAAATGTTCTTTATTTACAATTAACACATTTTAGTAACTAATAATAATAAGGAAAATGTCCATACAAATATGCAATAAATTTGACTGATCAGGAAGTTAAAGGTATTTATTGAAAACCCAGCTTTTGGAAAGTTAAGGGTACTTTAGTAAAACTTAGCTTTCGGAAGGTTAATGGTATTTTACTAAGAACCCAGCTTTTGGAAAGTTAAGGGTAATTTCGTGAAAATCTTAACTTTTCTAAGTTTATGAAAAACTTGACTTTTTAAAGTTAATAGTAATTTTTGGAAAACTAAACCAGTGGAATTTAAAGGTATTTTTATGAAAGACTTAAATTTGAAGGTTAAAGGTACTTAAATAAAAAATCCGACTATTACAAAGTTGAGGGTATTTTAAAGAAAGGTTAACTTTGAAAAATTAGTGGCATTGTATTTAAAATTTAATTTTGGAAGAGTTAGTGGTGATTTATTACAAATCTAGTTTTTGAACGATAAAAGGGTTTTAATGCAAAACCAACTCGTAGAAAACTTAATGGTATTTTGGCGAATTAAGGTTTGAAAGGTGAGTATGGTGTAGGTCGTTATCCCGTGCATTGCTAATCACTAACATTCAGTTATGAGAACCAACATATAAAAAGATGGACCGTCGATAGCATTAGATCATAGTATTTTTCACGTGCTGATGAAAAAGGGTTATTCGTGTTAAAGGCAGGATTCAGAATGATAATTACAACTAGAATTATAGGATAAAAAGGTGACGGGGTGAGGGAGGTGAGAGAGGATGTCCTCGTGGTTGAAACGGATTTGAAAACGGTGTCGGTAGAATGATTAGTTGCATGAAAAAGCAAACTCCTCTCGCCTCGGATTTTTCCCGAAAGATTGGACGGCACCGTTGTGTTGGCGTCTGTAATAACTGGTCTCCATTGTACGGTATTCGTATTTTTATAAATAATCTCCAAATATTTTAATTTTTCTAATTATGTTTTTTCTACTTTCTATTGTTCTAACTCTAACCATATTTTTCCTTAACCTAATTTAAAATCATAACCCAAAACCCACAACCCTCCCGGGCCGGGCCTATCCCTCGTCCCTCTCTCTGTCTTTCCTAAGACCACAACCCACAACCCAAACCCTTCTTTCCCTTCTCTTTCTTTTTAACTGTTGTTCTTCTTCTCCTCCTTGATTCCTTTTCAAATTAATTACATCCCAGAAAATCAAACCGAAATCCCAATAACTTTCCAATTAACACCCAAATTAATTACTCATTAATCCCTACTAAAATCCAATTAAACCACACCTTAATTCTCCATTAACCTAGTTTAAAATCATAACCCAAAACTCACAACCCTCCCAGGCCGGCCTATCCCTCATCCCTCTCTCTCTTTTTCCTAAGCCCAACTTCCCAAGCCCACAACCCAAACCCATCTCTCCCTTCTCTTTCTTTTTAACTGTCTCCTTAATTCCTTTTCAAATTAATTACATCCCAAAAAATCAAACCGAAATCCCCATAACTTTCCAATTAACACCCAAATTAATTACTCATTAATCCCTACTAAAATCCCATTAAACCACACCTTAATTCTCCATTAAATCATATTAATTTTCAATCACTCTCTCTTCCAATTTCAAATCTCATCTCTCTCTCAATCTCTCTCTTCCCCAACCAAGCGCCGGCCACCGCCTCACCGCCGGCCACCGCCTCCATCGTCGCCAGCTCCATTCACCGCGAGCTCCTCCTCCACCACTGCATCACTCTTCCATCAACACCGACCCCTACACTCCATAGCCGATCCTTACACCCTAATCCGGCCCCCTTTCCTTGCAACATCAAGTCGCAACTGTAAGTGTCACGTCCTGCCCCCAATACAGAGATTATTTTCCGCTCTGGCCGAAACCGCACGGTTTTGTCTTTCGGGACGAACCGGACCCGACCATGGGCCACTTTCTAGGAGTCACCCATCCCAGAACTTCCCTGGCTCGAGCACGCTTAACTACGGAGTTCTCAATCTTCTATAGTACCGATTCACTAAAAATGCGTCTATGTATTGAAGAGTGGTATCATTTCATTTATAGTTCCGGATCTGCAATTCTTCGGAATGTTTTATTCTCCATTGTTCTACAGTGATTCCCATGGCCCCCGCCTCTTTGGCATGACACTTGGCGTGGCACTTTGTTCCATATGGCACTTTGTTCCGTGAGCAAGAACCGGGTCCCGACATTCTCCCCACTTTTTAACAATGGTGCGTCCTCGAACCACAGACCTACTATTGAGAGACCAGCTCTGATATCATTATGTCACGCCCCACCCCAATGCGTCTATGTACCGATTCACTAAAAAATGCGTCTATGTATTGAAGAGTGGTATCATTTCATTTATAGTTCCGGATCTGCAATCCTTCGAAATGTTTTATTCTCCATTGTTCTACAGTGGTTCTCATGGATTCAAGAAGTGGCCCTCACAGATTCAAGAGGTGGCCCCCGCCTCTTTGGCATGACACTTGGCGTGGCACTTTGTTCCATATGGCACTTTGTTCCGTGAGCAAGAACCGGGTCCCGACATTCTCCCCACTTTTGAACAATGGTGCGTCCTCGAACCACAGACCTACTATTGAGAGACCAGCTCTGATATCATTATGTCACGCCACACCCCAATACAGAGAGTGTTGTCTGCTCTGGCTGAAACCGCACGGTTTTGTCCTTCGGGGCGAAACGGACCCGACCAGGGGCCACTTCCCAGGAGGTCACCTATCCCAGAACTTCTCTGGCTCGAGCACGCTTAACTACGAAGTTCTCAATTTTCTATAGTGCCGGTTCACTTAAAAGGCGTCTCTGTATTGAAGAGTGGTATCATTTCATTTATAGTTCCGGATCCGCCCTCTTTCGGAATGTATTATTCCCCATTGTTCTACAGTGGGTCCCATGGATTCAAGAGGTGGCCCCCGTCCCCTTGGCATGACACTTGGCATGGCACTTTTTTCCTTGTGGCACTTTGTTCCGTGAGCAAGAACATGGTCCCGACAGTAAGGACCCTAGTGCTTGAGCCGCAAGACTCGCGACGAAGGCGGAAGCGAAAACAAAATTTTAGAGCAAGCAGTAGCAACCTATACCCTAGAATCGATTCCAAATACTAAACTAGATATCTAAACAAGCAAGGTTAGAGGGCTGGCTATTTTTGTAGCGTGTCCGCGCAATTGCAGAAGACCCCTACACCGCTTCAAAGACTCTAGCAAGACTCCGAAGTTGTCGGGAACGAGTTTGAACACCAATCTTCCTCATCGAAGATGATCCACCCAAAAGAGTCTGAATCAAGTTTCAGCCTCATACTAGATGATCTAGTGAAGCAACTCATGATCATAACTTGCTAGGAAGTGATTGTGAGAATGATGTAGTGGTGAATCACTTGGTTTCTCTCTTTACTAATTTTCCTTCTCAATTTTTGAAACTAACATGAGAGCAAGCAAGAGAGGAATGAGTGTAGAATAAATCCTTAGCCAAATCCACTCTTTTTCTTTGCTCTTATCTCAGGTGTGAACTCAAAGTATGATTCTTGTAATGACTCTGAATTTACTGTACGGAATTTTTCAATTTAATATACAGAAAATGAGTTATACAGCCTGAGATTGAGTTATAAGTAATTTTTGTTAAGTAACAGCAAGAAACCACTTGTAGCTCACTGGTAAAACCTTTGCACTACCGTGAAGTAGCCCCTGTGTTCGATTCCCATCAGACACATTTTTTTTTCTGATTTTTCTTTTTAAATTTTTGGATGCCCAAAAGTTTACATGTGCAATACACACAAAAATGGAAAATGTCATAAAAATCAAACATGTGCAAAAGGGTTTAAATACTGCGTTAATCTCGTGGCATGAATCCCAAAGGCAGATGGCGAAAATCGACCTGCCAAATGCTCAAAATGACCGGCCTCGACGGTTGGATGAGCTCCAAAATGCCCTGGGCTTTGCACAATAACCCCTTCACCTACCCCTAATACCCCTGTACTGTTTGATTGCTCTGCAATCAAACAAAGACCCTTCATTTCACCATTTATCATCTTTTTAATGCATTTTAATTCACCATTTTAATTCCAAACCCTAATTCTACACTATAAATACCACCTTACCCTTTGGCTCAATATCATTCTGAAAATTCTATCCAAAACTCTCAAAATTTCTTAAGTACAAGTGGAGTAAAAGAGGAGTTGGCAAGCGATCAACTTCCGTCGAGGATTTTAGCAAATTCCGGTGGTTCCGCGACGCCACGAAGATCAACTCTCCTTCTTCAACCTTTCTTTGAGCTAATCTAGTAGTAAGCCATTTCCAATCTTCCTTCCTCTTCTTCAAAAATTTATTTTAAAACGAATATCGGTAAGTGGAGTTAATACCAATATCTATCTTCTAAACCCTAAAAACTCTGATTTTTCTTACATATTGTTCATCCAAATTTTACACAATACTTGTCATCTTAATTATAAATGTTTAGAATAATTTTTAATCTAGAATTCCATGCAAAATAACTTTAACTTAAGTTTTTCATTAAAATACCATGAACTTTATATATCATCTTTTATTGTTTTGCTTAAACATATTTTTAGGAAAACTTCACGGGGTAACGATCTACCCCTCACATACACTCTTGTTCCATAGCATGATACCTTTGTGTGAATTTTGGTTACGAAGAAAATATTACATTAAAATACCATTCACTTTAAAAACGGTTTTCTTTTAAAACAGTATTTTAAATTCCTTTACGAATATACCTCTACAACCCTCTTTAGGGGACCCGCTATTGGATAGTGTGGATTATCGCACACCCTTGGGCTAGTAGAGCGAGATGCAGACATCCTCACGGAGCATTCAGTCTCGAAAGGTTTTAAATATGGTTTTTAAGAAAAACACATTTTTCTACTTAAATAAAATTTAGTTTTTAATAATTATATAAAAATTACAAATCCATATATTTTCAAAATATAATAAACTTATATTTTTAAAATGAAAGAATTACAAGTTTCACCAAAATACCATCAAGATACCAACAAAAGACAAGTTTTACAATAAAATACCATGAACTTTCCAAGCTATGTAATTAGCACTAAAATACCTCAAATCCTTAAAATTCACATCCATGAAAACCCTATATAATATAAATAACTTCTCGAGATTTATTTTTAAATTTATTAAAAATATTTTTCATAAACCCCCCTCGATTTATATAAAACAATATTTAAGGATTTTAGTAAATATATGTTTAAGCGGGATCAATTCTCTTGAGCCCCAGGGAGCCGGAGAAAGTGAGTGCTTGTCTATTTAAGATAGAAAACTTAACGGAGTTATCAATGGTAATTGTCTTGGAAAAAGACATAAATCCTACCGTCCATGTGCAGCAGTTACCGATGACTCCCGAACCTAATTCAGGATCTAAATCGGTCTGAGTCTAACTCAAACCCGAATCCAAACTCAAATCAGAGTCCAATTCAAACATGAATCCAAAGTCTAACCTGAATACTTGAACTTGAACCTGAATACTTGAATTCAAATATCAATACCAAACCTGAATACTTGACTTGACCTGACCGAACCATGGTTATAACTTGACATGACTTCTTGAATACATGATCACATCCTGAACCTGACTACTTGAACAACTTGTATGTATGGTTTAGGCAAGACTTGTAAATATAACCTATACAATACATTACGCGGGGATAACGGGGTAGATTGGTATGGAACGTATTAACGTGGCACGAGATGGTCACTTAAAAGACACCTACATGAACTCTCGTGCCGTTGTCCCTTAGGTTTTGACGAGGCCTTGTACTACATGTTACCATAGCCCATGGGGTAAGATGGACTCCTCTCGTATACACAAATACCTTCCGTACCAAGCTACAAACAACCACGTTAGAATAACAATTATACATACACAACTTACCAGTTTCATTTCACATTACTTGTTACATTCCATTCCTTCTTTTGAGACTTACCGAGCGCTAGTTCGCTGATGACATTCCTGTCTTTTTTTTCTTTAGAATGTTCGTCAGGAGGACCGGACTCTCAGGAGATCGAGTCTAGCCAGGAGGATTTGGACCAGTTCACTGCCCAGCCGGACTTCTAGCTCTCTTGTATTTACTTTCAGTTTGTATGCCACTAATTAGGCATTGCTTTTATATCATTGTATCTTTTCTTTTCAAAACAGTTTTATTGTAAAGATGAATGTTAATAAAAGTTGTTTATTTTATATCTCTTGTCATTCTCGTGCATTTTATATATATTGCTGATTTACGCTTAACGTATTTATTTCCTAGTAAATACGTTGTGGGCTGCCACGTCACCGATTCCGTCTACTGGGAAGTGGGGCATGACGATTCTAAACACATCTCACAACTTCTAAAAGAGAGAAGAAAAGAATATGCATGAATACATACATATATACACATATACGTGTGTGTATAACCAAATATGCAACAAATACATATATCAATGCTCGTATCAAAATACGAATACCGTATTCATATAAAAATACGAATACCCGTATTCGTATTGAGATAAAAATACACGTATTTGTATTAAGATACAAATTCCAGTATCTATACAATACTCGTATTCGTATAAATACCGTATTCGTATCAAAATACAAATACTGTATTCGTATAAAAATACGAATACAAAAAGAGAGATAATGAGAGAGATATAATACTAGCTCATAATGATCCGGCTATCTTTCAAATCTGCCAGTATTATCAAAACGTCCAATTAAAGTACGTGCGTCAAATACACGTATTTAATCGAACCTAAGTGCGTATCAAAATACACACATACTATATCGTTTCGCCTGAACCGGGAAACCCTCTGTGTAGGACGAGACTCGACAATACATTGGTAGTGGTTTTAACTAAAAGCACGTCAGCGACACTAGTTGTACGTAACGGCTGCCCAGGTATTTAACGAAAGGTAGGTCGACAAGCAAACTCGTCCGTACCCCTACTGAGCCAGTAAGTGACAATCTCCGTACAGTCCGGTATCTTCGTCTAAGAGTATCGCATACCGGGTCTAGGGGGTGGATAACGTTAGACCCCTAATAACCTGATAAGTCGTGTCGGTGTCAAGCCCATTACCAAACCGAAAAACTACTGATCTCCAATCAGTAAATCTCATACGCCCTAGTCAGGAGCTTATGGTGATGGCCAACCGAATACAACGCGATAGCGACTCCCTATACCGGGAGAGAAGAATCCCTGGCGGTCGCTCACTGCCTCCATGTGGATCGGGATTGAACCCAACTAAAACCTGTTTGCACGATTCAGTAAAGCCGTGGTAGGGAAGTAATCTAAGTACAGTAGGAACTCACACAAGATAAATGATGATCTCAGGTCAACAGAATACTTGTACTCATGTCAACTGAGAACTGCTATCTGACGATTAATATAATACCATCAAGAATTTCTCGGCGAGTCCATCTGATGTACCCACCTCCAGTAAGCACCTATATAAATCTTAGGTACAACACACCAATGACCACCTTCCCTCGTCAGATTCTAGAAATGTATACACTAGTCTATTCTGGAATATCGATACCCAGTCTCGATACTCCCACGACTGGGGACATTTAAGGATGTGCTTATGGACTACCAAGTTTTCACAAGTATGATCGCCATCATAATTCTGGTAGTCGAGCAAAGATCCTACGGGCTTTGTCATTATGTATTAGCGACACGTAATAATCAGTAAAACGTATACACATCAATAATAAAGATAAACCAGATAATATACTATCATATCGGGTAAGCCTGTTTTAACCTGTATAGGTCCTTCAATTATCATAATCGTCTACTTTCGATTACAATAATTGCCTTGAGAGCACTATAACCAACTGCAACCCCACTTCCACCTTGCCGTGCCCTGCCCCATCGTCGCCGACAACTACCACCGTCTTGCCGTCGTCCGCAACAGCTCCGTTTCCATCTCCGAGCCAAGCTCTACAGTGTCAAGCTCGAGTCGAGGCCAAACCTTTGTTGTTGCTACTGCTTGTGTTTGCGCCGTGTCGTGCCATTGCCATAGATCACCGTCGTCTTCGTCACAGCGCCGCTATCATTATCAAGCAAGTGAAAGTCCGTTCACTTGCTTATACATGCTAGACATCGAAATTAGTTTTAGGAATTTGTTTATAACTACTTATAAATATATATTTGAATCATAAAGCGAACTCTATAACGAACACTCGTGTGATTGTGCTGAATGGAGCCCGACTAGGGCTTACTACCGTGTTGGTATCACGCAGAATTTATATGGATAACATTTAGTTTCGATTAGTTAAAGGAAACGTGTGTTTCGATCGATAATCGAATGATTACCCTATGTGTTCGATACGAACCATAAACGAAAACTTAGTTAAAAATGGTAGAACTTGTGATTCATAAACTCCTTTACTGATTATGAATATCTTATTAAAATTTGGATGCAAATTAACGTAGTTTCACATATGAAATGATACCCCCGATAACCGATACGAAATCTGAAATTTACTGCTTATATCGACGTTTTAAATTTGTAGTAAATCGTACAAAAATCGTATCGTGACGTGCTTAGGCTCTTTACGAAGCAGACTGAATAATATATGAATCTATGAAGATGGTTACTGAAAATTGTTATTTTTCAATAACACAAACTGAAAAGAATTATGGCTCTGGACTGCAGTCCAGAACATGAATCTCTACTAATACCTGTTTGTAAAATCCTGTAGATCTCTATTCAAATATGCAAATGTGTGGAGTCCTATACAGATGCGTAGAAAATTGAGTTAAATTTCATACGCTACTATTTTTACCAAATTCCATCACTGTTTGATATTTTTAACACAATTTATATTGTCAACATGTCTGGCTGATTACTGCAGTAACAGTTTATACATAATGTCACTAAACAGACCGTAACTCCCTTCATACGATGGATATCATTGATCCGTCAGTTGATTTAGAATCTTGACTGTTAAATATATATCTCATTGAACTTTAGCGACGCCCAAATCTGAACATAACTATTGGAAAAATGCGTTTGAATTTGGACTTTCAGTTCGGAAACTGGAATTCCAGCAATGAGCATCTGTTTTAAAACGATCATATCTCCTTAACCATTACCCCGATTAGTATGAAACCAATTTTATTATCTAGATAATTGAGTTTACTGTTTATGAATTTTATATTGTCCCACTTGATTTTGCACGTATGAATTACTGTGAATTTTACGAACTGAATGACACCGGCTGCCCATATTCTATTTGTAGTATATTTCACTACATTTTTATCATATTGCATGACTGTTATACTCTCGGTAATTAGTGATCATTTGCGCTGACACCCTAGTGACTATAGCGCATTGTCGAGAGATGGTGGTATCGATTGGGTGTGACTAGTACGATAGTGATAGTGATTGAAATTGAAAGTGATATAAGTGAAAATGGAATTGAACCGTGAAAGTGACGCATACTAGTATACAACCAATTCGATACATGAATATACATGTAACCTGGAAAAATGGGGCAATCGAAGGTGGAATCGAACTCGTATTTAGCGAGATATAGTGTTTAGAGCATGATCATTCGAACAGCGTATTTAGCGAGATACAGTGTTTAGAACATGATCATTCGAACAGCGATATATATATATATATATATATATATATATATATATATATATATATACTGATTAGGTCGTGGGCCTAGCGGCACGGCTGCATGGTTATGTCCCGGGCATAGTGGACCGTAGTCTCAGGCATGCACGCAACCCTCATTAAACACGATAACTCTTTTTCACTGATCGATTTCAAATTGATTTAGAGAATGATAGGTTTAATGACTTGGACTTTGCATTTATTACTGATCCGACATTCATGATATACTGTTTACCTGTGCCTTCCATTTCATGTTTAGTGTTACTATACATATCATATATGAGAATAATGGAGAAAAGAGGCCATAGGAGGGGATTTCCTCCTATGGTGTGGAAAAAATACAACCTCCGCCAATTTTTTCGACGATCGGCCCCCATCATCTTCATCGTTATCATCTAAGATGTGGGTACACCAAATTTCATGTGATTCTACAACTTTTTCACCGTTGATTTAGCAATGTAAAAAGTTCTATTGTCGGTAAACCGTTAATTTTGAACCCACTAAATCAACAGTGAAAAAGTTGTGGAATCACATGAAATTTGGTGTACGCACATCTTAGATGATAACGATGATGATGATGGGTGCCGATCGTCGGAAAAAATGGTGGAGGTTGTATTTTTTCCACGCCATAGGAGGAAATCCCCTCTTATGGCCTCTTTCCTCCATTAATCTCATCATATATAGCTATATTATGTCGCTCTAACGACCTGAGTATCAGGGACAAAGAGAATCCAGCTTAAGATCAGGGCCTGCCATACTAGATCGCTAAGATTTAGACAACGACTTTAGTGTTATCATCTTCTGCTTTCAATAAAGAACCTTTTCATTTCATTTGGTTAGTAGTTTTTATTACCGTTAAATATTGTATCCATCGAACTCTTTGTTTTAATGTAATAAATTATTGATTTTGATTTTCTTTACATGTGCTGCATTTTATTGATTACCATGTGATGCTAGAAACCGAAGTGTGGCTACGGCAGAATTATTTCTTGACCGTAAGAGCATGGCTAGTCTAGTCATCCTCGTATTCCATATTTCAGAAAGTGGGGCAGGACAGCATCGAAGAAACGAAGACAACGAGTAATTTTAGGGATTTTTCGGTGAAGAATTGTGAAGTGTGGAGTGAAAAGAGTGAGGCGTTGGGTTTAAGGGTTTCAGATACTAAATGCACCGGATCCGCCGTCCGAACCAGCGCCACCGTTTCCCCCAATTCCCGCGCCACTGTCCCCCGCTTCACCCCCCACGTCCGATCGTTCGAAGGCGCTAACAACCGCTGTTTGATGTAATTCCCAATGTCAAACAACCCAACCCTCAGGGTAATCAAGTTCCTCGAGCAAGGAAAGCACTGGGCCTACCCAACGTTCAAACCACTCGAGAAACCCTTGGGACAAATGGGGATCCCCTCAATTTGAGATGAGAAGCAATTCCCCATTGGGCTGCTTCGCCCACGTGGGCGTGAGCTGTCCACGTGGGTGCACACGCTTGCGGGTGCATGCGTGTGGCCCCTACCCGTCAAAAGCAGTCGCTACTGTGGGCCTCCAGGTCGGGTCGGGTCCGATCCAACCTGATTCGACCCGGATTTTTAAATCTTTTTTCTTTTAAAAACTGTTTTTAAAAAACGATTTTTCTATTTAAAAAATTTCTTAAAATACATTTAATTATCAGAAAAATGCGGAAAAAATCTAAAAATCTATTTTGATATTTTTTTCATTTTGTAATAAAATTTGGTTTAAAATGATTTTCTTTTTCGTTATTAAAAACATCCCAAAAAGCATTTTCCTTTTCTAAAATTCTAAATAGATACTTAAAAATTATATTTGTTGGTTTAAAAAATAAAACAACCATTTTAAGGCATTATCTATGGATTAAAGAAGTAAGAAAAATATTTGGCACAAGTAAATTATAAGAAGACTTTTATTTATGTATAAAAGAAACTCAAAAACACTGGTTTCATGAACTTGAAAATATTTGGCACAAGTAAATTATAAGTAGACTTTTATATATGTATATAAGAAACGTAGACATTACAGAGGAGGTGGTTGGTGGTGCTTAGATATTATGAGAACATGATCAGATATTACAAGCAAATGTTTAAATATTACAAATAACTGCTTAGATATTTTAACTAATAAGTTATTAAGATCATTAAATACTTAGACTGTCAAGAAGTGACTAAAAGTAGGATAAATATTACAAGCAAGTTTTCAGATATTACAAGCAAATCGTTAGATATTATATATATGTACTTAGTATTTTGACATCCATCATTCCGCATGTGGAGAGACAATTTTGGGATACATACGAAATTATAAGTGGTTTGAAAGATATAGCAAGGGTTTTCTTAGTGGGCCCAGAGGCTTTTGAATTGAGAAAAACGTCCAAGATTTATTGACATTCCCAAAGTGGGCACGTTTTTTTAATAATATTTTTTTAACAATTTACCCTTTTTCCCTAAAATGTAGCACAAGTTGCATAGAAGAAGTTTCCATCGATCCCAGAGATCGATAGGAATAATATATATGAAAATCATATGAAATAACCGTACTTTTTATTTTTGAAGGTCAAGTCGGCCGATCTATCATCAAGATAACTAAATAAACATACATAAAATAAAAAATAAAGAGTTAAATTTTCACCATCAGAACTAAATTTTAATTTCATAATAGCATTTTATGCCCATTGATATTTTATTATTTGTTGTTTAGATTGTTAATAGGCCGTAGCTTAGCCAGGTTGGTTAACAACATGAGTGTATATTTGTACTCCGCAAGACTTGTTCCCATAAATTTGCCTTAGACCCTAAAGTATATATTAGCTACTAATTATAATCTTGAGCCTTAAGACTAATTAAGGGAGAAATTAATTAATTAATCAGTTTAATATTACGGTAAATAAAGATGACAATTAAATGATTAATGGTCGCGGGTGCGCCGTATGCGTCCGTATGCGTGTGTGTGTGTGTCTATATATATATATATATATATATATATATATATATATATAGAGAGAGAGAGAGAGAGAGAGAGAGAGAGAGAGAGAGAGAGAGTACGAGTTCGCGTTTTTAAATATGCAAACCAGGACCATTGTATCTTATGTTTGCTTTCAACGGTTAAAATTAATGCTGCTTAATAAATCTTTTTTGTATGGAAGTTAAAAATTATCATCCTTGATTTTAGAGATACATACGCAGCTTTCTTCCTTTTTTGCCCTCGCTCTAATTTATGTTTACCTCTAGATTATATATATATATATATATATATATATATATGGTTGCATGATCCATGAGCTCACAGACGACCAGCAAGGTTGGTAGACCTTTTTAGCTGCAGCTTGCTCATAATTCAATATGACTGGATCATCATCATTTAACCAGTCTTCTCGAATACTAGCTGAAGATGCTTGGAAAATTTTATTTACATAAATCAAAAGAAAAATTAACACCCCTAAGCCTAAATCAATATTTGGATACATTACAATACCTAGAAATATATTCTAATTGATTTATGTATACTAGGGACTCATCTATACTATTATAATTAATTATAACATACAAAGAGACATGTCACATTTCTCATTTTTCTTTTGTAAAAAATGGTCAGAACATCGCCCCCCCCCCCCCCCCCTCTTCTCTCTCTCTCTCTCTCTCTCTCTCTCTCTCTATATATATATATATATATATATATATATATATATATATATATATAATACTCACAAAAAGTAAAGAAAAATGCTTAACCCACATGGCTTGAAATTTGGAGTGAAAAAAGACTAATATAGAATAGAACCGAGTGATGGTATTTTTGGAGAACGAACACACAAATATATATATATATATATATTGCATGAAATTGACAAAAGTTATAGTAACACATTTTGTTTTCCAACGATAAGTCTTGAGTTCAATCCGCACGATCTCTTTCAATTGACTATAACTTTATTGTGGGTTTTTCTTCTTAGAAAAAAATCTTTTTATAAAATAATTTAAAATTTTGTTACCTCTTCTCAAATTATTTGACAATTTTTATATTATATTTATTTTTAACTTTGTAATGAAATCTCACTATATTTAGTGCCTCTTCGGATGAAAGTTCTAAATTTAAAAAAAAAAACTTGTAATAGATAATGTATGTTATTTATCTTGGAAGAAGCTTACCGTTACGGGGTTTGGTGAAATTAATCCATATTTTATGCTATCTTTTAATGGGCTGTATCTTGCCCAAACAATACCCGTTCTGGGTTGGCTCTCAAACAAAATTAAAATTTCTTTATTTTGCACGCATAAAATCAATTACAAATTGAATACATCGTAGTCACACTTACAAATCATGACGGCAGAAAATAAAGAATGATTAATTTCTACAGCAAATAACAAAATACCATAAATTTGAATAAATAAATAAAAAAGAATGTGAGGACTTCACAATAATCATCAGTTATATCCTCCAAGTCTAATGCATTGCCATAAAAATCCAGAGCTTTATCTAACAAGTAGGAAAGTCCGGCGGTGGCGGAGGAAGAGTAGATGAAGGGGTCGGTCCGTTCTCAACTTCAAAAGCCATACCAAGGCCCCATGTTAGATGGACGTCCAGATGACAGTGCATGAACCACACACCTGTGGCATAAGAAATGAACCAAGTCAAGCATTAGGGTGTGATTATTTTGCTTTTAGTTGGAAATGCAGTTCACATCTGAGTACTGCATGAAAATATAACTAATTTAAGCTATAATCTTTATATCTGTAAAATTACGAGAAGATTTAATACCTGGATTGTTGGCCTGGAATCGAATAACGGCCCAACCACCAGTCGGAACTGCAATAGTGTTTCTCACTTGCGGATTCACCAAATTGAAACTCTTGGCATCGGTTCTCGCATTATAGTTCCCAAATCCTTGAGCCAACACGAAGAAATTGAACCCATGTAAATGCATCGGATGACCCTCGATCCCTATTATCGCTGTATTTTGCAGCACCATCTCCACTGTGGCATTATACTTCAGTTTCTTAACCTTAGTTCCCTTCGAAGTATTGGATAATGGAGCCGATGTCGTATTTGAGTTCACATTATTATTTGTATAATCAAACTTAATTGGTGGTCTATTAGGAAAATCTCTTGTGTAGACCCCTTTAGCCCCCTTAAAATGTGCTTCCAATAGCGACATTTTGGTTGGAAATTGGAAAGAGACATTATTCATGCTTGCGGCAAGAGCCTGACCTTGACACTTGACCTGGTTCTGGCGACACTGGGAAAGGGCTAACCCAACTGTCACAAACATCCGTTCGTCGACATGGGTCGGGACCGTTGGCAACCCTGGCTTGATTAAACCAAGTAAACTTGTGTAAAATTGATGCGCGGTTGGGGTGTCGTTGAATTTAGGCATGGATGGCAAAATTGGAATCAATGACGACGTCGACGAAGACAGCGGCTGTTTGTAGTGAACGATGCCGGCGGTGGTGGTGTTATCGAAAGGGATGTTCGACGCGCTGATGTAAGCCTGGGCGGCCATGTGGTAGCGAGCAGGTGAGGCGTTTGCGATCATTAGGGCGTCGACAGTTTGTCCTGGGGCAACAACTATGACGTCGGTGGAGTAGGGCATGGTGTAGGCGGCGTCGACGGCAACGACTGTGAAAGTATGGCCGGCGATCTTGAAGAAGAGCTGGTTATTCAGTGCAGCGTTGATGACGCGGAGCATATAGGTTTCTCCTTGCACAACTTCAAGTTTATAGGTGTCTGCATTTTTACCGCATGTATATATTCATAATTAATTCGTTCAAAAAAATTTAAAAACTGTCTACCACATGCAATTTCATCCTATATATATATATATCGAGCAGCAGTAAGTATACTTACGTTGTTTGGAACAAGGATAAAGGTCGCCCATCCTCCCATTGATAGTGAACGCATCGGAAACATTGGGTGCACCCCCAGATAGAAAGGCCTCGTCTTCCACATCCACGACATTAGCGTTCCACCACTCTCCTGTATAGTTTAAGAATAATTTGTTGATTTCGGTATATATCTATCTGTTAATAATAAATGAAACCAGATGCATGGCTATATTCTAAGTACATGATATATATATATATATATATATATATATATATATATATATATATATATATATATATATATATATATATATATACACACCCAAAAATACACACCGAGTAAAATGGGGACTTCCTTGTAAGGTTTAGGGAAAGGATAGGCATGGACACCGGCTCTCGGACGGATGATGAGGGCCCCGTAGACGGTGGCTCGGAGAGTGGAGACGTGTGCATGCCACCATAGAGTTCCTTCTTGCTCGATGATATTGAATTTGTATGTGTAGCTACTTCCGGGCGCAATCGGACATTGGGTTATGAAATTCGGCCCATCCGCCCATGCGCTGAGTAGCTGGAATATCCCATGCCAATGTATAGACATGTTGTAGGGGGAGTTATTGATGACATGGACAATTACAGTATCTCCCTCATGAGCATGTATGGTTGGACCAGGCAATTTACCATTAACGGCTGTTATCACTCTGTTTTCGCATAATCGTTCGACTGTCAGATTCCCCACCTACCCAAATTCAGACATATATAGTATTAGTCGACAAATATTGTCCAAATACTATATGTATTTTATTATTGGATGATAATCACAAATAGTACTATATATTGTCTTACCATTGGCCTAAATCGAAATAATTAAGGCTTTACCTACTTAATTAATCTACATGCAGGTGACGAAATTGATATCCTACTTGTTATGCAATCGTGGGATTCCTGTCAAGAGCAATTTAGTGCATATTTTTATGGGTCGCAAATTGTTTTAGCTAAAAATAAAGGACTATTGTATTAATTAAATTTTGCTAATTCAGTTACTATATATATATAGTCTAAAATCTTATTAAAATTGAGTCTATGACTATACTTTTTTTTTGGCGGACGAAACTAAATTATCAAAATCATTTCATCATTAGATTCTAGGTTTATGTATATTAGTTAATCCAACTAGTTATAGTGCATGTTAAATTAAAGATATGTTCTTAAAAGGTTCCATATATATGTATATAGAACATCTTGTGAGCCTGCTTTTTTACTTCCAAAAAAAAAAGGTTCTAAATAGAAATCAGAGCCTATCATGTGGAATGATGCTGGTAAAGTGGTAATAAAAGGTTAATTAAGATTAAAAAGAAACACTAAAATCAAACTAATTTGTTTCCATCAACCTCTCTACTTTGAAGTTGAAATAGTAAAGATTAGAATAATTAAGACCGTTCAATTAGTCATAGAATAGGAAAAGTTTAAAGTGGTCTCATATAGAAACTTCTATTGATCATCATGCCATCATGCATGTCTTGCATTGCATCATGCATGCACATGAGACATGTTGAGCATGAATGATAACTAACATAAAATTTAACTAGAACAAAAGATCAACACAACAACAACAAAAAAAAAAACTAAGAGAGCAACAGCAATAAGAACAAACTTATAAGAACGTGCATGCAATGCATACATGCATGAATTAATTACGAGCCAAGGATTAATTACATTGAACGTGTGCTCCACCACTGCAGCTTGTGCACCAATGAAAACGAGACCACAAGCAATAAGCAACAAAAACAAGAACCTTTCCATTAATTTCAAAGCAATAAAAGAGCGATCCTTAGCAATGAAAATTAATTGAAGCAATGAAGGAGAGTTTGAATATGAAGCAATGGAGGTCTCTAGCAGCTCCTTATATAGAGCTAGCTAAAAGGGAGCTCTCTTGCATCGAAAGCTCATCAAACAAGCATAGATAGATTTCAACAACCCTCAACAAATAATAGAGAATTAATCAGAGAAGGTTCTCCCCCTCACGTTTCCTTCGAGATTACAAGTTGGATCTAAATCTGCTGGTCGTTATTCAAACAAGATGACATAGGATCATACCCGGCCCTTAATGCTTTAGTTAAACTATCATTTTCAAGCGTTTTTCATGAGAGTCGGTAGGGTTTATATAAACTAATTGTCGAAGTATCTAGCTGTTAATTTGAAAGGTTTCCTTAAATTTCATAATTATAGGAAGAGTTTCAATCCCTTACGATATTGAGACTTGGTATGTGTTGGACTTTGAGATACATACAGCTTTCCAAAATTTAATCTCTTGAAGCCTTTTTCCTTTTCTTGTGCACTTTATATATTTACATATATATTCTAAATATGTAAGGTTGAAATCGCTGAGGTAGTTTCTGTTTTGTCAAAAGGGAACCAATTAATGCCATTTTAGTCATTTCAATTGCATGCAAGATCATTTTTGGGTCTTTTAATTTGGACATTTTGCGCAGCTGGTTACATATATGCAGTCATAAATCTAATTAGTTCTACTTGTCCAACTGTAACACTAGGAACATGAATTAGCTTTTCAATATTTCATTCAATTAATTATACCTTGACTTTCTCTTAATTAGTTGGAGAACCGAAAAATATTAAGTGAATAATGGAGATCTCTCTCTCTCTCACACACACACACAGTCTACTGGCACTGATGATGCTCGATATCGGTGATCTCCCAGATCATGACACGTGGCAGATGACATGTCCCAGAGCATGCAAGAAAGGATCTAAAGTGGCCGACCCGACCACTCCTATACCCGTCCTACAAACAAATGCTGGCTCACCTCCGAACCTCCTGCACAATTGGCCTCCTCGGCCTCACAGCTCGTCTCCGGACTACCGCAGAACCAAGATAGCTCGGCTTTCCCGCTCGTCCGCGGGCTCTCCCGCTCGTCCGCAAACTCTCCCGCCGAGGTCATCTTTCTCGGTCTCATCGACCGACCGACGGCACTGCTCACAGACGCAACCGCCATCCCGCGAATCTCGTCATGCGCGAGATATCCGCCGGTCACATCTCACATTCCACGTCGTCACGATCCCCCATTAACGAGCATGTCTCGCCATTAATGGGAGATCCCGCTCATCACGTGGGGGTGACGTCAGGAGCGTAACGGCCGGCGTGATTCTCGTGCCTGTCATGTCTGCTGCCACCGCTATATAAACCCCTTCTTCAGACGGTTCAAGTAAACCATTTTTACTCCACTAAGCCGTTACTCTGCTCGGATTTTCTCTCTAACTTGACCATCGGAGGGTTCTCGGTGGTATAACCACCCCGGGACTTCCTTGCAGGTAGCTCGGCAACAACCAAACTCAAACCCATTGATATCCACACGTTTCAGGAGCCTGCCTCTAGATCCAATATCAGCCATCCATCGCCGCCATCAGTAGGTCAACGGAAGGTAACATCTTGGCGTGATCCAGGTCGCGTCAGCTGGCGCCGTCTATGGGAAACACCTTAATTCCACAAAAACAAAAGTGCATCTTCCGATCACAATCCAATGGCGAGCGATCATTACGACGATCTAAGCACTAGCCGCAGCCTCCCCCTAAATGGAGACGCGGACGAACCTCCTCCGCCAAATGCCATCAACGCCCTTGTCGGCCGGATAGACCAACTCATGTCCGTCGTGGAGGCACTCATCCGCGTCCAAACGGCAGGGTAAGATCCCCAGGTCGCCGCTCCCCTGCCTCGGGACCGGGACCCCTACAGGGGGAGAGAAGACTCCACCCGCGTCGGCACTGCCGACCACCGCCTCGCTACCTCCTACGGTCGCAGATCACCCGGGCCAATACATTCTGAGATCCACTGGGCGCCCCACAGTTCGACATCGAGATCCGTCGCCAGAGCACCTCGCCCCAAGATCCTTCGCACACCTGTCCCTCCCGAGGAGACGTCGGTCAGCTCGCCCGTTACCAGGCATGACCGATACCCCCTCCCTCGATGGGGTCGCGCGGACGAGACTCGCCACGGCGGCTCAAAGTCTACCTCGCCGGGGGATCTAAGGAACCGTATTGAGAGAAACCGAGGCCGCGGCCAGACGCAGGCCTCCAACAGCAGAGGCCAGGGATCAGAATATGCCAAATCATCGGGGTACCACGTCCGACTCGACACCCTCGAGAAGAAGATCGAAGGTATGCATCGGGAAGGTCACCGTTCGAGCGACGGGGCTAAGTACGCCGCCGACTCGCTCACCAAACCATTCGCCGAGGAGCTTCTCGTTGTCCACGTCTCCTCTCGCAACAAACCCCCGAAGGTCTCCCTCTTCGACGGCAAATCTAACCCGAAAGACCACTTGGATGCATTCACAGCGGGAATGAGCTTCCAAGACAACTCTGACGCTGCCCAGTGCTGAGTTTTCCCGGCCACTCTCATCCGCTCCGGACAAGACTGGTTTCGAGGACTCGAGCCACGCTCGATCTCAACTTTCGATCAACTGGCCACTCAATTCCTCGGCGACTTCATCGGGAACAGGCGGCAAAAACGCACAGTCAACCATATCTTCACCATCAAGAGCAGAAACAAAGAGACGTTCAAAGTATACGTCACCCACTTCTACAACGCCCTTCTCGAGGTCCTAGAGCACCGGGACGAAACGGTCATCACAGCACTGAGGTCTGGTCTAAGGCACAAGGAGTGGTTACGCTCCTTTGCATTAGCGCAACCTAGGACCATGGCCGAGGTAAAGGCCTGGACCGAGCGCGAAGTCCAGCTCGAGTCCGAGGTGAACGCCAACCTCCCTGGGGGAGAGCAAACTGTTCAGTTGATAAAACTGCACATTAGTTATTACATTTTTCCTACCATTTTCATATTAAAAAAGGTCTTTATTATAATATATCATACATATGAGGGTTTATCTGTAAAATTAATATTTTCCATGTGTTGATATATTATAATTAGCATTTGGTAGAAAAATGTATGCAAATAATATCATTGACCAAATCCTAGTAGAACAAAGTCTACTAAATATCATTTAAGTTGTTGTGCAGAATTTTTCCAAGTTATGCAGAATTTTTCAAGACTGAAATCAAGGAAATCAAGTTGTTGAAGAAAACTTGCCTAATTAAGAAAGCAAAACTTGAAGACTAAGTCTGGCAGCAACTACGAGAAGATTTCCATGATACAAAGGTTCCAAGGATCGCCAAATGTCACAAGTACAGAGCCTGAGAAAATTGATGAAGGGATGAGATGTAATGGCCGTGGATCCGCGGCCATACCCCCCTTGGGCCGCGGATCCGCCGCAACATTGAGGATTTATTTGCTGAAATTTTTGTGGAAGATTCTCTACATGTTAGTTCCCTAATTTGGAAGTAAAGGTTTCTGGCTTTGGACTATAAATAGGGACCGAGAGCCTCTTGGAAAATTTATCAAGCCGACGCGATCACGAAGTCCAAGACGGCTCACGCATCCAGGCTGATCATCAACTGTTCGTCTATCTCCTTGGAAGAGATCGAGAAGCAAACTAGTCTTTGTAATCATTTTCTAAAGAATCAAAGTGTAATGAATATTGTTGATTAATAAAGGTAGCTTTCTATTTCTTATTCTATTTCTTCGTAGTTTAATTATGCAATTTCTGTCCATCTCTTTTTCTCCCAACATGCGCAAGTAATTCTCCGCTTGTTAGGATTCGTAGGATTAGGGTAGGCTAATGGATGATGAACATCCCTAAATCCTTTTTAAGTCCTATAAAGTTTATGAACTTTATCAAAAGAATCATTAACATCCTAATCGGGCGCTAACAATTCTTTGTTAGTCCCGACCGCGATTAGAGATTAGATTAATGATTGTTTTGGTAAAAGCTAGATATGAACGGAATTCCGTGTCGAGATAAGGGTTAAGAGTGGAATTCCTTTTCCCTACAGAAACCCTAATCTACACGCATCACCGTCGTTCTAGTTTTAAATCTATTAAAGGATAAAAAGGGTAACTTATAATTAATCGTCCATGACTACTAAATCCTAACAAACCCTACAAGCTCTCTTATTATATTAACTACATTCCTAAAACAATCTAGATCTATATATTTGCATTCTTGCTTAAAGTAGATCAAGAAACTTTTCACAAAATTCTTTATTCCTCCTCTCTTTTTCAACACATCTAAAGTAAGAGTAAAAGATTCAATGTTTTCCAGAGGACGACCCGTACTCATCTCGGTCTAGCTACAAGCGACACCGTTATTGATTGCGGTTAACTACAAACACACTCTTTCGTATCAATCAAATGGCGCCGTTGCCGGGGATACGTGCGTAATTTTTTATTCTTACTATTTGTGTTGAATTCTTATACGATCTATATCATAAATAAAACAAAACTGCAAATTGTATATTTAACGATTACTGTGTGAATTTTGCGAGGGAATCTGGAGTCATAGACTTGAGGATACAGAGATTCAGAGACATTTCTCTGGTAAGATTCTAACCTCTTTCTCTCTCTTCTGAAATCCAATAAAATCTCTTTTCTGCAGGATTCTTTGCAAAATATCGCCGCTCAAAAATCTTTTTGCAAAGTTTTGTTATTGGTTTGTTATTTCATATTTTAATACGGATTTTTAAGGGGCAAGACCAAAATCCAGATTAGGTGGGGATTTCATCACCCTTCCTATGCCCCACAAATCACAAACCGAGTATCTGCATCAACCCTACATTAATTTAAAAAATATCTAGACCAGACTCTAAGGACTGTCGCGCTCAATAAGGACAGAGGAAGGTCGTAGGTAATCTATCGCTTATCCGCATTACTTTTGTAGTGTCTAGGCAAGTGTGTCTGAGGCGAGTGGTTACTTAATTAGGACCACTACTTTCGTAGTGGGGAGCCTCCCACTCACCTGGCACTTACCTGGCTACAAGAGTAGTAAAGAGACGGTAGAGAATTTATCCCGCGGTTTGTCCTTTGGAAGTCTAGGAGCGGTCTAGAGACTGACCTAGGTAACCTTAGTTTCAGGGTTGTTTGTGCATTTTTTGTGATTTGTCTAAATCCGTCATTTTTTAAACAAGCCAATTATTTTCTCCCTTTTTTTACCCTTCCCCCTTCTTCTCTTCTTATAATGGGTGATCTAAACAGAAGAACACTTGCCGAGGTTTGCTTTCCACAATCAGATATCTCTTGTTTTCGTAATCCCTTCGATATACCGTCTGGCTCTTCCATGTCCTTAAGAGATCATATAGAACAAGCAGGAAGAAACAGTTGGCCACCTCAGTCTAGGTCTTATCAACCGTATCCTAATACTACACCTATTTCAGTTCATACCCAGAGTGAGGAAGCCCTAGACGAATGTCCATTGCTGAGCACATAGCTAGGGCTAGAGGCCAAAGTTTAAACCCGGACCAATATCAACCATCACCACCACTGTCCAGAGAAGAGTTTGATATGCGGTTTGTGGCATATAAGATGTCTATTGAAAATAGTCAACCAACCAACCCATATCAATATTCTTCTTATCATAATATTGATCCTACTCCTACCCAAGTTTCGCAACCATTCTATTCCTATCAATCCAATCCGACTTTTCCACCTACTCTAGACAGTTCTTCTAATCAGTCATTTGGGAGTTTTAATTATCCACAGGAATTTCAATCTTATACTGAAACCCCTTATCAACCCAAGACTAGTCTGGAGCAGACATTAGAAAAATTTCTGGAACTGTCGAACCAAATTAGGAAGTATTTTGGTAGTAAGACAAAACTGTACACCCTTCCTAATCAAACCTCCCCATTCCAAACTGAAATCCACAACTCCAGTTTCATTGATTCATCAAGTACATCAAATAGAATGACTGATAAGTTGTGTGACTTTGTAGTGTTTGATTTACCCGACTGTGAAGGGTCCATTTCAAGTAAAACCATACCCAACCCTTGTGATCTCTACACCTCCACTCTTGAACCAAAACTGATTGAAAACCATACTTTTGATGAGGTGTGTGAGAATTTTAACTTTCACATGAATGAGGTGATTGACATTGGGGATATATTAATTGATGAACCCGAAATTTTGGATGATTTTGTCCCACCAATTCATCAAATCCTTTCACTTCCTTGTGGTCATCATCTTGAGCCTTTAATTCTTCCCGAACCCCAAATATGTCTTGAAGTTGATGATAATGGTATACCCAAAGATCAGACCGAAATACAGCCTCCATCTTCCATATCTGGTTCAGCAACACTCGACACACCAATTTGTTTACCCATTTCACCTTCTACTTTCTCCGGTTCTTTTTCTGTTCCTATAGTTTCAGTGAGTTTTGATGAATCACAATCCGTTAATTCAAGTTCAACAATACCAGAAATTCAACTTGATTTGGATATTTTTGAAAATGAGGTAGATGAGTTTTTCGAGTCCTCTACCTCAATGATTTTTGATGAATCAAGTAGGATAAATTCTGGCACAAAACTCTTTGATAGCAAAATGTTCAATCACACCATTGATAAAAGTTTTGAAGAACTTTTTGCCGACGAACTTGAATTTTTAAACAATATTGATTTTGTGATTAATCAATCTCCACCTATAGAGGTTGAACCGTCACCATTCCTTCTTCCTAATCATTCACATTCATCTTCATTCTTTCTTTTCTCTAATTTCAAACCCTTTCCAGACCACCTCTTATCCCTTCCCCACTTTTTCTTGACTCGATACAACACATTCTTCCACCAACCTATACGATATACTGATAAAATCTTTGAATGGTTGGTGTTAACTTTTGGTCTTTGTAAAGTCTTACTTTGACCAAATGACTCACCCCCTCTTAAAATGCTTCGTATTATCTAACTCATGTTTGAGGGGGGGTATATTTTTGGCTCTTGAACATAACTTTTGTCCTCAAATTTGTGAGCCAAAAATAAGTTTGGGGAAGGATTTTCACTTTCATATATTCTTGCCCCCATTAATAATTTCCTCCCAAATCTACAGGTTTTAGAGCTTAACGGATGACATCAGTGAGGTCACTGCTGTAAACAGGTTTGAGGGAGGTTTGTGCTTATTTACACATCAATTTGTATTATACTTTGCATAAGCACAACATTTTCAACAATTTTAAAAAAATTTCTTTTATAACAAAAGAGTAGAAAGTGAAAAATTACATTCAAAAGATCGGAATAGTTTAAGAAAACCAAGAAAATTAGAAGTTTTCTTAAATGAACTAGTAATAAGTAGTTATGAGCTGTTGTCCCAAGAGTTAGTAAGATGAAGGAAGTCACTAATCTGAGAATAAAAATAAGTCTGAAAAATAGTTTCTATTCTGGAAGCCGAACATTTGAATGTTGATACCCTACTATATGCACTTACATACGTCTTGAAACTCGGGATAGTAGAGGATACCTTGAAATGCTCTTGTCTAAAAGTCAAAGTATGAAGGAAAAAAAATGAAGAAAATATTAAAATGGTGGAAAAAAAAATGAACACTGGTTTTGTTATCCCCAAGACAGCAATAAAAAAATATAGCGAGGGTGCTTTATCACCTAGTGCCCTAAGGCCAGCTGGTCTGGGAGTCACTGCTAAGCCTTAGATGGTGCAAGACGAGAAAAATATTATCACCTAATCAGCAAGCACATGAGTAATCGGTCGGTTAGTACCTCAAGAAGTATTAACGGTCGCATGAAAATGTGTGAGCAAATCTAAATATTCATCAAGTTAAAAAGTACTGAGATAGATGGACAAGAGTATGATAGCTTGAATTGAATTCTCCGAGTGTAGGGATGTCCATTACACACACGTAGGGGTATATGATCGATGTTTGGATGAAAGGTAGGAATGAAGAATAAAGACGATGTTTTATTGAGGGATAATGTGATTTCTAAAATCTTTTCATGACTATTAAGATAGGGCTCATAGCAACTGAAAAGCTAGTGTAGTTGGAAACTCTTATTTTCAAAGTCTTTCTTTTATGGTTCTTATCTTTATATGTAAATTTCACCATCTCTCTTTTGTTATTGGATTTTGTGGGTGTAATCCGCTGAAAATTCTCAGGAGACAACACTCCTCCTACTAGTGACACCTAGAGGTTTAACGGCTTGTTGCACGAGCTCAGTGCAATCGTGTCTGCCTACGAAAGTGTGCTTATTTTTCTCCTTTCTTTTTCTCCTCTTAAATAAACTAGTTTGCTCAGGACGATCAAAGATAAGTTTGGAGGTATTTGTTCAGTTGATAAAACTGCACATTTATTATTACATTTTTCCTACCATTTTCATATTAAAAAAGGTCTTTATTATAATATATCATACATATGAGGGTTTATCTGTAAAATTAATATTTTCCATGTGTTGATATATTATAATTAGTATTTGGTAGGAAAATGTATGCAAATAATATCATTGACCAAATCCTAGTAGAATAAAGTCTACCAAATATCATTTAAGTTGTTGTGCAGAATTTTTCCAAGTTGTGCAGAATTTTTCAAGACTGAAATCAAGGAAATCAAGTTGTTGAAGAAAACTTGCCTAATTAAGAAAACAAAATTTGGAGATCAAGTCTGGCAGCAACCACGAGAAGATTTCCATGATACAAAGGTTCCAAGGATCGCCAAATGTCACGAGTACAGAGCCTGAGAAAATTGATGAAGGGATGAGATGTAATGGCCGCGGATCCGCGGCCATACCCCTCCTTGGGCCGCGGATCCGCCGCAACATTGAGGATTTATTTGCTGAAATTTTTGTGGAAGATTCTCTACAGTTAGTTCCCTAATTTGGAAGTAAAGGTTTCTGGCTTTGGACTATAAATAGGGACTGAGAGCCTCTTGGAAAATTTATCAAGCCGACGCGATCACGAAGTCCAAGACGGCTCACGCATCCAGGCTGATCATCAACTATTCGTCTACCTCCTTGGAAGAGATCGAGAAGCAAACTAGTCTTTGTAATCATTTTCTAAAGAATCAAAGTGTAATGAATATTGTTGATTAGTAAAGATAGCTTTCTATTTCTTCGTAGTTTAATTATGCAATTTCTGTCCATCTCTTTTTCTCCCAACATGCGCGAGTAATTCTCCGCTTGTTAGAGTTCGTAGGATTAGGGTAGGCTAATGGATGATGAACATTCCTAAACCCTTTTTAAGTCCTATAAAGTTTATGAACTTTATCAAAAGAATCATTAACATCCTAATCGGGCGCGCTAACAATTCTTTGTTAGTCCCGACCGCGATTAGAGATTAGATTAATGATTGTTTTGGTAAATGCTAGATATGAACGAAGTTCCGTGTCGAGATAAGGGTTAAGAGTGGGATTCCTTTTCCCTCCAGAAACCCTAATCTACACGCATCACCATCATTCTAGTTTTAAATCTATTAAAGGATAAAAATGGTAACTTATAATTAATCGTCCATGACTACTAAATCCTAACAAACTCTACAAGCTCTCTTATTATATTAACTACATTCCTAAAACAATCTAGATCTATATATTTGCATTCTTACTTAAAGTAGATCTAGAAACTTTTCACAAAATTCTTTATTCCTCCTCTCTTTTTCAACACATCTAAAGTAAGAGTAAAAGATTCAACGTTTCCCAGAGGACGACCCGTACTCATCTCGGTCTAGCTACAAGCGACACCGTTATTGATTGCGGTTAACTACAAACACACTCTTTCGTATCAATCACAAACCGACCAAAAGAAAAGGGCAAGAGAAGAGAGAAGGGGACCTGAGCGGCCAAAGCCCTATCTCCCGAAGTTTCAGAAGTATACCCCGCTCAATGTCTCCCAGACAGTGCTACTAGAAGAGGCTAAGGGCGAGGGGGTTTTCAAGCTTCCCCTGATCTCACGCATGGCCTCAAAGAGAACCCGGGGCCCCTACTGCGGTTTCACAGGTCGCTAGGCCACTCCACGGAAAGCTGTAAGCAGCTCCGAGACTACATCGAGGAGCTCATCCGTTCGGGGCACCTCGCAGCGTACTTGAGGGACAAGCGGCAAGCTGACCACGAGCAGGAGCAGCGTCCTCCACCCGCCGAGCTGACCATTGGCCAAATTATGGTCATGTCAGTGGAGGATACGTTTGGTACCCAAGAAGCTCGATACCCTATGCCGGGCATAGGTTCCAACATACATCCGAGGGGCTCAAGCTGCACGAATAAGAACATCTACTAGCATGTATTTTCTTTTCAAAGCAATGTACACCTTTCTTGAGATCTTTTTGTTTATAGAAAAAAGGGATCAATAAAACATTGCAATGAAAGAAAAAGAATCTTATTCATTTAAAAGGTACTATAGGCTCCTCAGCCGTACAAAAAAATTTACAATAGCAGGGGAATGGGGGTGCAGAGAACACTGCTCGTGGTACTCTAACGATATTTCCGCCAGCCGAGCCCTCGCAGCATCTAACCTCTGCCTTCGATGCCCCCCGCGAACGTCAGCATCGTGCCTCAATTGGTAGCACTCAAGGAAGAGCGCCACTGAGCGATTTAGCCGACTCGCAGAGATTAGGCCGAAGCGCCTCAGAGACCTTAGCTTGCCAACGGTCTCGTCTTTCAGCTGTTCGGACAAGGGGTTGTAGAGCCCCGGCAACGCCCTCCAGATGGAGTACATCAACAGCTGAAGTAGGGGGAGCGCCGAGGGAGCAACCGGCCAATGTGATCCTCGATCCGGCCTATCACCAACTGCACCGTATCCTCGGTACAGTACTGATCGTAGAGGTACACGTCCTCGAAGTTTATGATGTCGGGAATGGTAAAAGGGAAGTCTTCCATTCTTACGTTTCAGGTGTGAAAAAGGGTGTAATCAACACTCCCTCCGTTTTATAGCCCACAACGCCCCCGGAGTTCAACGGTCGCCCGTTTCACCCGCAACTGCTCCGCCACGCGGCAGACATCTCGCCGCTCGATGCGAAATCGAAACGACGCTACCCCGGCGCTTCGAGTTCCCTACGCGATCGTGACACGTGTCGCCAGCGACTATCCCTCTTCGCCGCTCAATGCGAAAATGAAACGACACTACTCCGGCGCTTCGCTTTCCCCATGCGATCATGACACGTGTCACCAGCAACTGTCCTTCTTCCCGGTACTCACACCAGGGAGGACGGATAGAACCTCGCACGAGAGGCAACTGAGCAACTTCACTGCTCGGTCCATCCTTAGCAAGCCTCCTACGACCCCTCCCATGCTAAGGATCTAAGCCTTCACTAAGAGGCAGCTGAGCAGCTACCCTGCTCGGCTATCCCTGGCTGGTAGTTCCTTACCCCCACAACGTCAGGGATCAAAGCCTTTACCAAGAGGCAGCCGAGCGGCTACCCTGCTCGGCTATCCCTGACCGGTAGACCCCTACCCCACAACGCCAGGGATCGAAGCCCTTACTAAGAGGCACCGGGCAGCAACCCTGCTCGGCCATCCTTAAGGATCAAAAGCCCTCTCCAAGAAGCACCGGGTAGTAACCCTGTTCGACCCATCCTTAGTAGGCCACTTACGGCCCCTCCTGCGCTAAGGATCAAAATCCCTCTAAAGAGGCAACCGGGCCCGCCCTTGCTCGGTTATCCCTGGCTGATAGCTCCCTACCCCAACACACCAGGGATCAAAACCCTCGCCAAGAGGCACCGGGTAGCAACCCTGCCCGGCCCGTCCTTAAGAATCAAAAGCACTCTCAAGAGGCAACCGGGCCCGTCCTTGTTCGGATATCCCTGGCTGGTAGCTCCCTACCCCAACACACCAGGGATCAAAAGCCCTCGCCAAGAGGCACCGGGCAGTAACCCTGCTTGGTCCATCCTTAGTAGGCCACTTACGACCCCTCCGCGCTAAGGATCAAAAGCCCTCTCAAGAGGCAACCGGGCCCGCCCTTGCTCGGTTATCCCTGGCTGGTAGCTCCCTACCCCAACATACCAGGGATCAAAGCCCTCGCTAAGAGGCACCGGGCAGCAACCCTGCCCGGCCCGTCCTTAAGGATCAAAAGCCCTCTCAAGAGGCAACCGGACCTGCCCTTGCTCGGTTATGCATGGGTGGTAGCTCCCTACCCCAACACACCAGGGATCGAAGCCCTTGCCAAGAGGCAACAAAGCATCTTCACTGCTTGGTCCATCCTTAGCAGGCCTCCCACAGCCCCTCCAGCGCTAAGGATCGAAGCCCTCACCAAGAGGCAACCGGACGGCTACCCTGCTTGGCTATCCCCGGCTGGTAATTCATTACCCTAAAACGCCAGGGATCTAAGTACTCACCAAGAGGCAACTGAGCAGCTTCACTGCTCGGTCTATCCCTAGCAGGCTCGTACGGCCCTTACAACGCCAGGGATCGAAGCCCTCGCCTAAAGGCACCGGGCAGCTACCCTTCTCGGTCCATCCTTAGCATGCCTCTCCGAGCCTTCCATGCTAAGGAACATGACCTCACCAAGAGGAATCCGGTCTATCTACGTCTGAGCGATCTCCACCTAGACTTCGGGGCCATGGAGATACCGTCTTCCCGCCGGTCTTTGCACACTTGGCAAGTGAACTGATTCAACTCGACGCATAATCGCTAGACGAAGAACCGACACCACACAAAGGCGGTACTGTGCAAATACAAGTATTGCCAACAAAAGGAAAATACGTGTGCAAACATGACTGCAAAAAAAATCTTTATTCATAAAGTCAAAACTTTTACAAGGGTATTGTGGGCTCCCCAGCCTTACAAAATGCCCGGAGGCCTACAAAATTCCCGATACAACAAAAGAAATGAAACAAGAAGACGAGGGGCTTCAGGCCTCAGGACCAGGCGCAACCTCGGGAAGCTCAGCACCCATCACAGGAGCCTCGGCGTCGCCATCGCCGGGAATCTCTTCCCCGACCTCGCCCCTGGGGTCGTCCCCCTGCTCGTCATCCCCGCGGGGATATTCAGCTCGGAGCTCTTCGTCAGCGAACTCCGGCATTCGAGCCTTGACGGCGTCGAGGGCCACATGCCAGATGGCGGTAGTGGCCGAGGCTAGGACGGTGTAAAAATGTTCCGACTTCTGGAAGTTCTCCACCGCATTCGCCGCTCTGAGGTCGGCCTGCTTCGCCCCCTCTAACGCCGCCTCCAGCTCCTTCCGGAGGGTGCTCGCCGACTTCTTCATGGTGCCGACGAGCACCTTGGAGTCCTGAAGCTTGTCCTCGGCGGCCTAGGTGGCCTCGCGGTACCGGGCAACCTCCTGGTTCATAGCCGCCGCCGCCTCGCCCTACAGGGTAGCGACCCTCGCCATCGCTGCCTCCAACTTCAGCTTTGAGCTCTCCTCCACCGAGGAGAGCTCGCCTGTGGCTCGTATCACCGGGGCAATTTCTTCTTCCTCCATGTGGACGACGAGGGCGACGTGCTGAAGGACATGAAGAAATCAGAAGGGGGTCAGAAAGAAATGGGGGCACCAAATCTCACGAATGATAAGACGCTGAGTGAAAAATCAAAGCCAGATGCGAGCACTAACCTGCATAGCCTCTTGGGCGATGGCCGCCATTTGCGCCATGAGAGTCCCCCGAGGGACCTTGCCCCCGGCCGACCTCTCCATGTCGGACAGCAAGCTGTCAGTGACAGAGAGCCCCGAGGGCACCTCAAAGCGGAGATCCCCTTCGTCTACCAAGATCGGGGAGGCCGAGGTCCGCGGAACCGTTCAGGGAAACCTCTTGAGAGACGACGGCGGAGAGCCAGTCTCCACCTCTGAAGCCTGGGCCTCCTGTCCCCGAACCCATTTTCGGCTCGACACCTGGCCAGGCTCTGGGACACGGCCCACACTCGAACGCTGGGGTGGGACGGCTGCCAGGGTAACCAGGACAGACGTCGGACGAGAAGAGCTGGCACCTCCAGCCTTCGGTCCCTTCTTCGGCTTGCGCATGGCCGCTCGGAGGTGGCTCAAGTCCATTAGTTCTGCACAAGACAAGATACGATGGAATCAACAACACAAACAAAAATGAAAACAAATGCAGGCTCCTAACTTACCGACGAACTGGGCGGGGCTGAGCCCAGCCCAACTAAGGGCCCGCTCAGAAAGCAGCATGTCAGCCCGGGGAATGGGCTCCCACTCCGCCACTTTCAGAGTGTCGTGATCATTGGACGGACTTCCCCGCCAGCACCTATCCCTAGACCACTGGGTGGGCACGGGCCATTCCTCACCCTCCGGCGGCCCAACAAAGAAAAACTTCTTCTTCCAATCATGGATGGAAGAAGGCAAGACGACGACTCCTGACCCGGGTGCACTCCCCCATTGTTTCCTAAAGGAGAAGTAAACCCACCTCGGGTCGCCTGCGCGGGTGCCGGGGTGACCTTTGTAAATGAGAGAGGAGGTAAGGATGGACAGACTGAAGGGGATCATCTGCAACTTCAAACGGACCAGGAACTCAAGGAGAATCCTCCATGAGTTCGGCACTAGCTGGCCTGGGGCTAGCCCAAAGTAATTCAACGCTCTAACAATTTCGGGAGGAAAGGGCAGGCGCATTCCGGCCCAAAAGGATTCCAGGTACAAGGCAATCTTTTTACCCCGTACCTGATCCGCCCTCTCTCCTTCCTCGGCCAAACGCAGAGTATAGCCGGAAGGGATATGGAAACGAGCCCAAGCGGTGGCAAGCTCGTCCTCGTACCTCACCAAGGATGGCACACCAGGGGCGTCCGCTACCTCCGCTCCGGGACCCGCCCCTGACGCGTGACCCCGGGAAGAGGATCTGACCCTAACTTCCCGGGAAGACTCCGACTCAGTGGAGGAATCCCTAGAATCTACCCCGACGACATCTACAGACTTCTCAAAGGAAGATATCTAACCTGATGGAGAAGTCCTCGAGAGAGAAAACGCAGAGATCCGACCTAAAGAGGAGAGAGCCGAGCTTACAAGATCAGAGCGAGGAAAATATGAAGGGAGATGGGCCCTGAAGCGGACCCACCTCCATTTATAGCCACCGGCGTCCTCATCCAACGGCAACAGTCATCTCCCGCCAAAACGGTTCAGTGCACTCGACGACCACGATCGCTCCACCTGTCGCACGCGTATTGGCCGTATCCCATCAGACGCCAGAGGTCTGCGGCCCGTCGCGTCAGCCAACCAGCGCCCAACACGTGGGTTGTCACTTCAGTGAAAGTACGCGCGATCCGGCGCACCCTCTTTAATGCAAAAATCTCCTGATTCGCTGGCACCATCCAGAAAATACAACAGATTACCGGGGACACGCCTGACGATATTTTCGGAAAGGAGCTTACCTCGGGTGACCCGGCTGACCACTCTCGACCCGACCCGTCAACTGGTCGGGACGAGAGTGGGGGGCTAATGATGATGCTCGATATCGGTGATCTCCCAGATCGTGACACCTAGCAGATGACTGTCCCAGAGCATGCAAGAAAAGACCTACAGTGGCCGACCCGACCACTCCTATGCCCGTCCTACAAACAAATGCTGGCTCACCTCCGAGCTCCCTGCACAATTGGCCTCCTTGGCCTCACAGCTCATCTCCGGGCTACCGCAGAACCAAGATATCTCGGCTCTCCCGCTCGTCCGCGAGCTCTCCCGCCGAGGTCATCTTTCTCGGTCTTATCAACCGACCAACGGCACCGCTCACAGGCGCAACCGCCATCCCGCGAAGCTCGCCATGCGCGAGATATCCGCCGGCCACATCCCACGTTCCACGCCATCACGATCCCCCATTAGCGAGCCTGTCTCGCCATTAATGGGAGATCCCGCTCATCACGCGGACGTGATGTGGGGAACGTAACGGCCGGCGTGATTCTCGCGCGTGCCCTGTCTGCTGCCACCGCTATCTAAACCCCTTCTTCTGACGGTTCAAGTAAGCTATTTTTACTCCACTAAACCGTTAATCTGCTCGGATTTCCTCTCTCACTTGACCGTCGGAGGGTCCTCGGTGGTATAACCATCCCGGGACTTCCTTGCAGGTAGCTCGACAACAACTAACCTCAAACCCATTGAGATCCACACGCTTCAGGAGCCTGCCTCCAGATCCAATATCATTCATCCATCGCCGTCATCAGCAGATCAACGGAAGGTAACATTTTGGCGTGATCCAGGTCGCGTCAGGCTCAATCAATAATGCTTAAAGAACCAGTTTACTGGTCCTTGACTGTTACCCGATATTGGAAAATACTGATTTACCAATTGCCAAGAGTGGTTTACAAGCATAATATATTAAATTATTAATATATATATATATATTAATGAAACATTTCCACTTTGAAAAGTTATAATTTATAATAAATATAAGAAATTCATATAGTAAAACACTTACAGATTAATGAAACGGTCCTTGATCACTGATTAATTTAATTTCCCAAAAAGATCTAATCAACCATTGAAAAGGTGAACTCAGAAATTTCAACTGATTCTTATTAAAATATTTTTCTAAAGATATACTCATTAAAGTCTCTTGTGTATTGCTCATGTATCTCACTTGTCAATGGGACTGTTTCAAAGATACAATTTTTATCCTACGAAGCCATTTTAAATTTCCAAATACAAATAGAAATTTTTATTCCCCGCCCCGAGAGGTTAATTAACTAGCAGTTCGTTTAAGATGTCACTAGAGAAACCTTTTTTTTTCTGACCTTATTTGCACAAGTTTCTTGCATATGCATACATATGGAACGAAAAAAGTTTGATTGCATATTAAAATAATAAAACTTATTTTATAGGATGTGTATATAAAATTAATACATTGATGTCATTTATTATTAATTATGATATAATAATAATAAAATAAAATTTTAGATGTAAAATGAATTTTTTTATCATAATCTAATTATATATAATAAAACTCTTATTTTAATTTAATTTATTTATTAAGAGGTCATGACCAAAATTCTTATTTTACAGAGCTAACTATAATATTGTAGTAGCAAGAACTTAAGCCCCCGCGCACGCGCGCGTGTGTATATATATATATATATATATATATGCATTTTATTTACTCACACACATAGAGAGAGAGGGTATTAGTATATCTGAGATATAATTTAAATGCGATAATTTGGCCTCTAAAATGGAAATTTTGAATGAATTAATCCTAAATTATAATATTTTGGTATTTCTTCTTTTCTTGGAAATAAGATGCTAATTGCAGCGAGAATGGAATTTTTACAATAATTGCAAAACTTTTTGATATCATTTGAGAATAAAAAAATTTGTTGTGGTTTCTAGTTTTGTTGACTGTTGTTTGGCAAGAGTAATACAACAAATTGGAAAATAGTAACATGTCATCTAAAAGCACTACTACAATAATGGGTTGCCCCTACGGATTTAGCCGTAGGGGCAAACCACTGCCCCTACGACTAAGTCCGTAGGGACATAAAAATTCCCCGTAGGAGTAAGGCCGCGGGTGCAAGTCTTCGTCCTGAACATACCCCTACGGGGTAATAATTTTCCCTACGCCGTACTTCGTAGGTACACATTTCCCTACGAATTATTCCGTAGGGACAACATATTTATTTAATTTATTGGTTTATAAAATAAAATACTTGTCCCTACGGATTACTTCGTAGCGTCTGAACATACCCCTACGGAGTTATCTGTAGGTCTAGATAAAAGTCCTTATGGAGTGCTCCATAAGTCCAGGTAAAAACCCCAACAGGGTTATCCGTAGGTCCACAGAAATGCCCCTACGGATTTAGCCGTAGAGACAAGTTTAACGCCAGTTACCGAGTCCATAGGGACAAAATATTAGGTATCATGATATTTTGTCCTTACGGCTAACTGTGTAAGAGCAAACTTTGCACCTACTGATTAATCTGTACCTGCAACAGATGGCCTTACGGATTAATCCGTAAGAACAAAATATCAGGGTTTTTTTTAAAAAAGGGATTGCTGTTTTTTACAATAATTGCAAAACTTTTTAATATCATTTAAGAATAAAAAAATTTGTTATGGTTTCTAGTTTTGCTGACTGTTGTTTGGCAAGAGTAAAACAACAAATTGGAAAATAGTAACTTGTCACCTAAAAGCACTGCTACAATAATAGGTTATCTCTACGGATTTAGCCGTAGGGGTAAACCACTGCCCCTACGACTAAGTCCGTAGGGCAATAAAAATCCCCCGTGGGAGCAAAGGCCGCAGGTGCAACTCTTTATCCTGAATATGTCCCTACGGAGTAATAATTGCCCCTACGTCTTATTTTATAGGTACACATTTCCCTGCGGATTACTCCGTAGGGACAAAATATTTATTTAATTTAATAGTTTATAAAATAAAATACTTGTCCCTATGGATTACTTCGTAGGGCCTGAACATGTCCCTACGGAGTTTTCTGTAGGTAAAGATAAAAGCCCTTACGGAGTGCTCCGCAGGTCCAGGTAAAAGCCCCTATGGGGTTATCCGTAGGTCCAGAGATATGCTCCTACGGATTTAACCGTAAAGGCAAGTTTAACGCCAGTTACTGAGTTCATAGGGACAAAATATCAGGTATCCTGATATTTTTTCCCTACGGCTAACTGTGTAGGGGCAAACTTTGCACTTACGGATTAATCCGTGAGTGCAGCAGATGGCCCTACGGTTTAATCCGTAGGGACAAAATATCATGGTTTTTTTTAAAAAAGTGGTTGCTGTTTTCCCCCTGTCTTGTGTACAATAATATATAAATCATATAATCAAATACATAAATATTTATAATCAACATCACACGCATAATATAAAAAAAAAAAATAAACAAACAGAATACGATATCAATCTAAATCATCGTGAACAATCAAACAACACCAATATCATCCAAAATATATACAATATGTATCATATAAGTACATACATCCTCAAAATATAAAAAAAGCTACCTTATCTCTGTCCAGCTCCTCCACCTCTGATAAACGCTGTAATCAGGCACATCTGCTCCTCGGTGTAGCCCCGATTCGTCAAAAACTCGACCAATGAAGGAGCAGACTATGCAGGAGTGGTCTGCGCAACCGCAACCGAGATAGTTGCTTGCGGAGCCGCGGCCGAAGGAGATGCATGTGGAGCCGCAGCCGAAATAGCCTATCGCACCTGTTAAATTTTTTGTGTAATAAACGAGTAAGAATGGTGTATTAGATTTTAGTCGAATTCGTATCATTATCAGATTATTGCGAAACCCCAATCTAAGAATATTTAGGAACTTAGAGCTCGTTTGGGTATCTAGTTTGGAAAACCGTAGTTTATTTTAATTAGACAGTTTTATGTAAGTATGATTAATCAAAACTAAGTCTACAACCAAATAAGCTCAGACTACTAATATTACATATGTTACTATTTATAATGTGATATAATATTTTACTATTAAGTAGTATACGTATCAACATCTCTTTCAACTCCTCGACGACGGTCTTCAAGACGGCAACATCATGTGCTCACGGGAGGTAGGGGAAGTAACCACCGGAGTGGAGTTCAATCTCATATGGGCCCTGCTACGACCCAGTCCCCGGCCTCTCTCCTAACCTCCATGTGCAGCGTCTAGGACTGGGGTCAGTAGCATCGGATCGGTATATCCAGTAAAATCGATCCTCGATTCCTCCGCCTGCTCCACCACCCGCTCCTACACCCACATTAACCATTAAAATATAAATATATCATTTAAATTTAAACTTTTCAAAACAAAAATTTCAAATATGTTAGAATAAATATTAATACTTACGCAATACTCCTAGGTAGCGGTGTCAGGGAATCAAAGCTCGCCTAAGACAGGATCTGTCGAGGTGCCGTGAACGGCAAGAAACGCGGTCGGCACTCTCAGTGTATCATCCTGCACCAGGGTCTGAGCTCTCTATAATTCGCCAAAAATTTACATATATTATAAAATAACTCTTAATATTACATTATATCAAAATAGATATATTATAATTTACCGATGACACCATGGCACGAGTAATGTTCCTTTTATAAGTAGGGTGACCCCTCTTCGCCGACTTCCTATTCTCCTTATTTTGATCGGTTTATTTCTGCACAACACATTCAGATTTAATTTTCTAATTAATTAACACAAAAAAATAAATTATATATTAAACAATGAATTAATTTTAAATTACAAACTTGTTTACGCTGAGAGTCGAAATGTTGGTACAAGAGAGGCCATGTATCTACGTCGACTCTCACTAAGGCCAGAGTATGTAGGAGAGCCGCTCTATCTGTCTCGGGGGTCGCCATCTATAGGAAATAGCAGTCGATCTTCAGCAAGTTCCTATTGTGTAACAACCCTAAACTTTCTGTATAATTTTCTGTACAATTTTTTTTCAAAATTACAGAAAGTGGTACTTTTGCCTGAGCACAACTTAAATATTTGTTTTGCTAATTAATTACAAGAAAGAGCTTGTAGCTCATTGGTAAGACCTTACACTGCTGAACCAAGCCACCAGAGTTCAAATCCAACACAAAAAAATTATCTTTTTGCCTTCCCTGCACCCCTGTATAGTTTAATTCTCCTGCACGTTTCCAGAGACCCTTTAAATCACATTAAACCCAATTTTTATTACAATTTAACACATTTTTCTTTACACCCCTTCACCTAACCATAACCCTAGCCTAATCCTATAAATACAACCCCTAAACACTACCCCCTTATTCCAAAATTCTGAGCAAACTCTCAAGAAATTCCTAGAAACCCTAGTGTGCATTTGAAGTGAGCAAAGTAACAAAGCTCCGGCGATTTTCCGGCGACAATCCAAGGAGTTCCCGGCAACGAAATGGCGCACCGGAAACTACGTCCACTCCCTCTCCCTCTCCTCTTTAAGATAAAACCGTAAGTCCCACCTTCCCTCTTCTCTACTCTTTCTGAAAATACGAAATTCAAAAACTCGACGGAATCGGAGCAAATCCGATTTCCGATTCGGTTCTTTATAAAATCTCACTTTTCCTTTAATCCATTCTTATTAAACCATTACATATTGACTATTAAACACTAACTAATAATATTGAACAAGTTCCATATCAAAAAAAATTGCTATTTCCATTTTACCGTATTTTTTCATTAAAATACCATATAGTTTCATTTTCGACATTTAAACATCACAAACTTGCTATACTTTTAATTAGATCACGAGGTAATGACCTACCTCCTTATACACTCATATACAACATAGCACAATACTTTTCGGGAACATAAAATACGGGAAAACGAAATATTTCAAATAAATACCATTACTATTAAAACCGTTTTTTAAAAGATCAGTATTTTACACAAATCTTTGCAAAGCGCCGCTACAACCCATTTTGGGGAACCCGACTGGGATGGTGCGGATTATCGCACATATCTGGGCTTAGTAGTGCGAGATGCAGATCTCCGCAAGGAGTATTCGGTCTCGAGAGATTTAAAATACGACATCTTAAAAAAATGAGATTTTTAGAAATATAAAATATATATTAAAATTATTTTTATATAATTATGTATATATGTAACATTAAAAATATCTATTTTGAAATAATAAAAATATTCCAACTCTTTTCAAAAATCATAAAAATCACTTTACATTAATATACCATGAATTCCATACAAGTCAATATTACAAATAAATACCTTTTATTATGAATTTAGGATATTTTCACTTGAAATATCACAATTATAAAATATACATTCATGATAAGTCTAAAGACGATAACTAAATACTTTGGAAGTATTTTGAAAAGTATATAAAAGTATTTTTACATAAACCCCCTCAAGTTTTATAAATTACTCTAAGGACCCTAGTAAACATAGGTTCAAACGGGACCAATCTCTTGAGCCTCAGGGAGCCGAAGAAGTGGGTGCTTGCCTATTTAAGGTAGACAACTTAATAACGGTATTATCAACATGGTAATCGTCTTTGAAAAAAACACAAATCCTGCCGCCCATGTGCAGCGGTTACCGATAACATCAAAACTATCAGGACTTCAATTTACTTTTCTGATTGTCTGACTCAGACTGAGTCTCATTAATAAACTGACTTGAATATGATTCAAGTACAATCTACAATCTACAATCTGCAATCTGCAATCTGCAATCTACAATATTACAATTCAATATGAATCCATTCAAATCTATATTGACCGAACCGAACCATGCATATACTTCCATTTACATGATTCTCCAGTTACATCCATGATTCTCCAGTTACATCCATTTACTGATATCATGGTTTCGTTAAGTCATCCAATTATACAATCTATACAGTTTACAATACAAGACAATACAATACAACTATACAAACAAGACATCTCGGGGTTTAAGGGGTAGATTGGTACAGAAGGTGTTAGAAGTGGCACGAGTCAGTAAGATTAAGACACCTAACCTATATTCCGTTGCTGTTGTACCTTGACCCAACGGTTTCTTGTATATTTCGTTTGCCCTAGTCTCTAGCATATAAAGACTCCTCTCGTATACACTGGCATCTTTCTGTACCAAGTTACAAACAACAGCGTTAACACCACATTATAACAATATAATACAACTTTAAAAGCTACTTTCTTATTCTGTCTATTCTATTTCTCCCTTATCTTTGGGACTTACCGAGCGATCTGTTTGCTAACGACATTCTTCTTCTTTGAATGTCGTCAGGTGATCTGGACACGTCAGAGATCGAGCCCAGTACTGAAGACTTGGACCAGTTCGTTGAAGACCCAGAGCTTTAGTTCATTGTACACTTTTATTTCAGTACCTTTCCTTTTCTGTTATGCCATTGTTTAGGTATTGCTTTATTTCAGTTGTATTTATATTTTCATGTATTGTACAGAAAGAATGTGAATAAATAAAGTTGTTTTATTATACCTTGTCTCTTGTGCATTTAATTTTATATTGCTTAGATACGCTTAGCGTATTTACTTCACAGTAAATACGTAGCGGCCTCGTCGCGTCCTCTGCCTGTTTACTGGGAAGCGGGGCGTGACAGGTTTTGTTGGTGGCCCATGCAGGTCTGAGCTGTATGGAACACTACCATGCAGTTCTGTTCTGCGTGAACAACCTAAGTAATATAATACAAGAACCAGCAACTAAAACATTCTTTATAATTCATGCTCCTTAAATCTTATCATTTCATATTATTTGAATTATATACATTGAATCTGTCCTAATTTAAAATTTTCATTCAAGATTATGGATTCCCCAAACAACACCAGCACCAATGTCAATAACACATCTCCACCACTACCACTCACACCTGCCATCCCTGCTCCGCTCAATGAGAAAACGGTTCTGCTTGAGGCAATCCGAAGCCTCCTGGTTGGACTGCAGCAGCAGACTGCTATATTAGTGATCCGATCAGAAGCAGAAGCAACTAGTATAAAGCGCTCTGCCACCCAAATGGCAGGAGGAGCCTCGTCAAGGCTACCTTTTGTGCCTAGGCGACCCGGAGTACCGAACAACCGTCCCAGCCTAGTTTTTTGTAACTACTGCAGGAGAAAGAGACACTTGTGGAAGGACTGTAGACGCGCAAAAGGCCTGTGCCTAGTTTGTGGCGCATCCGATCATAGACTTGAAAACTGTCCCTATAGACGCAACTCAGCTCACACACCAGCCAACAACCCGCAGCGGCCAGCTATCCAGGCTCCTGCACCCAGTCTTGCACTCCCAGCATCACCTCTACCTGGACCACCTCTACCCAGTCAGGCATTGAGTTACCGGCATACACAGAAAAATGTGCCGAGATTCCAAGCTTACACCTTAGCAGCCGTAGAAGCCAAGACAGTTGACCAAGGTAACACCAGTAAGTCTCTTTCATATTTTTTAAAACCCTTGTATCACTTTATTATTTTTCATACACTATCAGTACTTCAGTCACCAAATTTTCCTTAAATCCGTTACACTTTCCTTTTACAAATTTCGAGGACAAAATTTTTATAAGGAGGGTAGAATGTAACAACCCTAAATTTTCTGTACAAATTTTTTTCAAAATTACAAAAAGGGGTACTTTTGCCTGAGCACAAGTTAAATATTTGTTTTTCTAATTAATTACAAGAAGGAGCTTGTAGCTCATTAGTAAGACCTTGCACTGCTGAACCAAGCCACCAGAGTTCAAATCCCATACCCCACATTATTTTTAATATTTGTTTTATTTTGGATTTTTAGAATACCAACGGTTGACACGTGCATATCTCACAAAAAACCCACTACACCCTGTAAACTAACAGTGCCAGAAGCCACAACAACCGTCAGGGGACCCTCCGACCGCCGGACTCGGCCGTCCCTCCGACCGCCGGACTCGGCCGTCCCTCCGACCGCCGAGTCCCCAACACAAAAAAGTTTTCTTTTTGCCTTCCCTGCACCCCTGTATAGTTTAATTCTCCTGCACATTTCCAGAGACCCTTTAAATCACATTAAACCCAATTTTTATTACAATTTAACACATTTTTCTTTACACCCCTTCACCTAACCCTAACCCTAACCTAACCCTATAAATACAACCCCTAAACACTACCCCCTCATCCCAAAATTCTGAGCAAACTCTCAAGAAATTCCTAGAAACCCTAGTGTGCATTTGAAGTGAGCAAAGAGGCGAAGCTCCGGCGAATTTTCCGGCGACAACCCTGAGAGTTCCCGGCGACGAAACGGTGCACCGGAAACTACATACACTCCCTCTCCCTCTCCTCTTTAAGCTAAAACTGTAAGTCCCACTTTCCCCCTTCTCTACTCTTTCTGAAAATACGAAATTCTAAAACCCGACGGAATCGGAGCAAATCCGATTTCCGATTCGATTCTTCCTAAAATCTTACTTTTCCTTTAATCCAATCTTATTAAACCATTACATATTGACTATTAAACACTAACTAATCATATGGAACAAGTTCCATATCAAAAAAAATTGCTATTTCCATTTTACTGTACTTTTTCATTAAAATACCATATAGTTTCATTTTCGAAATTTAAATATCACAAACTTGCTATACCTTTAATTAGATCACGAGGTAATGACCTACCTCCTCACACACTCATATATAACATAGCACAATACCTTTAAGGAATATAGAATACGGGAAAACGAAATATTTCAAATAAATACCATTACTATTAAAACCGTTTTCTAAAAGATTAGTATTTTACACAAATCTTTGCAAAGCGCCACTACAACCCATTTTGGGGAACCCGACTGGGATGGTGCGAATTATCGCACATCTCTGGGCTTAGTAGTGTGAGATGCAGACCTCCGCAAGGAGCATTCGGTCTCGAGAGATTTAAAATCGACATCTTAAGAAAATAAGAATTTTAGAAATATAAAATATATATTAAAATTATTTTTATATAATTATGTATATATGTAACATTAAAAATATCTATTTTGAAATGATATAAATATTCCAACTCTTTTCAAAAATTAAAAGAATCACTTTACATTAATATACCATGAATTCCATACAAGTCAATATTACAAATAAATAACCTTTATTATGAATTTAGGATATTTTTACTAGAAATATCACAATTATAAAATCTACATTCATGATAAGTCTAAAGACGATAACTAAATACTTGGGAAGTATTTTGAAAAGTATATAAAAGTATTTTTACATAAACCCCCCCCCCAAGTTCTATAAATTACTCTAAGGGCCCTAGTAAACATAGGTTCAAACGGGACTAATCTCTTGAGCCTCAGGGAGCTGAAGAAGTGGGTGCTTGCCTATTTAAGGTAGAAAACTTAACAACGGTGTTATCAACACGGTAATCGTCTTTGAAAAAGACACAAATCCTGCCGCCCATATGCAGCGGTTACCGATAACATCAAAACCATCAGGACTTCAATTTACTTTTCTGATTGTCTGACTCAGACTGAATCTCATTAATAAACTGACTTGAATATGATTCAAATACAATTTACAATCTACAATCTGCAATCTGCAATATTACAATTCAACATGAATCCATTCAAATCTATATTGACCGAACCGAACCATGGATATACTTCCATTTACATGATTCTCCAGTTACATCTATGATTCTATTGTTACATCCATTTACTAATATCATGGTTTCGGTAAGTCATCCAATTATATAATCTATACAGTTTACAATACAAGACAATACAATATAACTATACAAACAAGACATCTCGGGGTTTAACGGGTAGATTGGTACGGAAGGTATTAGAACTGGCATGAGACAGTAAGATTAAGACACTTAACCTATATTCCGTTGCTGTTGTACCATGGCCCAATGGTTTCTTGTACATTCCGTTTGCCCTAGTCTCTAGCATATAGAGATTTCTCTCGTATACACTGGTATCCTTCTGTACCAAGCTACAAACAACAGCGTTAACACCACATTATAACAATATAATACAACTTTAAAAGCTACCTTCTTATTCTGTCTATTCTATTTATCCCTTATCTTTGGGACTTACCGAGCGATCTGTTCGCTAACGACATTCTCTTCTTTCTTCTTTGAATGTCGTCAGGTGATCTGGACACGTCAGAGATCGAGCCCAGCGCTGAAGACTTGGACCATTTCGTTGAAAACCCATTGCTTTAGTTCATTGTACACTGTTATTTCAATACCTTTTCTTTTCTGTTATGCCATTGTTTAGGCATTGCTTTATTTCAGTTGTATTTACATTTCCATGCATTGTATAGAAAGAATGTGAATAAATAAAGTTGTTGTTTTATTATATCTTGTCTCTTGTGCATTTACTTTTATATTGCTTAGATACGCTTAGCGTATTTACCTCACAGTAAATACATAGCGGCCCTGTCGCGTCCTCTGCCCGTATACTGGGAAGCAAGGCGTGACATATTGTATCAGACCATTGATTGCATGTTCTTCATCAGGCCATAGTACAGAGAATGAAGATCGAGCAATCTCTTAGGGTGATCAGGGTCGGGTATAAGTTGAAAGTTGTAATCCAACTGCAGATATAAGAAAATAATGTATTTAAATTGCAAGTGTTAAATAATAATAAATATATTAGATAAATCAAATGAAAATATATATTAATACGTGATCCTGATACCAGAAGAGGGTAAATGAGCGCCGGTGCTGATCGTCCCACTCAACGTGAAGTGGATACTTCTTTAAGATGCGGCTCTCATCCCTCATATACCGGCCGAATCTCTCGGCATAATTGCCGGTATATCAATAATCTGGAGTAAAGAAGAAGGGGAATGGTGCCTCCCCCCTAACTCTGTCAGGCCTCAGCCTATGGGACTGATTCGAGCCTCGAGTCCCCCTCTCGGGATGGGGCTGCCCTGCATCTACAAGAAATATCAAGACAAGTAATATTAAGACAAAGTGTTATTAAGAAATTAAGGATTAACAACAATTGAAGTGCGATATATACTTCCGGCGAAAGCAGCACGAGCCTGGGCCCGGGGCAGCAGCACGAGCGGGACGATAATTCCTCCGGTGAGGAACAGCCGGTGACCCGGACGTGGACGCGTCCCCTCCAACTGGAAAATAAACATTGACGATAAAATTATATGGAGTTCATGTTTATTCTTAAAGGATATGTAAAATGAATAAATATTTTTTATTTATTCATACTAACTTACAGACTGAGCGGGGAGTACGGAAATGACGGGAGTGGCCTCTGCGCCAGATGTGGACGCACCACCTATAATTAGACAATTAAAAATAGATTATATAAGTAATTGCAAAAAGAATGTCTATATCAATAATATAACATTCTAAATCAATATGCATGCAATATAGGATACATAAATATACCCGCAGGTGCGGTGGTGGCCTCTGCCTGAGATGTGGAAGCACCACCTACAGCCAGACAATTAAAAAATGATTATCTAAGTAAGAGCAAAAAGAATGTGTGTGTACTTATGATATAACATTCTAAATCAATATGCATGCACTATAGGATATATAAACATACCTGCAGGTGCGGTGGTGGCCTCTACCTCTAATGTGGACTACCACCAACAGCTAGACAATTAAATATTGACTATATAAGTAATTTTTAAATAAATATGTGTGTATATCTATAATATTATATTCAAAATGAATATGCATGCAATATATCTGGAAGTGTGGCAAAGTCCACACGGAAGGAGTCATCCGAAAGGGATACCGATCGGCATGTAAGACCGACCCTATGAAGCTCCCTACGCAGCTCTCCGGACGACAGAACCACTTTGCCTCTGTCGCGACTGGTGCTCTTGCCGCCCCTCGCTGCTCTGGTCGACGTCATCGCTCCTAGAGAAGAGTACAATCATTACATATGCATGCAATATATGTATAGATCGTAGAAATGTGAATTAATAATATAACATTACCGATAACTTTTTTCCGTTTCGTGGACGCATTAGACATATCTACTTGGATTTCATCATCGATATCATTTCTAACCCATGTAACTTCACGATCGGCCAAAAACAACCCGTCTTTTGAAATAGACGGTCGGAGCACTCTGAGTCTTTTCTCTTCTTCATCCTCATCGCTGTTCTCTATACGATCCTCGAATTCTGGGACATCGTAAACATTCTCGGGTTTCTAACAACGTATGACACTTCATCCCGGATGCTTCAAGCACTGTGAGTAGTATACTTGGAACGCTTGGTTCGGAAAGATAAATGGATCGTCCTGACCGTAAAATCGAAATGTGTTCACACTAGTCAATCCATATTCATTTTTCCAAGTCCCAAGATTGTTTCTCCACTTATCCGTTTCGATTCGTGTATTGTACCAAGTACACTGAAATATATAAAACGGTTCTCATCGTCCGGGATATTGGATGTCAAGTATGCAATTTAAGTATCCATAATAAATCGCACCATCCGATCCTACCGTCGCAATCCCACTATTCCGAGTGGTTCGAGATGTTTCTATATCCTTAACTTCAAATTTGTATCCAAGGACACCGAATCCTTTATAATATGCAACCTCCATACTAGGAAACTGAGCTAAATATCTTGAATCTTTCTCTAATGATGCAAACAAGTTCGGATCGTGAATCTGACAAAACAAATTTTACGACAAATACATAACGATATAAGTTTAGATTAAGACTGGTAGTAATAATATGTTATTCGAACAACTTACATGATCTGCAACCCAATCGCAAAAATTATCCTGATGATATTTTTCCAATCGTTCATCATTCCAATCAGGATGCCCCTTACATAACTCATTAATATGAATTCTATTCTCAACAATAAATTATGACATTAATATTATATCATTTCATACACACACAAATACAAATATAACAATTAATCCAAAAATACTTACTCTCTAATTTCTTCAAGACATACCCTATTGAGGAGGATAAACCGATATATCATGTTGATAAACATATTGTCTACTATCTTATAGGACGCTTTACCATATGGCCCATCCTGAATTCTCCGAGGTCGGTTAAGTTTCGTTTCAATGTTCTCATCCAGATAGCGGGAACAAAATGTGGTTATTTCATCTAGAAGATAATCTTGTATGATAGAACTCTCTGATCGATTTTTATTACGTATATACCTTTTTAGAGTGTAGAGGTATCTAAACAAAAATATGTTAAATAAATAAATACGGGCATATAGGAAAACAATAATTTTACAAATTGCGTGAAACAAAAAATTCCACGTACTTTTCGACGGGATACATCCATCGATATTGTACCGATCCGGCTAACTTAACCTCGGTTGCAAGATGAACCGTCAGGTGTATTATAATATCAAAGAATGACGGTGGAAAATAAGCTCAAGCTTGCAAAGTATCAATAAAATAGAATTTTCTAGATTCTCCAACGTCATAACATTCAGGATTTTAGCGCACAATTCTCTAAAAAAACAACAAAGATCATTGATTATTAGACCAACCGATTGGGGAAGGGAAGTCCTAAGGGCTAATGGGAGTAACTTGGCTCTGATACCACTGCAGGGTTCCTAAGCACGACAGCAAGGTTTCGGGTGGCATCATCCATGCCAAATTAAAATTTTACCATGCTTAAACAACCCTAACCAAGATCTTTAACTAGAGATTCATACAGAAATATCAAGTAAACAACTTTACTTCTAAGTGATTGGGGATTACAACCTTTATAGTCTGCTCCTTCACTTCACAAGCTCCAAGTAGTGGTCCCTTCGCTGCGATCAACGAGCTCCCGAACTCTTGAGAGGCTCCATAAGATGTATGATGCATCCTTGCTTAAAGTCTTCAAAGTCTATGATGATCTACGTCGAGAAAATACGGACTCAAGCTCTCTCTTCACTAATACGGAATTAGTGAAGCTAACACACTAACCTATATGGCTAGTATAGAAGAGGATGATGAAGTAGGAATTTTGCTCACTTTAGAATTTAATTTCTCACTATTTTTCTTCTTGATCTCAAAGTCAAGAGAGCTAAAATGAGATGATGAAGAAGAAGATGAATGAATGAGATAAAGTTAGAAATGCAACCATGGGTTAGTATATGTGAGACCCTAACCCATGTAGAGAGTTAACCATGGTTATGTGTAATGGTTGGGTTAGAAAATATCTTAGAAAAAATATCTTAGGAAAAACAAAAAGGGTGGACTTTGTCAATGGTTATCAACAAACTCCATGAAACTTCCACCATGACTCATTTCCACAATTTTGAATTACTTAAGAATTTAAACCCAAACATTATATTTAGCATGGTATAATTCTCATATATCCTTGTTGCATGTATAACCCAGCATGTCACAATATTATATATCACATATATAATATTTATGTAACAATAGAAAACAATACAATAAACATATATCACATATATGTTAAATGTATCATAAGTGAGAATAATAAATACTTAAGTGAGCCTATAATATATGTGTGTGTGTGTATCATTTCATCGAATCAACACTTGATCCGATAACCCGGCTATATCACATATAACCGGCCGATATCACATATCGCGAGAATAGAATACGATATCACATACGCATATTAATCTCGATCCCGCACATATCACATATGTTCTCTTACTCCGTTCGCCTGAGCCAGAAAACCTCTATGTAGGACTCTAAAGACTCGGCAATACGCCGGTATTAGGTGATATCACATCAAACACCAACAAACCGCAAGCGGTCAGCTAAACGTAATGGCCACCCGGGTATTGAGCAATCAGAAGATCGACAAGCAAGTCTGCTCTAACTCCTGTAAAGCCCGTCAGTAACACTACCGTACAGTCCGGTCTCTTCGTCTGATATGTCGCATATCTAGTCTAGGGGTGGTAGACGTCAGACCTCAGTAACCGATAAGTCATGCCGATGTAAGGTCCATAACGGTTTAAGAAACTACTGATAACTCTTACCAGTAAATCTCAGCAACTCTGGCCAGGGATTTCTAGTTATGGCCAATCGAGCACAGTACAACATCAACCCTCAATACCGGGAGAGACGAAACCCCTCCTATCGCTCATTGCCTCCATGTGATTCGGGACTATACCCAAAAGCCACCGTTTTGCACGTTCTCTTGAACGTGGTAAGATGGAAATCAAAGCACAGTGGGAATCACACAAGACTCTATGACAATCTCGGGTTTACAGACTAATCTATACCAGTGTCACCAGAGAACTGCTATCTGATGATAGGTATAATACCAACAAGAAGTTCTCGGCGAGTTCGTTCAGTATACCCAGTCTCCACTGAGCACCCGTATACTATCCTTGATGTCAAACACCAATGGATGTGGGATCATCTATTGCCCATCATATGGGTCAAGATACGTATACGCTAGTCTACTCTGGAGTATCGATGCCTTGTCTCGATACACCGTCGACTAGGAACAATTATAGGATGTGCTTATAGACTACCCAGGCCCTACTAGTATGATCTCTATCATAGTCCCAGTAGTAAGTAGTCATCCTAAGGGCTTTATCAACATATGATCATAAGACAGAATTCTGATATAAGTCAACATGTTAAGATAAAGAGCAATCAGATAGCATACTATCATGACGAGCAAGAAAGTCCTCTCTATATATGTCCAAGCATCCATTATAATATACATCATATGTACAACAATGGCCTTTAGGGCATATATATAACCAACAATCTCCCACTTGAACTAAGGCCAGCTGTTGTAGTATCTCATACCCAACATCCCGAAGAGTCTCTCAAACTGTATCTGGGGAATGGCCTTCGTGAATGGATCCGCGGTGTTATCCTTCGTGTATACTCTAATGATCTCGATCTCCTGGCGATCAACTATCTTCCGGATCAGGTGATACTGCCTCAGAATATACCTGGATCGCTGATGGGACCTGGGTTCCTTGGCCAAAGCCACTGCTCCATTGTTATCACAATACAAAGGTATTGGATGTTCGATGGACGGAACCACACCAAGTTTTGATATGAACTTCTTTATCCAGACAACCTCTTTGGCAGTATCATTAGCAGCGATGTATTCAGCCACCATCGTCGAGTCTGCCACGGTTTCCTGTTTAGAACTCTTCCAACAAACCGCTCCTCCATTGAGGGTAAAAAAAATCCCGAGACCGACTTAGAGTCGTCCTTATCACTCTGGAAGCTCGAATCGGTAAAGGACTCCACTTGGAGTTCTTCGTTACCATACACCAAGAACATCTCTTTAGTCCTTCTCAAGTACTTGAGAATGTTCTTCACAGCTGTCCAGTGATTCTCTCCAGGATCTGCTTGATACCTGCTCACCACACTTAGTGAGTATGCTACATCGGGTCTGATACATAACATCGCGTACATGATTGAGCCTACTGCAGAAGCATAGGATATCCCTTGCATGCGAGCTCTCTCCAAATCAGTCTTAGGAGACATCTCTTTGGAGAGAGTGGGTCATGAGATCGTGGGTATATTCCCATGCTTAGATTCTTCCATACTAAACATCTTTAGTATGGTGTCAATATACCTGGATTAGGACAATCGCAGTATCCTTTTAGATCTATCTCTATAGATCTTAATTCCCAATATGTAGGAGGCATCACCTAGATTTTTCATTGAGAATCTTTGTGATAAAAAGAGCTTGACCGAGTGCAGCATAGGAACATCATTTCCTATCAAGAGTATGTCATCCACATACAATACGAGGAAGACAACCTTACTCTCTGCCACCTTCTTGTATATATAAGAATCATCTATGTTTTTGACGATGTCAAACTCTTTGATTACGTCATCAAAACAGATGTTCCAGCTTCGCGATGCTTGCTTTAACCCATAGATGGATTTAAGCAGTTTGCACACCTTTCCGCTGCTCCCACTATCTACGAAGCTTTCTGGCTGAGTCATGTACACGCTCTCTTCTAAATCACCATTTAGAAAAGTGGTCTTAACATCCATTTGCCAGATTTCGTAGTTGTGGTATTCAGCGATGGCAAGTAGGATCCGGATGGACTTAAGCATAGCCATTGTAGAAAAGGTTTCATCATAATCCATACCTGGTCGTTGACGAAAACCTTTTGTAACAAGTCTAGATTTGAAAGTCTCCACTTTCCCATCTACACCAAGTTTTTTTCTTGAAGATCCACTTGCTCCCAATGGGTTTTACACTTTCAGGAGCATCTTCCAAAGTCCATACTTTGTTGGTGTACATGGATTCCATCTCAGATCGTATTACATCCAGCCATTTCACAGAGTCACCACTCGTGATGGCCTGCTCGAAACTAGTTGGGTCATCATCTTCCATAATGCAATCCTCGCTCCCACCATCAATGAGAAAACCGTAGTATCTTTCAGGTGGATGAGGAACCCTACTAGATCGTCGGAGAGGCTGGGGTTCGTCGGGAATTATTAAATCATCTGGTTCCACTAAATCTTCAGTTGTAGTTTGTGTAACCGGAGTTTCTTTCAGTTTTACCTCGTTGCCACTAATTTCTTTTGCAAGAAATTCCTTTTCTAAAAAAGTAGCATGTCGAGAAACAAATACTTTTTGTTCCTTACCGTGGTAGAAAAGATATCCATGTGAATTTTGGGATATCCCACAAACTTGCAAAGAACTGACCGTGCTTCGAGTTTGTCCGGATTTTGCCTTTTGACAGAGGCCGGACATCCCTATATCTTAACTCGTTTAAGACATGGTCTCTTCCCACTCCCTATCTCATATGGTGTGGTCGGTATAGATTTAGATGGAACTTGATTCAATAGGTATGCTGCTGTCTCAAGAGCATAACCCCAAAAGGAAATAAGCAACTCAGCGGTGCTCATCATAGAGCGCACCATATCTAATAGGGTGCGATTCCTCCGTTCCGATACACCGTTGTGCTGTGGTGTATACGGAGGAGTAAGCTGAGAGAGAATCCCATTCTCTTTTAGATAGTCCAGGAATTCATTGCTCAAGTATTCTCCTCCTCGATCAGATCGAAGGATCTTAATACTTTTACCTGTTTAGTTGTCGACTTCGTTTTTATATTCTTTGAATTTCTCAAAAGATTCAGACTTGTGTTTCAATAGGAACACATGTTCGTATCTTGAGAAATCGTCAGTGAATGTAATGAAGTACGATGAACCATCTATAGCATGTGTAGAAATAGGACCACATACATCACTATGTATCAGTCCCAAGAGTTCATTAACTCTTTCTCCGTGTCCACTAAATGGAGTTTTGGTCATCTTGCCTTTGAAACATGACTGGCAAGTGTCATAAGATGAAAATTCGAATGTATTCAAATATCCATTCTTATGTAACTTAGCCAGTCGTGTCGCATTGATATGACCTAGTCTACAATGCCACAAGAAGGATTCGTTCATTTCTGATCTCTTCCTCTTGTGTGTATTTTGTACGTTAAGAACTATGGTTTGATTTAGAATGTATATGCCATTATTTAACGAGCCTGATCCAATCAACTTTTGATTCAGGAAAATATTCATAACATTATCCTGTACTACAAAATTATATCCTTCTTTACTTAATAAAGAAACTGATATAATGTTGCATATCATGTTCGGTATGTAATAGTATTCGTTCAGAATCAATGTAATACCATTTGAGAATATAAGGTGATATTCGCCAACTGCTTTGGCTACAACATTTGCACCATTCTTTACTTTTACGGAATGATCACTCATTCCCAATTCTCTACCTCTTTTTAGCCCATGCAACATATTACATATTTGGGATCCTGATCCGGTATCTAATACCCAGGACGTAAAATGAACTGAGAAACAGTTCTCAATAACAAACACACCCGAAGAAGATGCGTCAATATACTTATTCTTCGTTTGGGAGGCGTAGGAATCTGGATATTCCCCTATTTCCTGCTCAGTCTTATAACAATTATAAGAAAGAACAGAACCAACGTTCCCCTGCTCAGTATAACAAGCTGGTTCGGTCAATACATCAATGTTATTATCTTGATTAAGACGTGACATGGTCGCTACCTGAAGAGAGAGAGAAGAAAACATTTTAGCGTGTGCTCTTGCAAGATTAGATTGGTTATTATCTTATCTAATCAGGATGGCTACCACTGTTTTTATCAAATCTTCCTTCAAAAAACCCTAAAAAGGAAAGACTAGCCGGGATTAATTACAGTCTACAATTTTACTAACTGTTCAGGCAGGCCAGTGCCGGTACTTTGAGAGAGGTTCCCCGTGCTTTCGCACGGACCTAATTAAGATAAACCTCATCTTCCCTTAGGGGTAGCCCCATTAACACCTTTCTAGACACCTAATGGGTTAGCTAATTGTAAAGTGTAAAACTCTCCCAGGAGCAACTCTTGCTCGATAATACTTTTGCCCCTAACCTTCTATGACCTTGACAAAGGCCAACAAACCATAGGATGCTAGTCAAGTTCAACCCGTCATTTCCTGATTGAATTAAACCCACCCGTATGACCCTTGACAAAGGCCAATAAGGTCATACGACTACCCTAATCCAATCGCATCATATGCATAAGCAGATAAGTACTAGTCAGCTACCGCACACTACGCCTTGACAAAGGCCAACAAACGCAGCACGAATACTAAATAGTCTTTATCTGAAATGATGGAGGGCTACGCAGGTTTTTAAGAAAACCATGAGCGTAATGAACTTGATATCGTTGCAGAATCAAGTGATTTTTGAAAAAGGAGTGTTTTTGAGGCTTTTACTAGTTTCGCTAAAGAGGTCACTCCCGGTGAAGGGATCTCGGCTCTTTCGTTATCGAATAAGCTGCAGGATATTTCACAAATACCGCTATGCAAAGCAAGAACTACAGAAGCAATAAAAAAAAACCGAGTGAGTTGTAGTATCTGCTAGTTTCGCTAAAGAGGTCACTCCCGGTGAAGGGATCTCGGCTCTTTCCTTATCGAATAAGATGCTGGATATTCTACAAGGAATACCGCTATGCAAAGCAAAAACTAGAACTACCCTTTTGAAAATATGATTCTACAACATCTTTTAGGTTTCTTTTCTTTCATTAATCTTATTAATGAAGTCCCATCATATAAGCTTCCTAAGTATCACAGAAGAAACGAAAATACAACGTACGCTTATGCCATCCGCATTCGCCACAGTATTCCGTTATGCAATGTTAGTTTACTTAACTAATGACATACCTGGACGGGACTAGCACGGGTGCAAAACATAAGCAACGCGTATTATATATCATATATATAATAATAAAACATTCGTCTCAGGCAGTAATATGATCTCATCACAGAACATTGCAGGTGGTTGTTAGGCTGCGTACTCCCCGTCCGCGTATCTCAAACTAACCCTATTTCATTTTCTTGCAGTTCCATCTTATCTCATATAGCTGGCATTTCTCATTTTCTCAATTTCCCTAGGTTAAGGAATGAGATTTTCAAGAACAACATATGAAATATTGGATATTCTAGGATTTTCGTGTTTTATATCAAGCTTGTAAAAAACACGAATTCCACGGCCGCGATGAATAGCCAAACCCACATCCCTAGACCCCTATGAGAGCGGCAAGTAACCCAGCCAATTCTAGGGTTAGGAGACCCGATCTCGACTCCTCGAGATGTCCTCCCACTGGACCCTAGAACCCGGTTACTTGTACTCCCCACTTTGGATCTATCCTAATGCGGAAAAGTAAATAATATACAATGGTGACATCATCTTCAACCCGGAAGTGCCTCAATAAAAGAATATTACATACAATGAAATTTTACATGAATGAAAATAAAAAAACTCTCATCTCACATAAAACCCCCGGCCATTCTTTCATGACGATCCAATATATCATATCATAGCAACACATAACAACACATGTCATCAACGTAAGTAAATATGCGTATCCCAATTGTCGTTGATTTATAGCAACGAAACCGGTGATACACCACATATTACACTTACGGTCGCAGAAAAGAAAATGAAAAACTACAACAATTGGAATCGACACTGCCCTTAGACATCATAAACCTGGAATATCACATATTCAGGATTTCATGCCTAACAATGCAAATTTTACATTTAGGTCTCATCCATGAAAACACTTTTCAAAAGAAGTCGGGTAATTCAACAAGATTCCCGATTTTACCCGAGACCGAAATGTTAAGTTTGAACGCATCAAATCAATTCCACTTATTGTATCACCATTTCAGATAACTGGACAATTTTAAACTTTCCGATCGAATAAACAAACACCCAAAATTTCCCAAACAGCTCAACACTTGAGCGGAGTTTAAAAGGTCCCCAGAACATACAACAGCTCCTATGAACCAGCCGTAGAAGGGTCAACCAATTCCTTACCTGTAGCACCGCTGAACTACCACAAACCCTAGGGTTTAGTGGCAGTTCTGACGGTCACAGAATTGAATTAAGGTTTCGTTCTTCTAGAGGGTTCACAGAATCGCTTGCATGATTTTCTGAAAGTTTTAAACTAAGGAAAAATCCAACACTTGGAAAATTTCCGGCAAGGGAAAAAGTGAGTTATTGATATCCGTTCGAACATTTTTATCACTGTCTAAAGTACCCGAAACAACATTAGAATTACGAATATGAAACACTCCGAATTGGTTTTGCATAAAGATAACATCACATGCAAATTTAGCAAAAACAAAAAACACCTAAAACACCAAAACCCAGAGATTGGAACACCACCCAATACCCAACCCCTAACTCCCTTAAAAATTCGAGCTCGCCGGATTTTTTGCCCATGTGGCTGGCCAAAATTCGAGGAGGGGGTGAATTTTGTACAGTGTTCATATTGTATCACATACAATATTCTGCAGTTGTTTAAAAAAAATTTGACACCTTAAAAAGTTCGACAGAAACTTGAGTTTTGATTCATGTGTTTCGGAGTTGTTTCGGTTTCTTAATCCTACACAATCCGTCTAATTCTCTAACTTGGCTCTGATACCACTGCAGGGTTCCTAAGAACAACATCAAGGTTTCGGGTGGCATCATCCATTCCAAATTAAAATTTTGCCATGCTTAAACAACCATAACCAAGATCTTTAACTAGAGATTCATACGGAAACATCAAGTAAACAACTTTACTTCTAAGTGATTGGGGATTACAACCTTTGTAGTCTGCTCCTTCACTTCAGAAGCTCCAAGTAGTGGTCCCTTCGTTGCGATCAACGAGCTCCCGAACTCTTGAGAGGCTCCACAAGATGTATGATGCATCCTTACTTGAAGTCTTCAAAGTCTATGATGATGCACGTCGAGAAAACAAGGACTTAAGCTCTCTCTTCACTAATACGGAATTAGTGAAGCTAACACACTAATCTATATAGCTAGTATAGAAGAGGATGATGAAGTAGGAATTTTTCTCACTTTAGAATTTAATTTCTCACTATTTTTCTTCTTGATCTCAAAGTCAAGAGAGCTAAAATGAGATGATGAAGAAGAAGATGAATGAATGAGATAAAGTTAGAAATGCAATCATGGATTAGTATATATGAAACCCTAACTCATGTAGAGAGTTAACCATGGCTATATGTAATGGTTGGGTTAGAAAATATCTTAGAAAAAATATCTAAGGAAAAACAAAAAGGGTGGACTTTGTCAATGGTTATCAACAAGCTTCATGACGCTTCTGTTCAGCGCCGAAAATGGGAGATATGACCGTGTAGGTCCGTCTTGTCTGAATTTGGGGACATATGCTATTTGGTTTTATCCATCCACTCTCTAAAGATACCAAGTTGATTTATGACACCATGTATTGATGGTTTAGACCGATTCAGCCGATGTGGCAGATTTCGTCAGATTCCCCCTCATTGTGAGGGGTTTTTTGATTGTGGGGACGCTCTTCCCTGCAGGCGCTAGTCCCTGCAGTTAATTACGCTATAGTATCACGGTAACCACTTTCTCCTTCTCTAGATGGCCACTTCGTGTCGTGTGTGTTTTTTTTGTTTTGGGTTGCCCGTGGATTGTATACGGAGACTAATTTGTGTTGTCGCCCGTAGGGCGTAGATTAGTCCAAATCCGTATTTTCTTAGATTTGGGTTTGGTTTGGGTTTAAAGATCGTTAACCTTGTTTTGGGATTAAGATCAATTTAAACGTTTGTTAAAAATACGTTAGTCTAATTTTTAGACTAAAATCTACTTAAAAGGGGGAGGGTTGGAACCATTTAAATCCAACGACAGAGAATTTGGGCTCTGTCGTCTTAGTTTAGGAACGTTGCGGTCCAGTGGGTTTAAGGATTGTTAATCTTATTGAGATTAAGATCAACTTAAACGTTTGTTAAGGATACGCTAGTCTAATTTTTAGACTAAGATCTATTTAACAGGGTTTTGGGATCATTTAGATCCAACAAAAGAGAATTAGGACTCTATTGTTTTAGTTTAGAGACATCATGGTCCGGTGGGTTTAAGGACATCATAGTCCATGTCAGTTTAGAGACATCATAGTCTGTAAAGTTTAAAGACATCATAGTCTATGAGTTTAAGGACCTTATAGTCCATAAAGTTTAAGGACATCATAGTCCATGAGTTTAAGGACCTCATAGTCCATGGGGTTCTGGTTTAACCAGTTTGGGGATGCATCAATAGTTATTGGTTATTGGGACCCTCCATCTCTCTGAAGACGTTGAAGAATTAAAACGACATGTATCAAAGGTATGAAGAGATATACCCTTGAACCGATGTCCCGATTTTGGAAAGCGGGATGGACATCAGTTTGGATATCATTTGTTGGGAGCTTTTAGTTATCTTGAGATCGGCTTTGGAAACCCCGAGCACGAAGGGCTCAATTGATGGTCCTTGGAACATTTGATCTGATTCTGGCTAATGTTAGCCCATCATAGTGTTCAACACTAACATGTTTATTCAGCGCTCAGGTGCTCCCACGTGATATGTACAAAATGGTGTTAAACACTAAGATTCAGAGGCGCTCACGTGGGGTCACGTGAGGTGCTTGAAGTAATATTAGACTTCAACAATTAAGGTGCTGCCTCTACGGGTTTATTCTTTTGTTCTTTTCTGAGCATTAAGTGTTATTGGGTCACGTGGGAGCACGTGAAGCGCCTCAAAAATGGAAACTGCCTTTGATTTATTCCCTTTTGCTTTGTAAGTGCAAAGCACTACTATGAAGTCACGTGTGATCACGTGAGTCAATTTCTGTCAAGCCCCGCTTCCCAGAGTGCGCTAAGATAGGCACGTGACATAGCCAACCATGCTACCTGTGGATAGGAAAAATCCTTTCACAGTCACATTACGGCTGTAGAGATATCAAGAACAGGAAAGTAAACTAAACTATCTAGTACATGTCCATAAGCCAGAATAAACGAGTCAAGGAATAATAATATGCGGAAGCAAAAGATCCAATAAATAAAACACCTGGAAAGTAAAACTGGATACCAACAGGATCCTCACCGCTCAGTCTAACAACGGCAATGCTCCTGATCAGTCTGCAACAAAGGTAGAGGATCTGGGCCATGCAAAACCCAGACGTCAGCGCGTCATAACATCAAGCAATAATATATAAACAGGATAGCAAGACGTGCAAGTATGATCATAAAGGTAAAGCAGGTGTAACAGCAATATAAATCAGGACAGTGAAAGGTAGTGTGCAGTGAGTAATCTAAACTGGTCTATTGGGTTAACTACTCTCAAGTCTTTGAAATCAATTTGATGAATCATCGATGTAACTCAATAGTATCCCGTGCGTGCCCGAGATCATGGTCTATGACTCTCGGGCTGAACCCGAGACGTGCCGTAAGGCAGTAAAGGATGTTAGGTAATGACGAGTGATGTCAGTAGCATCACTCCGGGGCTGGCCTAGCCCGTAAGACTGATCAGAAAAGGTATAGAACTGTCGAGTTACAAGTCAGGTTTTATCATTGATTTCCCCATACCCCCAAATTATATGTGCTCAAGTCAGGTATTAAATAATCTGGGCCAATGCCAACACAGGATCAGGCAGGTACAGGTTTGTCTGGATAGACAACAGGAAATGTCCGTAATGGACAACAGATCAGGTTGTTGGCATTAGTCACGAGATCAGGTAACAGGTAAAGCCATGGTACATCAGGTCAATTCAGGTAGTATATAGGTATCATGCCATGTCGAGAGGTGCACGGTACCATGTCGTGTCAAGTAGTAGGTGTAACAAGTCATGTCAGGGGTGCACAAAATGTCATGTGGGTGCTCATAATCAAACTAACATAAATATGGGTATACAAAACAAGCATGGGTACTAATAGAAAAATAAACTGGAACCTTGTAATGTGAGATGCAATCAGGTACAGATTAAGGTGTATAGATATACAGTTATGATTAGGGTTAAGATTAGAGTTCCAATACTAATTAAACTACAATTTATCAAATGTGGAATGTCAAAATTATAATATAATATATTCAAGTGATCTATGGATGCAATAATATGTATACTAGACGAGATGGATGCAAACGGATGTTTGACCAGTGATAAACTATTTAAAGAGTACTATGGGCTAAGTAAATATAATAGCATGTAGCAAGTTTTACTTGCCTTAGAACAAAGGTCGATATGCAGGCGGCCTGGTGCGGCATGACACGATATGGTGTGTGAAACGACACGACATGGTACTGGGTCTAGTCGTGATCTGGTGCATGGTCTGGTCACGATCTGGACACGATCTGGTGGTGGTCTGGTCGCGATCTATAGACGATCCGGTGCATGGTCTGTTCGCGATCTGGACACGATCTGGTGGTGGTCTGGTCATGATCTGGAGACGATCTGGTGCATGGTCTGGTCGCGATCTGGAGACGATCTGGTGGTGGTCTGGTCGCGATCTAGAGACGATCTGGCTGCAACACGGTCGTGACATGGAAGTGGTGATGGTATGATTTTGGTATTATAGTAGTACTGCGGTAATGGTATGGTTCGTTCGGATCGTCGGCGGCGGCATGGCTCCGGCGATGACCGGAAAACCAAGAATGTAGAAAAGAAAAGAGAAGAAGAAGAAGAAGAAGGTGGTATGTGGTTTGGTGTTTGGTGCTCTGGAGTTGTAGGAGTTGCAGGGAAAGGAGAAGGGAACGACGACGACGAGGGGTCGTCGGCGTGAGGGAATGCGGCGATGGTTTTCCGGCAAGGGGCAGCTAGGGGTTATGCTCGGTTATGAGGTGAAGCTGAGGGTTTTGGGGAGAAGGGAAGAGGAGAGGAGATGAGGGCGAGGTAGTGGTGATGCAGGGACGGTCGCCGGTGACGACGAGGCATGGCGGCGACGAGGAGGTGGCGGTGGAAGTGGGTGTGCAGGCTCGGGGAAAGAGAGAGATTGGGCTTTGGGGTTGAGGAGGTGGTCGAGAGGGGAGGCCGACGAGAATGGTCGGCGGTGAGGGTGCCGGCTACGGCGACGCAGGCGAGGGCAGGGGCAGCAGGCATGTAACGTTTTGAAAATCGTTTTGGTGAAATTTCGGAAAATCGGTAAAATAAGGGGGTTTTCTGTAAAAAGTAAAAATACAAATATCTTTATTTTAAAATTAAATATATATATTCTAGTTATGTAATTGCCAGTATTTGGTTTTTATTGAGCCACTGGTGAAATTTCAAAATTTCTGAAATTTTTTCCGAAATTAATTATTTTAATATTATTTTAAGCCGTCACTAATACATTTAATTAGGGAAAATTACAAACTGGAATGAGTTGAAACAAATTTTGTGCATCTTAAAACATTAAACAAAATTTTAACATGTGGTTTTTGAATTGAAATGGAGTTGTTAACCGGTGTTAGAAAATATCGTAGAAAAAGGCTTTTTTCGGTGAAATTAGTGTAAATGGAAGTGGGGTACAACTTTTATCTTTTTTTTCTCACCCAAAAAAAACCCACACTCTCTTTTACTCCCTCTCCCCCATTGGGGCCGGCCTTGGCAATCCCCCTCTCACTTGATTCTACAAGTGGCTTCTAGAATTAGGTTAAATGGAAAAAATGAAAAGAAAATGCATAAAACATGAAAAGACATAAAGAAGGAAATTAAGGAGAGAACCTTCTACACTTCTCCACACACTCACCCCCTCACTTTCCTCCCTCCAATTTCTGGCCGAAACCAGGTCCCCCCCCCCCCTACACAATTTCCATTTCAATTTTCTTCAAAAAACCCTCCAAAATCCATCAAAATCAACATATATTAGCACAATTCATCACTAAACCCTATCCAATTTCCTTTGCTCCTATTTAACTTGGATTTTGAAGGCAAGAGATCCATCTTGGAGATCATGAAGCAAGGGTGATCTCAAATTTTTATGGTATAAATTCTAAACCCATGTTAATTTGTTGTTAATTATTGCAACCCAATCAAATTAAAATGTTTAATTATGGTTTTGATTCAAGATTTAAATTTCTAGAATATGGTTATTAAATTATTATTAGGGTTTTGATTCTTTGGTGTTGATCTAAAATTGTAGTTTAACCTATTAGAAAATGTTAAACTTAATCTAGTAGCAATTTGCTAGTTATTGCATTTAAATTGTTTAATTAGGTTATTTTTGTAAACTAGATTTTTTTCAAAACATGTAAATAAGTTAGATAAAATTAGAATTAGGGTTTTTATTATTAGATTGTGGTATTAGTGTGTAGATTAACATGTTAAATGAGCGTGAAGCATAATCTAGTTGCAATCGCTAACTTTCACTTTAAAAATTGTCACAATATTGCTATTTTATTAAACTAGGTTTTGAAAATTTATTTAAAATATGAGATTAAAAATAAAGTTAGGGTTTTAAAACATCCTTAAGATTTCAAGGAGTGGTTTAACGATTTATGTTATGCAAAATCAAGTTTGGAAGTGAAATTGTGAAGTTTTGCTTAAAAATACCGAAATCGGGCAAGTTTACAAACTAGAATTTCAATTTAATACAAATTAGGGTGTTAAAAATATAGTAATGGTTTATATAATCCAGTTATGCTATTTAATGAGTATTATTACTATTAATTTCATTTAAACGTCAAGTTTTGAAGTAAACTGGTAAATTGACGTTTTCTAGGTTTTTACGAAATCGGACGATTTGATCGATTTTAAATTTTCGATGATTTAAACCAAGTTTTATATTATAAGTAATGGGTTTTGAAACTATGACTTGTTTATTGGTTTTTATCTCGATCAATCGGCGTTTGTACGCCGATATCGAGCGATATTTGGTTCTTTTGCATGAGCGGGACATAGGTTTTAACCTATGCGCGTTCCGTGCGTCGTTTTGATTTTGTACGTGATTCAGTTTACGATACTATATATGTTTGCGTATAGGTACCCCTCACGTGGACTGCGGACGATGAAGAAGAGGATGGCGACACCGTCTTCGGCAGACAAGGACCAGATGAGTAGATGTATATCTACGGGGGGAAGTCGGGTGGATGGCGTTTAGCACCCTTACAAACGTAGAATATGAATAGTACTTATTGTCATTAGGAAGCCAGTAATGACCTTAGATTCTTGATGAGGAGGACCTTAGTAATGACCCTAGGTTGGACTAGACTGATTAAGAAAGACCATACCAGAGGAAGAATACCTTGGAAGAGATTCGTAGGTTTCAGGTAGACACACACACGCACACACAGAGACTTGACTTGGTGTATATGTGTATGTGTATATATGTATAGGACTATGTGTAGGTATATATATACACAATATGTATATGTGATATAAGGATGTGATATGATACATGGGGATGAAACAATATAACCGGGCTTGATGCCGTGATCTCTTGGCTATACAGTCGTGTTATGATGTTAGCGGATCATTAGAAAATGAGATAATGGATTTGTATATATAAACAATAATAGGTGGTGATGATATTGAGGTACATGAGACTCTTAAATAGAACCCGGACTGTAATCTGTGACTGAATCACGATATGATATATAGGTGATTGATTACGATATCATATAAGTGTGACTTGATTACGATATAATAAGAGTGTGACTTAATCAAGATATGATATATATGACATGAAATTTCTGAGAATAAATTGACGATGTACATTTATGCTGGCAATGATATATGATTGATGTATGCGATTACTGTACAGTACCTTGATCATGACATTATTGATGATGATATTATACGAATGATGATGTACGTAGGTGATACTTGACCCCTACCCTGATTTTGGGATGCCGTACGATTGATCCTCACTCTTGATTCGAGGAAGCCGTACTACGTACGTGATGCTATTGAGACTGGATCGCCGACTATTAGAGATATGTTCTCAGACCTTAGGTGGACTCTTATTTCTTACCGACTAGTTTCTTAGGTTTAGTTCCTTAGGGGGTTAGATGGACACTAGTTTAGGCTCGAGTCTTATAGTTGTAGTTGGACTTGTATATTACAATGAGTGGTTATTACACATCCATCTTTACATTCAGATCGTAATAATCATGTTGCATGTTCATACATATATTTTTCTATAATCAGTATGAAACTCTGCCTGTTAGGACAGCAGCACCATTACCAATGATGCGCATATTCCACGCACACTTATTGCCGGCTCACACACATCATCATCGGTAATGGCTATGTCACGTACACTTTAGAACATATTACCTTTTATTGATAGAATCAGCTAGAGGCTAGATCAATATAATATTGTGATTTCTCTCAGGTGTTAATCTAGACATTGCATTTATTGCTTAGACATTTCATGCATTCACATTTTCATGTTATCATGCAATATTGTGAGGCTTATGCCGACACTTATCTTTTACTTACTCGTGATTTTGGGATTTTAGGTTTCTATGAGATTTCTGGATTTTGGGGAAAACCGCAATAATATATATAAAAACTTCTCTCTCTCCTCCTCTCTTTTTAAAATATAAGTTGCGGTTTTCTCGTGATGTATGTGTCGTCCACCATGAGATTTCATGTTTTCTGTTGGATTTCGAGACCCGATTCGAGGAGTGGATGAACCGTCTCGGGTACATGGTGGGCCTGGTATGGTACCCCGGGGCAAGAAGATCGAGTTGTAGACGATGGGCCTAGCAGGGGAAGACTACCTACCGGTGATATCTGGCACGGCGGATATCCGGAGGATACCGACCGTTGTCATGAGATTTGATGATATGGGCCGATTCGGACTGACGGAGCCCGAGATATTGAGACTATGAGATATTGAGACTATGCGGTATTGAGACTTGAGATTTACATGTTTTGTGTCGATGCTTGACACGGATTTCCATGGATTTCATCGATGATATTCAGATTTCTATACAAATTACCATGATAAAAGTTAAAGACTTCTTATACAGATGTATCCAGATTTCAGGATTGATTGTTTTACATTCATGGTGCATGCATACTCATTCACATGACATATTATTATTGAGGCACGGAGCATTTGCACTTACACGTAGTTTATTACCCTGTCTTTACTTGATGACTAGTAGTATATTAGTATATTATTATGACTTAGGATAGCGTCGTGCATTCGATTTCTTTTCGTAGATGTCTTCTACTCACGAGTTAGCAACTCACCCCCGTTGTGCCAAATTTTATTACAGGTTCGATGTACAGCTTTCCTTGGCAGCTTGCTGGCACATCATTTCATCCAGGGTGATTTGCACGATAGATTGGTTCACTTGTATCTGGACCGCCGTTGTACCTTTAATTATTTCATTTATATCTAATAAGCTCCATCAACCAAACTTGTATTACTTGATAAGTTGTAAGGACCAGTTATTTATTTCAACCTTAGAGTCGCGTATGTTTTATTATGGTCTGGTGGATTTGTTTTGTTTTGAGTTTTGAGCCTCGTCCTTTGGCGTTGTATACTATTGTGCATTAGTGTGGTTGTTTCCGCCTGTTGGCCTAGAGCTAGCTCCCGCTTGGGGATGCCATTTTATCGTTTGTATATATTTTACTTGTTTGTACCCGTTTGGGGCCAGTTTTTACAAAGGAGACTCTGCCGAAATTTTCGAAAAAATTGGATGTTGCTTTTAAACTTGTTTTCCTATATGTTTTCCTTTACTTCTTCTTTTTATTGTTTAGATTTCTAGGCTTCGGCTTACTTAGATTACGTTGCGCCTCTAGACGCTTCGTAATCTAAGTGCCGGTCACGTTCCGTACTTTCGGGTCATGATAAAGTTGGTATCAGAGCGCTAGGTTTAACCTTGTATAAGTCTAGGGTGACCCTTGGCTGATGGAGTAGTAACTTAGGTAGAGTGATGTACCGTAGGTATGATCCGCGGCATACTTACGATACGCTACTCTGCTTAAGGAGCCTTAGGATGTACATTTCTTTGCACCGCATTTCGTTCGTTCCTTTGATCTATCTTCGTCGATATCGGATGGTGGATTCTGTTACCACGGGCGGAGGGAGCTGCGGCTCGAATGCGATAACCATTAGGGTATCGGTTATTCTTGAGGATTGAAGTATTGTTTAGCGTGCGGGCGAAGGGTATTCACATGCCGTCCATACGAACTTAAAGGATTCGAACGATTGTCAGAAACCCATTTTCCCAAGTTTAAGGTATTCGAAAGAACATGCTGGTATTTCTATAGATCCTCTAGAAGAATGAAACCCTAACTCGACATAATGACCACGAGAACGCCCTTGAACCTTAGGGTTTACGACAGTTCCGCGGTGCCATTAGTGAGGCTTGGGTTTTCCCTTCTACGGCTGGTCCGCAGATGCTGGGGTATGTACCGGATATTTTTAAACTGTACTTGAGTGTTGAGCTCTCAGGGAATTATGGGATTTTGATGGATCGATCGAAAAGTTTAATGTAGTCCGGATATCAGGTGAAGGGATAGATTACATGGGAGACTCTAGATATGAGTATTGCCGTTGGTAGCGCAGTCAGCACACCTACGAAGAGATGAGTTCGAAGCAGTCGACATCAGAGGAAAGAGGCGCACATTGACGATAGTGTTTACGATTGTGATTTAGTGATTTGAATTTCATATTTCCGTTGTTGGATTTTGGTATTTTGAGAATTTTGTTCTACGATTGGTATTTCTTGGGTGAACATTCATTACATTCTATTCGTGTTTCATAAATCAGTTGTATTGATGTCGTTTTGTACATAACCAGTGCGCTCGATGTTTTAATACATTTTGAGATTTTGATTTGATTTCGTGCATATGGGTTACACATGATTTTGACATATACTTCGACCTAGTTTTCATGCACATTCGTACTGTGATTTCGATTTTGATATCCAGTGTATATTTTCGTGCACCATGTGCACCTGATTGAGATTCTTGCGCACACTTGGCGCACTTGATGCAATTTTGTGCACACCAGATGCACTAAATCGGGGTTTTGTGCAGATTAAATGCACCTGATATTGTATCGTGCACGCCCGTTGCACTTGACAGATGTTTTTGGTGCACACCTGTTGCACTCAGTTTTGTTTCTGTGCGTATTCGTGGTATCTGTATTTGGTTTCGATTTCAGTGCGCACCGGACGCACATGATATTTTTATGATGTGATTGGGATTGATTTCAGTTTAAGCAGTATGTTTTTATAACCATAACTATTGATTTGGTAACCAGGCGGGACGTGTATGTTAAATAAAAGATATATATATATATATATATATATATAGCTTGTTTTTAAAAAATAAACGTCCGCTACTTATGCTGTGACACGTGCATCGCACGGCGATTTTCAAGAGGGTTTTTGTATGCTTCTTTATTAAGATGTTTAGACGATTTTACTACGATGCGCACTATATATAAGTTATAGATTTGATCTATATTATGTTGGTTTTCGTATTGGGCTTGGATATTCTATTTTCACCAAAACTCCGATGATTGTGTTATGTTTGACGGAGTTTTGATTTTGAGTTATGTACTTGTTTTTCATGCGCTTGTATCGTTCTAAAAACGTGTTTTATGTATTGTTGATTTCGGAGCCCCGACGATTTGAGTGTTTTGCTAAATGTTTTAGTAATTGAAGGGGGAGTTTTAATTTAAATTCGGGGACCAAATTTCTTTAAGGGGGGAAGATTGTAACGTTTTGAAAATCGTTTTGGTGAAATTTCGGAAAATCGGTAAAATAAGAGGGTTTTCTGTAAAAAGTCAAAATACAAAATCTTTATTTTAAAATTAAATATACATATTCTAGCTATGTAATTGCTAGTATTTGGTGTTTATTGAGCCACTGGTGAAATTTCAAAATTTCTAAAATTTTTTCCGAAATTAATTATTTTAATATTATTTTAAGCCGTCACTAATACATTTAATTAGGGAAAATTACAAACTGGAATGAGTTGAAACAAATTTTGTGCATCATAACACATTAAACAAAATTTTAACATGTAGTTTTTGAATTGAAATGGAGTTGTTAACCGGTGTTAGAAAATATCGTAGAAAAAGGCTTTTTTCGGTGAAATTAGTGTAAATGGAAGCGGGGTACAACTTTTATCTTTTTTTCCTCACCCAAACAAAACCCACACTCTCTTTTACTCCCTCTCCCCCATTGGGCCGGCCTTGGCAGCCCCCTCTCACTTGATTCTACAAGTGGCTTCTAGAATTAGGTTAAATGGAAAAAATGGAAAGAAAATGCATAAAATATGAAAAGACATAAAGAAGGAAATTAAAGAGAGAACCTTCTACACTTCTCCACACACTCATCCCCTCACTTTCCTCCCTCCAATTTCTGGCCAAAACCAGGTCCCCCCCCCCCCCCCCCCGCCTCTACACAATTTCCATTTCAATTTTCTTCAAAAAACCCTCCAAAATCCATCAAAAATCAACATATATTAGCACAATTCATCACTAAACCCTATCCAATTTTCTTTGCTCCTATTTAACTTGGATTTTGAAGGCAAGAGATCCATCTTGGAGATCATGAAGCAAGGGTGATCTCAAATTTTTATGGTATAAATTCTAAACCCATATTTATTTGTTGTTAATTATTGCAACCCAATCAAATTAAAACATTTAATTATGGTTTTGATTCAAGATTTAAATTTCTAGAATATGGTTATTAAATTATTATTAGGGTTTTGATTCTTTGGTGTTGATCTAAAATAGTAGTTTAACCTATTAGAAAATGTTAAATTTAATCTAGTAGCAATTTGCTAGTTATTGCATTTAAATTGTTTAATTAGGTTATTTTTGTAAACTAGATTTTTTTCAAAACACGTAAATAAGTTAGATAAAATTAGAATTAGGGTTTTTATTATTAGATTGTGGTATTAGTGTGTATATTAACATGTTAAATGAGCGTGAAGCATAATCTAGTTGCAATCGCTAGCTTTCACTTTAAAAATTGTCACAATATTGCTATTTTATTAAACTAGGTTTTGAAAATTTATTTAAAATATGGGATTAAAAATAAAGTTAGGGTTTTAAAACATCCTTAATGTTTCAAGGAGTGGTTTAACGATTTAAGTTATGCAAAATCAAGTTTGGAAGTGAAATTGTGAAGTTTTGCTTAAAAATACCGAAATCGGGCAAGTTTACAAACTAGAATTTCAATTTAATACAAATTAGGGTGTTAAAAATATAGTAATGGTTTATATAATCTAGTTATGCTATTTAATGAGTATTATGACCATTAATTTCATTTAAACGTCAAGTTTTGAAGTAAACTGGTAAATTGACGTTTTCTAGGTTTTTACGAAATCGGACGATTTGATCGATTTTAAGTTTTCGATGATTTAAACCAAGTTTTATATTATAAGTAATGGGTCTTGAAACTACGAGTTGTTTATTAGTTTTTATCTCGATCAATCGGCGTTTGTACGCCGATATCGAGCGATATTTGGTTCTTTTGCGTGAGTGGGACATAGGTTTTAACCTATGCGCGTTCCGTACGTCGTTTTGATTTTGTCCGTGATTCAGTTTACGATACTATATATGTTTGCGTATAGGTACCCCTCACGTGGACTGCGGACGATGAAGAAGAGGATGGCGACACCGTCTTCGGCAGACAAGGACCAGGTGAGTAGATGTATATCTACGGGGGGAAGTTGGGTGGATGGCGTTTAGCACCCCCGCAAACGTAGAATAGGAATAGTACTTATTGTCATTAGGAAACCAGACGTGACCTTAGATTCTTGATGAGTAAGATCCTAGTAATGACCCTAGGTTGGACTAGACTGATTTAGAAAGACCATACCAGAGGATGAATACCTTGGAAGAGATTCGTAGGTTTCAGGTAGACACACACACACGCACACACAGAGACTTGACTTGGTGTATATGTGTATGTGTATATATGTATAGGACTATGTATAGGTATATATATACACAACATGTATATGTGATATAAGGATGTGATATGATACATGGGGATGAAACAATATAACCGGGTTTGATGCCGTGATCTCTTGGTTATACAGTCGTGTTATGATGTTAGCAGATCATTAGAAAATGAGATAATGGATTTGTATACATAAACAATAATAGGTGGTGATGATATTGAGGTACATGAGACTCTTAAATAGAACCCGGACTGTAACCTGTGACTGAATCACGATATGATATATAGGTGATTGATTACGATATCATATAAGTGTGACTTGATTACGATATGATAAGAGTGTGACTTAATCAAGATATGTTATATATGACATGAAATTTCTGAGGATAAATTGACGATGTACATTTATGCTGGCAATGATATATGATTGATGTATGCGATTACTGTACAGTACCTTGATCATGACATTATTGATGATGATATTATACGAATGATGATGTACGTAGGTGATACTTGACCCGTACCCTAATTTTGGGATGCCGTATGATGGATTTTATCGTACGAGGTATAGATGTGATGATTGATCTGCACTCTTGATTCGAGGAAGCCGTACTACGTACGTGATGTTATTGAGGCTGGATCGCCGACTATTAGAGATATGGACTCAGACCTTAGGTGGACTCTTATTTCTTACCGACTAGTTTCTTAGGTTTAGTTCCTTAGGGGGTTAGATGGACACTAGTTTAGGCTCGAGTCTTATAGTTGTAGTTAGACTTGTATATTACAATGAGTGGTTATTACACATCCATCTTTACATTCAGATCGTAATAATCATGTTGCATGTTCATACATATATTTTTCTATAATCAGTATGAAACTCTGCCTGTTAGGACACCAGCACCATTACCAATGATGCGCATATTCCACGCACACTTATTGCCGGCTCACACACATCATCATCGGTAATGGCCATATCACGTACACTTTAGAACATATTACCTTTTATTGATAGAATTAGCTAGAGGCTAGATCAATAGAATATTGTGATTTCTCTCAGGTGTTAATCTAGACATTGCATTTATTACTTAGACATTTCATGCATTCACATTTTCATGTTATCATGCAGTATTGTAAGGCTTATGCCGACACTTATCTTTTACTTACTCATGATTTTGGGATTTTGGATTTCTATGAGTTTTCTGGATTTTGGGGAAAACCGCAATAATATATATAAAAACTTCTCTCTCTCCTCCTCTCTTTTTAAAATATAAGTTGCGGTTTTCTCGTGATATATGTGTCGTCCACCATGAGATTTCATGTTTTCTGTTGGATTTCGAGACCCGATTCGAGGAGTGGATGAACCGTCTCGGGTACATGGTGGACCTGGTATGGTACCCCGGGGCAAGAAAATCGAGTTGTAGACGATGAGCCTGGCAGGGGAAGACTACCTACCGGTGATGTCTGGCGCGGCAGATATCCGGAGGATACCGACCGTTGTCGTGAGATTTGATGATATGGGTCGATCCGGACTGACGGAGCCCGAGATATTGAGATTATGAGATATTGAGACTATGCGGTATTGAGACTTGAGATTTATATGTTTTATGTCGATGCTTGACACGGATTTCCATGGATTTCATCGATGATATTCAGATTTCTATACAAATTACCATGATAAAAGTTAAAGACTTCTTATACAGATGTATCCAGATTTCAGGATTGATTGTTTTACATTCATGGTGCATGCATACTCATTCACATGACATATTATTATTGAGGCACGGAGCATTTGCACTTACACGTAGTTTATTACCATGTCTTTACTTGATGACTAGTTGTATATTAGTATATTATTATGACCACGGGTTAGGGGTATCATGCAGGTTATGAAATACAATTTTAAAATATTTTCTGTGATCTAAAATGTTATATGATAAAAGATGCGATACTAGATAAAATACCAGTATGTACTAAACATAAGATGCACGTGTCCATGCAACAAGTCAAGATAATCTATAAATAAGAATCAAACAGGTTCAGGCGAGCGGGTCGGGTCGAATGCAATGTAAAGTGTAAAATACCATTCACACCCTCAATACGATAAATCAAGAATATCACGAATAAAGAAATACGAGAACTGGAATTGGTATAAATGAACTCGGGTGTTACATTATACCCAACTACAAAAAGAATTTCGCCCTCGAAATTCCAAGAACAAGAAAGGATAAACAATCAACACACTACAAGAATAGATATGGAAACTTCCGTCGGATTTCATCTTCTCGTTCCCAAGTTGATCCTCCATGCTAGTGATTTCCCCAAGAAACAAGTACAAGAAGGATAACTTTGTTCTTAAGAACCTTTCCCTTTCGATCCACAATCGACATCGGTCGTTCCTCAAAAGTCAAATATTCACGTACGGTTAGCTCCGATTGATTCAACACATGTGTTTCATATCGAACATACCTACGGAGTTGAGGTATGTAAAACATGTCATGAACATTTGCCAAGGGTTGCGGTAACGCCAAACGATACGCCACTTCTCCAATACGCTCCAAAATCTCAGAGGTCCAACGAATCGAGGACTAAACTTTCCTCGACTTCCGAAACAAATCACCCTCTAGTGGGTGATATCTTCAAGAATACAAGATCACCAACAGCGAACTCTAGAGCTCTTCTTGATGTAACTGCCCAACTCTTTTGTCGGTCTTGTGCTGCTTTTATATGATTCCGGATAGTATTAACCTTCTCAACTGTCTGCACAACCAAATCTGGTCCCAACAATCTTCGTTCACCAATATCGTCCCAACAAACAGGTGAACGACACTTGCGACCATATAAAGCCTCGAATGGAGCCATCTGAATAGTCGCCTGAAAACTGTCATTGTAAGAAAACTCCACTAAGTGTAGATGATCCTCCCATGAACCCTTAAAGTCTAACATGCAAGCTCTCAACATATCTTCAAGAGTTTGGATCGTTCTCTCCGACTGGCCATCTGTCTGAAGATGATAGGCTGTGCTAAACTTCAATCGATTCTCCAAACTTTCCTGTAAGCTCCTCCAAAAGTGTGATAAGAAGCGGGTGTCACGGTCGGACACGATGCTCACCGGTACTCCATGAAATCTTACAATTTTCTGTATGTACCGTTCTGCCAAAACTTCTGTTGATTGACCAACTCGAAATGGGATGAAATGAGCTGCCCTGGTCAATCGATCAACAATCACCCAAACTGCATTGTTGCCTTTTGGACTCCGCTGTAGAGCCGTCACGAAATCCATGGTTATATGTTCCCACTTCCATTGAGGAATCGGAAGTGGTTGCAATAAACCAGTAACCCTTTGATATTCAGCCTTAACTTGCTGACACACCAAGCACTTTGCTACAAAGCGAGCAATCTCCCGTTTCATACCTTCCCACCAGAAATGTTGTCGTATATCTCGGTACATCTAAGTGCCTCCTGAATGTACGGAATATGCTGAGCTGTGCGCCTCCTTCATAAGTCCTTCGTGAATGTTTCCTTTTGGCACACACAAACGACTACCATAACGCAATAAACCATCTTCAAGGATCAGTAAGTCTGTTCGAAGTACAGCTTCAACCTATTCTCGAAACTTTTGCAATCTAGGGTCCTGCGACTGCGCTGCTTTACTATTCTCGATCAACGACGACTGTACTTGCAGCTTCATCAACTGTTTTGAAGAACGCGGTAGCACGATCTCCAACTCAAATCTCCGAAAATCTTCGATAAGCTCCTTCTGTGCAGTCAACATCCGAATTGCTGGCAACCGACTAAGCATATCCGGTCACAACATTAACTTTCCCCGGATGGTTCTTAAGATCAAGATCGTAGTCAGCCATCAGCTCCAATTATCTACGCTGTCTCATAATTAGCTCCTTCTGAGTGAACACGTACTTTAGGCTTTTGTGATCGGTGAATACTTCGACCCTTTCGCCCAATAAGTAGTGTCTCCAAATCTTTAAAGCGAAAATCACAGCTGCTAGCTCCAAGTCATGAGTTGGATAATTCTTCTCATGGGTCTTCAACTGTCTCGATGCGTAAGCTATAACCTTCCCATGCTGTATCAAAACACATTCCAAACCTTTCCCAGATGCGTCGCTGTGAATCACCAATACTCTGGAACTGTCTGGCACGGTCAAAATAGGAGCGGTTATTAACCTTGGCTTCAACTCCTCAAAAGATGACGCATACTTATCCGTCCACACAAATGGTATTTCCTTACGCGTAAGCTTGGTCAAAGGCTCAGCCAAACGAGAAAAATTCTTCACGAACCTTCTATAATACCCGGCAAGTCCAAGAAAGCTTCGTATCCGCAACATTCTTCGGAATCGGCCAATCTCGAACTGCTGTAATCTTTCGGGATCAACTTCGATTCCATCTCCATCCACAATGTGCCCCAAAAATTCACTTCTTCAAGCCAAAACTCGCACTTGCTCATCTTTGCATACAATTTTCTTGCCTCAATGTCTGCAATGCGATCTTCAAATGTTCTGCATGCTCTTCAATACTCTTCGAGTAGACCAGAATATCATCAATGAACACCACTGTAAACTGGTCCAAGAATGTTGAAAAGATTCGGTTCATCAAGTCCATAAATATCGCCGGTGCATTCGTTACTCCGAAGGGCACCACTAAATACTCGTAATGTCCATACCGAATTCGGAACGCAGTCTTGCAAATATCTTCTGGTTTAACTCGGACCTATTGATTTCCGGATCGCAAATCCAGTTTCGAGAATACCCTCGCACCACTAAGCTGCTCGAAAAATTCGCCAATGCCAGGGATCGGGTACTTGTTCTTAATTGTCACCCGGTTTAATTCTCGATAATTGATGCACATCCTCCTTGTGACATCATCTTCTTTACTAGAAGAACCGGAGCTCCCCAAGGTGAGTTACTGTTGCGAATCCAACCTTTCTCAAGTAATTCGATAACCTGCTTCTTGACTTCTTCCAACTCCACTGGTGCCATTGGGTAGTACGCCTTTGAGATTGGCGCTGCACCAGGAACAAGATCAATCACAAACTCCACATCTCGTTTTGGCGATAAACCCGAGATGTCATCGAACACGTCCATGAACTCTCGAACTATAGCCGGCGCTTCTTCCTTATCAACTTCCATTGATGAAAGAACATTGTTTGTCGGCCTAGCCCTAAACTCGACTGGCCCGACAGAACCGCTTCCTCCAGCAAAACAAACTCTGAATGTCCGGGAATCTGGAAAATCACTTCCTTTGTCCTACAATCAAGGTGAGCGTGGACAGTGCCGAGAAAATCCATTCCCAAGACAACAACAAACAAAGGGATGCACCAGAATTGAATAATTCTAATGTGGGAAAGACATGAACAAGTAGGATGCTTGAAACGATTTCACCTGAAGCCAAACACTGATGAAGATAAGCAACGTAAACAGGATTCAAGCTTATGATAAAACATGAACTGGAAAGCAAGAGAAACAAGGAAATATAACGACCATGGAACAAGGAAGTGAATCAAGACCAGGACTCCAAGTTACTTAAATAGAGTACCATATTGTAACCATGCTGCAGTTCATAGTTACAATCACATAACTCCACTCAAGTCGCCCAAATCCTAGTATCAGAATCAAGGAACAAGGAGAAACAATAGGGAACCACAAAGGTTTCAAGTCGAGATGCAAAGTGGTTTGCATATCGTCAAGGAAAAGGATAAGAGAAAGATATGATTTAAGAATCACAATAACAAGGTGGCAGGACATGTTCCTAATAACGAGTATTCTGATTCATGTATTGGGTCCAATACCCAAATACAAAAGAATTAAACTTGATTAACCTATAACCTGGCTCTGATACCAAACAAACCATGTCACGCCCCGCTTTCCAGAATGCGCTAAGATAGGCACGTGACATAGCCAACTATGCTACCTGTGGATAGGAAAAATCCTTCCACAGTCACATTACGGCTGTAGAGATATCAAGAACAGGAAAGTAAACTAAACTATCTAGTACATGTCCATAAGACAGAATAAACGAGTCAAGAAATAATAATATGCAGAAGCAAAAGATCCAATAAATAAAACACCTGGAAAGTAAAACTGGATACCAACAGGATCCTCACCGCTCGGTCTAACAGCGGCAATGCTCCTGATCAGTCTGCAACAAAGGTAGAGGATCTGGGCCATGCAAAACCCAGACGTCAGCGCGTCATAACATCAAGCAATAATATATAAACAGGGTAGCAAGACGTGCAAGTATGATCATAAAGGTAAAGCAGGTGTAACAACAATATAAATCAGGGCAGTGAAAGGTAGTGTGCAGTGAGTAATCTAAACTGGTCTATTGGGTTAACTACTCTCAAGTCTTTGAAATCAATTTGATGAATCATCGATGTAACTCAATAGTATTCCGTGCGTGCCCAGGATCATGGTCTATGACTCTCGGGCTGAACCCGAAACGTGCCGCAAGGCAGTAAAGGGTGGTAGGTAATGACGAGTGATGTCAGTAGCATCACTCCGGGGCTGGCCTAGCCTGTAAGACTGATCAGAAAAGGTATAGAACTATCGAGTTACAAGTCAGGTTTCATCATTGATTTCCCCATACCCCTAAATTATATGTGCTCAAGTCAGGTATTAAATAATCTGGGCCAATGCCAACACAGGATCAGGCAGGTACAGCTTTGTCTGGATAGACAACAGGAAATGTCCGTAATGGACAATAGGTCAGGTTTGTTGGCATTAGTCACGAGATCAGGTAACAGGTAAAGCCATGGTACATCAGGTCAAGTCAGGTAGTATATAGGTATCATGTCATGTCGAGAGGTGCACGGTACCATGTCGTGTCAAGTAGTAGGTGTAACAAGTCATGTCAGGGGTGCACAAAATGTCATGTGGGTGCTCATAATCAAACTAACATAAACATGGGTATACAAAACAAGCATGGGTACTAATAGAACAATAAACTGGAACCTTGTAATGTGAGATGCAATCAGGTACAGATTAAGGTGTATAGATATACATTTATGATTAGGGTTAAGATTAGAGTTCCAATACTAATTAAACTACAATTTATCAAATGTGGAATGTCAAAATTATAATATAATATGTTCAAGTGATCTATGGATGCAATAATATGTATACTAGACGAGATGAATGCAAATGGGTGTTTGACCAGTGATAAACTATTTAAAAAGTACTATGGGCTAAGTAAATATAATAGCATGTAGCAAGTTTTACTTGCCTCAGAACAAAGATCGATATGCAGGCGGCCTGGTGCGACATGACACGATACGGTGTGTGAAATGACACGACACGGTACTGGGTCTAGTCGCGATCTAGTGCATGGTCTGGTCGCGATCTGGACACGATCTGGTGGTGGTCTGGTCACGATCTGGAGACGATCTGGTGCATGGTCTGTTCGCGATCTGGACACGATCTGGTGGTGGTCTGGTCGCGATCTGGAGACGATCTGGTGCATGGTCTGGTCGCGATCTGGACACGATCTGGTGGTGGTCTGGTCGCGATCTGGTGGTGGTCTGGTCGCAACACGGTCGTGATATGGAAGTGGTGATGGTATGATTTTGGTATTGTAGTGGTACTGTGGTAATGGTATGGTTCGTCCGGATCGTCGGCGGCGGCATGGCTCGGGCGATGACCAGAAAACCAAGAATGTAGAAAAGAAAAGAGAAGAAAAAGAAGAAGGTGGTATATGGTTTGGTGTTTGGTGCTCTGGAGTTGTAGGAGTTGCAGGGAAAGGAGAAGGGGACGACGACGACGAGGGGTCGTCGGCGTGAGGGTGTGCGGCGATAGTTTTCCGGTAAGGGGCAGCTAGGGGTTATGCCCGGTTGTGAGGTGAAGCTGAGGGTTTTGGGAAGAAGGAAAGAGGAGAGGAGACGAGGGCGAGGTGGTGGTGATGCAGGGACGGTCGCCGGCGACGAAGAGGTTTGGCGGCGACAAGGAGGTGGCGGTGGAAGTGGGTGTGCAGGCCCGGGGAAAGAGAGAGAGTGGGTTCTGGGGTTGAGAAGAAGGTTGAGGTGGTGGTCGAGAAGGGAGGCCGACAAGAATGGTCGGCGATGAGGGTGCCGGCAACGGCGACGCAGGCGAGGGCACGGGCTGTAGGTGACGGGTATAGGTCGCAGGTTTGTGGGTTTGGCCGGAGTTGGGTCGTTGGGGACGAGGGCGATGAGGAGAGGTGAGGAGATGGTCGAGGGTGAGGTTGGGACCGACGAGGATGGTCGGCGGCGGTGGAGGCGACGAGCGCGGGTTAGGGTTAGGGTTTTCGTTGCGATTCGAAGGAGGGAGAAGAGACGTGTAGGGTAGAAGGAAAATTAATATATAAATATTAAATATTAAATAGAAAGAGAGAGAGAGAGAGGCTGTTGAGAATTGTTAGGATCTTAATATAAAAATATTTATATAAAGTGAGAGAGAGAGAACTGTGAGATTAGATTTTAAGTTAAAATATATATTTTTTAGTTAAAGAAACTTTAGAAGGAAATAAAGATTATAATATTATAATATTAGTCCGTTTTGAGATTTTGGCAAATACAAACTTACTTCAAAACATACCCGGGTCGGGTCTAAAAATTCAGATTTAAAATATGAAAAATATATGCGACTTCCAAATTTCAAAATGAGATCCCAGTTAAAAAAAATGCATACCCCTAATAATGGATGCACGTACGTGCGCGTAACCATCCAAACACGTCCGTTTCACTGAACGGGACGAGAACAAAATGTGCGGATGCTACCACGGGTTAGGGGTATCATGCAGCTTATGAAATGCAATTTTAAATTATTTTCTGTGACCTAAAATGTTATATGATAAAAGATGCGATACTAGATAAAATACCAGTATGTACTAAACATGAGATGCACGTGTCCATACAACAAGTCAAGATAATCTATAAATAAGAATCAAACAGGTTCAAGCGAGCGGGTCGGGTCGAATGCAATGTAAAGTGTAAAATACCATTCACACTCTCAATACGATAAATCAAGAATATCATGAATAAAGAAATACGAGAACTGGAATTGGTATAAATGAACTCGGGTGTTACAATTTCTTTTATTCTTTTTTGTTCATCACAGGCACTCACGTGGGAGCACGTGATCGGCAGTTATCATGTTGGGTTCTAATCCTCTTACATGCAAGGAGATCCTGAGTTCCGAGGCTTTCAAGCCCATTGTTTTATGAGAATGGGATCCTTAAGACTTAGTTTTTCTCTTAGATTTGAAATCTGTATAACAGAATCTCCCTGATGAGAATTAAATTCTCAACTCGTGAGGAGATCCGCTTCTGCAGATCTTTGCCATAAGAGAGAACTAAGTTCTCATATGAAGGGTTAAACCCTTGTTTCATCAGAGGAATTAAATTCCTATATACTTTTTGGGAGAATTAAATTCTCTGAATTTAGATCTCTCTCTAGGTTTTGGATCTGTATGGCAAAATCCTCCCGATGTGAATTAAATTCTCAACTTGTGGGGAGATCTGCTTCTGCAGATCTTAACCAGAGGAAGAACTAAGTTCTTTTTGGAAGAGTTAAACTCTTATGGAGGTGAAAAAGAGATGAGATATTCTCTGTATTTTTTTCTTCTCTTACCTAGAGTTTCTTTTTTCTCCTTTTCTCTCTGGGGAATTAAATTCTCTTTTCTTTTCAGCTGTCCAAGGGTTTCTCTCTCTTTTTTTCTCTTTTCTTCTTTTTTCTCTGTCTCTCCTCCCCTCCCTTTTTTTTTCTTTACTCTTATTTATAGGAGAAAGAAGGGAATCAATTTGTTTAGCAAATCTCTTGTTGAAAGATTTTTATTGATTTTCTAATCAACCAACATGATCTTTTTGATCACTTGGTGAATTTTGTTCACCGCTGGATTTTTAATCCAAGAACTTCTGTTTTACAGAAGATATTTTTTTTGTCGTTCTTAACAAATTTAGGAAGATATTTCCTTGCACAGAATTTCTATGTAGATTGGTGATTTTTAATCACCATTGGATCTTTAATCCAACGGCGCTCTGTTTTACAGAGCGTAATCTTTATTGTTTAGAAAGATCCAAGGAAGTAGTTTCCAAATAAGGTTTTTAATCCATTTTAATTAGAATTTATTTTTATTAGTCCATAAGGCATAGGAGTCTATCACGTGTAGCACGTGACCCCATCAAATTAAGCCGATCCAAGGGTGTCACGTGTTATCACTTGAGTTTCTTTTTGTCCCACTTGTTTGTTGTATTCAGGCGCCTGTATTCTTTGCATATAGGGATCACGTATCTGCACGTGAGGTTCAGTTTTGGCTTAGTTTTGTTAAGCGAAGCGCCTATCACGTGTGGGCATGTGATGCTCCCCTTCGGGACTTTCTCCGTTGCTCTATTTATTTATTTATTTTCCGTAAGGGAACAAATGACCCCACAGCGTTGTTCTCACGTGGTTTACACGTGAGTGCAACGCTGTCACTTTAACGGCCGTTGGATTGTCTAGGGGAACGGGAAGATGAACCGCCCTAGTCATGTCTTATAAATGTAAGGGTTTGATTCCTTAGACAGCCATTGTTTCTTCATCTCCTTCCTTTTTAATTTTCTTTTGAGAATTTAATTCTCTTCCTCAGAGCTTAGTTCTCTGCCATTACAAATCCAGTGTTAAACTCTGTCAAAAGAAACCATTTTTCAGGTAACGCTTTGTGCATCAAAAAACTTTTCTTCATTGAGAAAGCCTCTGGATTTTAAATCCACTATGAGAGCTTTGCTCTCCTCAGAAACCCATCTTCCAAAGATGTGATCTTTGAGCAATAACTTCCATATCTCGAACGTTTCCCTTTGATTTTGAGGATTCATGGGATTTTTGTTTCTTATGTATTTTTATGAATTCTTGGAATTTAATTCCATTACATAAAGGAATTTAATTCCTCCGGCTAAGAGCTTAGCTCTGAAAGATCAATGGGACCCTTCGGGAATTTTATTCCCTGGTGTTCTTGAAAATCTTTTCATAGGGTTTTACCCTTATTCGCACAGATTTGAATTTTGTTGCTAGCTTAACAGAACTTGTCTTCCTAAGAATTTGTTTGAATCCAAATGCTTGTTTAATAAGGGTCTTCTTTTATTCTCGTAATGATTCCCTTGTCGCATCATTGGTGAGCCGCCATATTGATTTTGAGGGGTCCGTGTGTCTTGTAGGCAATGGTCCCGCAAAGCAGACATTTTGTCGTCTTCTTTTGTTACCATACATATATACATATATATGTGTGTGTGTGGGGCTTCACTAATGGTCTTTTCCTTTTCCCTGTTTCAGGACCAATGGCTTCTCTCCCTTACTTCCCTTTTACTCGCTCAGATGCTACTTTCCGCAATCGCCATCAGACGAAGAAGCAATGGCGATGATTTGAGCCCATGACAAAGACTGTACTAATTTGCTTTTATGAGGTACTTGGTATAGGCATATCATTCGGGGCCGCTGCAGCTTTCTTTGCGAGGTGCCAACAGAGCCTCTTTACCCAGTCTTGCCGATGGAGCGTCCACAGACTGCCTTTGCAGTGGAGGTGATGGATTGGACTCCTACAGGCGGCTTGAGTTGTCGACAGTTGGGATACCAAACTAGCCTTTGCCAGCCATAGACATCTTGGGGCGTCGTATTTGCCAAGGTGAAGCCCAGCCCTGGGGACAAGTCTATAAGATGGGCTTACCCCTCGCCATCCAACAGGCTATCTTCTCTGGGCTCTCTATATCTTGTCCTCTCATCGTGCGCTACTGTAGAAGGTCGGGCTTTATCAGGCGGTGTACGCGTCTCTCTTTCATTATCAGTCTCCCTATGTCTGGTGGGTTAAAACTTTCCTAAATCAATGGAATCTCCCCACCAACACTTTCTTGCTAGGGGATTGCGAGGTCTCGATTTCTCTGGAAGAGTTTCGCGAGATCTCTGGATTGCCGATCAGGGGGGAGCACTATGAAGAATTGCTGCCTCCCGATGAGTATGCATTCACGACTGTGCCTGCTATGCTTGACGGCTTATCGACCGAAAATGCCGTCCGTCATAAGTATTCAAGTCTAATCAAGACTCTGGATATTTTCGAGAAGCTGTTCGCAGAGTCAGAGGGACAGAGCGTCACTTTTAAGAGTTTTATCGCCTGCTTCCTCCGTGAAGATGTCCTATCAAAGGAAGCTCCGAAATTTGCGAATATTAACGACCCCTTTGGGTTTGGGTTGAATAAGCTGCCAGCCAAAGAAAAGGATTTACCACAGTTTTACATCCCGATCATGCCGGCCGTCTCCTTAGATTCAATTGCGGCTCCCGGCATAGACGAGGAGACCTTCTTCGTTGGTTTTATCAGCCTTTGGCTCAACTGGTTTGCCATTCCAACGCATCGACGCTTCATGAGAGCCTCTGTCATCTATCCCGCTCATCGTATAGCCGAAGGGGCACGGTTGACTGTTGGCATTGCAAGGTTATCACACTTATACCATGGGCTGAGCACTGCGGCCAATACCTCGACCCCGGGTGTGGATGTGGTGAGTTTCTCCCTTCATTATTTTACATCATGGATTGATATGCACGTGTTAGGGGTATTTGCTGCGCACCAGAGACTGGATTTCTATAATGCTTACACCTTCCCGCGGCTCATGAGGTTGATGGATGCTTCTGCTCCTGATCCGACTCAGCTAGTGGCTCTTCGTGTTTTGCTTAACCCGTATGCTAATGAAGGCGGGATGGTATTCAATGACCGAGTCCTCTCTGCTCCTTCGGGACCTATTCAACAGCTGTTCGATTTATCGAAAGGGGGGAACCATCCTTGAAGCCTAAGGAAGCCATGCACTTGTATTCGATTAGGCCGGGTTATTTAGTGTTTCGTCGAAATGATACTGTTCTTTTTATGCTGTATAATCCGCACCGCTTTGCCCGGCAATTGGGTTATAACCAGGGTGTTCCCTTCGAGGCATTCATGGTGGAGCCAAGCTCATCTTTGGGAGTTGTTCGTGACGCCACCCATCACTTCATACGGCTGAACACTGGCTCTTGCTTCACGATCCCCGAGGCCGACTACATTCCAAGGTGTGTGGAGGCTTTTACGGGTTGCTACCGCCACCGAGTTGGCCCCATCATTGCAGAGGAGAAGAGAATACTCTTCGGACATAGATCTCCCACCCCGACCCAGGTCATGGGAATTCCGTCGCGACCGCGGACAGTGGTTCGCCCTCCCTTGAAGGATACTGGTGCCTTACTTATCCCTGAGGCAATGGATGCGGACTTGATTCCTCCCACAGTTGGTATACCGATGTGCACTAAAGCTCAGGAAAGGGCTTCTGATAAGGCGCCATTAGTAGTTTCATCAGTTGCAGCATCATCAATGGTAGTGTCATCATCGGTAGCACCGCCAAAAGAGGATACTGGAGGCGAGGTCGGGCAGCGCCGTATCAAAGCACCAAAGGGGAAGAAAAGATCCTCCTCTAGTGTCAGCTCTGGCTCGAAAAGGAGGAAGAAGACGGCTACCGGTCTGCTCGACCTCTTGCTTGAACCTGAAGTTGTTGCTCAAGACGAACCCATATCCATGCAAGAGCCGGATGATGGTCTTCTTTTTCCGGGTTCATCTGCCGAGGAAGCCGCACAATTGGCTGAGGCTATAAGGCGTTCATAAGACGAAACTGAGAATGTGGGTGTCCTAAAGAAACCTTATCCTCCCGTCATATTCTACGAAGATCCCCTATCAATACGGCGAATATTTATAGGTCCCCTAGAACAGGGAAGAGAGATAGCCCTCAAGCAACCTATCTTAGCCGCTTCCGAAGATGAGCTGTCTTTGAAGACCGGTGGCCACGAATCTACATTTGAACCCCGACGAGCACACCTCCTCAGGAAGGAACGTCGGCTTGAAAAATCCATACTAAAGGCATCCTGGTGTATCGGTATGCATGTTTTCTGTATTTTTCCTTTGGCAAGTAATTTATAACGCTTTTTATGTCTTCTTATCTTTGTAAAACTTCGCAGGGACTTCAGCAGTGGCAGAGAATCTGAGCGCAAGTCGTGTCCTGACTGTGGACTCTGTAAATATCTCTGATGAGACACCAGTAGGTGCGGGGGAGTTCGTTACAGCTGCTATTCCTGCCGCGGAGCTTCCTTTGGTGGCCTTTGTTCCCCCAGTGTCCGTCCTCCCGGAAGAGGTACCCTTACCGGCCTTAGATTTAATGGACCTTTCCTGTGATGGCCTGGAGATTGTGAATCAGGTAATTTATACTGCCGTCCCTTTATTGGAGCCTGAAGTGGCGGCCGTTGCCTCTCAACTGGAAGCTGTCACACCAGCAAATGTCTCCGGTGATGTTCCTGAGGGAATGGAGGAGGCTGCCGAAACTGCTATCCCTCCGGCTCAAGACGGGAAGAGTATCAAGGGTAGTCTTCTTATTTTGCTTTAATGATCTCTCTATTATCTGACTCTTTATGTCTTTTCAGAATTGCGAGGATTGGCGGCGTCCATCATGAATTTATCTCCCAGAAGTTCTTTCAGCTTCTGCTCAAGATGGCCGCCCCATAGGCAATATCCCCGCAAAGCATCGTCCTCTCTTCTGGGCAAGGTTGGTGTTATTTGACCCCTTCATTGTATTATTATTATTTCGTATAATGATCCTGATATGTCTTCTGCAGTTCTGGAAGCTGATGACGAAGTTGAGATCCTCGACGGGCCTGGGGATTTGTCCAATGCTCCTTGCATGACCATGGGTAAGTAATATTTTGACGTCGCTCTATATATTCTTTGGGCGTAAATCTTATAGATTGTTCATGGATCTTGACAGCCTTGCCCACTCTTATCCAACTGGAGTCTCGCATCATTATGCCACTAGGCCCTTATGCCCTACGCGCATCTGAACGGATGGCGAAGCAAAGCCTTCACTCCTTGTCGGCTCTCATCGAAGATCTTCGTGCTGGTAGCTCGATCAAAGCCAAAGAATTTGCTTCCGAAGCCAACATTTCTCTGCCCTTTCTTGCCGCCCACCATGATGAAACATTGGTGCATGTCTGGGTCGAGTTTTGTCATTGAGTGGAGGCTTATTTACATGGTCTCGAGTGCACATGCCTTCCCTCTGAGGTTGTGGCTGCAAAGACGAGCTTGCGAGGGCTGATTGAACGGTGCGCCGCGAATCTACAATCATGTGAGAAGAGGCTTAATCGGAAATTCTCGGAGAGGGAACTGGCCTCGAATGCTTTGGGGGAACTTCAAGCTGAGCTCACTGCTAAGACCACCCGTGCGTACGAACTTTGGCGGGTGCTTCAAGAAGCTATCAGGGAAGTGGCCGCTCTTGACAAAGCCGTCATCTTTACCCGGGAGATGGTCGAAGCTCACAAAGTTGCTGAAAGGAGTTTGAGATTCGGCTCACTTCGTATCAGGCTCAACAGTCTCAGGCGGAGACCTGCCTCGTGGCAATAACCAAGCTTGAAGCCGAGGCCCAGCGGAAGAGCGATGAATTGAGGAGCTTATTGTTCCATCCGCCGGCTTAAAGAATTTTTGTAAAATTTTTCTTTTCTTGAATCCACTCCCGAATGAAAGGGTATTTTGTATTCACTTTGATTCTCTTTACGATATGTATCTTGTATTCACTTTGAATTCATGAATAAAAGATATATATTTTTTTATTTCATGCTTGCATGTAGCTCTGATGGATGTGGCCTATATATAGTTTATCTTGATCTTTTTGCAGGGTCGAGATGGCTTAAGCGACAGGGTTAGGATTTGCCACCTAAGACCTTTCAACTTTATGAGCCGTGAGGGTCTCATAAAGATTTTTCTCCCTATGAGTCGAGAGGATCTCATAGGTACAATTTCTACTTAGGGGTCGTGAGGACTCCTAAGTGCTTTTTCTTGTGAGAGTCATAAGGGATCTCACAAGAGAACTTTCTTTTTATGTTAGGTTTATGTGTTAATTTATTTCCGAGTCGAAGCATTGCTTTACGACAGGGAGATCATGGGTTGACGTATTTCCGAGACGAAGCATTGCACCGGTAGGGGGTGAGGAGTTGACATGTATCCGAATCGAAGCGTTGCTTTACGACAGGGAGGTCAGGGGTTGACATGTATCCGAGTCGAAGCATTGCTTGACGACAGGAGGTCAGGGGTTGACATGTATCCGAGTCGAAGCGTTGCTTGACGACAGGGAGGTGAGGGGTTGACATGTATCCGAATCAAAGCGTTGCTTGACGACAGGGAGGTCAGGGGTTGACATGTATCCGTGTCGAAGCGTTGCTTTACGACAGGGATGTCAGGGGTTGACATGTATCCGTATCGAAGCATTGCTTTACGACAGGGATGTCAGGGGTTGACATGTATCCGTGTCGAAGAGTTGCTTTACGACAAGGAGGTCAGGGGTTGACATGTATCCGTATCGAAGCGTTGCTTTACGACAAGGAGGTCAGGGGTTGACATGTATCCGAGTCGAAGCGTTGCTTTACGACAAGGAGGTCAGGGGTTGACATTATCCGAGTCGAAGCGTTGCTTTACGACAAGGAGGTCAGGGGTTGACATTATCCGAGTCGAAGCGTTGCTTTACGACAAGGAGGTCAGGGGTTGACAAGTATCCGAGTCGAAGCATTGCTTTACGACAAGAAGGTCAGGGGTTGACATATATCCGAGTTGAAGCGTTGCTTGACGACAAGAAAGTCATGGGTTGACATATATCCGAGTCGAAGCATTGCATGACGACAAGGAGGTCATGGGTTGACATATATCCGAGTCGAAGCGTTGCTTGATGACAGGGAGGTCAGGGGTTAACATGTATCCGTGTCGAAGCGTTGCTTTACGACAAGGAGGTCAGAGGTTGACACAAGGTTAAATATGCACCGTAGAGTCTTGGAATTAGGGACTTTGCCGTGGCTCCAATTGATGATGTCGCGTCTGTACTCTGTTGGCATGAGGAGGATCTTCTAGGCTGTAGAGGTGGTCATCAAGATTTGGAACTAAGGACTTTGCCATGGCTCCGCTTCGTTGCGACCTTGAGGTCGGTTGTTGACGTTGCGCCTGCATCATGTTGGAATTGAGAAGGAACGCCGTGTTGGTCTTCTGGTATGCAGATATTGCCGCTGAGACCTGATTCTCCCTTTGGTAGAGTTTGTTGGGACATGTGTTTCCTTTTCGTTTATGTCCCTGGATTGTATACAGAGGTCAGTATGGACTTACCTGCAGGGCAAAAGTTTTATTTCATATGTATTTTTTTGTTTTCTTTCCACGATGCTCTATCATTTCAGCTTTTATATCGTGAAAGTCGCGATTGCCCAATCATTTTGGCTATTTTTCGCGGTGCCCCATCATTTCGGCTATTTTTCTTTTTACTCGCTGCTTTTTATTGTGAGTTGCCCAATCATTTCGGCTATTTCATATGCATTTCTTTTACTTGCTGATTTTGTTGCAAGTATGGAACTTGGAACCTGATGCCAATCTTAACATCAGTATCGCTGCGACTGGAATATTGCCAAAAGTGAACCATCATTTGCCGTGAAAGGACTTGGAATTTGATACCGGTTTAGGCATCAGCATCGCTACCACTGGGACATTTCCAGAAGGGAATCATCATTTGCCTCTGTCGATTCGAACAAAGGTGGCTTAGCAAACAGGGTTAGGATCCTGTCGACTAAGGTTTTTGACTTCATGAGCCGTAAGGGTCTCATAAAGGTGTTTCTCCCTACGAGTCGTGAAGATCTCATAGGTGTATGTTCTCCTTAGAAGTCGTGGGGACCTCTAAGTGATGTGTTCTCTTGTAAGTTGTAAGGATCTTACAAGAGTGTTTTCTCCTTATAAGTCGAGAGGACTTATAAGGGCCGTTCACCAAATAAGGGGATTTCACGCCATCGGCGGAACTTGGTGGGGGAGACGTTTATTTGTGCCCGTGGATTGTATACAAGGGTCAACATTGAACCACTTGTAGGGCAAATTGGGGTGTATGATGGCTTAAGAACAGGTTTAGATCCCTATAGCTTAAGGCTTTTGATTCCTACGAACCGTGAGGGTCTCATAAGAGGGTTCTCCTTACGAGTCGTGAGGATCTCATAAGTGTAATTTCTCCTTAAGAATCGTGAGGATTCTTAAGTGTGTTGCTTTCTTGTGAGTCGTAAGGATCTCACGCAGTTATTTTCTCCTTACAAGATCGAGAAGACCTTGCAAGTGTCTTTTAACGAGATTGCGCCCTTTCGGGTTTTCACAAACTCGCCGGTAGCCCTACTGTTTTTACTTACGGAGCCCTTTCGGGTTTTCATCCGTGCCCATCTTGCTTATGGACGTACCTTTCTTTTTACGAGTCTACGCCCTTTCGGGTTTTCACAAACATCGCCGGTAGCCTTCCTGTTTTTACTCACGGAGCCCTTTCGGGTTTTCATCCGTGCCCATTTTGCCTACGGACGTACTGTTTTTTTACGCGTCAACCCAAGCATGCTGCGGGTTTGTAGTAGTTTAAAGACATTTCGATCAGTAGTTAGTTTTAGGACATTTTGGTCCGTTGTTAGTTTTAGGACAGCTCGGTCCGTCGTTAGCTTTAGGACGTTGCGGCCCGTCATTAGTTTTAGGACGTCTCGGTCTATTGTTAGTTTTAGGACATCTCGGTCCATTGTCTTGGAGGTGAGGTTTCGCTGGGCACTACTTATAGAGTTTGGACTCAGGAAGATAGCGAGCGGACATAGGCGTCGTCATCTATCATTAACCTAGTTCGTGACTCGTCAGGCGTAGTATTTTCAGGAACCGGCCGTTTATTGGCCGAAAGGGTCTTTCGCCGTGCATATCCATGAGCAAGTAAGCCCCACCTTGGTAGACTTTGTCTATGATGTACGGGCCCTTATAGTTTGGCTCGAATTTCCCTCGTTAGGCACGATTGGGGATCATAGGTCTCTTAACCACTAGCACGAGTTCGCTTTGGCGAAATATCTTCAGTCTAGTCAATCTTTCGTATGAGTGTGTCATTTTTGCTTTATATGCCTCCAAGTTTTGCTGCGCCATGAGCCGGGTTTCGTCAAGGGCGTCGAGCTCCTCGAGCCGAAGATGGGCATTCTCTTCATCTGTTAGCTCATAATGAACCGCCACTCATAGAGAGGATAGCTCTATCTCGAGGGGGAGTACCGCTTCAGTGCCGAATACCAATGCATACGGCGTTGTATTCGTGGCCGTTTTGAACGTGGTCCGATACGCCCAGAGAGCTTCATGCAGTCTCTCGTGCCAGTCCTTCTTACTTCGGGACACCATCTTCTTTATGATCTTCATCAAGGTCTTGTTGAAATCCTCAGCTAGACCATTAGCTCGGGGATTATAGACCGAAGAGTATCTCCAGTCTATATTATGCTGCTGTGCAAAGCGGCTGATTTTGTGACTTCTGTAGGCTGGCCCGTTATCAGAGAAAATCCATCGCGGGGTGCCGAACCGATAGATGACGCGTGTTTCAAAAAAATGGAGGATATTCTCTGTCTTCACTTCTCTTAGCAGGACTTCTTCTGCCTACTTAGAGAAGTAATCGGTTGTCGCCAATATGAACCGATGTCCTCTGGACGATGTTGGTTCTATGGGCCCAATTATGTCGGTTCCCCACATTTCGAACGGCCAGCTAGCCACTGTTGAGTGTAGCGGATTTGGATGCTGGTGAATGAAGTTTCCATGAATCTGGCACGAATGGCATTGCTTCGCGTATTCAATGCAGTCCTGAATCATCGTGGGCCAATAGTAGCCCATCCTTTTGATCTTCAGCTTCATTTTTAGCCCGGCTTGATGAGAACCGCAAAGTCCATCGTGGGCTTCTTGTATGACTCTCCTTGCTTCTTCTGGTCTCAGGCATCTTAGCCACAGAGAGTCGAACGATATCTTATACAGAGTATCGTTGACGAAGGCGAAAGCCAGAGCTCATTTCATGAGCTGATGTCTTGAGGATGCGTCTTCAGGTGTTTGACGGGATTTGAAGTAGTCTATAAAGACTTCTCTCCAATCTTTAGCCTTCTCTTGGTCCTCTATTTGTAAGGCTGTTTGCTTGGTCACTTCTTTTTCTTCAGATGACTTCAGAGATATTTCCGCTGGTGTAAGAACCCGACGGCTTTGCACAACGATCCTTACGTCATCGAGGTTTTCGTCACCCGGTTCTTTAGCGAGTTTAGCTAATGCATCCACTTTGCTATTTTCCGTACGTGATATGCTTTCCAGAACATAGGAAGGAATTTGAGTCAGTAATTGTTGTACTCTCTCGCCGTACTTTACCAACTCGGGCTTGCACGTTTGATAGTCGCCGTTTACTTGACTAACGACCAGCTGGGAGTCTCCGTATATGAGGAGGTTTTCTATTCCCATGTCAACAGCGATCTCAAGACCTACTATCAAAGCTTCATATTCGGCTTTATTGTTTGTCCCCAGCTCTATTAAGGAAAAGGCAAAGCGCATTATCCCTCCTTGTGGAGTCACAAATATAAGGCATATCCCAGATTTGATTATGGGGGAGCTGTGCTTTCGCTTCTTCATGGAAGATGCCTTATCGAAGTGGAGTTCCCATCGGGTATCACTCCTTCCTCTCTCCCTATCGATCGTGTCAAACGCGTGCTCGTCCGGCAATTCACAATTTAGGGGTGAATCGGTAGGTATCGGATACTCAGCGAGGAAGTCGGCGATGGCCTGGCCTTTCACTGCTTTGAGGGGTCGGTATGTTATCGAGAACTCTATCACCAGGAGGGCCCATTTAGCGAGCTGTCCTGTTAGTATGGCTCTTGACATCAAATATTTGAGAGGGTCCACTTTTGATATGAGGTGGACCTCATGCGCCAATGCATAGTGTCGAAGCTTCGTTATCGCGAAGATTAGCGCCAAGCAGTGTTTTTCGATGGGAGAGTAGTTGTTTTCTTCCCCCAGTAGAACTCGACTTAAATAGTAGAGGGCTCTCCCTTTCCCTTGGTTATTCTCCTATGCCCATAACGCGCCTAAAGAACTTTCAAGGGCTGTTGTGTACAGGATGAGGGGCTTTCCTTTGACTGGAGCGGTCAGTACTGGTGGATTCTATAGGTATTGCTTGATTTCATCCAGTGCGCTTTGGTATTTGCGATCCCAGACGAACGGGGTCCCCTTCTTCATTAAATAGCTATAGAGGCGGCATTTGCCGGACAGATTGGCTATGAACCGCCGGATATACGCGAGCTTTCCTTGGAGAGACCGCAATTGCTTGAGAGTCCTTGGAGCAGGCATTTCCATAATCGCCTTGATCTTCGATGGATCTATCTCGATGCTCCGGTGTCGTACGATGAATTCTAGAAATTTATGAGAGGAAACTCCGAACACGCATTTCAGAGGGTTCATCTTCAGGTTGCATTTACGAAGACGTTGGAACAGGATCTTCAGATGCTCCCAATGATCCTCGTACGACTTGCTTTTCACTACGAGGCCGTCGATGTAACATTCGACAATCTCATGTAGGAGGTCATCGAAGATCTTTGTCATGGCCTTCTGGTAGGTAGCGCCGGCATTCTTCAAACCGAAAAGCATCACTTTGTAGCAGAATATGCCCAGAGGAGTCCGGAAAGCGGTATGCTTCTGGTCTTCAGGATTCATCTTTATTTAATTGTACCCTGATGAGCCATCCATGAAGGAGAAGACTTCATGAGTGGACGTGTTGTCTATCATCAGCCCGGTAACTGATACGGAAAAGTCATCCTTCGGACAAGCTTTGTTGAGGTCCTGAAAGTCTACGCAGATATGCACCGTCCCATTCTTCTTCATCACTGGGACGATATTGGTGATCCAGTCAGGGTACTGAACTTCTTGGATGAAGCCAGAGTCGATTAACTTCTTGACTTCGGTTTTGATGCTCATTTCAAGTTCGAGCCGCATTCTTCTTGGTGCTTGCTTGACTGGCTTGACGTCCGGAGATATCGCCAATTTATGCATAGCTATCTCTGGATCTAGCCCCGGCATCTCGGAGTAGTTCCATGCGAAGCAGTCTTTATACTGCATAAGCACGTCTTTTAGCATAGCCACTTGTTTCTCAGACAGCAACTCACTGACGAACGTTGGCCGCAGGTCATTTGTCGTCCCCAAGTTGATTTTTCTCAGGTTGTCCGTAGTGGTGTGTATCCTGTCTTCTAACTCTTTTGGCACTGGTGGAAATTCTGAGATCAATTCCTCTTCATCCTCATTTTTGAAGCACTAGGAGAAGTCATCCATATTCTCGGGCACTCCTTCTTCTGACAGCATTATCATGTGATAGGTATGAGATCGTTTCCAAGACCGATGTTGATTTGGTTCTATTCTCGCTGTGTACGTGGCTTTCGATACATGCTTCTGTGGCGGGGTTACCCTCCAACTGCTGGATAGAGCGAACCTGCCTAGTTGATATTGGTCTTCAACCCAGTTTTTGAATGTGAATCAGTCTTCGAGAGGATGTCCTATCGCTCGGTGATAGAAGCAATAATTCGGATGAGAGAGCTCATCTGCTTGTTCGGGGTGTTTGGATTCCGGGAGTGTAATCATTTGATGTTTCATGACAAGATCGAATATCTTCCTTGTCTTGTCTTGGGGGAAAAAATATGCTCAACCCATCTTCTTTATAAGAGACGGATCCCGGCTGCTCAATTCTCAATCGCGTGGCTTCTTGGACCCACTTTGCCGCCGTCGAACGTTTTTTCCATTCTTTAGTTTGTTTTTGCCCCCACGTCGGGTCTTCTGTACGACTGGTTGGCGACGAAGGGCATCGTCATTCTCCATAGCCTGCTGAAGGAGGCGCTACGTCCTGGCTTTCTCGTAAATAGCCATTTCACGATTATGGTTATCTCGGGCCCTTTGACCCGCTTCCCTTATTAGCTTGTCCATCTGTTCTTCAAACGACAGACTTGGCATTTTTACGGCAGGATCTTATTTTGGTTCAATCGCAGTGTCTTTTAACAGAGCATCTGCTTCTTTATCGAAGTCATGTATAACGCAGCAGCCATGGAATCGCTCCCGTTTCTTGGATAGAACATATCCAAGCCCGATCGTTTCCATTCTCCCGTGAGGCAATTTTTGCTGAGTTCCGGGGACGTTCCAGATCCTGTTGTAGAACTGAGCTTGTTGAGCAGTCTGTTTGAAGGGTACACCTTGGCGCCTCAACAGCCTTTTTAATCCTTCTGTGTAATATCTGGGCAGATAGATGGGCTGGAACCTGTTAAGCGTAGAATCGGCACCATGCCAGATTTCTTTCTCCAGTTTGGTTTCCGCAGATCGATAAAAGAGGACCGCCTTTTTATCTTTTTGCCTGGGAGGGGTGTAGAACGTCTGCAGTTCCTACACACTATAGGTATCAAGTGCATCGAGCTCTTTGTAGTGCTTCTACGGAACCATGGCAATTTTCAAACTCTGACCATCTCCGATGAGGGCCTGTATTGATGGCCGAACAGAAAATACTGCATTGACCTTATAGGGTGTTTTTCGTCACCCCATTGAGATGGGAATACGCGCGCGCTTGTCAGGCGTACTACAGATTTCCCCTGCCTAGGGTAGGCCGGGGTTTATTGATTGTGGGGCTCCGAATCTCTGGCAGCCGCGTACTAAGCTGCCGTTAATTACCCTTCGCCTTTGGGGCGAGGGAACCTCCGATTAACGGGTTAAACTAGTCATGCGAACTCAATGTGCAGTGTACGTGTGTGTTGTTTTGGAAGGGGGTTTAGATATCGGGAGCCACACAGAGTTTTTACGGGGGTCCCGCTACCCGGATAGCGGGCTGGGGGTCAAGGGGGCTAGCAGCCCCCTTCTGGGGTGCGAGGCAGCGCCCCTGCCCAAAATTTTTTTGGGGGGGACAGTGTTGTGAAGTGTGTGTGTATCTGTACATATATATATATATATAAAAAAGGAAAAAGCGCCCAAAGGACGCGTGGGGTCAGCGCCTTAAGCGCTGTATGCTTAGGTGCTGTGCGCTTAGGCGCTAGCGCGCCACGTGTCGGCATGTGGGCGCTTTGTGCTTGAGCGCAAGCGCGCTACGTGTCGGCACGTGGGCGCTTTGCACTTGAGCGTAGGGCGCTGGAGTGCAAGCGCACCACGTGTCGGCATGTGGGCGCTTTGTGCTTGAGCGCTGGACGCTTGGGCGCAAGCGCGCCACGTGTCGGCACGTGGACGCTTTACGCTTGAGCGCAGAGCGCTGGAGCGCAAGCACGCCATGTGTCGGCACGTGGGCGCTTTGCGCTTGAGCGCAGGGCACTGGAGCGCAAGCGCGCCACGTGTCGGCACGTGGGCGCCACGTGTCGGCACGTAGACGCTTTGTGCTCGAGCGCAGGGCACTGGAGCGCAAGCGCGCCACGTGTCGGCACGTGGACGCTTTGCGCTTGAGCGCAGGGCACTGGAGCGCCAGCGCGCCACGTGTCGGCACGTGGGCACTTTGCGCTCGAGCGCTAGCGCACCACGTGTCGGCACGTGGGCGCTTGGCGCTTGAGCGCTTGGGCGCCGGCGAGAAAAAGAGGCTTTTAGCCTCAGAAATTCTCGAAAGAGAAATTAGGGTGGAGTTAAACTCCTAAGATGTTTTGGGGTTAATAAAAGGGGTTCTTCTTCTTTTTCCTCTGGTTGTGGGATCTTGAAGATCAAGAGATATGAGATTTTAAAAATCTCTTCTTTTTGAGATCTAGTGGAAGATATGAGTTCCCCTTTATGGGTTTTGTGGTGAAAAACTATTTAGTTTTATAGAATGAAGAGTAAAATTCTTGATTTAATTCAAAAGAAAGATGAAGGTTTTGGAACCTTGAAGAAGGAGAAAAGATCTCAGATCTAAAAATTTTTTGGAGAGAGAAAAAGTTGTGATATATTTTTATTATCCTTGCCTTTATAGACTATACACTTTACACATAGCCCCTTGGGCTTCACAAAATGACATTTTGCCTATCCCATGGCTTATGTGCCATTTCTTTTTGCACATAAGCCATGGGCTTTACAAAAATTTGGCTTTATGCCTATTTTTCTTACATTTATCCCTAAAATAAAATAAAAGAAATACAATAAAATTATTTATTACAAAAATTTTATCTTGCCATGGGGGGAGGCCGGCCGCTTCATGTTCGGGCTCGACCCGGGCATGGGCCCACTGGATCTGTACTTGGGCCCACTTGGCTTGGGGTTGACTTTGATTTTGACTTGGTCAACCAGGGTGTAAATTTTTACCCCAACAAATTGCCCCCCATCAATAAATGCACACCGCATATGTGGGTCGTGTGCATGAAATTGATGAATCTTCTTTTACTTGGAGGCGACCTGATTTGGTTCCCGCTTTTTGGGAAGCTGGCACTGCCCTTTTTACGACACGGACGGTCGTTGCTTGACATGTCTCCGAGACGGAGTGTCCGTGATAGACGTTTCCTTGGCCCGGAGTGATCTGGTTCCCGCTTTGTAGGAATCCTGCGCTGCCCTTTTTTACGACATGGACGGTCAATGCTGCCCTTTTTGTGACTTGGACGGTCGATGCTGCCCTTTTAGCAACTTGGACGGTCGATGCTTCCCTTTTTTGCGACGTGGACGGTCGGTGCTACCCTTTTAGCGACGTGGACGGTCGATGCTGCCCTTTTTGCTACTTGGACGGTCGGTGCTGCCCTTTTTGCGACGTGGACGGTCGATACTGCCTTTTTTGCGACTTGGAAGGTCGATGCTGCCATTTTAGCGACGTGGACAGTCGATTCTGCCCTTTTTGCGACTTGTACGGTCGATGCTGCCATTTTAGCGACGTGGACGGTCGGTTCTACCATTTTAGCGACGTGGACGGTCGGTTCTGCCATTTTAGCGACGTGGATGGTCGGTTCTGCCCTTTTTGCGACTTGGACGGTCGGTTCTTCCCTTTTTGAGACTTGGACGGTCGGTTTTGCCCTTTTTGCGACTTGGAAGGTCGATGCTGCCCTTTTAGTGACGTGGACGGTCGGTGCTGCCCTTTTTGCAACTTGGACGGTCGATGCTGCCATTTTAGCGACGTGGACAGTCGGTTCTGCCATTTTAGCGACGTGGACGGTCGGTTCTGCCCTTTTTGCGACTTGGACGGTCGGTTCTGCCCTTTTTACGACTTGGACGGTCGGTTCTGCCCTTTTTGTGACTTGGACGGTCGATGCTGCCATTTTAGCGACGTGGACGGTCGGTGCTGCCATTTTAGCGACGTGGACGGTCGGTTCTGGATTTGACTTGCCCCGCTTCTTGCGGCGTCAGGGATGAAGTTGACTTGTTTCCGAGGTGGAATTTGATTTTGCCAGGGAGGTCATTGGTTGTTTTGCTGACTTGATGTGATTTGGGTTGACATCAGCATTGCTACGCTGGAATATGGTACCAGGAGCGAATCATCATTTGTCATGACAGGATTTGGGGATTTTGGTTTTGGTTTGGCATCAGCATCGCTGCACTGGAATATGGTACCAGGAGCGAATCATCATCTGCCATGAGGAGATTTCCCTCGTTCCCAGTTTAACAACTTAGGGGTCATCTGTTCCCAGTTTAACAACTTAGGGGTCATCTGTTCCTAGTTTAAAGAATTAGGGGTCTATTGGATTGGAGTTTGGGATTTTGGGGTTAGGGTAGGCATCAGCGTTGCTAACACTGAAGCACACGTGCCAGGAGTAATTCATCATTTGCCTATTCCTGTTGGGGGAGCGATGACTTAGGAGACAGGTTTAAGTCCCTATCACCTAAGGCTTTTCAATTTTATGGGTCGTGAGGGTCCCATAAAAGCATTTTCTCCCTACGAGTCGTAAGGATCCTGTAGGTGTATTTTCTCCTTAGGAGTCGTGAGGATTCCTAAGTGTGTTTTTCCTTTATGAGTCGTAAGGATCCCACAAAGGTTTGTTCTTCTCATGTATCGTAAGGACACATGAGTGGGTCTTCTCGATGGAGCATAATTCCAAAGGCGGAGACCAGCCGCGTAACTGGTGATTGTGGTGGGGCATGGGTATGACGAGAATTATTTGAGCCCATGGATTGTATACGGCAGTCAATTTGGGGGACTGGCCGTAGGGCTGGAGAATTTTGAGAAATTGGATTTTGGTTGGCGTCTGCATCGCCACACTGGAATATGGTACCAGGAGCGACTCATCATTCGCCGTTTGGAGACTTGGAATTTGGATCTTGTTTGGCATCAGCATTGCTGCACTGGAATAATGCCAGAAGCAACTCATCATTTGCCTTGGGAGGACTTGGGATTTGGGTTTTTGGTCGGCATCAGCACCGCTAACACTGAAGAGAAATGCCAGGAGCGACTCATCATTTGCTGTTGCCCGTTAGGGAACGATGGCTTAGGAGACAGGTTTTAGGTCCCTATCACCTAAGACTTTTCAATTTTATGGGCCGTAAGGGTCCCATAAAAGCATTTTCTCCCTACGAGTCGAAAGGATCTCGTAGGTGTATTTTCTCCTTAGGAGTCGTGGGGACTCCTAAGTGTGTTGCTCCTTTGTGAGTCGTAAGGATCTCACGCAGGGGTTTTCTCCTCACAAGGTCGAGAGGACTTTGCGAGTGTATTCATCTCTTTTCACGAGTTTGCGCCCTTTCTGGTTTTCACAAACTCGCCGGTAGTCCTACTGTTTTTACTCACGGAGCCCTTTCGGGTTTTCATCCGTGCCCGTTTTGCTTGTGGACATACCTTTTTTTTCATTTTTCATTTTTCTTCTTTTTTTTTCTTTCTTTTTTTTGCCGCTGGTGGGACTTTAAAAGTAGTCTCACCGGCAGGATTTGGGAGAGATAGGGGTCATTTACGCCCGTGGATTGTATACGGTTTTGCAGGATGTATGATCCAGACCGTAAGGCTGATGTGCTCAATTCGCCTGCGACTTAGAGCATTCACGTGTAGTATTTCTTGAGATATCGGCCATTGATGGGTGGCATGGGCCTTTCTCCCTCGGCACTTATTAGTTGGTAGGATCCTCCGTCGAACACTTTCTCGATGACGTATGGTCCCTCCCAGTTTGGCTCGAATTTTCCCTTGGCATGTCGATTGGGGATGATCGGTCTTTTGAGGACAAAAACTAATTCACCTTTCTTGAAAGTGCGGAGATGGGTTATCTTGTCATAGGCCCGTGACATTTGGGCTCGGTATAGCTCCAGATTTTGCTGCACCGCGAGCCTCTTTTCTTCGAGGGCATCGAGCTCTTCAAGTTGAAGGAGCATGTTTTCCTCCTCCGTCAACTCGTGCTGAACGGCCATTCTTAAGCTTGGAACTTCGACTTCGAGGGGGGGGACCACCTCCACTCCGAAAAGCAATGAGTATGGAATGGATTGAGTTGGAGTACGGTGCGTGGTACGATATGCCCACAACGCCTCATGAAGTTTGAGATTCCAGTCTCTCTTGTTGGCTGAAGCATTTTTCCTCAGGAGCTTGCATAGAGTCTTATTGAAGGATTCGGCTAGCCTATTGGCTCTTGGATTATAGATGGAGGAATATCTCCAGTCTATCTTATGCTGAGTAGAGAACCTTGAGATATTGAAGCTCTTGAAAGAAGGCCCGTTGTCAGAAATGATTCTTCTTGGTGTACCGAAACGGTATAGAATATTATGCTGGAAGAATGTCAGAATATCTTTTGTCTTGACTTCTTTTAGCGGGACAGCTTCAGCCCATCTGGAGAAGTAGTTTGTCGCAGCCAGTATGAACCGGTGGCCTTTGGATGACGGAGGATCAATTGGGCCAATAATGTCGGTGCCCCAAACTTCGAAGGGCCACAACACCACCATAGGATGCAACGGATTGGGATGCTTATGAATGAAATCACCATGGATTTGGCAGATCTGACACTTCTTTGTATGCTCTCTGCAATCCCGTATCATAGTGGGCCAGTAATACCCAAGCCGTTTGATTTGAAGTCACATCTTGGGGCCAGATTGGTGAGCACCGCAAACGCCCTAGTGAATATCTTTCATGACCTTTTGGGCTTCGGCCAATGACAGACACCTGAGCCAGAGTTGTTCATATGACCTGCGGTATAACGTGTCATTTACAAATACGTATCGGAGAGCTCTTTTCTTCAGCTGAATCCTCGTAGATTTTTCTTCGGGCAGCTTGTCGTATCGAAGGTACTCTATGAAGGGTTCTCTCCAATCGGGCTCGTCTTGGATGATCGAAGCTTCTTAGGCAGGACTGCTCTTCTGTTCCGTGCTTTCCTCTTCTCATAGAGAGACTGGGGGTAGAATTTGTCGGCTCCTGACTGTGATCAGAATTTCGTCCATCCATGTCAGGATCAGCCAGCTCCTTGGCTAAGCGGGCGAGTACGTCAGCCTTTCCATTCAACGCTCTAGGGACTCTCATTAGTTCAATGTGAGTGAACCGTTTCATGAGTTCCACCACTCGGCCTCTGTACCGAGCTAACTCGGGTTTGTATATCTTATAGTCGCCGCTTACTTGGTTGACGACAAGCTGGGAGTCACCGTAAACCCGTAGCCGAAGGATTTCTATTTCTATGGCGAGTTCCAAACCAGCTATCGGGGCCTCATACTCAGCTTCGTTGTTCGTTCGAGGCTCGGTGAGAGCGAAAGAACGCCGTAGGGTTCCCATTGATGGTGTGATGAACACCAATCCTATCCCTGCTTTTATCTCCGGGACACTTGATTTACTGGAGGTTCTTATTGATGAGGCTCCATCGAAGTAGAGCTCCCAACATGACCCATCTTCATCGAGGTGCAGCACTTGTTCGTCGGGTAACTCAAAATTTAGCGGCGTCCCTTCTGGTATAGGATGAGCGGCAAGGAAGTCTGCAAGAGCTTGCCCTTTCACTGCTTTCTGAGGAGTATAAACGATGTCAAACTCAAGTAGCATGACAGCCCGTCTTGCCATTCTGCCGGCTAGGCTTACTCTGGTCATCAAGTGTTTGAGCGGGTCGACCTTCGAGATCAGCATAACCCGATAAGCGATCAGATAGTGCCTCGGCTTCTTTACAGCAAATATCAGAGCCAGGAATTGCTTTTCGATTGGGAAATAGTTGTGTTCCTCCCCGACTAGAGTTCGACTGAGGTAGTAGAGGGCATTTTCTTTTCCCTCCTCGTTATTCTGGGCAAGGAGCGCACCGAGTGACTCATCTAGCGCGGCAGTGTAGAGAATCAGCGGTTTATTTGGAATGGGAGCGGCCGGCACTGGAGGGTGCAACAAGTATTGTTTGATGCTTTCGAACACTGCTTGACATTCGGCATCCTAGATAAAAGGAGCTCCTTTCTTCATGAGCTTTGAGAAGGGCCTACATCTCCCCGATAAATTTGAGATAAACCTTCGTATATAAGCAAGCTTGCCTTGAAAAGATCTTAGCTGCGTCAGAATCTTCGGAGGGGGTATCTCCATGATGGCCTTTATCTTTGATGGGTCAACTTCGATCCCTCGATGTCGGACTATGAAGCCCAGGAATTTTCCCGATGACACACCAAAAGCGCACTTCAGAGGATTCATCTTCAGATCGTATTCCCTCAGTCTGGTGAGAACGGTCCTAAGATCTTGGATGTGGTCGGCCTTGGCTTTAGTTTTGATGACCATATCATCAACATAGCATCGATGACTTTATAGATTAGGTCATCAAAGATATTAGTCATTGCCCTTTGATATGTAGCGCCTGCGTTCTTCAGTCTGAACTGCATTACCTTGTAGCAATATATTCCGATCGGGGTTCGAAATGCTGTGTGTTTCTCATCCTCAGGCGACATCTTGATCTGATTATATCTAGACGAGCCATCCATAAAGGTGAACAACTAGTAATTTGAGGTGTTATCGACCATCATTTCCATGACCGGTAGCGGAAAGTCGTCTTTAGGACATGCCTTGTTGAGGTCCCTGAAATCGACACAATCTCGGATCTGCCCATTTTTCTTCTTCACTGGGACTATGCATGCGATCCAGTCCACATATTTCTCTTCCCTGATGAAGCCGACCTCGGTGAGCTTCTTGGTTTTCTCGATGACCTTTTCTTCTAGTTCCCTTCTCATTCTTCGAGGAGCTTGTTTGACTGGCTTAGCATCAGGAGATATAGTCAGCCTATGCACAGCCACTTTAGGGGAAAGGCCAGGCATTTCTTTGTATGTCCACGCGAAGCAGTCGACGAACTCATGCAGCAGGGCAATTATCTGCTCTTTCATTTCCTCCGACAAGAGTGAGCTGATGTAGGTCGGCCTTGGATCATCGAGCGTTCCTAAGTCAATCTCGGTTAGCTCGTCAAAGGTTGCTTGTCCGCCATCTTTGAGCTCTTGAGGAGCTTCTTCTGGCTTGGTTAGCTCGTCTTCATCATTTGACTCTTCGCTGGCTTTCCCAATATGGGTCATATAGCATGCCTTAGAATCAGGCTGGATGAAACCTATGCCCCGCCTATCTGGAATTCGTCCATCGATGAGTGCTCAGACCTGAGGTGAATGCCATAACCCTTCGTAAAACTTTGCTTCGGACTCCGTTTGATATAGCCAGCATCCGCACTTTTTGAAGTATTCCCGCATCTCGGGCGCATAGTACCTGGGATTGAGGATGTCCCTTATGCCTCTTTCGTATGGAAGGCACGCGACAGACAAATCGTCCGGGTGCACAACGGGGTTTGACCCATAAAACAGGATGCCTTTCTGCCCACTTTTCCTTCCGGGGACGTAGAAAGTTTTCAGCTGGTCCACGGTGGAGACTGACAACGCATCGAGCTCTTTGCACATCTGCTCCGGTACCCTTGTGACAGTCAGGGACCCTTCTGCAATTTCGAAGGTCTCTCGTAGTTTCGCTTGTTGCATGGGGATCCAATCTGCACCGCTGTTGCACGGCAGGCCCTCTTCCTCCGACTCTTCAGTGTCGCTGCGAAGATGAGGGCGGACTTTGCTGCTAGATGGGGCTTCAGTAACAGATTCGTCCGTATCGCTACCGAAATGAGGGCGAGTTTTACGGAAGGACGGACTTCCAACGTCGGACTCATCAGTGTCGCTACCAAAACGCGGGTGCCCTTAGGCGTTTTTGCTTTTGAAAGTGACAACCAGCTCAGATTTGCTTTTGAGTCTTGGGGCCGCTCTATCCTCAGTCAGTTGTGGCTTAGCATTTTGGTGGTTCATAAAGTACCGAGAATCTTCATATCGGACTTCATGCACACCGAACGGCTGGATGTCTCCGTCAATGCGTCTTTCTTCTCCATTTTTAGTATACTTCATGCATTGATGGAGAGTTGATGGGACGATACCGTAATCGTGGAGCCACGGCCGTCCCAAGAGAATCTTATAAGACGTGTCGGCATCGATCACGTATATCTTAGCTTCAGTTTGCAGATCCCCGAATTTGATTGGCAAAGTTATAGACCCCAGAACTTGCTGGCAGTTTTGATTGAAGCCTTGAATGACAATCCTTTCCCTTGATAGGTGTCGGACGTCCATTGACAAACTCTTCAGTGTTCGCAAGTTCATGATGTTCACTAAGGACCCCGGATCAATCAATATGCGATTAATCCGATCCCCGTCGCTGTACCCGGTCACGTAAAGCGGCCGATTATGCTCAGCCGTTCCCAGTAGCAAGTCTTCATCCTTAAATGTGACTGCGGCGGCTTGCAAAGTGTACTGAGCTTCTTTCATATTAATTTCCACAAAGCGAGCCTGATACCGCTCAGGGTTTTGTAGAGCATGAATGAGTACATCTCTAAGCTCTTGAGATAGAACCAAGGCATCGTAGATACTAAGGAGAGACGGAAGCTTTCGGAGGTGAGCCAAAATATTATAGTCTACTGGGGAAGGACTTGAGTTTTCATCAGCTGGTTCTCTGCCATCTTCATCATCAGCCACCTGTTTTTCCTTCCCTTTTGGGGCGTTGCCCTGATTTGGCGGTAGAGCCCTGCCGCTTCTAAGCTGGATTTGATTGGCCTTTGTGGCGAGCTCCTCGTCCTCTTCGGGAAAATAGAGCTCCTCCTCAGAGTCGCTGCCAAGATGGATGGCGTAGCAGGTCACTACTAGGATCTCTTCATTGGGGTCTTCTTCTAACCCCTCCAGAATTTCAGCCGCTTGTACAGGGAAGAACTCCTTCAATTGAATCAAAGTTCTTTCTTTCTGTTCATATTCTTCGAGGGAATCGATATATTTTTGAATGGTCGATCTCCCTACAAATTCCTTTTCGCGCCGAGCTGCACTTTTCTTCTTCTTGAGCTTTTTGGATTTTGAGCCTGATGGAGCCGCATTGGCAGCTGGACTGGTAGGCTTCTTCTGCCTTTCCCATTCCGTCCTGGGCTTTTTCCAAAGTAGGTTTATCATCTTCTTCATCTTATTAGATATGTACGTACTCCACGGAGGCCGCGATGAGTCAGTTTCATTTGTCAGGGCAACGGGTTCAGCTGTCTGCTCCCAGAAGGCTTCAACTTCTGTATGTATAAAGTTGGCGGTTGCAGCTTGATTGTTCACCAACACGCTTTTGGACAGCTCAATCTCTCCAGCCTTGTACTGCTTCTCGACCCAGTCCTTGAAGATATAGCAATCCTCGATCGCATGGCTCACTACTCGGTGGTACGGGCAATACAGGGGATTGTCGGTCATTTTTGCTTCTTGGGGTCTTTTCGACTCCGGCAATTGTAGGCCGTTGTTCAAGGCATCTTTAAATATCTTACGGACCTTGTCCCTTCTGAAAGAGTAAACCTTGTTCTTCTTCTCCTCTAGGGAAGGCCCATCTCCTCCCAGCAATGGCTTTCGAGACCGGTTGGTTTTGGATTCGCCCGCCCTTCGCTTTTCTTCATTGTCGGACGCTTTGAAGACATTGGTACTGCTGGAACTCCCGCTTCTACGGTTGTCGTCCCGCTTGCTTTTCCAAGTTTTGTCTCTCTGAAAGTCCGGCGGGGACTCTTGCTTCGAGCGTTCCAGCATTTGGACTTTCTTGGTTAGCTCCTGAAATGTCTTGAGGCCCGCTGTACACAATAATGGGACCATCCAATTGCTGAGGTTCCCAATGAGAAGGCTGACGGACTGGTCCTGCTCCAGCGGCGGTTCGCACTTGACTGTGAGATTACGCCATCGAGCGATAAATTCGATGTTGCTTTCATTCTTCCCCGGCTTGGTCCTCACAAGGTCGGCAATGGAGATTTTATCACTGACGCTCATGAACCTTTGCCGGAACAGAGACTCCATTTGGGCAAAGGTAATGACGGACCCATCTGGTATACTCGCGTACCAGTCGAAGGCGACACCGGTCAGGCTGTTGACAAACTGACGAAGAAGGAGCGCGTCATTGCCCCCTGTATTTCCACACGAGGCTTTGAAGTGGGCGACGTGCAGATTTGCATTCCCCGTTCCGTCGAATCTTCCGAATTTAGGAATGATGTAGCCGCTCGGGAACTCGATCAGATTGTAGTGTGCGGAATACGGCCGCCCACTACTGCCGATTTCTTTCTGAGCTTCAGCTTCGGCTACCAATGTTTTAACCTTTCTGGTGACCAAATCCATTATCTGATCCTGTGTTAGCGGGATAGTGCTATCTGGGGCCAAGGCGTCCCCAGAAGCGGAATGTGGCCGGCTTTCATGCGGCTCGACCAGTCTTGGACCCAAAGGAACATGCATTGGCTGCTTCGGATTATCATCACCCGGCTGATTAGTAGCGACTTGTGCTTGATTGGGAGGTGCTCGAGCAATTTGAGCCGTAAGCTGCATCACAACGTTCATTAAGTCGTCAATCTTTGAATAGAGCTTGGCCATCTCTTTATCTTTGCTCCTGAGCTGTTTTCGAAGCACTTGAAGGAGCTCTTGCTCCGCAGTCCTGGGGCGGAAAGTCGGCTCTTCCTCGCTGTCCGAGCTTGACTCTACATGGACCGAGGGGTCTTTCTGCATATCATCCTCATCGAGAGGGTTTTCTTCATCCAGCGGAGGCGGCTGTTCTTGGGCAGCGGCAACCACATTCAGGCCAGATTGGGCTTGGGATGTGGTGGCCCCATCCTTGCTTTTGCTGCGAAGGTTGTCGCTGGAGCTCCCACCCGCCATATAGAACGTATGGATAACATATCCAGCCGTCTTTTTATTATCGGCGGCTAATTTCACGGATCGCTGTCTTGACCCCCTTGTTTCGGTAGCTGGCAGTCGATTGACGGCGGCTGGCCTAACCAGGTTCTTGAATGGTGCTGGCGCTTCTTTTCTGGGTTTGCCCCGCTGCTTTCGTGCGGCACAGAGCGCCTGATAGACTCTTGAAGAGACAGTGTCATACTTTATCTGTTGGGGCTGGTATATGTCTCTTTGTAGCGACTTTCAGGCCGCTGTCTTCTTGATTCTGGCGGTCATGGCATTTTTCTGAACCCACTTTAGAGGTTCGAAGGAATTGCTGATCTTTACGGCCGACTCAGCCGTCGTCACAGAGTAACCCTGTTATTGGAACTTCACAAGATTCCACTTGGCCGAAGCCCTGGCCCTCTTGTTGGCTCGATACCTGAGCCGCTTCTGCCTTAACTTTTCTGTTTTAAGCACCTGGCAGACTACGGCTCTTTGGGAAGACACCGCAGACGGGCGATGGAAGGCTTGGGAGATACGCTCGATTGTGCATTTGTTGGATTCATCGCCTGAGCTCATCCGCAACATTTGATGTTGCTCTTTGTACTGGAGTTCTTGCCCCCCGCTGGAGTACCAGAGAATCGTTCAGACACCGTCTTAAGTTTCGGTTGTGGTGCCTTGGCGATCACGACAATCGGCTTCTTGCCCCTTGAGACCGGCTTGGCCGCCTGTTTTGCCGGGATTTCCGCCAGATGAGCGCTTCCGGCAGGGTAGGTGATGACGGAGCCAAACTGGTAGGACAGTTCCTCCCACTGTCGGCTGAGGCTTGCGGGGAGAATCACATGAGCATTGACCTTGACCACGCATGGGATCGGGGTCGCGTTGGAAGCTGAATTCATCTTGGGAGACATTGCCATTGAAAGTTGATTGCTGCACAGAAAAAAAACATCATTTCGGTATAGACAATCGATATGTATACTGATTGAGTTCGCATGAACGTTTAACCCGAAATATGGGAGGAGAGAAAGGTCCCACCGGGCGTGCCAGAAATCTGTAGGGTGTTTTTCATCACCCCATTGAGATGGGAATACGCGCGCGCTTGTCAGGCATACTACAGATTCCCCCTGCCTAGGGTAGGCCGGGGTTTATTGATTGTGGAGCTCCGAATCTTCGGAAGCCGCGGACTAAGCTGCCGTTAATTACCCCTCGCCTTTGCGACGAGGGAACCTCCGATTAACGGGTTAAACTGGTCATGCAAACTCAATGTGCAGTGTACGTGTATGTTGTTTTGGAAGGGGGTTTGGATATATCGGGAGCCACGCAGAGTTTTTACGGGGGTCCCGCTACCCGGATAGCGGGCTGGGGGTCAAGGGGGCTAGCAGCCCCCTTGTAGGGTGCAGGGCAGCGCCCTGGCCTAAAATTTTTTTGGGGGGACAGTGTTGTGGAATGTGTGTGTATCTGTACATATATATATATATATATATATATATATATATATATAAAATGGAAAAAGCGCCCAAAGGACACGTGGGGTCAGCGCCTTGAGCGCTGTGCGCTTAGGCGCTAGCGCGCCACATGTCGGCATGTGGGCGCTTTACGCTTGAGCGCTGGGCGCAAGTGCGCCACGTGGGTGCTTTGCGCTTGAGCCCAGGGAGCTGGAGCGCAAGCGCGCCACGGTTCGGCATATGGGCGCTTTGCGCTTGAGCGCTGGGCGCTTGGGCGCAAGCGCGCCACGTGTCGGCACGTGGGCGCTTTGCGCTTGAGCGTAGAGCGCAAGCACGCCACGTGTCGGCACATGGGCGCTTTGCGCTTGCGCTGGGCGCTTGAGCGTAAGCGCGCCATGTGTCGGCACATGGGCGCTTTGCGCTTGAGCGTAGGGTGCTGGAGAGCAAGCGCGCCACGTGTCGGCACGTGGGCGCTTTGCGCTTGAGCACAGGGCACTGGAGCGCTAGGCGCTCGAGCGCCAGCGCGCCATGTGTCGGCACGTGGGCACTTTGCGCTCGACGCTAGCGCTCCACGTGTCGGCACGTGGGCGCTTAGCGCTTGAGTGCTTGGGCGCTTGGCGCTTGAGCGCTTGGGCGCCGGCGAGAAAAAGGGGCTTTTAGCCCCAGAAATTCTCGAAAGAGAAATTAGGGTGGAGTTAAACTCCTAAGATGTTTTGGGGTTAATGAAAGGGGTTCTTCTTCTTTCTCCTCTGGTTGTGGGATCTTGAAGATCAAGAGATATGAGGTTTTAAAAATCTCATCTTTTTTAGATCTAGTGGAAGATCTGAGTTCTCCTTTATGGGTTTTGTGGTGAAAAACTATTTAGTTTTATAGAATGAAGAGTAAAACTCTTGATTTAATTCAAAAGAAAGAAAAAGGTTTTGAAACCTTGAAGAAGGAGAAAAGATCTCAGATCTAAAATTTTTTTGGAGAGAGAAAAAGTTGTGAGATATTTTCCTTATGCTTGCCTTTATAGGCTATACACTTTACACATAGCCCCTTGGGCTTCACAAAATGACATTTTGCCTATCTCGTGGCTCATGTGCCATTTCTTTTTGCACATAAGCCATGGGCTTTACAAAAATTTTGCTTTATGCCTATTTTTCTTATATTTATCCATAAAATAAAATTAAAAAAATACAACAAAATTATTTATTACAAAATTTTTATCTTGGCATGGGGGGAGGCCGGCCGCTTCATGTTCAGGCTCGACCCGGGCATGGGCCCACTGGATCTGGGCTTGGGCCCACTTGGCTTGGGGTTGACTTTGATTTTGACTTGGTCAACCGGGGTGTAAATTTTTACCCCAACAGACCTCATCTTCAGAATCGCTGCCGAAGATTAACATAGGGGTATACGGTCCAGGCTTGTTGTATTGGAGCGGCCCTGAATAGACTATCTCTTCCTCCTCCTCGGTATTGCTCCCGAAAACTGGAATAGTGGTGATAGATTTCTGCTTATTCTCCGGCTTATGGCATCTATCCGTGTCTTCAAAGTCTGGTAAGAAATACTTTGCATCTTCCCTATCTTGATGTCATGGCAATACCCGGAGACATATAGAGGCTAGTTGTGCTCACACGTTCCGAGGAGGAGATCTTCATCGCCGAAAGTGATGTCAGCTGTGTGCACTTCTTCCAGCTCGTCCTTCATCGTAGTTGAGTCAATTTTCTTCCTTGAAAGCGTTTAGCCAGCGGCTACCTTTCTTTGAGGGATCTGCAAGGAAGGCTTGAAACTGCTCGGGCTTTTTTAGTGCCTTGATCAATGAATCTCTTGCCTCTTTAGATAGCAGAAGGGCATCGAGAATGCTTAGCTGCGAGGGTATCTTCCTCAGGTATGCCAGAACGTTGTAATCCACCTTGTTTTTCTTTGGCGGGTTCTTGGCTGCCAGCTCTTCGACGACTCGGTCATTGAGAGCGATATCTTCAGGGACTTTTTCTTTCCCCTTATCTTTTTGTTCGCTCCTTTGCTTGTGGGTCCGAGATTCTTTTCGGGTAACGTGTGATTACGCAGCTGAATGTTCTCACAAGTCTTCACCTCTTCTGTTTCGGAGATAGATTCCTTGAAGAGAGGGCCAGGGGCTATTTCTTCATCAGAATTGCTCCCGAAGGTGAGGACTTGCGAGTCCCCGGAATTAATCATGTGACAATCGCCGACAATTCTTTTGTGCTCCTCTGTCGTGCTTCTCTGCTCTCGACGAGTTTTGCGCTTCATCCGCTTGAAATGCTGTCAATGAGCAACGTATCCCTGCCACCAATTTTTAAAGGCCATGCATTCCTCGATAGGGTGTATGATCCTTCAATGGTATAAGCAGTAGTTTGGATGTGCATCTAGTTCGTCAGGGAACGTATTTTTTGAAGTGTCTTCTTTGAAAGGCGGCAACTTCATTCCCATCGACAGGGCTTTGGCAAACTTCTTCCTTGTCTTAAACTTGCTTTTGCTGGCGGCAGAAGTAGTTCTATCCGGTTGGGGTACTCTATTACTTCTTAATACTGGAGCTTCTTCAACGCGGCGCCAACGTTTGGCCCTTTCATGCTCTCGGTCAGATTTGCTTTTCTGAAGAGCTTCGATCAGCAGTCTGTCAATCAATTCGTCTGATGGCTCTAGAGATTTTGGTTCTGGTTCTGGATCTGCCCCCAGTTTCTCTGCATCAGGAGCTTCCTTGCCTTTTATTGATGAGTGAGAGATCATGTGGCAGCTTATCACGTAATCCTCAGGCTCTTCTGAAGAATTGTCTCCTTCATCAGCTTCATCGGCTTCATTCTCAAGAACATGCTTAAAGAATTCATCCAACGTGATTGGGGTCCGAGCCTTCTGGTTATATTCTTCTAGTGCATCGATATATTTCTGCAGACCTGTACGGCTGTCTTCGGGTTGGACGGGCTTCTTGGCCTTCTTCTTTGGAGGCTTGGCCTGAACGTTTTGTCCACCTTCACCAACTTTCAGCGTTGGGCGTGGCTTCAGCATCCCCTAAATAATCTCGGGTTCCAACGGGCTCTTCCACCTAATCGCCGGACATACTTGGAGATCTTTCAGCATTCTTTTTGTTTTGGCTGAAAGAGCAACCGCCCATGGAGCTTCTTCTATAAAAGAGCACCATGCCCCCGGCGTGTCCACCTTTTTAGGAGCATGTAGCTGGGGCGGGCTTACCTTCCAATTCTCAGACGACGCAAATTTGCCCTGTTGGTATTGGTCCTCATTCCAGCCTTTGAAGACGAAGCAATTTTCGATTGGATGGCCTACTGCTCGGTGGTAGGGGCAGTAATTAGGATTATTAGCATCGCCGGGCTGCAGTGGACGTCTTGGATCTAGCAGATTGATGAGCCTGTTGCGCACCACCAGCTCGAACAGTCTTCTCGTTTTATCCCGGGGAAACGAATAAGGGCATTTTAGCTTCTCGTTGAAGAATCGATGTCTATCGTTTTGGCGATCAGCTGGTTTTGGGCTGCTGGGCTGCTGAGCATTGGCGACGAAGGTCGCTTCCCCTTTCCCTTTTTCGTTTCGAGGCTCCATTTTCGAGGAAGACGGTCTATGGCCCATTTGATCCATTTGGGTCAGCTTGTCAATCAAGGCCTGTAAGGTAGTCGGCTTGAAAAACATCATGAACTGGGATATGGTCGCCTGCGGATCGAGGGTACCCACAAACATGCCTACTGTAGGGGCTTCTTCGATGCGTTGTTCACATTTCGACCATAGGTTCCACCACCGAATTGCATACTGGACCCATGTTTCTCCCGGCTTCACCCTGGCATTAATTAGTGCAGTGATCGGGGTGCGCTCGCTAGCGCTTGCGAACCTTTGTGTGAACAGTAGCTCCATTTCTGCAAATGTCTTAAGGGAGTCATTCGGGAGCTCAGAGTACCATTCAAACGCTGTCTCCGACAAGCTGCCAACAAACTGGCGAAGCAGCAGTTTGTCGTCACCCCCAGTATTACCGCATAGGGCTCTGAATTGAGCAACGTGCTGGTGTGGATTACCCGTCCCTTTGTACACGTGGAACTTAGGGATCGTGTATCCCGGCGGGTACTTTATTTGGTCATACCAACCCGGATAGGGTCGTCCAGTCTTAACGATTTGGCCAGCCGCTTCGCTCGCCTAATGAGCTCGTATCTGTTGAGCTATATAGTCGTCAAGGGCGGCTTTGGAGATCGTCTTCTCCTTGGCTGTTGAAAAAGTAGGAAGAGGGTTTGATGTCTTCCCTTTGTCGTCTTCAAGGAAAATCAGAGGGTTTTCAGCTAGAGGATTCGGCTGTATCATCATTCCAACCATATCTTGGAATAAAAGTGCCATTTGTTTTATATTGGCCGCTTGTTCCGCGGCCTCTTTGTCTTTCCTCTCGAGCATTCTTCGGAGGAATTCGGTATCAGTTTCCTGTTCCTGACGTTGCTCCGATGATGTTTACGGGCTTTCTTTTGGCCCAGTGAGCGCGGCCATGGTTGTCAGCATCTCCTGGAGCTTTTGCTGTTGTTGCTCTTGAGCCTTTGTCACTGATCAGGTGAGTGATCGATGGCCCGTGGAGATACGGCTATCTTCTTTCTCGGATGCCATATAAATAGTGTGCACCACCATGCCCCATACTTGGGGCATTTAGTTTCAGTGCCCTTGAGATTCTTCGCAGACACGGGGATTTTCTCCGGCCTTCTCCTTTTATGGGCGGTTGAAGTTGAGAGGGCTGTTGCAGTGGGTACCTAAGTAGACGACATCTTTTGTGGTATGATAGGGTGGTCCTTCTCTTGCCGAACCTTCATCTTCTTCGGTCGGCGGGAATAGTCTTGATTGATCACTGAGTCTTGGACCTGTCGTCGGACCTTGTGAATTTTAAGGACAGCCGCCGAGGGGGTCGCTCTAGCTTCGCCTTTGTAACGTTCTCCACAGGCGGAGGAGACTTTTTCAGCACGGCAGTTGGCGAATTCCTGCATACCCTGTTAAGTGATTCAAAGCTGTTCCCAGTTGGAACAGCAGCATCAACTTCCATCGTTGGAGCTGGTGGGGTAAGTCCAGAAGGGGAACTGCCCCCAGCTATCCCCATTCAGCGCCAGTGGCGACGTCGAGTGGCTGGGACCACCTCTGCTGTTGGGGTAGATGCATCGTGCTTCATGCTTTGATGAGAGACCGCTGTTGGTGTCAGCCTGTCAAATACTGACGTCCGTTGAGAGGGGATGGTCAACCTGTCGAAGGCAGACTTTCGAGCAAGGGTAATGGCTTTGGTGACTTCGCCTGGAGCGGGAGTTGGCACGGCCAGTCTTGTGAAGACCGACCCCTTAGCAGGAGAAGCATCTCCGACGATTTCATTTACTGGAACAGGGATGGCTATCCGTTTCGAGATAACCCCCTCAGGTATCGCAGGCTTCTTCACGAACCCATTAGAGTTTTTGCCCAGTCTGTTAAAAACTGAGGCGTTGGATTTGGGCGACCCGTGGAGAGGGGCCGCGATAGTTGCAAGCCGATCAAAGACCGACTTCTTTGGAGCTTCTTGCGATGGCACTGGGGTGTTGAAGCTCATGGGCGGGAGCATGGTTCCAAAGAACAGCCCAGTGGTGGCTTGTGTCACCTGTTCCACTGGCATCGTGAAAACGGAGGCCGCTTGAGGTCCATTGGTCACTCCTCCAGCAAGGACGGAGTGGGAGTTATTGCCGTTGTTGCAGTTAGTGCAGTTGAAAACCATTGATCTTCTGTTTTCTGTACGGAGCAAGACACCAAATCTTAGTACCTCGAATTCAGAGGCAACCATAGCAAACCGCGATTCATTCGCGAAACACGACACACGAAGTGTGGAGTGGAAAGAGGAAAAGGTCCCACCGGGCGTGCCAGAATCTGTTCGCCGTCGAAAATGGGAGACGGGGCCACGTAGGTCTGTCTTACCTGAATTTAAGGGCAGATGCTATTTGGTTATATCCGTCCACCTCTCTAAAGATGCCAAGTTAATTTATGGTACCATGTATTAAAGGTTTAGACGGATGCGGACGATATAGCAGACTTCATCAGATTCCCCCTCATTATGAAGGTTTTTTGATTGTGGGGACGCTCTTCCCTACAGGCGCAAGCCCCTACAGTTAATTACGCTACCGCATCGCGGTAACCACTTTCTTCTTCTCTAGATGGTCATTTCGTGTCGTGTTTGTTTGTTTTGTTTTGGGTTGCCCGTGGATTATATACAGAGACAAATTTATGTTGTCGCACGTAGGGCATGGATTAGTCCAAATTCGTATTTTCTTAGATTTGGATTTGGTTTGGGTTTAAGGATCGTTAACCTTATTTTTGGATTAAGATCAACTTAAACGTTTGTTAAGTATACATTAGTCTAATTTTTAGACTAAGATCTACTCAACGGGGGAGGGGGGTTGGAACCATTTAAATCCAACGACAGAGAATTTAAGCTCTATCGGCTTAGTTTAGGAACGCTGCGGTCCAGTGGGTTTAAGGATTGTTAATCATATTGAGATTAAGATCAACTTAAATGTTTGTTAAGGATACACTAGTCTAATTTTTAGACTAAGATCTACTTAACAGGGTTTTAGGATCATTAGATCCAACAAAAGAGCATTTGGACTCTATTGTTTTAGTTTAGGGACATCGCGGTCTGGCGGGTTTAAGGACATCATAGTCCATGTCAGTTTAGAGACATCATAGTCTGTAAAGTTTAAAGACATCATAGTCTATGGGTTTAAGGACCTTATAGTCCATAAAATTTAAGGACATCATAGTTCATGAGTTTAAGGACCTCATAGTCCATGGGGTTCTGGTTTAATCAGTTTGGGGATGCATCAATAGTTATTGGTTATTGGGACACTCCATCTCTCTGAAGATATTCAAGGATTACAACGACATATATCAGAGATATAAAGAGATATACCCTTGAACCAATGTCCCGATTTTGGGAAGCGGGATGAACATCGGTTTGGATGTCATTTGTTGGGAGCTTATTAGCTATCTTGAGATCGGCTTTGGAAACCCTGAGCATAAAGGAGGCTCAATTGATGGTCCTTAGAACATTTGATCTGATTCTGGCTAATGTTAGCCCATCATAGTGTTCAACACTAACATGTTTATTCAGCGCTCACGTGCTCCCACGCGATGTGCACAAAATGGTGTTAAACACTAAAATTCAGAGGCACTCACGTGGGGTCACGTGATGCGCTTGAAGTACTATTAGACTTCAAGAATTTGAGGTGCTGCCTCTACGGGTTTATTCTTTTGTTCTTTTATGAGCGTTAAGTGCTATTGGGTCATGTGGGAGCACGTGAGGCGCCTCAAAAATGGAAACTGCCTTTGATTTATTCCTTTTTGCTTTGTAAGTGCTAAGCACTACTATGAGGTCATGTGAGTCAATTTCTTTTATTCTCTTTTGTTCATCACAGGCGCTCACGTGGGAGCACGTGATCGGAAGTTATCATGTTGGGTGCCAATTCTCATATGTGCATGGAGATCCTGAGTTTTGAGGCTTTCAAGCCCATTGTTTTATGATAATGGGATCCTTAAGACTTAGTTTTTCTCTTAGGTTTGAGATCTATATGACAGAATCTCCCTGATGAGAATTAAATTCTCAACTCGTGAGGAGATCCGTTTCTGCAGATCTTTGCCATAAGGGAGAACTAAATTCTTATATGAAGGGTTAAACCCTTATTTCATCAGAGGAATTAAATTCCTATATACTTTTGGGGAGAATTAAATTCTCTGAATTTAGATCTCTCTCTAGGTTTTGGATCCGCATGGCAAAATCTCCCCGATGAGAATTAAAATCTCAACTTGTGGGGAGATCTGCTTCTACAGATCTTAACCAGAAGAACTAAGTTTTTTTTGGAAGAGTTAAACTCTTATGGAGGTGAAAAAGAGATGAGATATTCTCTGTATTTTTTTCTTCTCTGACCTAGAGTTTCTTTTTTCTCTTTTTCTCTTTGGAGAATTAAATTCTCTTTTCTTTTCAGCTTACCAAGGGTTTCTCTCTTTTTTTCCTCTTCTCTTCTCTTTTCTCTGTCTCTCCTCCCCTCCCCTTTTTTGTTTGTTTCTTTGCTCTTATTTATAGGAGAAAGAAGAGAATCAATTTGTTTAGCAAATCTCTTGTTGAAAGATTTTGATTGATTTTCTAATCAACCAACATGATCTTTTTGATCACTTGGTGACTTTTATTCACCGCCGGATTTTTAATCCAAGAACTTCTGTTTTACAAAAGATATTTCTTTTGTCGTTCTTAACAAATTTAGGAAGATATTTCCTTGCACAGAATTTCTCTGTAGATTGGTGATTTTTAATCACCATTGGATCTTTAATCCAACGGCGCTCTGTTTTACAGAGCGTAATCTTTTTCGTTTAGAAAGATCCAAGGAAGTATTTTCCAAATAAAGCTTTTAATCCCTTTTAATTAGAATTTATTTTTATTAGTCCAGAAGGCATAGGAGTCTATCACGTGTAGCACATGACCCCATCAAATTAAGCCGACCCAAGGCTGTCACGTGTTATCACTTGAGTTTCTTTTTGTCCCACTTGTTTACTGTATTCAGGCACCTGTATTCTTTGCTTATAGGGGTCACGTGTCTGCACGTGAGATTCAGTTTTGGCTTACCTTTGTTAAGAGAAGCGCCTATCACGTGTGGGCATGTGATGCTCCCCTTGGGTACTTTCTCCGTTGCTCTATTTATTTATTTATTTTCCGTAAGGGAACAACTTCCATCATGGCTCATTTCCACAATTTTGAATTACTTAAGAATTTAAACCCAAACATTATATTTAGCATGGTATAATTCTCATATATCCTTGTTACATGTATAACCCAGCATGTCCAAACATTATATACCACATATATAATATTTATGTAACAATAGAAAACAATATAATAAACATATATCACATATATGTTAAATGTATCATAAGTTAGAATAATAAATACTTAAGTGAGCATAATATATATATATATATATATATATATATATATATATATATATATATATATATATATCATTTCATCGAATCAACACTTGATCCGATAACCCGGCTATATCACATATAACCGGTCGATATCACATATCGCGAGAATAGAATACGGTATCACATACGCGTATTAATCTCGATCCCGCACATATCACATATATGCTCCTATTCCATTTCGCCTGAGCCAGGAAACCTCTATGTAGGACTCTAAAGATTCGTCAACACGCCGACAATAGGTGATGATCACATCAAACACCAATAAGCCATAAGCGGTCAGCTAAACGTAACGGCCAGCCGGGTATCGAGCGATCAGAAGATCAACAAGCAAATCTGCTCTAACTCCTGTAAAGCCTGTCAGTAACACTACCGTACAGTCCGGTCTCTTCGTCTGATATGTAACATATCTAGTCTAGGGGTGGTAGACGTCAGACCCCACTAACCGATAAGCCGTGCCGATGTGAGGTCCATAACTGTTCGAGAAACTACTGAAAACTCTTACCAGTAAATCTCAGCAACCTTGGCCAGGGATTTCCAGTTATGGCCAATCGAGCACAGCGCAAAATCAACCCCAATACCGGGAGAGACAAAACCACTCCTATCGCTCATTGCCTCCATGTGATTCGGGACTGTACCCAAAAACCACCGTTTTGCACGTTCTCTTGAACGTGGTAAGGTGGAAATCAAAGCACAGTGGGAATCACACAAGACTCTATGACGATCTCGGGTCTACAGACTAACCTGTACCAGTGTCACCTGAGAACTGCTATCTGACGATAGGTATAATACCAACAAGGAGTTCTCAGCGAGTCCGTTCAGTGTACCCAGTCTCCACTGAGCACCCGTATACTATCCTTGATGTCAAACACCAATGGATGTGGGATCATCCATCGCCCATCATATGGGTCAAGATACGTATACGGTAGTCTACTCTGGAGTATCGATGCCCTGTCTCGATACACCCTCGACTAGGAATAATTATAGGATGTACTTGTGGACTACCCAGACCCCACTAGTATGATCTCCATCATAGTCTCAGTAGTTAAGTAGTCATCCTAAGGGCTTTATCAACATGTGACCATAAGACAGTATTATGATATAAGTCAACATGTTAAGATAAAGAGCAACCAGGTAGTATACTATCATGACGAGCAAGAAAGTCCTCTTTATATATGTCCAAGCATCCATTATAATATACATCATATGTACAACAATGGCTCCTAGGGCATACATATAACTAACAGTATATTGATGGCAATAAGGGCATGCTTTTTGACCATGTACGGACCAGCCTGATAACATTCCATACGTAGGAAAGTCATTAATTGTCCACATTAAAACCGCACGCAGTGTGAAGATTGTATCTGTGTTTTTATCATAAGTCTCTACACCATCAATGAATAAAGATTTTAACTCATCGATCAGAGGTCGAAGATAGACGTCGATATTGTTTCCCGGTGAGTTTGGTCCGTCAATAAGAAGAAACATCATAAAATAGGATTGATCCATACCCAACCAAGACGACATATTATAAACTATCATTATAACGGGCCATGTGCTGTGGCTTACAGCCATATAGTTAAATGGGCAGAAGCCATCACTAGCGAGTCCGAGCCTGACATTGCGAGGATCACTACTGAATATTTCGTGTGTTCTATCGAAATCCTTCCATACCGGTGAATCTCTTGGATGACTCATTTTTTCATCTTCACTTGGAGCAGCATCGTGATACCAAATTATTGTCTCGGCTGTTTTCTTGCACCTAAATAGCCTCTGTAGCCTCTGTGTTATGGAAAAGTATCGTGCTATCTTGACAGGTATATCGGGTTTCTTATCATATTCTTTCGGTTTATACCTGACCTCTTCGCATGTTGGGCACTGTTTCAAATCTGAATTCTCTTTCCGATACAACACGCAATCTTTAGGACATGCATGAATCTTCTCACAGTTCAGACCCAAATCAGACATCATCTTCTTGGTTTCGTACCAGCTGTCGGGCATGTTATTTTCCGGGGGTATGAAATCTTTCAGGAACTTCAGAAGTATCGTGAATGACTTGTTTCTCCATCTATTTAGACACTTAATCTGGAAAAGTTGGATGAACCATGATAGGGTTGAATACTTTGTATTCTCATAAATTGGTTTTCTAGCATCATTCTTGAACTTTTCATACTTGTCCACACGCGGTACTTGGCCGGAAGGAATGTCATCTTTGGTAGGATTACTATCACCTAGGGAAGTCTCTACCATATCCACCATTTCTTCTCCTGGAAAGAAGTTATCGTATTCTTCTTCTTCTGATGCATTACCGTCTTCTCCTTCTTCTTCTGCCGCATTACCGTCTTCTTCTTGTCCTTCTCCATTATATAGCCAAATTGTATAAACTTTAGTAAAACCATATTTAACGATGTGAAGCTCTACGATTTCTACTTTCTGCCGGAACTTATTCCCATATCTATCGCACGAGCAGAGAATCTTCTCTAACACGATCTTATTATGTGTGCGTGCAAATTCAATGAAAACAGCTACTCCTGCGATAAACTTAGATTGCATGCATTGTTGCCAATCCATGTACATCCAGTCCTTAACTCTGATGTACTCATGAGCCATGTTAGACTGTATAACATATAAATTGTAGGTTATGATGACTATATTGAGAAATCTAAGAACGGGATGGTTACTAACAAAGAAGAAAATCCGTAGCAGCAAGTTTGTCATTGAAAAGAATAAATTATCGATAAAAAAGTTAGATTTGAAGATACCCAAGTATAAGTTGTATTCTGTGTATGTGTGTTTCAATTTATAATTTCGCTTAAGTGTAGGTTTGTTAGTATGTATGTGTTTTGTGTGTGTGTTTGTTGTGTATTCGTGTTGTATGTGTGTGTTTCGGCTGTCGGGGGTAAGGCTTCTATCCCATTAAGAATGTATAGAGCAGATACCCATTCTCTTGTGCTTTCATCTGTTTTGAGTAAATTTCGGCAGCACCTCCCCGCTGTTCTCCGAGTACACTGTAATAGAATAAATAATCATTTCAATGCTATGAAACAACGTTGAAATGAACATCTAATCTATCTTCGTACACGGAGAAGCAGCGGAAAAGTACCAACGAAATAACTCGAAATGAATGAAAACACAAGTGAATATATACATGTGTTTGCTTTATACATTCCTAATTTTTCCACACTGGATAAATCTATCGGTTATCATACGATTGAATCTTCTCGTCACATAAACTACACGACTGTTGTTATTACTTAACTATACCGTCCGATATTTAACAATCTTCGTATAGTTCTATGTCACGACGAATATCGAACGTATGCTAACCGATAGATGGGGACTAAGTCACGCTTTGATTTTCACATATGAGTAGTGATGAGAATATGAAAATTTCATATTATCATCGAGTATCATAAATTAGTTTTAACTTGAACATTTAACTTGAATAGGTTTTACGTTTACGTTTCGTTTTTAAGGGTTCTAAGTTTTGAGTTTCCTGTAAATTTTGCTTGCGTTTATGGTAAAATTGTGCGTTTATGTTATTATCGAGTATCCTACTAAAAGAACTAGTGCACCCTAAACCCTAACCCTAATTAACACAAATTAACTTAATTAACCCAAATTAATCCTAATCATCACCCTAACTCAAATTATCCCTAATTAATCCAAAATTAACTCAATTAATCCAAATTAACCTAATTAACCATAATTATCACCCTAACTCAAATTATCCCTATTTAACCCTATTCAACCCAAAATTAACCCTAATCAACACCCTAACACAAATACACTCTATTTTACCTAATTAACCCAAATTAACCCTAGCCCAAACCCTAACCCAAATTAACCTACCCCTAATCATCACCCAAATCCCAACCCAAATTAACTCTAGCCCAAAACAAAATTAACCCTAATTAATCTAATTAACCATAACCCTAACCCTAATCATCACGAACACAATTTTACCTAATTAACCGTAACCCTAACCGTAAACCGAAACCTAACCCTAAACCGAAGCCTAACCCTAACCCTAAACCGAACCCTAACCCTAACCCTACCTAATTAACCATAATCCTAACCCTCACCTAACCCCTAACCCTCAATTAACCAAGAACTAACCTAATCCTAACACAAAAATCAATAATAACACAAAAAATAAGAATAATTAATAGTTCAAAATGGAATTAACTCACCTCACTTGTAGTTTTGCCAGCGGTTGGAGCTCGACGAGGTGGAGGAGGCTGGTCCTGGAACTTGACGAGATCCTCTGATCGGGAAATTTTGGCGACAAGACAGAGGTCAAGGCGGCGGCTGATGGGAAATTTTGGCGACGAGAGCTTCGGAGGCGGCTGACAAGATGTGGAGGAAGCGCGGGTGAGGGTGAGCGATCGCGCGCACGGGGAGTTGGTGAGAGGAAATATTTTGGGGACGGTGGGGAAATTACCGAGCTTTATTATTTATAAATAACCCTTTGATGCCCCTACGGATTAATCCATAGGGCCTTCGTTTGTAGCTCCGTAGGGCCAACTAAAATATTACATTTTAATATTTTTTAATTAATCCGTAGGGTACCGTAGGGGCAAACCGATGGCTCTACGGATTAATCCGTTGGGGCAATATAAAGTTATCCTTATGGATTCCTATCTCTGTAGGGGCAAGCTCTTATTGTAGTAGTGAAGTTGGCAGGTGACCAGGTATTTTCATTTTACTATCCGGTATTTTAAAGAAATAATATGTTGAATAAGAGTAAATACCTCTAACATTTATCCCAATAACAGGAAATACCTAAGACTTTCTAAAATCAGTATTTTGTCATCCTCAACTTTAATTGATTCACAAAATACCCTTCATTTGAATATTTAATTAAAATATTTATATTAAGGGTCTTTTAAATATCCCTTAAAATTCTATACAAATTTGATATACCTCCATTATTTTTCGATATTACCTACACCTTCCAAAATTCTTTAAGTTTTTTAAAATACAATTTCATTGAACGATGGTTAATTTTAACAGAAATTGATTTTAAAAAATGGTTTTTTTTACATCCCACCCTCAAAACTTCCATATTTCTAAATTTCAACCTTAAAAATTCATATTTCTAAATTTTTCCCATAAAACTTTGAAGTTGTTTATATATCTTCTCTTAATTAGTTTTGCAAAAGATCTAAATTATATGAATATCCTGATACTCTACTTAACATACCGTTAAGTGACTATTAAAAGACAAAAACACCCTTAAAGTCATTTTCTTCCTTTTCAATTTAGGGTTAGAGTATAGGTTCTCTCTTCAATTTAAAATTAGGGTTTTTTCTTTACATAAAAAAATAGGAATTTTCCTCTTCACATATTCATTTATTGTAGATATATAGACTAGATTATGCTTATCTTTTTTACCAATTTCGATAACACCAAAATTAAAAACATTCTTAAGTTTCAAATTTTGTGAAAAAGATGATAATCCATAATGAGGTTGAAGAAGAAAAAAGAAAGAAAGGAGTCTTATGACTTTTAAAAGGAAAGAAAGAGGAAACACACTTAAAACTCAAGTTCTGATTAAAAAAATCTAATCTTAATTAAATTCGGATGGAATATAGATAAAATAGGATTTTTGGGTTAACATACAATTTTTAGGGTTGAAATTTGAAAACACTGCTACAGTAATCGCTTGTCCTTACGGATTTAGCCGTATGGGCAAACCACTGCCCCTATAGATATATCTGTAGGGACATAAAATACCTCCGTAGGTCCTAAGACCGTAGGCGCAAGTTTTCATCGTAAACAGACCCCTACGGAGTAATAATTGCCCCTACGTCTTATTCCGTAGGAACATTTATCCCTACGGATTATTTCATAGGGACATAATTTTTATTTAATTTATCTGTTTATAAATTAAAATACTTGCCCCTACGGATTTATCCGTAGGGCCTGATAAAGGCCCTTACGGATATATCCGTAGGGCGTGATAAACGCACCTACGGATTAATTCGTAGGGGCAAGTTTTGCCCCTGTTATTGAGTCCATAGCGACAAAATATCAGATATTCTGATATTTTGTCCCTGTGGAGAAATGTGTAGGGGCAAAACCCGCCCCTACGGATTTATCCGTAAGGACATTATATCAGGGTTTTTTTAAAAAAAGGGGCTTTCGTTTTTTCCCCGTCCTGTGCACAATAGTATATATAACTGAATACAGAAATATTCATAATCAACATCTCATGCATAGTATATAAAAAAAATTAAACAAACAGAATACGAAATCAATCTAAATTTTCGTGAACAAATAAACAACCATCAATATCGTCTAAAATATATACAATATGTATCAGATAAGTACATACATCCTCAAATATAAATAAAGCTACCTTAGCTCAGTCCAGCTTCTCCACCTTTGATAATCGCCGTAATCTGGCGCATCTGCTCCTCGGTGCAACCCTGAGTCGTAAAAAACTCGACTAATGAAGGAGCGGACTATGCGGGAGTCTGAGCAGGCTGTGGAGCTGTAGGAGTGATCTACGCAACCGCAGCCGAAATAGTGGCTCATGGAGCCACAGCCAAAGGAGATGCATGTGGAGCCGCAGCCGAATTAGCCTGCGGAATCTGTAAAATTTTGTGTGTGTAATTAACGAGTAAGAACGGTGTATTAGATTTTATTCGAACTCGTATCATTATCAGATTATTGCGAAACCCCAATCTAAGAATACTTAAAGACTTATGCCTAATTTAGTTATCTATTTTGGAAAACCGTAGTTTATTTTAATTAGATAGTTTTATGGAAGTAAGAGTAATCAAAGCTAAGTCAACAACCAAATAAGCTCAGGCAACTAATATTGCATATGTTATTATCTATCATGTGATATAATATTTTACTATTAAATAATATATGTACCAACATCTCCTTTAACTCCTCGACGATGGTCTTCAAGGCGGCAACATCATGCTCCAGACGTCGCTCGCAGGGGGGTAGGGGAAGTAACCGCCGGAGTAGAGGCCAACTTCATATGGGCCCTGCTAGGACCCAGTCTCTGGCCTTTCTCCCAACCTCCATGGTGCCCTCCGTGTGCGACGTCTAGCACTGGGGTCAGTAGCAATGGATCGGTCTGTCCACTAAAATCAATCCCCGATGCCTCCGCCTGCTCCACCACCCGCTCCTACACCCACATTAACCATTAAAATATAAGTATATCATTTAAATTTGAATTTATCAAAACAAAAATTTCATTCGAATTAGAATAAATATTAAAACTTACACAATACTCCTGGGTAGCGGTGTCGGGGAATCGAAGCTCGCCCATCGCGGGATCTGTCGAGATGTCATGGACAACAAGACATGTGGTTAACACGCTTGGTGTACCAATCTGCGGCAGGGTTTGAGCTCTCTGCAATTCGCCAAAAATTTACATATATTATAAAATAACTCTTAATATGGTATTATATCAAAATAAATCTATTGTAATTTACCGATGCTTCTATGATACGAGTAATGTTTCTCGAGCCACCTGTGTAAGTGGGGCGACTCCTTTTCGCCGACTTTTTATTCTCCTTATTTTGATCGGCATGTTTCTGCACAACACAATCAGATTTAGTTTTCTAATTATACAACACAAAAAAATAAATAATATACTTCTTCCCGCCAAAAAAAAAATTTCTGCGCAAAAGATCCCAAGGTATCAAATGGCAGCGATACGTTTAAAAAAATGTGAACCGGTATTTTCCGGGTTGTATTTTGACAAACTTCCTAATGTGAAACAGCTAAATTCTGATAGGATTTAAAGCGTCTCAAAAAATCCTTCGATTTGATATATTATGGGCCTCATAATTCATCCGGGATCAAAAGTTATGAGGTATCACGTGCCCACACGTGACCGGGCATCACGTGCAGACACGTGACCATTTACAAGCAAATCCTGTAGGCACTGAATAAAATAAATAATTGGAAATAATTAATCGGTGGGGTCACGTGCCAACACGTGATAGGCTTTTAAACCCTCTGAAACAATAGAATTAAATTCTAATTAAATAATTAATCAGTGGGGTCACGTGCCAACACGTGATGGGTTCCTGAGCCCTCTAAACCAATAGAATTAAATTCTAATTAATTGGTCAATCAGTGGGGTCATATGCTAACACGTGATAGGCTTTTAAACCTTCTGAACTAATAGAATTAAATTCTAATTAAGGGAAATAAAAAACCCTAGTTGGAAAAATATTTCCCTAGATCTTTCCAAACAAAAAGACTGTGCTCTGTAAAGTAGAGCACCGTTGGATTAAAAATCCAATGGTGATTAAAAATCACCAATTTATAGAAAGATTCTATACAAGGAAAGATTTCCCTGAAATTTGCCAGGAATAACAGATAAAAGATCTTTTGGATTAAAAATCCAGTGGTGAATAAAATTCACTGAGTGATCTAAGAGATCATGTTGGTTACAAAATCAATTAAAATTTTTCAATGAAAGATTGACTAAACAAACTGATTCTTTTCCTTCTCCTATAAATAGGAGCCAAGAAGAGGACGAAACGATACAACAACAACAACAACAACAGAGAGAGAAAAAAGAAGAGAATTTAATTCTCCAGAGAGAAAGAAGGTTTCTTGAGAAAAGAAAGAAATCCTAGGTGATAGATCATCCTATAAGCTCCCACAAAATAAAAAGAGAATTTAATTCTCAATCTATAAATAGGAGCCAAGAAGAGGACGAAACGATACAACAACAACAACAACAACAGAGAGAGAAAAAAGAAGAGAATTTAATTCTCCAGAGAGAAAGAAGGTTTCTTGAGAAAAGAAAGAAATCCTAGGTGATAGATCATCCTATAAGCTCCCACAAAATAAAAAGAGAATTTAATTCTCAATCTAAGAGTTTAACTCTTCTGAATAAGAACATAGTTTTTTCTTTGGTTGAAGATCTGCAGAAGCAGATCTCCCCATAAGTTGAGAATTTAATTCTTATCGGGGAGATTCTGCCATGCAGATCTAAAAGCTAGGGGAGGACCTAAGTTCAGAGAATTTCATTCTCCCACAGAACACATATGAATTTAATTCCTCCAACAGAGGCAGGGTTTAACCCTTAAAACAAGAACTTAGTTCTTCTTCATGGTTGAAGATCTGCGGAAGCAGATCTCCCCATAAGTTGATAATTTAATTCTCATCGGGGAGATTCTGCCATGCAGATCCAAAACTTAGAGGGAGAACTAGGGTTTAAAGAATTTAATTCTTCTATATACATAGGAATTTAATTCTTCTAAACAAAATTAGGGTTTAACCCTATCAATGAATTTAATTCTTAAAACAAGGGACTTAAAACTCACCACGCACGAAAAGAAATCAGTATCCAACCTGGTCACGTGGCAACACGTGACCCTCCCCCTCAATGATCAAAAGAGAACAAACAAAACTAGGTCACGTGTCCCCACGTGACCCTTAAACAGACTTCTCAAAATAAAGAAGGGCAGAACAGATTTTGGGTGCCTCACGTGTCCCCACATGACCCCTGACAAACACCTCTTTAAAAAAGAGAAGATGGAAAGAACTGAAGGATTAAAATCCAACGCATGGGCGCCCTCACGTGTCTACATGTGACCCCTAACAAATCCCTTTAATATCCAGTGCATGGATTCCCATCACGTGCTCACACATGATGGCCTTAAAGACTAAAATTGTTTAACACTTATTTGAATATGCTGGGAAGAAAACAAAGGAAGTCTGGCCCCATCTTCAGATGCCTCACGTGACTCCATGTGACCACTTCACTTTTAGTGTTTAACACTACTTTAAGTGCTTCGTTCCTAGTGTTTAACACTATTTTAAGCGCATCACGTAGGAACACGTGATCGCCAAATATCTTCTAGTGTTTAACACTATTTTAAAACCAATCTTAGTCCAAATTGGCTAAGTTTTCTAGAGGCAAGACTCCCATTGACTGAGCCTCAAATATACCCTTGTCTTCCAAGATTGATCATCTCATATGGCATATGAGTGCTCGGCACTCAATAAAAGATAAAGATATGATCAGAACCCAGACTCATATTTAGCATTGCTAAATATTGGAGGGCTGAACCCAGACAATTGTTCAACAGTCCAACAAAGGGCCAAAATTTCAAATCTAATTGGACTTAGCCCAAGTTGGCCATAAGTCCTCAATTCAAATTTAACTGAGCCCATGTGCTCATAATCTAATTAATTGATCTTAGTTCTAAATTGGACTACAGATTTCCCAATCAACTTTGGTTCAAGGGTACATCTCTTCACTCCTTTGATATTTATCGTTGTAATCGTTCAACGTCTTCAGAGAGGTGACGGGTCCCGATAACCAATCATTCCATGGACTGTGGGGTCCTTTTAAACCCATGGACTATGATGTCCTTAACCTCAGACTGTGGGGTCCCTTTAAACCCATGGACTATGATGTCATTAACTTGGACTGTGGGGTCCTTAAGCCCATGGACTATGATGTCCTTAACCTCGGACTGTGGGATCCCTTTAAACCCATGGACTATGATGTCCTTAACCTTGGACCACCATGTTCTTAAATTGGTAATCGACCGTAATGTCCCTAAACTAAACAATAGAGCCCAAATGCTCTTTTGTTGGATCTAAATGATCCCGTTAAGTTGATCTTAGTTTAAAATTAGACTAACGTATCCTTAACTAACGTTTAAGTTGATCTTAGTCTCAAATGAGATTAACGTATCCTTAAACCCAACCCCCAAACCCAAATCTAAGAAAAATACGGATTTGGACTAATCCATGCCCTACGGGCGACAACATAAATTAGTCTTCGTATACAATCCACGGGCAACCAAAAACAAAACAAACACACACGACATGAAGTGACCATCTAGAGAAGAAGAAAGTGGTTACCGCGATGCGGTAGCATAATTAACTGCAGGGGCTTGTGCCTGCAGGGAAGAACGTCCCCACAATAAAAAAAACCCCTCAAATGAGGAGGGATCTGACGATGTCTGCTACATCGGACGCATCCGTTTAAACCTTCGATACATGGTGCCATAAATCAACTTGGCATTTTCGGAGAGGTGGACGGATAGCACCAAATAGCATCTGCCCTCAAAGTTCAGGCCGGACGTCAACGTCTCGGTCACGTCTTTCGGCGGAGAACAAATTCTGGCACGCCCGGTGGAACCTTTTCCTCTTTCCACACTTCATATGTCGTGTTCACGAACGAATCGCGGTTTGACATAGTTTCCGTGGATTCGAGATACTAAGATTTGGTGTCTTGCTCCGTGCAGAAAACAAAAGATCAATGGCTTCAAACTGCACTAACTGCAACTGCAACTCTCACTCCGTCCTATCTGGAGGAGTAACCTACGAGCCCCAAGCGGCCTCCCTTTTCACAATGCCGGTGGAAAAAGTGACCCAAGCCACCACTGAGCTATTCTTCGGGACCATGCTTCCACCGATGAGCTTCAACGCCCCTGTACCATTGGAAGAAGCTCAGAAGAAGTCGGTCTTTGATCGGCTTACCACTACTGCGGCCCCTCTTAACGGGTCGCCCAAACCAAGCACTTCAGTTTTCAGCAGACTGGGCTGAAGCTCAGATGGGCCCGTGAAGAAGCCCGCAATACCAGAAGGCGTTATCCCAAAGCGGATAGCCATTCCTACTCCTGAAGTCACCAAGGCGGCTTCTCCAGCTAAGGGGTCGGCCTTCACAAGACTGGCCGTTTCAGCTCCCACTCCGGGTGAAGTAACCAAGACCGTTTCCCCTGCACGAAAATCAGCCTTTTCAAGATTGGCCATTCCCTCTCAGCGAGTATCTGCCTTTGACAGGTTGGCGCCAATATCAGACTCTCATCAGAACAGGGGGCATGGAAAAGCTGATCCAACAGCGGAGGCGATCCCGGCCGCACGACATGCTCAACGTCGCCACTGGTCCCGAGTGAGGAAAGCTGGTGGCAATTCCCCTTCTGGACTGACTCCGCCGGCTCCAATGGTAGAAGTTGATGTTGTTGTTCCAACCGGGAACAGCTTTGAACTACTTAACAGGGTGCGCAGGAGTTCGCCAACTGCCGTGCTAAAAAGATCTCCTCCACCAATGGAGAATGCCCCAAAGGCAAAGCTGGAGCAGCCCCCTCAATGGCTGTCCTTTAAAATTTACAAGCTCTGGCATCAAGTCCAAGACTCGGTGATTGATCCAAATTACTTCCACCGACAGAAAAAGAAAAAGGTTCGGCAAGAAGAGGACCACCCAGTCAAGCCACAAAAAGCGACAGCTACTTGGGCGCCCATTGCAACGGCCCCCTCAACTTCGACCACCTACAAGAGGAGAAGGCTGGAGAAAATTTCTGAGTCTGCAACGTATCGCAAGACCACTGAACCCAAACGCCCTAAGTCTGGGGGCATGGTGGTGCACACTGTCTATATGGCATCCGGGAAAGAGGATAGCCGTATCTCTACGGGTCATCGACCGCTTACGCGATCCGTAACAAAGGCCCAGGAGCAACAACAGAACCTTCAGGAAATGCTAATGCAAATGGCCCCACTCACTGGGTCAAAAGAAACCCCGGAAATGTCATCAGAGCAACGTCAAGAACAAGAAACTGATGCTGAGTTCCTTCGCAGGATTCTCGAAAAGAAGGACAAAGAGGCAGCGGAACAAGCTGCCAATATAAAACAAATGGCCCTTCTGTTCCAAGATATGGTGGGCATGATGATCCAGCCGGACCCTCCAGCCGAAGACCCTCCAGTAATAATTGAAGATGATAGAGGAGAGACATCAAACCCTCTGTCGGCTCTGTCAGCAGCCAAGGAGGAGACCATCTCAAAATTCGCCCTAGATGATTACATCGCTCAGCAAATATGAGCTCATCAAGCGAATGAAGTGGCTGGGCAAATTGTTAAAACTGGACGACCCTATCCGGGTTGGTATGACTAAATAAAGTACCCGCCGAGATATACGATCCCTAAATTCCATGTATATAAGGGGACGGGGAATCCACACCAGCACGTTGCTCAATTTAAGGCTCTGTGCGGCAACACCGGAGGTGATGATAAATTGTTGTTTCGCCAATTCGTTGGCATCTTGGCATAGACGGCCTTCGAATGGTATTCGGAGCTTCCCAACGATTCCGTCAAAACTTTTATAGAGATGGAGTTTCTATTCACCCAGCGTTTCGCAAGTGCTAGCGAACGCACCCCAATCATGGCATCGATCAATGCTAGGGTGAAGCCTGGAGAAATATGGGTTCAGTATGCAATACGGTGGCGGAATCTATGGTCGAAGTGCGAACAGTGCATATAAGAGGCTCCTGCAGTAGGCATGTTTATGGGAACCCTCGATCCGCAGGCGACCATTTCGCAATTCATGATGTTCTTCAAGCCAACTACCTTCCAGGCCCTGATAAACAAGCTGGCCCAGATGGACTAGATGGGCCATAGGACTTCCTCTTCAAAGTCGGAGCTTCGGAATGAAAAGGGTAAAGGGAAAGCAACCTTCATCACCAACGCTCAACAACAACCGAATGGCCCGAGACCGGTTGTTCGCCAAATCAACAAGCGGCAATCCCTGGATAAGAAGTTGAGACGTCCTTACTCATTTCCTGGGATAAAATAAGGAGACTGTTTGAACTAGCAGTACGTAACGAGCTCATCACTCTACCGGAGCCGAGACACCCATTACAACCGAACGATGTCAACGATCCCAATTACTGCCCCTACCACCGAGTATTGGGCCATCCGATCGAAGACTGCTACGTCTTCAAAAATTGGGTTGAAGACCAGTATCAACAGGGCAAGTTCGCGCTGTCCGAAAACTGGAAGGTAAATCCGCCACAACAGCACACGCCTAAAAGGGTGGACACGCCGGGGGTATCATGCTCTTTTATAGAGGAAGCTCCATGGGAAGTCGTTCTTTCGGCAAAAACTAAAAGAATGTTGAAAGAACTTTAAACATGTCTGGCGATCAGGTGGAAAAGCCCGCTAGAGTCTGAGATCATCAAGGGGATGCTGAAACCATGCCCAACATTGGGAGTTAATAGCGATGGTGGAAAAAACATTCAGACCCAGCCGTCAAAGTCTTCGAAGAAAAAGAAGAAGACCAAAAAGCCCACGCAGTTTGATGACAAGCACACAGATCTGAAAAAGCATATTGATGGGCTGGAGGAATATAATCAGAAAGCGCGGACCCTGGTCACACTCCAAGAATTTCTTAACAATATCCTTGAGAGCCGGGATAACGACAATAGCAACGGGGATGACTCGTCAAAAGAATCTGAGGACTATGTGGCAAGCTGCCACATGATCTCTCATTCAGCGTTAACTAACGAAGAAGCTCACTCGGCGATAGAAGACAACATAAAAGAGCTGGGGGCAGGATTGAATCCAAAACCCTTGGAACCGTCTGACGAGATGATCGACTTGCTACTGAACGAAACACGTCAGAAAAGCAAAGCCAATCGAGGGCACGAACTGGCTATATTCGAAAAAGCCAAACGCCGATGACTGAATGAAAAGGTTGAGGCACCCCAACCGGATCGAAGCATCCCTAGTGCCAGCAAAAATAAGCTTAAAGTAAGGAAACGATTCGTTAGGGCCCTTGTTCCCCTCCGAACACAGAGACACGATCGCGTAGGTCCGTCTTGCCTGAAATTCGAGGCAGATGCTAATTGGTGTTATCCGTCCACCTCTACGAAGATGCCAAGTTGATTTATGGCACCATGTATCGAAGGTTTAAACGGATGCGGCCGATGTAGCAGACTTCGTCAGATTCCCCCTCATCTGAGGGGTTTTTGATTGTAGGGACGCTCTTCCCTGCAGGCGCAAGCCCCTGCAGTTAATTACGCTACCGCATCGCAATAACAACTTTCTCCTTCTCCAGATGGTCACTTCGTGTCGTGGGTGTTTGTTTTGTTTGTGGTTGCCCGTGGATTGTATACGAAGACTAAGTTATGTTGTCGCCCGTAGGGCGTGGACTAGTCCAAATCAGTATCTTTCTTAGATTTGGGTTTGGGGTTGGGTTTAAGGATACATTACCTCATTTGAGACTAAGATCAACTTAAACGTTTGTTAAGGATACGTTAGTGTTATTTTAGACTAAGATCAACTTAACAAGATCATTTAGATCCGACAAGAGAGCAATTGGGCTCTATTGTTTATTTTAGTGACATTGCGGTCGACAATTAGTTTAAGGACATTACGGTCCATTACTAATTTAAGGACATCTCGGTCCAATGTTAGTTTTAAGACATCGCGGTCGAGGTTAAGGACATCATAGTCCGTGGATTTAAAAACTCTATGGTCCAATGTTAGTTTAAAGACATCACAGTCGAGGTTAAGGATATCATAGTCCGTGGATTTAAGGACTCCACAGTCCGGTGTTAGTTTAAAGACATCACGGTCGAGGTTAAGGACATCATAGTCCGTGGATTTAAGGACTCCGCAGTCCGGTGTTACTTTAAAGACATCACGGTCAAGGTTAAGGACATCATAGTCCGTGGATTTAAGGACTCCACAGTCCGGTGTTAGTTTAAAGACATCACGGTCGAGATTAAGGACATCATAGTCCGTGGATTTAAGGACCCCACAGTCCGTGAAATGTATGGTTGTCAGGACCCGTCACCTCTTTGAAGACGTTGAGGAATTACAACGACAATTATCAAAGGAGTGAAGAGATGTACCCTTGAACCAAGGTGGATTAAATGATCTGTAGCCCAGTTTGGAACTAAGACCAATTAATTATATTATGAGCACAATAGCTCAGTTAAGTCTGAATTGAGGACTTATGGCCAATTTGGGCTAAGTCCAATCAAGTTAAAATGTTTAACATTCGTTTTGTGCTGTTAAGCATTTATTTGGGCTTGGCCCTTTTAACAATGCGGAGCATTGATTTAAATTCTGACAATGTTTGTCTTTTATTGAATGGTAAGCATTCATCATAGCTCTGGGGCTTATCCAAAGAACAATTTATGTTTTGCCCAAGCGCACATAAAAATATATAGCGCGCTTGGCACTAGCGTCAGTCGATGGGCGCAGTGCGCTATGGTTAAAGCGCTAATGCGCTTGGCACTTGGCGCCAGATATTAAGCGCTGATGCGTTTAGCGCTAAGTGAAGAGCGCAGATGCGCTTAGCGCTTTGCGCTAAATGAAGAGTGCTGATGCACTATAATTGAAGCGTTGAGGCGCTTGGTACTGATGCCATATAATGAGCGCGAAGCGCTTTTAGTAATGCAGCGCACACGTGAGGAGCACGTGGTGCGCTTAGCGCTGAGCGCAAGCCAATGAGCGCAGTGCGCTGTTGTTTGAAGTGCTATGGTACTGCAGCACTTTGCGCTAGATGAAGAGCACTAAGGCACTTTTAAATTAGGAATGCTAAGGCTCTTCTTAGGTTAACTTTGCGCTCTGAAGATTATCTTCTTTGATAAGAGACTTTGTCTCAAGATTCCAAGAACAAAGTTCTTAACTTATAGGAGATACTTCAATCTCTTTTTAATGAAAGGCTTTGTCTTTATGGATCTGTGATCCTAAGAGAATTGAATAATTCTTCCCCCTTTATAATGAGATGTTCATGATCTCAGAAAGACAATTTGTCTTATAGATCTATGATCTCTGAAGTAAGTACTTCTTTATTTTATGATAAGATCTTTTTGATCTCTTTATAAAAGACCTTGGTCTTTGTAGATCTATGATCTTTTAAGAAGAGAATTCTTCTCTTTAATTATGAGATGATTTCATCTCTTTGTTCATCACCATTCTTTTTACCTTGAAGAAAAATCTTCTTTTGCCGAGAGCTATTTCTTCTTCTTAAGATTTTCTCAAAGTTTATGGGGGAGTTCCTCTTTTTTTTAGACTTGAAGTCTTGGGTCCTTTATATAGGGGAAGATAATTTGTTGAATCAGTTAAAAAGATTTATTCTCCAATTGATTTGGGAATTTCCCCACCGTTGGATCCTTGATCCAAGGGCTTCTGATTTACAGAAGATAATCTTCTTGTTTTAACAAGATTGAGAAATCTTTCCTTCCTTACAGAATTTGTTCTGTATTTTAGTGATTTTTAATCACTATTGGATCATTGATCCAACGGTATTCCAGATTCACGGCACAATCTTTTCTGTTTGGAAAGATTTCAACAGAATTTTATTTTTGTTAATTGATGATTTAATCATATCCGTTGGATATTTGATCCAACGGTGAGGAACATTTAGTTCCAGCGCTAGCACTTATGCGCTCTGCCCATGGTGCGCTTTGCCTATGGTGCGCTAATTGGAGCGCAGCGCTCTTAGCGCTAGCGCGCACGTGCTTTGCACGGGGTGCGCTAGTTGTAGCGAAGCGCTTTTATAAAAGCGTCGCTTTAATTCAAATTTTGAATTCTGAACAGAGCTTCGCTCTAATTGGGGAAACAAATTCCCCCTACCGTTGTGCTCACGGGGCCCACACGTGGGTGCAGCGGTGGCAACATCTCGACTCTTGGATCATCCAAGGAACTGAAACGGCGCTTAGCACCTATAAATAGGACCCTTGGCCCTTGAGATGACTTCTGTTCATCTTCAATCCTTCTTGAGAATTTATTTTCTTTTTCAGAGCGCAGCTCTTCTTCTTAAGAATTTTTAAGGACAGAACTTTGTCGGATTAGGTAAAAGATTAAATCTTTTTGAGACATCTTTTAGGGTTTCACCCATTAACAGAGCTTTGATCTTCATAGATCTTTGATCTAAAGAAAATCCTTTTTAGGATTTTATTAATAGAGCTTTGCTCTCTTGGAATCATAGATCCAAAAGGATCTTGCTTATGATTTCTTAATCCATTAATGGAGCTTTGCTCCTTTCAGATCATATAGAAGAACTCTTAAGAGTTTGTTCATGGATCTTAAAGATCAAATTGAAATTTTATCTTTAATGAATTATATCATCTTTTCAGAGCAAGGCTCTCAATGTTCTCGGGGAATTTCTTTAAATTCCCCTCATGATTGATTATGACAGGTGTCACTCCTATCTGCAGAGCATTGCTCTCGAGGAGTTTAACTCCTTGTGCCTGTTTTTAATAAGAATTCGCTTAATCAGTCTGTCCGCTAATTTTTGTTGATTTTCTTTTTTAGGAGTAATGGGCGCCTACATGTATGATCTCGACGAGATTATCTCTTATGGAGACATCCGCTCACTCAGCCGTTCTCAGAATCGAGAATTCACAAATGCCGAGTGCGCCGAAATTATGAGTCGCTTTGACGCATACAATGGTCAACTGCTTCCTCGACGCTCCTCTCTCCTGAAGCTTATTATGGGAGCGATCTGGGAAGCACTTCCTCTATTCTGTATCGGTGTGCCGCTTAGGGCATTGGATGCCGCCGAGGATAAGGTGCATTCGTTGTATCTGATGAGCCTAATCTCGAAGAGAAGGCGAGACAATCTTATCGATCTCCTGCATTAGGCTTTTCAACAGTCGGCCATACTTGCTGCCTATCGGAGGGTGGAGGACATCCGTGGGGATCCCGACGCTTGTGATCGCGAAAGAAAGCATACTAGGATGGTTCGAAATGCCTGGAAGATTCTGGACAAAGTCACTTTTGAGTTTCTCAATCCATGCCCTGGATCTGAGGTTTTGCCATTGTAATTGTTTTGATAATGTTTTTGTTTACTGCTTTCATAATTGTAAGAACTTTTTCACAGTATGAATGGCAAGTTTCTCATTTCAGTTTGTTTTATTTTACATACTAAATCTTCTGCGCATGCATGAACGGGTATGTCTCGAACGCTTAATTAAATGCGAATCAAATATTCTCCTTGTCGCTTTCTTCTCTTTGCTGTGTTGTTGCCATGTGATTTTTAGCAAGCGCGGTCTGTAGGTAGCATATAGCTGTCAATCATGGATTCTTTGTAAAGTGGTGATGGCTTAGAAAACAGGGTTAGGATCTATCACCTAAGACTTTTCAACTTTATGAGCCGTGAAGGTCTCATAAAGAATTTTCTCTCTACCGGTCGAGAGGATCCCGTAGGTGTAATTTCTCCTTAAGAATCATGAGGATTCCTAAGTGTGTTTTCTCTTGAAAGTTGTAAGGATCTCACAAGAAAATTTACTCCCTTACGAGTCGTGAAGACCTGCAAGTGATGGATGAAGTTGTCCTTATCCGCATTTCACGGAGCTAGGGGTTGCTCTGGATGCTTCCCACGGGTTCACTGCCGTGTTTTGCGAGGACCAGGCTTCGCTCTGGACGTTTTCCAGGATACCGTAGTTTAAAGACATCGCGGTCGAGATTAGGGACATCATAGACCGTGGATTTAAGGACTCCACAGTCCGTTGTTTAGTTTTAAGACATCACGGTCGAGGTTAAGGACATCATAGTCCATGAATTTAAGGACCTCACAGTCTAATGTTAGTTTAAAGACATCACGGTCGACGTTAAGGACATCATAGTCCATGAGTTTAAGGACCCCACAGTCCATTGCTAGTTTTAAGACATCACGGTCAAGATTAAGGACATCATAGTCCGTGGGTTTAAGGACCCCACCATCCGATGTTAGTTTTAAAACATCACGGTCGAGGTTAAGGACATCATAATCCATGAGTTTAAGGACCCCACAGTCCAATTTTTGCTCTGGAAGCTTCCCACGGATTCACTGCCGTGTTCGGCGAGGACCAGGCTCCGCTCTGGATGCTTCACACGGGGTCATTGCCGTGCGCTGCGAGGACCAGGATCCGCTCTGGACGTTTTCCACGGGGTCAGGAGTGACATAATCCGCGTTCCACGTAGCCAGGAATTTTGCTCTGGATGCTTTCTACGGGTTCACTGCCGTGTTCGGCGAGGACCGGGCCCCGCTCTGGATGTTTCACACGGGGTCATTGCCATGCTCTGTGAGGACCAGGATCCGCTCTGGACGTTTTCCACGGGGTCAGAAGTGATATAATCCGCGTTCCACGTAGCCAGGAATTTTGCTCTGGATGCTTCCCATGGGTTCACTGCCGTGTTCGGCGAGGACCAGGCTCCGCTCTGGATGCTTCACACGGGGTCATTGCCGTGCTCTGTGAGGACCAGGATCCGCTCTGGACGTTTTCCACGGGGTCAGAAGTGACATAATCCGCGTTCCACGCAGCCAGAAATTTTGCTCTGGATGCTTCCTACGGGTTCACTGCCGTGTTCGGCAAGGACCAGGCTCCGCTCTGGATGCTTCACACGGGTTCACGCCGTGCTCTGGGAGGACCAGGATCCGCTCTGGACATTTTCCACGGGGTCAGAAGTGACATAATCCGCATTCCACGTAGCCAGGAATTTTGTTGATTATATCCGCATTTCATGGAGTTGAGATTTGACTTTCGGTCGTTTATGCACCGCCGAGTCATGGAACTGGGAGTTGCCGCTGTTCCGCTTTGTTTTATGTTGTGTCCGTTGTAATAAAACGAATGTTGAGATGATCTCTAGGCTGTCTACGAACCATTGAGATTTGGCCTCTCCTTCTGATGAAGCTTGGGGAGGAAGGGTGTGATTCCTTCTTTGTTTGCGCCCCTGAATTATATACAGGGATCGATGTGATATCACCTGTAGGGCATAAATTTCATTTTTTTTATTTCTTTCCGCGATACTCTATCATTTCAGCTTTTATATCGCGAAGGTCGCGATTGCCCAATCATTTCGGCTATTTTTTGCAGTGCCCAATCATTTCGGCTATTTTTTATTTTTACTCGCTGTTTTTTATTGCGAGTTGCCCAATCATTTCGGATATTTTGCATGCATATGTTTTTACTTGCTGATTTTGTTTGCAAGTTGCCCCATCATTTCGGCTATTTCGTATGCATGCGTGGCTTGCCAGCTTTTTGTTGAAAGCTTAGAATTAAACACCGATTTCGGCATCAGCACCGCTACAACTGGGATATTACCCGGAGCAAATCATCATTTGCCTCTATCGATGTCGAACAAAGGTGGCTTAGCGATCAGGGTTAAGATCCTGTCGGCTAAGGCTTTTGACTTCATGAGCCGTAAGAGTCTCATAAAGGTATTTCTCCCTACGAGTCGTGAGGATCTCGTAGGTGCTTTTTCTCCTTAGGAGTCGTGAGGACTCCCAAGTGTATGATCTCTTGTAAGTCGTAAGGATCTTATAAGAGTGTTTTCTCCTTATAAGTCGAGAGGACTTGTAAGGGCTGTTCACCATGTAGACATATCTCTAGTCACGGATGGGACTTTGTTAGGGGAATGTTTACTCGCGCCTGTGGATTGTATACAAGGGTCAGTGTTGAGCCGCTTGTAGGGCAGTATCGGAGGTTGTGGGGGTTGCTTAAGAACAGGTTCAGATCCCTGTAGTTTAAGACTTTCAAATCTTATGAGCCGTGAGGGTCCCATAAGAGGGTTCTCCTTACGAGTCATGAGGATCTCGCAAGTGTAATTTCTCCTTAAGAATTGTGAGGATCCCTAAGTGTGTTTCTCCCTTGTGAGTCGTAAGGATCTCACGCAGGTGGTTTCTCCTTACAAAGTCGAGAGGACCTTGCAAGTGTCTTTTAACGAGATTGCGTCCTTTCGGGTTTTCACAAAACTCGCCGGCAGCCCTGCTGTTTTTACTCACGGAGCCCTTTCGGGTTTTCATTCGTGCCCTTTTTGCTTGTGGACATACCGTTTTCTTTTTTCTCTCTTTTTTTATTCTTTCCTTTTTTATTCTAACGAGGTTGCGCCCTTTCGAGTTTTCACAAAACTCGCCGGTAGCCCTGCTGTTTTTACTCACGGAGCCCTTTCGGGTTTTCATCCGTGCCCATTTTGCTTATGGACATACCGTTTTCTTTTTTCTTTCTTTTTTTTATTCTTTTTTTGTATCAGCTTTGGGATGCTGCAATCCACCGTAGTTTATCGACATCTCGGTCAACGGCTAGTTTTAGGACATAGTGGTCCGTTGTTAGTTTAAGGACGTTTCGGTTCGTCGTTAGTTTAAGGACGTTTCGGATAGTTTAAGGACGTTTCGGTCCGTTGTTAGTTTAAGAACGTTTCGGTCCGCTATTAGTTTAAGGACATTTCGGTCCATTGTTAAGGAAGCCGGCTACTACATATAGAGTTTGGGCTTAAGAAGATAGCGAGCGGACATAGTCGTCGTCATCTGTTATTGACCTAGGCCGTGACTCGTCAGGCATAGTATTTCTTCAGGAAGCGTCCGTTTATTGGCCTGAAAGGTCTTTCGCCATGCATGTCCATGAGTAGATAGGCTCTACCCTGGTAGACCTTGTCTATGATGTACGGGCCTTCATAGTTTGGCTCGAATTTCCCCCGCTTGGCGCGATTGGGGATCATAGGTCTTTTGACCACTAGCATGAGTTCGCCTTGGCGGAATGTCCTCGGCCTAGTCAATCTTTCGTATGAGCGCGTCATCTTTGCTTTATAAGCTTCCAGATTTTGCTGCGCTATGAGCCGGGTTTCATCAAGGGCGTCGAGCTTCTCAAGCCGAAGGTGAGCATTCTCTTCATCTGTCAGCTCGTAATGAACTGCCACTCGTAGAGAGGGTAGCTCTATCTCGAGGGGGAGTACTGCTTCTGTACCGAATACCAATGCGTACGGCGTTGTGTTCGTAGCTATTTTGAACGTAGTCCGGTACGCCCAGAGAGCTTCATGCAGTCTCTCGTGCTAGTCCTTCTTATTTCGAGACACCATCTTCTTTACAATGTTCGTCAATGTCTTGTTAAAAGCCTCAGCCAGACCATTAGCTCGAGGATTATAGACTGAGGAGTATCTCCAGTCTATGTTATGCTGTTGTGCGAAGCGGCTGATCTTGTGGTTTCTGTAGGCTGGTCTGTTATCGGAGATAATCCGTTGCGGAGTGCCAAACCGATAAATGACGTGTGTCTTGAAGAAATGGAGGATATTCTCCGTCTTCACTTCCCTCAGCGGTACTGCTTCTGCCCATTTGGAGAAGTAATCAGTTGTCGCTAAAATGAACCGATTTCCTCTGGACGATGCTGGTTCGATGGGGCCGATTATGTCAGTCCCCCACATTTCGAACGGCCAGCTACCCACTGTCGGATGTAGCGGATTCGGATGCTGATGGATGAAGTCCCCGTGAATCTGGCACGAGTGGCACTGCTTCGCGTATTCGAGGCAGTCTTGGATCATTGTGGGCCAATAATAACCCATCCGTTTGATCTTCAGCTTCATCTTCGGCCCGGCTTGGTGAGAACCGCAGAGTCCATCATGAGTTTCTTGGACGACTCTTTTTGCTTCTTCAGGTCCCAGGCATCTTTACCATAAAGAGTCAAATGATCTCTTGTACAGAGTATCATTGACGAAGGCAAAAGATAGGGCTCGCTTCATGAACTGATGTTTTGAGGACGCATCTTCAGGTGTTCGACGGGATTTGAAGTAGTCTATAAAGACTTCTCTCCAGTCCTCAACCTTTTCTTGGTCTTTTATTTGTAGAGCCGATGGCTTGGTCATTCCCTTTTCCTCGGACGACTCCGGAGATATTTCTGCCGGTGCAAGAACCCGACGGCTTTGTACCACGATTCTTACGTCATCGAGGTTCTCGTCGGCCAGCTCTTTAGCAAGCTTGGCTAATGCATCTGCCTTGCTATTTTCCGCACGCGGTATGCTTTCCAAGGTGTAGGAAGGTACTTGGGTCAGCAGTTACTGTACCCTTTCACCGTACTTCACCAGTTCTGGTTTGCACGTTTGATAGTCGCCGTTTACTTGACTAACGACCAGTTGGGAATCTCCGTATATGAGGAGGTTTTCAATTCCCATGTCAATGGCGATCTCGAGACCTGCTATCAAAGCTTCGTATTCGGCTTCATTGTTAGTCCTCGGCTCTGTTAAGGAGAAGACAAAGCGCATTATCCCTCCTTGTGGAGTTACGAAGATGAGGCCCATCCCTGATTTGATTATGGGGGTGCTTTGTTTGCGCTTCTTCATGGAGGATGCTCCATCGAAGTAAAGTTCCCATCAGGTATCACTCCCGTTAATTGTGTCAAACGCGTGCTCGTCTGGCAGTTCGCAATTCAGGGGAGAATCGGCAGGTATCGGATGCTCGGCGAGGAAGTCGGCGATGGCCTGGCCTTTCACTGCCTTAAGAGGATGATAAGTTATTGAGAACTCCATCAAGAGCAGGGCCCATTTAGCGAGCCGTCCCATTAATATGGCCTTTAACATCAAATACTTGAGGGGATCCACCTTCGATATAAAACAGACTTCATGCGCCAATGCATAATGCCTGAGCTTTGTTATCGCGAAGATTAATGCCAGGCGGTGTTTTTCGATTGGGGAATAATTGCTTTCTGCCCCCAGCAGAACTCGACTTAAATAGTAGAGGGCTGTCTCCCTCCCTTGGTCGTTCTCTTGTGCCCATAATGCGTCTAAGGAACCTTCAAGGGCAGTTGTATACAGAATAAGAGCCTTTCCCTTGACCGGAGCAGCCAGCACTGGCGGGTTCTGCAGGTATTGCTTGATTTCGTCCAGTGCGCTTTGGCATTTGCGGTCCCAGACGAAAGGGGTCCCTTTCTTCATCAGGTGGCTGTAAGGACGGCACTTGCCTGAGAGATTGGCTATAAATCGCCGAATATACGTGAGCTTCCCTTGGAGAGATCGCAATTGCTTGAGAGTCCTTGGCGGGGGTTTTTCCATGATCGCCTTGATCTTTGACGGATCTATCTCGATGCCTCGGTGTCGGACAATGAATCCTAGGAACTTGCCCGAGGAAACTCCGAACGTTCATTTGAGAGGGTTCATCTTCAAGTTGTATTACCAAAGGCGTTGAAACACGATCTTCAGATGCTCTAGATGTTCCTCGTATGATTTGCTTTTCACCACGAGGTCGTCGATATAGCATTCGATGATTTCATGTATGAGATCATCGAAGATCTTCGTCATGACCCTCTGATAGGTGGGGCCAGCGTTCTTTAGACCGAAGGGCATCACCTTGTAGCAGAATATACCCAAAGGGGTCCGGAAGGCGGTATGCTTCTGGTCGTCGGGATGCATCTTTATCTGATTATATCCTGATGAGCCGTCCATGAAGGAGAAGATTTCGTGAGTGGACGTATTGTCTATCATCGGTTCGGTGACTGGCACTGGGAAGTCGTCTTTCGGGCAAGTTTTATTGAGATCCCGAAAGTCTACACATATGCGTACTGTCCCATTTTTCTTCATTACCGGGACGATGTTGGCGATCCAGTCAGGATACTGAACCTCTTGGATGAAGCCAGAGTCGATCAGCTTCTTGACTTTGGCATTGATACTCATATCAAGCTCGAGCCGCATTCTTCTCGGTGCTTGTTTGATTCGCTTGACGTCCGGGGATATGGCCAGTTTGTGGACAGCAATCTCTGGATCTAGTCCTGGCATCTCAGAATAATTCCATGCGAAGCAGTCTTTATGCTGCATGAGCACATCCTTTAGTGTAGCCACCGTTTCTTCAGACAGCAACTCGCTGACGAACGTCGGCCGAGGGTCACTTGTCGTTCCCAAATCAATTTTCTTGAGCTCATCTGCAGTGGTATGTATTCCATCTTCCAGCTCTTTTGGCGCCGGTGGAAACTTTGAGATCACCTCGTCATCATTGTTTTCGAAGTACCAGGGGAGATCATCCATACCCTCGGGGTCTTCTTTTGGTAGCGTTATCATATGACAAGTACGAGCTCGCTTCCAAGACCGACGTTGATCTGGTTCTACCCTCGTGGATTTGGGTTCATGCCTTTGCGGCGGGATTACCCTCCAGCTGCTAGATAGAGCGAACCTGCCCTGTCGATATTGATCTTCGACCCAGTTCTTAAAGGTGAAGCAGTCTTCAATAGGATGTCATATTGCCCTATGATAAGAGCAATAGTCCGGATGAGAGATTTCGCCTGCTTGCTCGGGGTGCTTGGACTCCGGGAGTATAATCAGTTGATGTCTTATGACGAGATCGAGTATCTTCCGTGTTTTGTTCTGAGGAAAAAAGTATGCTCGACTCATCTTCTTTATAAGAGACGAATCTGGATTACTTGATTCCTGATCACATGGCTTCTTGGTCCCACTTTGTCACTCTCGAACACTTTTCCCACTCTTTGATTTATTTTTGCCTCTGCGTCGGGCCTTTTGTATGACGGGTTGACAGGGAGGAGTATTTTCATCTTTCGCGGTCAGTTGAAGAAGGCGTTGCGTCCTGGCTTTCTCGTAGATGGCCATTTTGCGATTATGGTCGTCTCGAACCTTTTGACCCGCTTCCCTTATAAGCTTGTCCATTTGTTCTTCAAACGACGAACTGGGCATTTTTACATCGGGAGCTCTTTCTGATTCAGGGTTAGCATTTTCCCAAAAAGTATCTCCCTCTTCATCAAAGTCATGTATGACGTAGCAGTCGTGGAGTAACTCCCGTTTCTTGGATTGAACATATCCAAACCCGATCGTTTCCATTTTCCCGTTGGGCAACTTTTGCTGAGTTCCAGGGACGTTCCAGATCCTGTTATAGAACCGTGCTTGTCGAGCAGTTTGTTTAAAGGGTACACCTTGGCGTTTCAAAAGTCTCCTTAGTCTGTCTGTGTAATATCTGGGGCAAACGGATGGTCTGGAGCCTGTCGAGTGTGGAATCCGCGCCGTGCCAGATTTCTTTCTCTATTTTAGTTTCCCCTGATCGGTAGAATAGGATTGCCTTTTTACCTTCTCGCCTGGGAGGGACATAGAACGTCTGCAGCTCTTCCACACTGTAGGTATCAAGCGCGTCTAGTTCTTTATGATGCTTGGGCGGAACCATGGCAACTTGCAAACTTTTCTCTTCATCAGCGAATGTTTGTATTGAAGGCCGAGCGGAGAATACGGCGTGGACCTCATCTTCCGAGTCGCTGCCGAAGATAAGCATAGGAGCGGACGGTCCCGGCTTGTTGTACTGCGGTGGCCCTGAATAAACTATCTCTTCCTCTTCCTCGGTATCACTCCCGAAGACCGGAATGGTGGTGATACTTTGTTCTCCGATTTATGATATCTCTCTGTGTATTCAAAGTCCGGTAAGAAGTATTTTGCATCTTCGTACTTTCGGACTTCGTTCACGGAGAATGGGTTCAGCTCTCCCGTCACAGTGTACTCGAGACCATCCTTGAAGTATTTCATACACTGATGTTGTGTCGAATGGATGATGTTGTACTCGTGTAACCAGGGCCGGCCGAGCAAAGCGTTATAGCAGGTTTTGGCGTCAATGACATGAAATTTAATATGCGTGACGAGTAGTCCAAAGCGCAACATCAGTATCACGGAGCCGAGAGTCCGTGATGACTGGGAATCGAAACCGGAGATGGTAATTTTATCACGAGCTAGGTGTTGAACGCTCATGCAGATTTCCTTCAACACTCGCACGTTGAGGAGATTAACGGAAGACCCATTGTCGACCAGGATCTTGCCTATCTTGATATCATGACAGTATCAGGAGACATAAAGGGGATGGTTGTGCTCGCACGTCCCAAGGAGGAGATTCATCGTCGAAGGTGATATCGGCTGTGTGTACTTCTTCCAGCTCGTCTTTCATCTTTTCTTCGGCGAGGAAAGCTTAGAATTGCTCTGGCTCTTGTAGCGCCTTGATCAATGAATCTCTTGCTTCTTTTGATAGTAAAAGAGCGTCGAGAATGCTAAGCTGCGAGGGTAACTTCCTCAAGTGTGCCAGAATGTTGTAGTCCACCTTACTTTTTCTTGGCAGGTCCTTGGCAGTCAGCTCTTTCATGACTTGGTCATCTAGGGCGATATCTTCAGAGACCTTCTTTTTTCCTTTATCTTTTCTGTTCGCGGGTCCGAGATTCTTTTCTGGTAGTGTACGATTGCGAAGCTGGATATTTTCGCAAGCCTTCGATTCTCCCTCCTTTCCCGAGGTGGATTCTTTGAATAGAGGGCCAAGAGTCATCTCTTCATCGGAGTCGCTCCCGAACGTGAGAACTTGCGATCCCCCAGCGTTAACTATGCGACAGTTGCCGGTAGTTCTTCCACGCTCTTCGGTCGTATTTCTTCGCTCCCGACGAGTTTTGCGTTTCATCCGCTTAAAATGTTTCCGGTGAGCAACATATCCCTGCCACCATCTTTTAAAAGCGTCGCATTCTTCGGTGGGTTGCGAAATCTTTCGATGATATAAGCAGTAGCTAGGATGTGTCTCTGCTTTACCGAGAATGTTTCCTTCGGAGGGTGGTAGCTTCATCCCCATTGATATGGCTTTAGCAAACCTTTTCCTCGTCTTGAACTTGTTTTTATTCGCAACGGATGTCCCTTGATTCGGCGGAAGTGTCTCGAGTCTTTCGTCCAGTCACCGGCGTTTGGTTTTTTCAAATATGGCCATCTCACGCTCCCGATCAGCTTTACTTTTCAGATGAATTTCATTTAGAAAGGCGTCGATCATTTCGTCTGTCGGCTACAGAAGTTCCGGTTTAGGCCCCGCCCCCAGTCTTTCGGTGCAAGGTGCTTCTTCCTCGTCTGTCGACGAGTGAGAGATCACATGGCAACTTGCTATGTAATCCTCAGATTCATCTGACGAGTCTTCTTCATCATCTCCGTCTTCAAGGACGTGGCCGAGGAATTCCTGGAACGTGATTGGAGTTCACGCCTTCTGGTTATACTCTTCCTGCGCGTCGATCTGTTTCTGCAGGTCCGTGCGCTTGTCGCCAGGCTTCACGGGCTTTTTGGATTTCTTCTTCTTTTTCGAAGATTTCGACGGCTGGGTGTGAGCACTTTGGCTATCACCACCAATCTTTGGAGTTGGGCGCAGCTTCAGCATTCCTTCGATGATCTGGGGTTCCAGCGGATTCTTCCACCTGAGTGCCGGGCATGTCTGGAGCTCATTCAGCATCCTTTTGGTTTTGGCCAAAAGAGCCACCTCCCATGGAGCTTCTTCAACAAAAGAGCACGTTGCCCCCGGTGTGTCCGTCTTTTTAGGAGTGTGCGGTTGTGATGGGTTTACTTTCCACTTCTTAGACAGCGCAAACTTGCCTTGTAGGTACCGATCCTCGATCCATCTCTTAAAGACGAAGCAATTTTCGATTTGATGGCTTACCATTTGGTGGTAAGGGCAATAATTAGGATTATTCACTTCGCCGGGTTGCAATGGTCGCCTTGGATTCGGCAAATTGATAAGCCTGTTGCGCATCGCTAGTTCAAACAGCCTCTTCGTTTTATCCCGTGGGAATGAGTAAGGGCGCTTCATTTTCCCATTATAATAGCGTTGTCTCTCCTCCAATTGATCCGTTAGTCTTGGAGCACTGGGCTGCTGTTGGGTGTTCGCAACGAAAATCGCCTTCCCTTTACCTTTTTCGTTCCGCGGTTCCGGCTTCGGGGGAGATGGTTTATGACCCATCTGGTCCATCTGGGCCAGCTTGTCGATTAGAGCCTGGAACGTGGTCGGTTTGAAGAACATCATGAACTGTGAAATAGTTGCATGAGGGTCTAGGGTGCCTACGAACATGCCCACCGCTGGTGCTTCTTCGATGCGTTGTTCGCACTTAGACCACAGATTCAGCCATCGGATCGCGTACTGAACCCACGTCTCGCCCGGCTTCACCCTACTATTGATCAATGCCGTTATTGGGGTGCGTTCACTAGCACTTGCGAATCGCTGGGTGAATAACAACTCCATTTCTGCGAAAGTTTTGACGGAGTCATTTGGAAGTTCGGAGTACCACTCGAATGCCGTCTCCGATAAGCTGCCGACGAATTGCCAGAGCAAGAGCTTATCATTGCCACCAATATTGCCGCGGAGGGCCCTGAACTGAGCGACATGTTGATGGGGATTGCCTGTCCCCTTATACACATGGAATTTCGGGATCGTGTAGCCCGACGGGTACTTTATCTGATCATACCAGCATGGATACGGTCGCCCAGTTCTAACAACTTGGCCGGCCGCTTCATTCGCCTGGTGAACTCGTATCTGCTGAGCGATATAATCATCCAGTGCAGCTTTGGAGATGGTCTCTTCCTTGGCTGCTGATAGAGCCGGCAGAGGGTTTGATGTTTCTCCTCTATCATCTTCAATTATCATTAGAGGATCTTCGGCTGGGGGATCCGGCTGGATCATCATGCCCACCATATCCGGGAATAGAAGGGTCATTTGCTTTATATTGGCCGCTTGTTCGGCAGCCTCCTTGTCCTTCTTTTCGAGCATTCTCCGAAGGAATTCAGCGTCAGTCTCGTGTTCGTGATGTTGTTTCGATGACACCTCCGGGCTTTTTTTTGACCCAGTAAGTGCGGCCATTGCAGTCAGCATCTCTTGAAGCTTCTGCTGTTGTTCCTAAGCCCTTGTTATTGATCTGGTGAGTGGTCGGTGGCCCGTCGAAATGCGGTTTTCCTCTTTTCCGAAGCCATGTAAACATTATGTACCACCATGCCCCCAGACTTAGGGCATTTGGGCTCGGTGTTTTTGACATTTGTCGCAGCCATGGGGATTTTCTCTGGCCTTCTCCTCTTATGAGCTGTCAAAGTTGAGGGGGCCGCTGTAGCGCGCACCCAAGTGGTTGTTGTCTTTTGCGGCTTATTGGGATGGTTTTCTTCCTGTCAGACCTTCAGCTTCTTCTGCCGGCGGGGATATTCTTGATCAACCACCGACTCTCGGACTTGTCGCCAGATTTTGTAAACTTTAGAAGACAGTCGTTGAGGGGACTGCTCCGGCTTCATTTCTATGACGGTCTCCACCGGCGGCGGAGATCTTTTTAGTACGGCGGTAGGCGAATTCCTGCGCACCTTATTCAGCAGCTCAAAGCTGTTCCCGGTTGGAACAGCAGTATTAATTTCCACCGTTGGAGCCGGTGGAGTTAGCCCAGAGGGGGAGTTGCCCCCAGCCTTCCTTACTCGGCACCAGTGGCGACGTCGAGCATGTCGCTCTGACGGTGTTAGTTCGGCGATGGGGATGGCTTTGTCTTTCCCCCTGTCTAGATGAGGCGCCGCTAGTGCCAGCCTCTTGAAGACTAACGTCTTTTGAGTAGTGGTATCCAATCTGTCAAAGACAGACCTTTGAGCAGGAACGGGAGCCGGAATAGTCAATCTTGTAAAGACCAACTCTTTGGCAGGAGAAGCCGCCTTGACGACTTCAGGAACAGAGATGGCTATCTTCTTTGGGATGGCCACTTCAGGTTTCATGGGCTTCTTGGCAGGCCCATCGGAGTTCAGGCTCAGTCTGACGAAGACCGGGGTGCTGGAGCTGGGCGACCCGTTGAGAGGGGCCGTGGTAGTAGCAAGTCGATCAAAGACCGAATTCTTGGGAGCTTCTGGTGTTGGTACAGGAACGGTGAAGCTCGTTGGCGGGAGCATAGTCACGAAAAACAATCCAGTAGTGGCCTGAGTGACCTGTTCCACTGGCATCGTGAATAAGGGAGCCGCTTAGGGCCCGTAAGCTACACCTCCAGGTGAGGCGGAGCGTAGGTTGCAGTTGCAGTTGGAACATCTTGCACAAGTGGACGCCATTGATCTTTGCTTTCTGCACCAAGCAAAACGCCAAATCTCAGTACCTCGAACCCAAGGGCAACCATCAGCAAACCGCGATTGGTTCGCGAACACGACACATGAAGTGTGGAGTGGAAAGAGGAAAAGGTCCCACCGGGCGTGCCAGAATCTGTTCCCCTCCGAACATAGAGACGCGACCGCCTAGGTCCGTCTTGCCTGAAATTCGGGGTAGATGCTAATTGGTGCTATCCGTCCACCTCTCCGAAGATCCCAAGTTGATTTATGGCACCATGTATCGAAGGTTTAAACGAATGCGGCCGATGTAGCAAACTTCGTCAGATTCCCCCTCATTTGAGGGGTTTTTTATTGTGGAGACGCTCTTCCCTGCAGGCGCAAACCCCTGCAGTTAATTACGCTACCGCATCGCGATAACAACTTTCTCCTTCTCCAGATGGTCACTTCGTGTCGTGTGTGTTTGTTTTGTTTGTGGTTGCCCGTGGATTGTATACGGAGACTAAGTTATGTTGTCGCCCGTAGGGCGTGGACTTAGTCCAAATCCGTATCTTTCTTAGATTTGGGTTTGGGGGTTGGGTTTAAGGATACGTTAGCCTCATTTGAGACTAAGATCAATTTAAACATTTGTAAAGAATACGTTAGTCTTATTTTAGACTAAGATCAACTTAACAGGATCGTTTAGATCTGACTAGAGAGCAATTGGGCTCTGTTGTTTAGTTAAGTGACATTGCGGTCGATAATTAGTTTAAGGACATTACGGTCCATTGTTAGTTTAAGGACATCTCGGTCCAATATTAGTTTTAAGACATCGCGGTCGAGGTTAAGGACATCATAGTCCGTGTATTTAAAGACTCCACAGTCCAATATTAGTTTAAAGACATCACGGTCGAGGTTAAGGACATCATAGTCCGTGGATTTAAGGACTCCAGAGTCCGGTGTTAGTTTAAAGACATCACGGTCGAGGTTAAGGACATCATAGTCCGTGGATTTAAGGACTCCGCAGTCCGGTGTTAGTTTAAAGACATCACGGTCGAGGTTAAGGACATCATAGTCCGTGGATTTAAGGACTCCACAGTCCGGTGTTAGTTTAAAGACATCACGGTCGAGGTTAAGGACATCATAGTCCGTGGATTTAAGAACCCCACAGTCCGTGAAATGTATGGTTGTCGGGACCCGTCACCTTTTTGAAGACGTTGAGGAATTACAATGACAAATATCAAAGGAGTGAAGAGATGTACCCTTGAACCAAGGTGGATTAAATGATTTGTAGCCCAGTTTGGAACTAAGACCAATTAATTATATTATGAGCACAATAGCTCAGTTAAGTCTGAATTGAGAACTTATGGCCAATTTGGGCTAAGTCCAATCAAGTTAAAATGTTTAACATTCGTTTTGTACTGTTAAGCATTTGTTTGGGCTTGGCCCTTTTACCAATGCGGAGAATTGATTTAAATTCTGACAATATTTGTCTTTTATTGAATGGTAACCATTCATCATAGCTCTGGGGCTTATCCAAAAAACAATTTATGTTTTGCCCAAGCGCACATAAAACTATATAGCGCGCTTGGCACTAGCGCCAGTCGATGAGCGCAGTGCGCTATGGTTAAAGAGCTAATGCGCTTGGCTCTTTGCGCCAGATGTTAAGAGCTGATGCGTTTAGCGCTTTGCGCTAAGTGAAGAGCGCAGATGCGCTTAGCGCTTTGCGCAAAATGAAGAGTGCTGATGCGCTATAATTGAAGTGTTGAGACGCTTGGTACTGGTGCAATATAATGAGCGCGAAGCGCTTTTAGTAATGTAGCGCACACGTGAGGAGCACATGGTGCGCTGAGCGCTAGCCAATAAGCGCAGTGCGCTGTTGTTTGAAGTGCTATGGCACTGTGCTAGATGAAGAGCACTAAGGCACTTTTAAATTAGGAGCGCTAAGGCTCTTCTTAGGTTAACTTTGCGCTCTGAAGATTGTCTTCTTTGATAAGAGAGTTTGTCTCAAGATTCCAAGAACAAAGTTCTTAACTTATAGGAGATACTTCAATCTCTTTTTGATGAAAGGCTTTGCCTTTATGGATCTGTGATCCTAAGAGAATTGAATAATTCTCCCCCCTTTATAATAAGATGTTCATGATCTCAGAAAAACAATTTGTCTTATAGATCTATAATCTGTGAAGTAAGTACTTCTTTATTTTATGATAAGATCTTTTTGATCTCTTTATAAAAGACCTTGGTCTTTGTAGATCTATGATCTTTTAAGAAGAGAATTCTTCTCTTTAATTATGAGATAATTTCATCTCTTTGTTCATCACCATTCTTTTTACCTTGAAGAAAAATCTTCTTTTACCGAGAGCTATTTCTTCTTCTTGAGATTTTCTCAAAGTTTATGGGCGGTTCCTCTTTTTTTAGACTTCAAGTTGTGGGTCCTTTATATAGGGGAAGCTGATTTATTGAATCAGTTAAAGAGATTTATTCTCCAATTGATTTAGGAATTTCCTCACCGTTGGATTCTTGATCCAAAGGTTTCTGATTTACAGAAGATAATTTTCTTATTTTAATAAGATTGAGAAATCTTTCCTTCTTTACAGAATTTGTTCTGTATTTTAGTGATTTTTAATCACCATTGGATCATTGATCCAACGGTATTCCAAATTCAGGGAACAATCTTTTCTGTTTGGAAAGATTCAACATAATTTTATTCTTGTTAACTGATGATTTAATCATATCCGTTGGATATTTGATCCAACGGTGAGGAACATTTAGTTCCAGCATTGGCGCTTATGCGCTCTGCCCATGGTGCGCTTTGCCCATGGTGCGCTAATTAGAGCGCAGCGCTCTTAGCGCTAGCTCACACGTGCTTTGCACGGGGTGCGCTAGTTGTAGCGAAGCGCTTTTATAAAAGCGCCGCTTTAATTCAAATTTTGAATTCTGAACAGAGCTTTGCTCTAATTGGGGAAACAGCCATGTCAATAGGAATGAAGTTACCCTATTTCAGAAGAAATTCTCCTGGCAGTATACATCTTGATGAAGCGGACATACATCTTAACTTCTGCTTATACCATCAAAGGATTGCACACCCTATCGAGGAGTGTATAGGCTTTAAAAATTGGTGGTAGGGATATGTTGCCCACTGACAACAAGTTCAACGAGTGAAGCGCAAGGCTCGTCGGGAACAGAAAAACACGACAGATGAGCGCAAAAGAGCTGCTGGCAACTGTCACATAGTCGACACCAAGGGATCGCAAGTTATCACCTTTGGAAGCGACTCTGACGAAGAAATCGCCCTCAGCACTCTCTTTAAGGAATCTACCTTCGACACAAAGGATGCGAAGATTTGCGAGAAAATCTAGCTACGTAATCGTACATTGCCCGAAAAATCTCGGACCTATGAACAATTGACCGAAACGTCGTTAAACTACTACCAACCCGCGTCGTCCCCAGGCTGACGTGGTGTTAAAAAAACGATATGTCCACAAGCGAAATGGGCATGGATGAAATCCCGAAAGGGCTCCATGAGTAAAAACAGCAGGGCTACCGGCGAATTTTGTGAAAACTTAAAAGAGCGCAATCTCGTTAAAAGACACTTGCAAGGTCCTCTCGACCTTGTGAGGAGAAAATGCCTGCGTGAGATCCTTACGACTCACAAGGGAGCAGCACACTTAGGGATCCCCATGATTCCTAAGGAGAAATTACACTTACGAGATCCTCATAACTCGTAAGGAGAATTCCCCTTTAAGACCCTCACGGCTCATAGGATTCAAAAGCCTTAAGCTACAGGGATCTAAACCTGTTCTTAAGCCATCACAATCTCTAATGCTGCCCTACAAGCAGTTCAATACTGACCCTTGTATACAATCCACGGGCACGAAATAACATTTCCCTAACAAAGTCCAACCAGTGACTGAGGATATGCTCATACGGTGAATGACCATTGTAAGTCCTCTCGACTTATAAGGAGAAAACACTCTTGTAAGATCTTTACGACTTACAAGAGACTATACACTTAAAACTCCTCACGATTCTTAAGGAGAAAACACACTTACGAGATCCTCACGACTCGTAGGGAGAAATAACTTTATGAGACCCTTACGGCTCGTAAAGTCAAAAGGCCTTAGTCGACAGGATCCTAACCCTATTTGCTAAGCCACCTTTGTTCGAACTGACAAAGGCAAATGATGATTTGCTCCTAGCAATATCCCAGTTGCAGCGATACTGATGCCTAAATCGGTATCAAATCCCAAACTCGCAGCGAAAAGCTAGCGCGCTGCAAATGCATATGAAATAGCTGAAATGATGGGGCAACTTGCAACAAAATCAGCAAGTAAAATATATGCATATGAAATAGCCGAAATGGTTGGGCAACTCGCAATAAAAAACAGCGAGTAAAAAAAATAGCCGAAATGATTGGGCACTGCAAAAAATAGCCGAAATGATTAGGCAATCACGATTTTCGCGATATAAAAGATGAAATGATAGAGTATCGCGGAAATTAAAAAAATGAAGGAATGAAACTTTTGCCCTACAGGTGAGATCACATCGATCCTTGTATACAATCCAGGGGCACAAACAAAGAAGGGAACCATATCGTCCCACCAGGCTTCGTTGAAGCGAAGCCAAGTCTCGACGGTTCATAGACAACCTAGAGACGATATCGACATTCGTCGCCATATTGTAGACACAATCTCAACAAACGAAGCGAAGGAAGATCCCTAGCTTCAGGGTCTCAACGTCAACATCGACAACTTAGAGATCAACACCGGCGTTCTTCCTCCCTCCAGTCGGATGCAGACGCAATATCAACAAACGGAGCCACGGCAAAGTCCCTAGTTCCAAGACTCTACAGTCTACAGACAATCTAGAGTCAACCAATGACCTCTCCGCCGGATCAACGCTCTGTCTCGGAAATAATTCAACCAATCCCAAGTAAATCATTGTCCTTGGCAAAACCTCGATTCAGGGAAATCAGCGTCCTTGACGAGAGCATCTTGATTCACGTCGACCCGCAGAGAAATCATTGTCTTTACAGGAATACCTTGATTCGTCTCAACTCCAAGGAAATAAGTGTCCTTGGCAAAAAAACCTTGATTCAGGGAAATCAGCGTACTTGACGAGAGCATCTTGATTCGCGTCGACCCGTAGAGAAATCAGTGTATTTGCAGGAATACCTCGATTCGTCTCAACTCCGAGGAAATCAGTGTCCTTAGCAATACCTTGATTCAGGGAAATCAGTATCCTTGACGAGAGCATCTCGATTCGCGTCGACCCGCAGAGAAATCAGTGTCTTTGCAGGAATATCCCGATTCGTCTCAACTCCGAGAAAATCAGCGTCCTTAGAAAAAACCTCGATTCAGGGAAATCAGCGTCCTTGACGAGAGCATCTTGATTCGCGTCGACCCGCAGAGAAATCGGTGTCTTTGCAGGAATACCTCGATTCGTCTCAACTCCGAGGAAATCAATGTCCTTGGCAATACCTTGATTCAGGGAAATCAGTGTCCTTGACGAGAGCATCTCGATTAGCGTCGACCCGCAGAGAAATCAGTGTCTTTGCAGGAATATTTCCATTCGTCTCAACTCCGAGGAAATCAGCATCCTTGGCAAAAACCTCGATTCAGGGAAATCAGCGTCCTTGACGAGAGCATCTCGATTCGCGTCGACCCGCAAGGAAATCAGTGTCTTTACAGGAATACATCGATTCGTCTCAACCCCAGGGAAATCAGTGTCCTTGGAAAAAACCTCGATTCAGGGAAATCAGCGTCCTTGATGAGAGCATCTCGATTCGCGTCGACCCGCAAGGACATCAGTGTCTTTGCAGGAATACTTCGATTCATTTCAATTTCGAGGAAATCAGTGTCCTTGGCAAAAACCTCGATTCAGGGAAATCAGCATCCTTGACGAGAGCATCTCGATTCGCATCGACCCGCAAGAAAATCAGTGTCTTTGCAGGAATACCTCGATTCGTTTCAACTCCGAGGAAATCAGTGTCCTTGGCAAAAACCTCGATTTAAGGAAATCAGTGTCCTTGGCGAGAGCATCTCGATTCGCGTCGACCCGCAAGGAAATCAGTGTCTTTGCAGGAATACCTCGATTCGTCTCAACTCCGAGAAAATCAGTGTCTTTGGCAAATACCCCGATTCAGGGAAATCAGCATCCTTGACGAGAACATCTCGATTCGTGCCGGCCCGCAGAGAAATCAATGTCTTTGCAGGAATATACAACGTCAGCAAAGCGGAGCCGTGGAAAAGTTCCCAGTTACATGACTCGGCGGTGCACAGACAACCCAAAGTCAACCCTCGACCTCCCTGTTGAAGCAATGCTTTGACTCGGGAGTAGCTCAACTCATCAATCACTTACGAGTCCTCTCGATTTGTAAGGAAGAAAATTCTCTTGTGGGATCCTTACAACTCTCAAGAGAAATCACACTTAGGAATCCTCACGATTCTTAAGGAGAAAATACACCTAAGAGATCCTCTCGACTCGTAGGGAGAAAAAAATCTTTATGAGACCCTCACGGCTCATAAAGTTGAAAAGTCTTAGGCGGCAGGTCTGAACCTGTTTCCTAAGCCATCGCTTCTTATCTCGATTCAGGGAAATCAGCGTTCTTGGCGAGAATCTCTCGATTCGTTTCGACCCGCAAGAAAATCAGTGTCTTTGCGAGAATCTCTCGATTCGTCTCAACTTGCGGGGAAATTAGTGTCCCTACGCATAAAGAAAATTCTCTTGTGGGATCTTTACGATTCTCAAGAGAAAACGCACTTAGGAGTTCTCACGACTCCTAAGGAGAAAAGACACCTACGAGATCCTCACGACTCGTAGGGAGAAAAGCCTTTGTGAGACCCTCACGACTCATAAAATTGGAAAGTCTCAGGCAACAGATCATAACCCTGTTTGCTAAGCCATCGCTACCTAATAAAGAGTTCAAGATGAACTGTTATCTACCATCTATGAGCCACACTTGCCAAAACTACATGCCACTGAAATGGAAAAGTTACTCATGAGCATATAAACCACTTCACGCCAGAGTAAAACATAAAGAAATAAAAGGATGCGGCTCATTGAGCTGAGGGTTTGGAACTATATCCCTTAAGAGTCGAGATTTGAGTCAATGATAAATGACGACGCTTGTGTCCGCTCCTTATCTTCTCAAATCAAGATTCTGAAAATTATATATCAACCCGAAACTGGTCATACGCTATGAATTACTCTGCACTACTTCACCCATGTATATACTTACATGGGCAAAGTAGTGAGGGGCATTTGTTCCCGCCAAAAAAAAATTTCTGCGCAAAAGAGCCCAAGATATCAAATGGCAGCGATATGTTTAAAAAATGTGAAGCAGTATTTTCTAGGTTGTATTTTGACAAACTCCCAAACGTGAAACAGCTAAATTCTGATGGCAACGAAAGCGTCTCGAAAACTCCTTCGATTTGATATATTATGGGTCTCATAATTCATCCGGGATCAAAAGTTATGAGGCATCATGTGCCCACATGTGACCGGGCATCACGTGCCCACACGTGACCAGGCATCACGTGCAGACACGTTACCATTTACAGCCAAAGCCTGTAGGCACTGAATAAAATAAATAATTGGAAATAATTAATCGGTGGGGTCACGTGCCAACACGTGATGGACTCTTAAACCCTCTGAAACAATAGAATTAAATTCTAATTAAATAATTAATCAGTGGGGTCGCGTGCCAACACGTGATGGGTTCCTGAGCCCTCTAAACCAATAGAATTAAATTCTAATTAATTGGTCAATCGGTGGGGTCACATGCTAACACGTGATAGGCTCTTAAACCTTCTGAACTAATAGAATTAAATTCTAATTAAGGAAAATCAAAAACCCTAGTTAGAAAAATATTTTCCTAGATCTTTCCAAACAAAAAGATTGCACTCTGTAAAGTGGAGCACCGTTGGATTAAAAATCCAATGGTGATTAAAAATCACCAATTTATAGAAAGATTCTATACAAGGAAAGATTTCCCTGAAATTTGCCAGGAATAACAGATAAAAGATCTTTTGAATTAAAATTCCAATGGTGAATAAAATTCACTGAATGATCTAAAAGATCATGTTGGTTACAAAATCAATTAAAAATTTTCAATGAAAAATTGACTAAACAAACTGATTCTTTTCCTTCTCCTATAAATAGGAGCCAAGAAGAGGAAAAAACGATATAACAACAACAGAGAGAGAAAAAAGAAGAGAATTTAATTCTCCAGAGAGAAAGAAGGTTTCTTGAGAAAAGAAAGAAATCCTAGGTGAGAGATCATCCTATAAGCTCCCACAAAATAAAAAGAGAATTTAATTCTCAATTTAAGAGTTTAACTTTTCTGAATAAGAACTTAGTTCTTCCTTTGGTTGAAGATCTGCAGAAGTAGATCTCCCCATAAGTTGAGAATTTAATTCTCATTGGGGAGATTCTGCCATGCAGATCTAAAACCTAGGGGAGGACCTAAGTTCAGAGAATTTCATTCTCCCACAGAGCACATATGAATTTAATTCATCCAACAGAGGCAGGGTTTAACCCTTAAAACAAGAACTTAGTTCTTCTTCATGGTTGAAGATCTGCAGAAGCAGATCTCCCATAAGTTGAGAATTTAATTCTCATCGGGGAGATTCTGCTATGCAGATCCAAAACTTAGAGGGAGAACTAGGGTTTAAAAAATTTAATTCTTCCATATACATAGGAATTTAATTCCTCTAAACAAAATTAGGGTTTAACCCTATCAAAGAATTTAATTCTTAGAACAAGGGACTTAAAACTCACCGTGCACGAAAAGAAATCAGTATCCAACCTGGTCACATGGCAATACGTGACCCTCCCCCTCAATGATCAAAAGAGAACGAACAAGACTAGGTCACGTGCCCCCACATAACCCTTAAACAGACTTCTCAAAATAAAGAAATGCAGAACAGATTTTGGGTGCCTCACGTGTCCCCACGTAACCCCTGACAAACACCTCTTTAAAAAAGAGAAGATGAAAAGAACTGAAGGATTAAAATCCAACACATGGGCGCCCTCATGTGTCCACACGTGACCCCTAACAAATCCCTTTAATATCCAGTGCATGGATGCCCATCATGTGCTCACAGGTGATGGCCTTAAAGACTAAAAGTGTTTAACACTTATTTGAATATGCTGGGAAGAAAACAAAGGAAGTCTGTCCCTATCTTCAGATGCCTCACGTGACTCCATGTGACCACTTCAATTTTAATGTTTAACACTGCTTTAAGTGCTTCGTCCCGAGCGTTTAACACTATTTTAAGCGCATCACGTAGGAACACGTGATCACCAAATATCTTCTAGTGTTTAACACTATTTTAAAACCAATCTTAGTCCAAATTGGCTAAGTTTTCCAGAGGCAAGACTCCCTTTTAACTGAGCCTGAAATATATCCTTGTCTTTCAAGATTGATCATCTCATATGGTATATGAGTGCTCAGTACTCAATAAAAGATAAAGATATGGTCAGAACCCAGACTTATATTTAGCATTGCTAAATAATGGGGGGCTGAACCTAGACAATTGTTCAACAGTCCAACAAAGGGCCAACATTTCAAATCTAATTGGACTTAGCCCAAGTTGGCCATAAGTCCTCAATTCAGATTTAACTGAGCCGATGTGCTCATAATCTAATTAATTGATCTTAGTTCCAGATTGGACTACAAATTTCCCAATCAACTTTGGTTCAAGGGTACATCTCTTCACTCCTTTGATATTTGTCGTTGTAATCCTTCAACGTCTTCAGAGAGGTGACGGGTCCCGATAACCAATCATTCCATGGACTGTGGAGTCCTTTTAAACCCATGGACTATGATGTCCTTAACCTCGGACTGTGGGGTCCCTTTAAACCCATGGACTATGATGTCCTTAACTTAGACTGTGGGGTCCTTAAGCCCATGGACTATGATGTCCTTAATCTCGGACTGTGGGGTCCCTTTAAACCCATGGACTATGATGTCCTTAACCTTGGACCACCATGTCCTTAAACTGATAATCGACCGCAATGTCCCTAAACTAAACAATAGAGCCCAAATGCTCTTTTGTTGGATCTAAATGATCCCGTTAAGTTGATCTTAGTCTAAAATTAGACTAGCGTATCCTTAACTAACGTTTAAATTGATCTTAGTCTCAAATGACACTAACGTATCCTTAAACCCAACCCTCAAACCCAAATCTAAGAAAAATACGGATTTGGACTAATCCACACCCTACGGGCGACAACATAAATTAGTCTCCGTATACAATCCACGGGGAACCAAAAACAAAACAAACACATACGACACGAAGTGACCATCTGGAGAAGGAGAAAGTGGTTACCACGATGCGGTAGTGTAATTAACTGCAGGGGCTTGCGCCTGGAGGGAAGAGCGTCCCCACAATCAGAAAAACCCCTCAAATGAGGGGGAATCTGACGAAGTCTGCTATATCGGCCGCATCTGTTTAAACCTTCAATACATGGTGCCATAAATCAACTTGGCATCTTCGGAGAGGTGGACGGATAGCACCAAATAGTATCTGCCCTCGAAGTTCAGGCCGGACGTCCCAACGTCCCGGTCGCGTCTTTCGGCGGAGAACAATACTAAATAATAAATTACATTTAAATTACAAACCTTTTTACGAACAATACTAAATAATAAATTACATTTAAATTACAAACCTTTTTACGCTCGGAGTCATAATATTAGCACAAGAGAGGCCATGTATCTACGTCGACTCTGGCAAAGGCCGGAGAATGTAGGAGAGCCGCTCTCTCTGCCTCGAGAGTCGCCAGCCATACCAAATAGCAATCGATCTTCAGCCCGTTCCTATTATATCGGATCTTAGATTGCATGTTCTTCATAAGGCCCAGGTAAAGAGCGTGAAAATCGAGCACTCTATTAGGGTGATCAGGTTAGGATACAGGGTGAAAGTCGTAATCCAACTGCAAATACAAAAAAATAATGTATTTAAATTATAAGTGTTAAATAATAATAAATTTATTTGATAAGTCAAATGAAAATATATATTACCCGAGCCTGATCTCAGAAGAGGGTAAATGAGTGTCGGTGCCAATCGTCCCACTCAACGTGAAGTGGATACTTCTTTTGGATACGGCTCTCATCCTCCATATACCGGCTGAATCTCTCGGCATAATTTCCAGTATAGCGATAATCGGAGGTTAAAAAGAGGGGGAATGGTGCCTCCTCTAACTCTATCGGGTCTCAGCCTATAGGACTGATTCAGTCCTTGAGTCCCCTCTCAGGATAAGGCCGCCCTGCATCTACAAGAAATATCAAAACAAGCAATATTAAAACAAAAAGGTATTAAGAAATCAAGGAACAAACAAAAATTGAAGTGCAATATATACCTCCGGTGACAGCAGCACGAGCAAGACGATAGTTCCTCCGGTGAGGAACGGTCAGTGACGCCGACGTGGACGCATTCCCTCCAACTAGAAAATAAACGTTGACGATAAAATTATATGAAGTTCATGCTTATTCTTAGAAAATATGTAAAATGAATAAATATTTTATATTTAGGAATACTAATCTGTAAACTGAGCGGAGGGTACGGAAGTAACGGGAGTGGCCTCTGCATTAGATATGGATGCACCACCTATAATTAGACAATTAAAAATAGATTATATAAATAATTGCAAAAGGAATATGTATATCTATAATATAACATTCTAAATCAATATGCATGTAATATAGGATATATAAATATACACGCAGGTGCAGTGGTGGCCTCTGCCCAAGATGTGGAGGCACCACTTACAGCTAGACAATCAAAAATTGATTATGTAAGTAAGAGCAAAAAGAATATGTCTATATTTAAGATATAACATTCTAAATCAATATGCATGCACCATAGGATATATAAATATACCGGCAGGTGCGGTGGTGGCCTCTGCCTCTGATTAGGACGCACCACCTATGGCTAAACAATTAAATATTGACTATATAAGTAATTTTAAAATAAATATACGTGTATGTCTATAATATTACATTCAAAATGAATATGCGTGTAATATAGCTGGAGGTGTAGCAAAATCCACACGGAAGGAGTCATCCGAAGAAGATACGGATCGAGTGCAAGACCAGCCCTGTGAAGCTCCCTACGCAGCTCTCTGGGTGGCAGAACCGCTCTGCCTCAGCCGCGGCTGGTGTTCCTGACGTCGTCATCATATCTAGATAAGAGTACAATCATTACATATGCATGTAATATATGTATATATCATAGAAATGTGAGGTAATAATATAACATTATTGATAACCTTTTTCGTTTCATAGACGCATTAGACATATATACTTGGATTTCATCATCGATATCATTTTTAACCCACGTAACTTCACGATCAGCCGAAGACAATCCGTCTTTTGAAACATACGGTCGGGGCACTCTAAGTCTTCTCTCTTTTTCATCCTCATCGTTGTCCTCCATACGATCCTCGAATTCTAGGACATCGTAAACATCCATGGGTTTCCAACAGCATACGACACTCCATCCCAAATGCATCAAGCACTGTGAGTAGTATACTTGGAACGCTTGGTTCAGAAAGATAAATGGATCGTCCTAACCGTAAAATCGAAGTGTATTCACACTAGTCAATCCATATTCATCTTTCCAAGTCCTGAGATTGTTTCTCTACTTATCCGTATCAGTTCGTGTATCGTACCAAGTACACTGAAATATATAAAATGGTTCTGATCGTCCGGGATATTGGATGTCAAGTATGCAATTTAAGTATCCATAATAAATCACACCATCCGATCCTACCATCGCAATCCCTCTATTCTGAGTGGTTCGAGATGTTTTTATATTCTTAACTTCAAATTTATATCTAAGGACACCGAAATCTTTATAATATGCAATCTCCATGCTAGGAAATTAAGCTAAACATCTTGAATCTCTCTCTAATGATGCAAACAAGTTTGGATCGTGGATCTGACAAAACAAATTTTACGGAAAAAACATAACGATATAGTTTAGATTAAGACTGGTAGCAATAATATATTATTCGAACAACTTACATGATATGCAACCCAATCGCAAAAATTTACCTGATGATATTTTTCCAATCGTTCATCATTCCAATCAGGATGCCCCTCACATGCCTCATCAATATGAATTCTGTTTCTTAACAATAAATTATGACATTAATATTATATCATTTCATACACACGCAAACACAAATATAACAATTAATCCAAAAAAACTTACTCTCTAATTTTTTCAAGACATAAGCTACTGAGGAGAATAAAATGATATATCTTGTTGATAAATATAGTGTCTACTCTCTTATAATCAGTTTTACCATATGGCCCATCCTGAATTCTCCGAAGCCGGTTAAGTTTCATCTCAATATTCTCGTCCAGATAGCGGGAACAAAATATGGTTACTTCATCTAGAAAATAACTTTGTATGATAGAACCCTCTGGTCGATTTCTATTGCGTATATAATTTGTTAGAGTGTAGAGATACCTAAACAAAAATATATTAAATAAATAAATACGGGCATATAGGACAACAATAATTTTACAAAATGCGTGAAACGAAAAATTCAACATACCTTTCGGCAGGATACATCCATCGATATTGTACCGGTCCGGCAAATTTAGCCTCGGTTGTAAAATGAACCGTCAGGTGTATTATGATATTGAATAACGACGGTGGGAAAATACGCTCAAGCTTGCAAACTATCAATGAAATAGAATTTTCTAGATTCTCCAGCGTCACAACATCCAAGGTTTTAGCGCACAATTCTCAAAAAGAGCAACAATGGTCATTAATTACTAGACCAACCGATTCGGGAAGGAAAGTCCTGAGGGCTAATGGGAGAAGGTGCTCCATAATAATATGGTGAACATAACTTTTCAGCCCATCGATTTTACCTTTCACAATTTTTATTTTCTTACTAAATGATCCTGAGAAACTTGTGGGAACTTCTAAATCATGCAAAAGCTGCAGGAACCTTTTCTTCTCCGATTATGACATATGATACGTGATATTGGAAAGTACAAACTTTCCTGGTTTACCCGCTATCGGTTTAGATTGCAATTCACTTTTAATTTCCTAGTCCTGAAGATCTATCCAGGCATAGAGGTTGTCTTTCGATTTTCCGTTTCTACATAAAAGTAAGTTGAGTACGTGCTCGGATACTCTCTTCTCTATGTGCATGACTTCCAGACAATGACGCACTAAATTTATTGACCAGTGCGGAAGCTCATAGAAAATACTTAATTTGTTCCAGTATGGTGGTTTGACCTGTTTTGCCGGATCTATCACGAAGATCATATTATTGTAACCATCCCACTGAGCAATCACGTCCTCTCCGAACAATGAGACTGGAGGCCTAAGAAGCTCCTGATGACCATTAAAGTGAGCAGCTTCTACCCTGTAGGGTGGTCTAGTGGCAGGAAACGCCGATAACCGCAATAACAAAGCCTCATGCTAAAATTCAACCATTTCAATGTTGTATCTTGATGGCAATAAGGGCATGCTTTGTGACCATGTACGGACCAACCTGATAGCATTCCATACGCAGGAAATTCATTAATTGTCTACATTAAAGCCGCACGCATTGTGAAGGTTGTACTTGTGTTTGTATCGTAAGTCTCTACACCATCAATAAATAAAAAATTTAAGTCATCGATCAAAGGTCGAAAATAGACGTCGATATTGTTTCCCGGTAAGTTTGGTCCATCAATAAGAAGAGGTATCATAAAGTATGATTGATTCATAACCAATCAAGACGACAGATTATAAACTATCATTACAACGGGTTATGTGTTATGGCTTCCAGCCATATAGTTGAATGGGCAGAACCATCACTAGCCAGTCCGAGCCTGATATTGCGAGGATCACTACTGAATATTTGGTACCTCCTATAGAAATCCTTCCATGCCAGTGAATATCTTGGATGACTCATTTTTCCATCTTCGCTTGGTGCAGCACAGTGATACCAAACCATTGCCTCGGCTGTTTTCTTGCAGTTGAATAGCCTCTGCAGTTTCTGTGTTATGGGAAAGTATCGTGCTACCTTGACAGGTATATCGGGATTCTTATCAGATTCTTTCGGTTTATACCTGGCCTCTCCGCATGTTAGACACTCTTTCAAATCTGAATTCTCTTTCCGGTCCAACATATAATTTTTGAGACATGCATGAAACTTCTCACACTTCAGACCCAAATCAGACATCATCTTCTGGGTTTCGTACCAGCTGTCGAGCACGTTATTTTCCAGGGACATAGAGTCTTTCAGGAACTTCGGAAGTATCGTAAATGACTTGTTGCTCCATCCATTTAGGTATTTAATCTGGAAAAGTTGGATGAACCATGATAGGATGGAATACTATGCATTCTCATAAATTGGTCTTATATCATCATTCATGAACTTTTCATACTTATCCGCGCGCGGTCCTTGACTGGAAGGAATGTCATCTTCGGTGGGAATACTATCACCGAGGGCAGCCTTTACCATATCCTCCATTTCTTCTTCTGGAAATAAGTTATCATCTTCTTCTTCTTCCGCCGCATTACCGTCTTCTCCTTCTTCTTCTGCTATATTACCGTTTTCTTCTTGTCCTTCCCCGGGATAAACCCAAGTTGTATAAAATCTAATAAAACTATGTTTAACAATATGAAGCTCTACGATTTTTACCTTCTGCCAGAACTTATTCCCACATCTATCACACGGACAGAAAATCATTTCTAACACCATCTTATTATCTGCGCGTGCAAATTCAATGAAAGCAGCAACTCCTGCGACAAATTTAGATTGCATGCGTTGTTGTTAATCCGCGTACATCCAGTCCTTAATTCTGATGTACTCATGGGCCATGTTAGATTGTATAACATATAAATTATAGGTTATGGTGACTATATTGAGAAATCTAAAAACAAGATAGTTACTGACAAAGAAGAAAATCCGTAGAGCCAAGTTTGTCTTTGAAAAAAATAAATTATCGATTAACAAAACTAGATTTGAAGATACCCAAGTATGAATTGTATTCTATGTATGTGTATTTCAATTTATAATTTCGCTTAGGTGTAGAGTTGTTAGTGTGTATGTGTTTTGTGTATTCGTTTGTTATGTATTCATGTTGTATGTGTGTGTTTCGACTGTCGATGGTAAGGCTTCTATCCCATTAAGAATGTATAGAGCAGACGTCCATTCGCTTGTGTTTTTATCTGTTTCGAGTAAATTTCGGCAGCACCTCCCCACTGTTCTCCGAGTATACTGTAATAGAATAGATAATCATTTCAATGATGTAAAACAACATTGAAATGAACATCCAATCTATCTTTGTACATAGAGAACCAGCGGAAAAATACCGACAAAATAACTTGAAACGAATAAAAACACAAGTGAATGCAGGTGCTTTCTTTATACATTCCTAACTTGTCCATACTAGACAAATCTATCAGTTATCATACGATTGAATCTTCTCGTCATATAGACTATATGACGGTTGTTAGCACCGAACGATACCATCCGATACTTAACAACTTTCGTACAGTTTTATGTCACGATGAACATCGATTGTATGTTAACCGATAGACAGAGACTAAATCGTGTTTTGATTTTCACATATGACTATCGATAAGAATATGAAAGTTTCATATTATTATCAAATATCATATATTGGTTTTAACTTGAATATTTAACTTGAATAGATTTTACGTTTATGTTTTCGTTTTTAAGGGTTTGAAGTTTTTAATTTAGGCTAAACTTTTCTTACGTTTACGGTAAAATTTTACGTTTACGTTATCATCGAGTATCCTACTAAAGAAACTAGTGCACCCTAAATCTTAACCCTAATTAACCCAAATTAACCTAATTAATCCTAATTATCACCCTAACTCAAATTATCCCTAATTAATCCAAAATTAACCAAATTAACCCTAATCAACACGCTAACCCTATTTTACATAGTTAACCCAAATTAACCCTAACCCTAATCATCAACCAAACCCTAGCCCTAATTAACCATAACCCAAACCAAATTAACCCTAATTAATCTAATTAACCCTAAGCCTAATCATCACCAACCCTATTTTACCTAATTAACCCAAATTAATCCTAACTCTCACCCGAACCCTAATTAACCCTAATCCAAACCAAAATTAATCCTAACCCTAACCCCAATCATCATTAACCCTATTTTACCTAATTAACCCAAATTAACCATAACCCTAACCCTGACCTTAATTAATCCAAATTAACCTTAATCCAAACTAAAATTAACCCAAATTAATCTAATTAACCCTAATCCTAATCATCACCATAAAAGCTAAATTAACCTCTAATTAACCCGGCCCTATAACCCTAAGCTTAACCCTAAAATCAACAACAATAACACCAAAAACAACAAAAATATAAATTAAATTCCTAATTAATTTACAGAAATCAAAAACATAACTATGGAAAATTCAATTTCAAATTAAATAAATGAACCTCGCTGCCAAAGACCGACCGGCGACAAAGAGCTCGAGGAGGTGGAGGCTAAGAGCTCGACGAGATAGAGGAGGCCGGGAAGATGGAGTTCGAAGAGGTGGAGGCGGCGACGAGGACCTCGTTGTCGATTGGCGGCGACGAGAAACTCCACGACGAGCTCGATCGATGGCGATGGAGGAGGAACTCACCGACGAGCTTAACAACGACGAGAAAGTCGATGACGAGGGACGAGGTAGTCGACGATGAGATCGACGACAAGGACGGGCTTGATCGACGAGGGTGCGGGAGAGATTAAGGTTGGTGGGAAATTTTGAGGGACGGTGGAAAATTACTTAGCTTTTTTTGTTTAAATAACCCTTTGTTGCCCTTACAGTTCAATCCGTAGGGTTTTCTTTTGCGGCACCGTAGAGCAAAATAAAGAGATTACATTTTAATATTTTTAAATTTATTTATGCCCCTACGGAAGGAACAGTAGGGGCAATAAAAAGTTGTCCCTACGAATTCCTATATCCGTAGGGCAATCCCTAATTGTAGTAATGAAATATGAATTTTTAGGAGTGAAATTTAGAAATATGGAAGTTTTGGAAGAGAGAGATAAAAAAACCGTAAAAAATATAAATATCCTCATTATCCCTTTTTATTACTTACATGCTTTCAAATTTTCAAAACAAAATTTGCTTGATTTAGTTAGATTTTCGTATAAGATTTGATTGATTTGGGTATTTTATGTGAGAATTTGCATCATTCTTGGTTTCTTTTTTGTTAGAGTTTTCTAAAATTTGGATTCTTTTTATATTATGGTTTCTTAATTTGAAAGCAATGATGAAGAGAAGAGAAGAAACAAAAAACTTATGAGAACAAAAATGAAGATAAGAGAATTAGATAAGAGATGAGAAGAAAGAAAATGAAGGTGAGGTTTTGTCGCATGATGAAGAAGATGATGATGATGATTATGAAAGTAAATTTGATATTTTAAAAATAAATTAAATTGAAAAAAATAAACTATATAATAACTTAATAAGTTTGAGGGTATTTAAAGAATTTTGAAAAGTGTGTAGATAATATCAGAGAATAATGAGGGTATATAAAAAAAGAGAAAAAGAAATATTTTTTTTAATTAAATATTTATATAACAAGCATTTTGCTAATCAATTAAAAGTCGAGGGGGATGCTGATTTTAGAAAGTTGGGGGTATTTTCTATGGTAAATGTTAGTGTATTTCCTGCCATTTAGGGAAATAAATAATTTAAACATCTAAATCTCTTTCCTTCAATTTGTTATCCAAACATGCTTTCTATTTTTTTGTATATCTCTAACGAAACAACTGTTATCTATAGTCAATAAAAAGCACTTTCTCTAGAAAATACTTTTTCTTGTTATTCTCTTTATGTTCACTTTCCACTGCAATTTCTTTTCTGCCAAACAGACCCTAAATGGAAATGATTACATGAATACCTATGATGGAGGGATTCTAGAGAGGATTTTTCTTCCTTTTTATATAATTCTCTCATAAAAGTAGAGGTCTTGTACATCTATACAAACAAAAAAAACAAAAATCAATTCAAACGACAAAATAGTATGCATTGTAGGAATAGAGATTATAATCTACATTGTTAACCTTGATCTTTATGGTCTAAATATCTCTACAAGCAAAAAAACTGCAGCTTACATCCTCTTTCTCTATACTTCATTAGGGGATTCTTTCCATCCCATAGATCGATTGGTAAGATAAAAATCATATGGAATTAATATCCTTATATTCTAGGTTTTGAAGGTCAAGATGGATCATCTAAAAAGGGGGAAAACTAGTTTTTTTGAGTTTAATATTCAATATTATATTCTTTTGGTTTCGAAATATATGATACTAGCTACAACATTTTTTTATCTTTAGAATATTGTTAATAGGCAAATCTAGGTTTGTTAACAGGCCAAATCTAGGTTTGTTAACAATTAATATATATCATATAAGCTGGAGAATGACACTTTAATTAGCATGACTTGGTCCCCTCAATTTGCCTTGGAACCTAAGGTATCAACTACTGATTAAAATCTAGAACCTTTTGGGAATATTAATTAAGAGAATTAATTATTACAATATATATTAGGGTAAATACTTAATTAGATGACTTGTAATGGTCATGCATATTTGATCTCTGAGCTCACAAACGACTAGATCATAATGATCTTGTCAGATAGCTGTTGTCGAATGCTAGCTAATGGTATTGGAAATATTCCCTAAACAAAACTCTTTTCAAAGCAAAAAATTACAAAAACTCAAAGAAAAATAATAAAGACATTATACCTACCAAATATATACCGGAAACATACGACTCTGAAGAGCAATCTCTATGGTATTAGAGAGTTCCGGGGACAGAACTAGGGAGAATTTTTAGGATGCAAGCATACTGCAGAGATGACTGCACTTGTGGCCTACGGTGTACCGCAAGTCCAGTAATCACAATGCATATTTGGATTTCATTTAAAAATCTAGAAAAAGTTGATTTTATACACAACCGATTCATGTATACAGGAACAAGTCTTGTCCGCACGATGCTTGCCTATGTTTTTCTTTGTGAATCCAAGTCCTTTGCTTAATCAAAATATTGAAGGGGTTGATATATAAACCATGCATGCATGCATGTGATTTCTCTTCTTCCTTAATTTCGACAAAAGTTGTGTATTCCAAAATTCATTGTTCACGTGGATCAAATTAAGGATGCGCATGGTTGGGACTTGGTGAACTACTTATAGTACTATCTCTTATATAACAAGTAAAAAGAAACTTGTGCAAGTAATCTCGCACCTTACATAAAATTTCCATCTCAAGTCTCCATTAGTTAATTACAACACGGGGGCTCTATATATATCTATCTATACATTGACTTCCACATAACGAAAATGATATGTGACCGCTTTTAGTTGAGGACCAATAAATGATTAGTATTTAATTTGATCATTAATTTCTTCTAACTAATTAACCTTTTAAGGTACAATAATTAATGAAGTTGTTTAAAGGAAAACCCTTGGCCCTAGTACTTGCAAGGTTGGAAAGATTTACGTAGATGCATAATTAATTTGACCTTGAAAAGTTTAAGAAGTTGAAGCTTAAGAACTTTCTTTAATTTGACATTGCCTTCAAGGCTAATCCATTAAGCTGATCCTATCTAAAAATGTTTGTATATACAATTGTACAAAGTTTAAGAACTTTTGTACGTGTAAACTGTCATCGAATCTTTCTGAGATGCATCGACCTTTTCGTCTTCACACACACATACACAATGCAAAAATTCATATATTAATCTTGTCTAATATTATATGTGAACCTTTTTAGATAGAATCAGCATAGTTCATATGTTTAGACTCAATCCACTTGATTACCGTTTGGTAAGATTTGACCACACTCTACGAGCTCTTGAACTTTTTGAGCCCATTATTTACAATTGGAGCTGTTGGATACACACACACAAAAAACTAATATTAATCATAACTTTTTGAAGATTAAAGTAGCTAGCGAAAAGTTTATAAATTAAGTATTTATCGGTAAAGCTAAGGAATATGCATTTCAATTAATCCTGGTCTAATCCCCCCGCCTCAACCCCCCCCCGCCCACCCCCCCCCCCCCCCACAAATCTAAAGTTAAAGTAGTCATGCACGTGCGTTAGTCTTCAAAAAATAATTACAGGAAAATTACAGATATTAATTAATTGCACGTCTCTATGCTAGCTGAAATTAAATAATTTCCCATTCTAAATAATCAAGAATAACAGTTCATCCTTTGATCCATAGTTCAACCCGTAAAACACCAGTCATGACTTAAAAATTTACAACCCGTTTAAAAATTACTTATACCCGGCCCGTCCGTTTAAATATCACTGGGTCGACCCGACCTGCGGATTCGTGGTTTTACCCGTTTGTTGACCCGAGCTGCGTGTTCATGGGTTTTACCCAGCCCGCACCGAAAATAAAAAAATCAACTTATCATGTTGTTTCTATAGTCATTTTCAATAAACTTTTCATGCAATAGTTATATCATGAATATTAAATCGTTCTTAGAATATACATTTAAATGCAATTATCATCTTTAATTATGATAATTGATTTATTTAAACCCCAAAAGTATAAATTTAAATTTTTTATATTCAATTGCAAACCATCTTGCAAACAAATATATAAAACAATATTTCTTATCTATTAACCCGTCAGCCCGTTTATGGATGACCCCGTTAACATGTTCATGGGTTACTAGTTCACGAGTTACCTGTACACCCGCCCGCCATAAGAGGGCCGGTTGGGTGCCAGGCACACAAAAATTATGACCCGTTTAAATCCGGGCATCTTTACCTGCATCCGTTTTATCCGCTACCTGTAATGACCCATCCACGGATTGCCTGATCCGCCCGTTTGACAGCTCTACTACCGTCATTAATTAAAAATTCTCCATTTATCTCAGCTTAGAGAAACATTGTTTCACTCTAATAACACAAGGATAAACATAAATTTTATAATTTTGTTATCTTCATTGTTCTTTCTAAAATGGCCGATCAAAAAACACTACATTTTTTTTTGGGTGCAATCACTTTGCAGTCAAACCGAAGATATCTTAATTTAATGACGAATGTCAAATATACCACATGAGCTGTATATATGCACAATTGGTATAAAACACTGCACTAGGTAAAAGAAAAATTAGAATATTATAAATGTAGGGCAAAAATATACAACAATAAAGAGATTACATGATCCTTTGTCGGCCAGGCAGTGTTTGAAATATTGTCACGTCCCGCTTCCCAAAATACGGAATACAGAAGCGACGAAGCCCAGCCGTGCTAGCTACGGTAAGGAAAAATCCTTCCGTAGTTACATAAGACTGTCTAGATCAACCTGTCAAAGATAAAATCCAATACCAAAAGGAATAATACTGATAATCATGCTGCAATGAAACCACAAGAAATCCTAAAAATGGGTCCACTAGATAATTGATGCAATTAAAGATCCAATACAATAGGTTCGGAAATAAAATAAAATCCAAAAGAGATACATAAGTCCTAATGTCCCACAATGACGCACATGCTAAATACTAACAGAAAGTAAATAAACCTACAGGTTACTGATCTTCGGTAATGTCGTGGTAGCCGATGCGATCATGCTCATCCAGAAAATCTGTCTCTAAACCTGAGATGGCAAATCTCAGGGATGTCAGAACATCCCAGCAAGTACTCAACGTATAAAGTGTATGTGTAGTATGTTAACATAAATATATGAATGTAGTGAAGCCCATGTGCGCAAGCAAAACAGATATATAAATAAATGCATTAATACTATGAAACTACATGTAAGAGGCCAAGTCATAACCAAACTAGTCACTAAAAGGTAAACTATCATATCGTAAGCTCGAGTGTGTGCGTCAACCTCTGCAGGAGTATTCCTAACCCGAGGGTGGTGCCACAGGGGCTAGGAAACACGGACCCAACTGTGGAATGAACATGAGACCGATATAGCCCGGTACGAGCTGTCGGCATGGGACTCCTGAGATCCTGTTATACGAACGCACACTCAAACTACCCCAACACCCGCGTATTTATAGCTACTATGGTAAAAACTAAATCACTAATTATGAATGCTGAAAAGACAGGAACTCGTGGTATGGTAATTGTAAGGAAATAAAATTGGTGAATAGTAGTGTGTCATGGTATGTAGTTCAGCATTTTAATTAGAGATCTCGTCCATTAGGACTAGAGTAATGAATAGTCAAAACATGTCGAAAGTAATTGTTATCTGGTACTGGTAACTGCATGAAAGTGATGTACAAGCTGGTATTAATCATGGGTGATATCTTTACCGCTAATCTAAGCATGGATATAATAATCGTGAGATAGCTAGTAAGGTACATGTATAAGTTAGATTAACAACTTTCAAACATTTTCCGTAATTAAATAGATTTCATAGCAAAACCAAACTTAATCTAGTTTTCCGATTATCAATTGGTTGAATACGAGTCTATATCTTTCTAACGATATGAAAACATTAAGTACTAATATTTACTTTCCATTCTGGCAGTGCAGGAAAAGAATATATACATATACACACAAAGGAATACCGATGTACATCGATCAAAAGTACAGCAAGAGTACTTGCCTCGGAGACGGGAAAACGCGACAATGGAAATGCAAACTCCAAACTTGATGTTAGGGAACACGGTTAGAAACCTCAATGGACTTGGGCTCGGCTAGCTCCGGCGATCTAGGCTTGCTGCGGCAGTGGTGACGTCGTCATGGTCGAGGATGGTGATGTCGACGATGGGTTTTCCGGCGAGGTTTCACGGCAAGGCAGTGGGGATCTGGGTTCTTGAGGTCGGGTCGGGGTTCTGATGCAGGGAAAGAAGCTCGGGGAAAGGAGGCGGTGTCGAGGGCGTGAGGTGGTCGACAGCGAGGCGAGCTCCGGTGAGGAGGTGCGTAGGCATGGGTTCTTGCGGGGTTTGTTGTGGTGGGTGTGTAGGGGAGCAGAGAGAGGTCGAGGAGAGGAAGTCGACGGTGAGAGGAGACGGAGGTGAAGGTGAGGCGGCGACGTGAGAACAGAGGCGAGGGCGACGAGGTTGGGTTCGTGGGCGTTCGCAGGGGAGAGGTGGTGATGGTTGTCAGGAGTCGGAGGAGAGAGAGGTGAGGGGAAGTGACGAGGATGGTGACTACGGCGAGGGGTCGCCGATGATGGGAGGTGATGGGTGCGGGCGTGCAGAGATCTCGTCACCGTGGGTTCACAGGCGAGGTTTGCAGTGGAGAGGAGAGAGAGGGAGGTGAGGTGGTCGAGGATCGGAGACGGTGGAAGCGACGACAACGAGCACGAGGCGAGGGCAGAGGCGACGACGAAGACAAGGGTTGCAGGTTCGGGTGTGCGGTGATGGGTAGCGGAGAGAGGAGTCATGGGGACGAGGGTGATGAGGAGAGAGAGGCGATTCGATGGGGAGATGGGCGAGGGGAGGCCGACGAGGTCGACGGCGAGCGGGCGACAGCTAAGGTTAGGGTTTGGAGGCGAAGGCGGCGAAAAAAGAAAGATGAGGGAAGAGAAAGAGAGAGACTGGGGGTTTTATAGAATAGGTTTTTAAAAAGATAAAAGAAAATATAAAATATATATATATATATATAGAGAGAGAGAGACGGACAGAGAAAGGGGTGAGTTAGGATTTGTAAAACATTTAAAATATATTTTTTTGGTTAAAAAGTATATATTCGTATATGAATACCGTTTAGAATATTTTAAGAATATAATATTAAGTAAATTTAAGTTTTCTAGCTAATACAAACTTACACCAAAATAAGCCCAGGTTGGGTCTAAAATTACGAATTGAAAATACGGATAATATACGTGTCAACCAAAACCCAAAAGTGATGTCCGGTTAAAGAAAATGTATACCCCCAAGAACGGATACACGTAACGATCCAAACGAGTCCGTTTCACTGAACGGAACGAGAACAAAATATACGGATGCCACCATAGGGTTAGGGGTATGATGCAGGCCATACTAGATATTTAAAATATTTTATTTGACTATAACTGTATTATTAAAAAAATGCAGATGCCAGATATACAGTAAGTAAACGGAACATATGCGTGCAAAAAAGCATGGATTCTCAAAACCAGCAGAGATAAAACGTGAACAAAAACTAAGACGGGTTTCGAGCATGCGGGTCGGGTCGGATACCAAGCACAAGAACCAAAACACTATCCACACCCAAAAACAAATAAAGTAAGAAAAAGTAACAGGAAAATAATCAAAGAGAATATGTTATATCTGAACTAGGGTGTTACATTCTACCCACCTTACAAGAAATTTCGTTCTCGAAATTTGAAGAACGAAAATACAAGATCGCGAACTAGTCATAAGGATCAATGAAAATAAATGGATTTGAAAAATTAAGATTCAAGGAAACAAATTAGGGTATGAAGAGTCACGGTCTTGGCTCGATAAATCGGAATGTGCAAGAAAATCAAATCAGTGGAAATAAATCAGGTAGAACTCTAAGTTACTCAAAAAGAATGACGCATTGTAACCTTACCGCGGTACATGGGTACAATATCATAACTCTATCTCAGTCGCCCGAATCCTACAACCAGAGTCAAAAGAATATGCAGCATGACACACTGGGGAGAACTAAACATGTGATTCTAACCTAAAAGGTCGGTAAAACCAAGACTAACTTTAATGTCAGCCTGGGCTCTGATACCAACAAAACCTTGTCACGCCCCACTTCCCAAAATACGGAATATGAAAGCGACGAAGGCCAGCCGTGCTACCTACGGTAAAGAAAAATCCTTCCATAGTCACATAAGGCTGTCTAGATCAACCTGTCAAAGATAAAATCTAATACTAAAAGGAATAATACTGATAATCATGCTGCAATGAAACCACAAGAAATCCTAAAATTGGGTCCACTAGATAATTGATGCAATTAAAGATCCAATACAATAGGTTCGGAAATAAAATAAGATCCAAAAGAGATACATAAGTTCTAATGTCCCACAAGGGCGCACATGCTAAATACTAATAGAAAGGAAATAAACCTACAGGTTACTGATCTTCGGTAATGTCCTGGTAGCCGCTGCGATCCTGCTCATCAAGAAAATATGTCTCTAAATCTGAGATGGCAAATCTCAGGGATGTCAGAACATCCCAGCAAGTACTTAATGTATAAAGTGTATGTGTAGTATGATAACATGAATATATGAATGTAGTGAAGTCCGTGTGCGCAAGCAAAACAGATATATAAATAAATGCATTAATACTATGAAACTACATGTAAGAGGTCAAGTCATAACCAAACTGGTCACTAAAAAGTAAACTATCATATCGTAAGCTCGAGTGTGTGCGTCAACCTCTGCAGGAGTATTCCTAACCCAAGAGTGGTGTTCCAGGGGCTAGGAAACACGGGCCCAACTGTGGAATGAACATGAGACCGATATAGCCCGGTACGAGCTGTAAATATGAGACCGATATAGCCCGGTACGAGCTGTAAACATAAGACAGATATAGCCTGGTACGAGCTGTAAACATGAGACAGATATAGCCCGGTACGAGCTGTAAACATGAGACCGATATAGCCCGGTACGAGCTGCCGGCATGGGACTCCTGAGATCCTATTGTACGAACGCACACTCAAACTACCCCAATACCCGCGTATTTATAGCTACTATGGTAAAGACTAAATCACTAATTAAGAATGCTGAAAAGACAGGAACTCGTGGTATGGTAATTGTAAGGAAATAAAACTGGTGAATAGTAGTGTGTCATGGTATGTAGTTCAGCATTTTAATTAGAGATCTCGTCCATTAGGACTAGAGTAATGAATAGTCAAAACATGTCGAAAGTAATTGTTATCTGGTACTGGTAACTGCATGAAAGTGATGTACAAGCTGGTATTAATCATGGGTGATATCTTTACCGCTAATCTAAGCATGGATATAATAATCGTGAGCTAGCTAGTAAGGTACATATATAAGTTAGATTAACAACTTTCAAACCTTTTTCGTAATTAAATAGATCTCATAGAAAAACCATACTTAATCTAGTTTTCTGATTATCAGTTGGTTGAATACGAGTCTATATCTTTCTAACGATATGAAAACATTAAGTACTAATATTTACTTTCCATTCTGGCAGTGCAGGAAAAGAATATATACATATACACACAAAGGAATGCCGATGTACATCGACCAAAAGTACAGCAAGAGTACTTGCCTCGGAGACGGGAAAACGCGACAATGGAAATGCAAACTCCAAACTTGATGTTAGGGAACACGGTTAGAAATCTCGATGGACTTGGGCTCGTCTCCGGGGATCTGGGCTTGCTGCGGCAGTGGTGACGTCGTCGTGGTCGAGGATGGTGATGTCGACGATGGGTTTTCCGGCGAGGTTTCACGGCAAGGCAGTGGGGATCTGGGTTCTTGAGGTCGGGTCGGGGTTCTGATGCAGGGAAAGAAGCTCGGGGAAAAGAAGCGGTGTCGAGGGCGTGAGGTGGTCGACGACGAGGCGAGCTCGGGCGAGGAGGTGCGCAGGCATGGGTTCTTGCGGGGTTTGTTGTGGTGGGTGTATAGGGGAGCAGAGAGAAGTCAAGGAGAGGAAGTCAACGGTGAGAGGAGACGGAGGTGAAGGTGAGGCGGCGACGTGAGAACAGAGGCGAGGGCGACGAGGTTGGGTTCATCGGTGTTCGCAGGGGAGAGGTGGTGATGGTTGTCAGGAGTCGGAGGAGAGAGAGGTGAGGGGAAGTGACGAGGATGGTGACTACGGCGAGGGGTCGCCGATGATGGGAGGTGATGGGTGCGGGCGTGCAGGGATCTCATCACCGTGGGTTCACAGGCGAGGTTTGCAGTGGGGAGGAGAGAGAGGGAGGTGAGGTGGTCGAGGATCGGAGACGGTAGAGGCGACGACAACGAGCGCGAGGCGAGGGCAGAGGCGACGACGAGGGCAGAGGCTGCTGGTTCGGGTGTGCGGTGATGGATAGCGGAGAGAGGAGTCGTGGGGACGAGGCGATGAGGAGAGATAGGCGATTCGAGGGGGAGATGGGCGAGTGGAGGCCGACGAGGTCGACGGCGAGCGGGCGACGGCTAGGGTTAGGGTTTGGAGGCGAAGGCGGCGGAAAAAGAAAGATGAGGGGGGGAGAGAGAGAGACTGGGGGGTTTATAGAATAGGTTTTAAAAAAAATAAAAGAAAATATAATATATATATATATATATAGAGAGAGAGAGATGGATAGAGAAAGGGGTGAGTTAGGATTTGTAAAATATTTAAAATATATATTTTTGGTTAAAAAGTATATATTCGTATATGAATACTGTTTAGAATATTTTAAGAATATAATATTAGGTAAATTTAAGTTTTCTATCTAATACAAACTTACACCAAAATAAGCCCGGGTTGGGTCTAAAGTTACGATTTGAAAATACGGATAATATACGTGTTAACCAAAACCCAAAAGTGATGTTCGGTTAAAGAAAATGCATACCCCAAGAACGGATACACGTAGCGATCCAAACGAGTTCGTTTCACTGAACGGAACGAGAACAAAATATACGGATGCCACCATAGGGTTAGGGGTATAATGCAGGCCATACTAGGTATTTAAAATATTTCATTTGACTATAACTGTTATTAAAAAAATGCAGATGCCAAATATACAGTAAGTAAACGGAACATATGCGAGCACAAAAGCACGGATCCTCAAAACCAGCAGAGATAAAACGTGAACAAGAACTAAGACAGCTTTCGAGCATACGGGTCGGGTCGGATACCAAGCACAAGAACCAAAACACTATCCGCACCCAAAAACAAATAAAGTCAAGAAAAAGTAACAGGAAAATAATCAAAGAGAATATGGTATAACTGATTACAAATATGCTAGTGCAAACATATAACTGATTAAATTGTTACCGATTGAGGCGTAGTTACACCGTTCTATTGTCCTTAAAAGCAAATTTCATCCTTCAAAGATGGTATTTTGGTGTAAATGTATTGACGGTTTGCTCTTCAAGATACTTTGGTTTCATCCCTATATATGCATACCCAAGTAGGACAAGCTTGAGAATTTGTTGCTTGTCTCATGTACTGTTGAACATTAAGATCGAAATAAGAATTAAGGAAGAAAATAAGAGAAGATTTTTGGAGGATATATGAGGTTCGAGGAGAGGGATTTCGGCGCATCTTTTTGTATAAGAAATTGTATGTGATATAGAATTTGAGAGGGCGTACAGAAATCCTAAAATAGCAAAACGGGCCATAAAAGATTGTAATGAAATTTGATTAAATTCATAATTATTGTTACCAATTTAAACAATAGCTTAAGTTTTTTGAAAATAAAGTAAAACAAAATCAAATTCTTTCCATACAAGTAAATAACATGTGCGGAACAAAATAAATATTCAAAAGGAACAAAATCCAAACCGGTCAAATAAGTTTTTGAAATTATTTTAATATATAACCAGGCACTGCGACTACATATATTAAATATTGAACTTTTTCCTCAATATTAGAAGTCAGGATAAAAAAGAAGAACTATGTTAGGATGGAAATGTTAGAATTTTAAGTAATTGGGGTATTGAGCCTTTTATGAGTATATGTACTTTGGGTATATCTAGTGTTTCATCCAAAACAGTCAAGGCCAACACTACAAAATGCTTAAAAATACAACAGTGATGTGTGTTGTGAGATATTTGAAAAATTGTTCAGCTAAGGGGTTGTTGTTTAGCAATCATGCTCATACAAACTTAATAGGATATTCCGATGTATATTAAGCAGGTTATCTAGACGATGTAGGGAAGGTCTACTTTTGGCTTATATGGTTTGAAGGGACCTCAACTATGTCAAAAGCTCATGTACTCTCATAAAAAGTCCCAACGTTCCAGATGCTTAAAATTCTTACAATAAAATAAAAGAAAGAAAGAGAAAAGGGGGCAAGGGAGACGGGGAGGGAGAGAGGGGTTTTAAAGTTTTACTTACTGTTTAGCTATTCATGAGGTGCTCTTTCGGTTACTTTGCAGCTAACAAAGTTTCTGCATCTTGAAATTGCCCGGGTCAGTTGCACCGGGTAGGATGCCTCTTGGGATATAAATTATATATCATCGGACGTGATAGAGTTGATTTAAGCCGAACGAAATAATGTAAGAATGTGCTTCAATTATTCTGCCCTCATGTAGACACTGTTAAGTTTGTTAGACGTTCAAGAACCAACATATTTTTTTTTAATGTTTATAGCTTTTCTAAAGCACTATACATGATGTTCCAGGTTCGCATCGGTCAATTTGAACCATCTGGTTTCCTATATATGTATCAGGTACTCGAATTTTGAACTAAAATCGGCTGGTTAATTGGAAGAAAATGCAAGTGTCAACGCATGTAGGAATCTTTACCCTTGTCTCGGTTGATCGATGTTTCTTTGGGATGCAACCCCTTTGGGGATCGAACCAGGGACCTCTCACTTTGGCGAGAAATTAATTTTACTGCAATAGCTATGCTGCTTTTGTCAGTTGATTAATGTTTCGTTAATCCTATGAGTGCTCCAGGATCCATCGTCTTCAAATTATGGAGACCAAGCAGTCTTGAATCAGCTTTCAATATAGCAACTATTATATATTATTTATTATATACTAGCAAACAGCCCCCGCGCATTGCTTGCTCAAAAGAAAAATGATTTAAGCAAAACAGTAAGCGTAGACTCTATATTGATAATCTACATGACCAAACATGGATATAAAGAAGTCAAATGAAAAATACGACACAAAATCATTCTGAAGCAACACAAGAAATTTAATTCGAAGATCGACAACAAAGCGCCAAATATTGGAAACCACGGAGTAATAAGGTCTTAAGATGAAAACAAATTGAACATTGTCCAATAAATTCATCTTGAATCATGGATAAAAATACACAAATAATTAACAAAATTTACTTTCTCTTGCAGTACATTCAAGCTCCATCCTATCACATGGTTCCAGCCATCAACCGCGGGCGCAATGATAGAAAAATATATTAGTCACAAAATGGTGAATGCATGATATAGTTTCAAGTTCCTGAGACTTTTGTTGTTAGCTTCCGAATTTCATGCAGAACTCTTTGATGCCACTCACATTGAAGTCCAACATTTTTGTGCTCTTGAATGATTTGAGGGAGCGCTCTACCAATTTCAAAAAAACACATCAATCCACAACCAAGAGAAAAGTATGGTATCAACGCAATCTATTTAAATACGTAATTTTAGTTAAGTTCAGCCAAGTGAAAAGAAACATAAGTAATATTCCAAAAGCATATCATTTTTATGAAACCATAAAAGAATAACAAAAGTATAGTAAATAAACCCTTCCATGCAAACTATAACCGTATGTATCGGCTAAAATAATAACACCGCCATCGACAACAACAAACTCTCATCGTGCAATAAGTAGAAGAATCCTTCCTACCAATCAGAAAGATACACACCAAATAAGAAACAAAAATGTAATAATGCAGTAAAAATCTGAGGTTACTAAAAAGAAATTCACTGCATAAAAATAAAGCATTCACATGTTAAGCTCACAATTTTTATAGGGATTTCTCCAGTTTTGTTTTCACCGTCACATCTTTATAACTTGCATAAGTAATTTTTATTTCAGTTATGTGTTGTTCCTAAATTAAAATGCTAATGTGAACTTCTTTCCCCTCCTTTTGCCGATTTGTCTTTTTAGACAACATGCTGGCGGCGCTAAGCTCATCGATGATCCAGATTTCATTATGAAAGATTTATTTGGGGGGATATTGCTCAAAGTGACTGGAGACTTGAACCTTGAAGATTGATTTGGCCGTTAGAACACCTTAAGGTCATATGTATTCGGAAAATCGAGGGACAAATCAAGCTGCTAACATTCCATTATAGATGAGGTAAGGAGGGAAATGTCGTAAAAATAACAGAGGTAAGCTATAGCGAAAAGGTACAGAGGCTAAACTGAGAAAGACATTACTTATCAGAACTATAGTCAACTAAATAGATTGCATCGCTGCTAAATCATACAGAAATTCTCACAATACTAAATTAATTCATATGAGCAGAAGCGATAGAAGAGAAATCATATAATGTAAGAAAACTTAACGGAGAAAGTGACTTACTTGTGATCAATTATGGAATAGCGCAGCAGATACAATACTCGAATTGACGGATTTAGGATCCAGTAAAAAAACACCTGGGAACAAAACTGAAAAATAAATCACTAGGATGGAAGAAAAATTAAAATCATATGGGACACATAGGCTTGCTAGCATAATGTCTTTGTTGAATGCTTATATATGCTTGTAACACTAATTAAAATCATCCAATATATCGTGTTAAAGAGAAAATAGTTACTGAATCAAGGACTTATTTGTCATGGTTGTTATATTACAATACCATAAGGATTTTCTATTTGCAAAAGCAAAAGAATTTATTCATAAATGTGTTGGTAACAAACTTAATAATGACCATAGAAGAAGTGGTACTCTAAATATATTCCTATGCAAACAGAAGGCTACATTATATAGCGTAGTTGGACTACAAAATTGCATTTAAACAGATAAGAAAATAGGGGGAAATTATTGAAAGTGGAAGAAAGCAAATTGCAGCGTGTTGATTGTGTATAAAATCGAGTATAGGTTTTCATTGTCTGTATCTGCATTCGTGTCCATATGACCAGCAGATATGTATATGGTTACATCTATATCTGATATATGCAGATCCGTTTACATCACTAATCTTTATGCAAATCTCTTAAATTGTAGAAGAAAGCAAATTGCAGCATGTTGATCGCGTATAAAATCAAGTATAGGTTTTCATTGTCTGTATCTGCATTCGTGTCCAAATGACCAGCAGATATGGATATGGTTACATCTATATCTGATTTGCAGAACCATTTACATCCCTAATCTTTAAGCAAATCTCTTAAATTGGAGATCTGATTGCATCCCTAATCTTTATGCAAATGTCTTAAAATTATTAATAACCATATATAATTTTATGTTAATTACTTCCGAGAATAAGAAGTGAAAAAGTCACTCGCCTTATCTCCTACAAGATTTCCATGAAACAAGAAATTTGCATTGAACTTATTTATACACATCGTCAATCACTCTGTGATTGTATGAGACTAGCCGTGCACTATCAACACTGCTAAAAATTGAAATCTTAAAGATTGACATTTGATTTTGAGTTGTTGTATTGCGCATAGCATGGGGTCCCTGCTAGTATTTATTAAATCTTCATTAAATCTTCACGCATGCCCTAGAATTCGGAAATTTTTTAGCGTTGGGGAAAATTACCTCCAGCCCCCTGGCTTTCAAGAAAATGTGTAATAGGCCCTTCCAAGTTTACCCATGCCAACCAAAGCTTTTTTGTGCCATGGAAATTTACTCAGCCCCTTAATCAATCAGAAACTTTGAATTCGGCCCTTTCTATGTTGAACTCTCGTTCTTTTTTGGAAAATTTCATATGGACCCTTCATATTATATCTTCTAACCTTTTTATTTCATATGGACCCTTCATATTATATCTTCTAACCTTTTTAAGTGTATCTGTTTGTACAGAGCTAAAACAAACTGAAAGTTTCATTTTATTTTCATGTGTTTTTTCCTCCCCGGTTGAAATTGGTGGAGTTTATGTGCATTTTTAAAACTTATGTATATTTAGGAGTTATATGAAGTTGCGGTAGACGATAGTAAATTCGTTGTGGTCCGCCAGATCATAAGAGGAGAAAGCACTTGAATAATATGCCTTTACGGCTTATTATGGTGGTATCTACGCTTAGGGATAGATCATGATACTTTTTTTAAAGCATTTTTTTCTCATATTTTGTGTGGCTTTCAAATTAAAACAAATGTACGTGAATCCGCTTACTTTACAATTCTGTTTTACTAAGATCAACCTAGCTAACGGATAAATTACAACCGATACACACACGCATCAGATTCACTTTCATGTTGATTATCTTTATTCATGCAGATATCAATATGGATTGTAACATAACATCTGGTAACATCGGTTTACCTTGCGACTTTGTTTCTCTAGAAAAAAGAATTTTCGCAACATTTTTCTAGGCCCGTGTTAGTTCTTATAAAAGTTGAAGCCTTGTTCTTAAATTAGGTCTGTTTTAATGCAACTATTCTTAAAAACTCAGTAACCTTGTTTCTGCATTTTATTTTATTTCTCTGGTTCGGTTTGGCCACTGCTCTGTATGGCATTTTCGATATTTTAAGGTTTAATTTCTTTCCTTTCCCCCCCCCCCCCCCCCCAAAAGGATAAGGATTTAGACTTGGAGTCATGTCCTTGTCTTAGCTGAAGACTAAGGTTGCTCAAGTGCAACAAAAATATCTCCAGCCCGAGTGGTTCCAGGATGAACACCAATCTGCTTCCATCCTAGGAGATGAGCCTACAGCGATAACTACTTGAGCATGTCTTTTATCATGCATGCATCATTCCTTCTGCATATTGAATCTCGGTTATCGATAGAGATTTATCAGGTACAATGTGCATGTTTGTTCGGCGAGCCTGAGATTTGCGATTCGATTATTTCCACCGCTAGTAATGCTATGTCCACTACTACGGATATGGCTAATATTAACGGGGAAGTGGCCGCGATTACCACCGTGACCTGTTTTGAGTCACAGCCGCAAAAGATATATTCATGGTTATATCCGTGACTGACTGAATCAAAAATAAAGCGGGCCCCACAACCCTGGAGCCATAAAACATCATATACCCCCAAAATTGTTAGGAATATGTATGTCCTAGAAGCTATTATTGTATGATATAGTGGATGCTTGGACATATATATATATATAGAACTTTCTTACTCAACATGGTAGTATGCCATCTGGTTGCTCTTTATCTTAACATGTACACTTGTATTATTATGCTGTCTCTCTTATATATGTTGATAAAGCCCTTAGGACGTTTGCTTGACTATCAGGACTATGATGCAGATCATACTACTGGAACTTGTTTAGTCTACAAGCACATCCTTTAACTGTTCATAGTCGAGAGAGTATCGAGACAGGGCATCAATATTCTAAAGTAGATTAGTGTGTACATTTCTTGACCCTGTAGGGGGCGATGGTTGATCCCATAACCATTGGTGTTTGACATCAAAAATTGTACGCATGTGCTCATTAGAGAATGGGTACACTGAACAGGACTCGCCGAGAATTCCTAAATGGTACTATACCTATCGTCAGATAACAGTTCTCTGGTGACACTGGTACAGATTAGTCTGTAGACCCGAGATCGTAATAGTGTCTTGTGTGGTTCCCACTGTGCTTTGATTTCCTCCCTATCACGGCTCAAAGGAGTCGTGCAAACAGATGGATTTTGGGTACAGTCCCGAGTCACATGGAGGCAGTGAGCGATAGGAGGAGTTTCGTTTCTCCCGGTATTGGGAGTTGATATTGCGCTATGCTCGATTGGCTATAACAGTAAGTCCCTGGCTATCAAGTTACCATTATGAATCATACATCGGTATGACTTATCAAGTTACCGAGATCTGACGATTCCATCCCTAGACTCGATATGCGACATATCAGACGAAAAAACTGGACTGTACGGTAAATGTTACTTATAGGTTTCATGGGAGTTTGGAAAAACTTGCTTGTTGATATTTTAATCGCTCAATACCTCGGTAGCCGTTACGTCCAGCTAGTACCGCTGACGGCTTGTGGATAATTGATGTGATCATTATCTACTGCTGACGTATTAACGAGTCTTTAGAGTCCCACACAGAGATTTCGTAGTTCAAGCGAAACGAAGCAGGGCACATATGCTGATATGTGCGGGAGCCTGATTAAATACGAGTATGTGATACCGTATTCTAATTTGACGATAAATGTTATCGGTCAGGTTATATGTGATATAACCGGATTATTGAATCAAATGTTGATTTGATAATATGATATACAGATAAATAATATTAGTCGGTTATATATGATATAACCGGATTATTAAATCAAGTGTTGATTTAATAATTTGATTAATATTCATATTTGATATAATTATATATTAATTAATATTAAGCTCACTAATTATTTTCTTTTCTTTATATGTGTGTGTGTGTGTGTGTGTGTGTGTGTGTGTGTGTGTGTGTCTATACACACACACACACATACATGTGTGTGTGTGTGTGTATGAAGCATGGATTTTCTATTTTGAGAAAATAGAAAAATAAGGTGGAAAATGGGGAGATATTTATAGTATGGGTGAAGCATTGATTTTAACATTTATTTATTCTTTTGCCATCACTATTGAGGCATGGTTGTGTATTTTATTAAAAAGAAATTCATGCTTCAATAAGTGAGGATAAGTGTTAGCCATTCTACACTTGATCATTTTGATGCAAGCTCATTTGCTTTCACTCTCTCTAGCTCTCATCATTATCTTCTTCCTACTCCTCCTAGCCCTAACCCTAACATGTGATGTGAACCATCGGGTCTTGGATAAATCTAAGTGAGCTTATTAACCTCTACTTTATCATCCTAGTCTAGATTAGCACTTTAGATTAGATTGTTTACTTCACTAATACTGGATTAGTGAAGAGGTAGCTTGACCAAGAGAAACTTCGGATGGATCATCTTCGACACGAAGGTCGCGAAGCAAAGCTCGATCCTTCTTTAAGTGGAGCCTAGAGGAGTTATAGGGACTACTACCCGGGGCTATAGAAAAGAAGAACTTGGTCTACAAAGGTTGTAGTCTCCATCTCTTAGTGTAGTTCTTCTTTTATCATTTGCTTAACCATAATAATCTAGTTAGCTATTTGGATAGTGTGGCTTAGCATCATGAAAATTTGAAAATTGCATGCTTGATGCCGGTTTTAACCTCATGTTGGTGCTAGGATACACTTTCATGGTATCAAAGCCATGTTAGAACATTAGGGGAAGTCTTTATGACGTTAAAGTGTTCGATCGGTTTTCGAAACCCACATTTAGACAAGTTTCTGTCCAGATTTTCAAAAGTTAAAAATTTTCATATTAAAAATATCCAGAAAATCATGCAGGCTTTTCTATGGAGCCCCAAGAGGTACGAGGCCATGATTCAACCAAACCGCCGCGGAACCGCCGCCAATCCCATGGTTTGGCCGCGGTTCCGCCGCATGTTTGGTGAATTGTTGGCTCGTACTTCTTGTGCTGCTCCATTGTTATATTTGGCACTTTCTGAGTGTTTTTAGTGATACTCAAGTTGTTGAAGTCTCTGTGATTTCTGGGTGTTTGATAAATCGATCAAAATGTTTAACGTCGTCAAGATTATGGTGATATATGATACAATATTTAGAATCAACAATAATTAGTTTTGTGAAAACTAGTTAGTATTTTATAAATCTAGCGTTTTAGTCTCGGTTGATCGATTGCCACAGAGTTTCGATTCGGATCAAAACTCCGTCGCAATAGCGTATAGTACGCGAACACGACAGTCGGGAATCTTGTTGAATTATCCGACTGCTTATTGAAAAGAGTTTTTAGTTTGCGACTAAAATGCAAGGTTTATAGGGTTAGGCATGAAATTCGAAATATGAGATATTCCGGGTTTATGATGTCTAAGAAATCTGCGGATTCTAATTATTGTAGTTTTTCATTTCTTTTCTGTGACCGTAAGTGTAATATGTAGTGTATCCCAGATCTCGTTACTATATGTCACCGAAATTCAGGATACGCATATTGATGACATGTGATGTTATGTGTTGCTGTGATATGTTATATTGGATCGTCGTGATTGAATAACCGGGGATTTTTACGTGAGGTGAGAGTTTTTTTGTATTTTCATTCATGTAAAAGTTGTATGTAATATTCTTTTATTGGGGCACTTCCGGGTTGAGGATAATGCCACCATTGATATATATTATTTACTTTTCCGCATTAGGATAGACCCAAGGCGGGGAGCACCAGTAACCGGGTTCTGGAGTCTAGTGGGGGACCATCTCAAGGAGTCGAGACTGGGTCTCCTAACTTTAGAATTGATAGGGTTGCTTGCCGCTCTTGTAGGGGTCTAGGGATGTGGGTTTAGTTATTCATCACTACCGTGGAATCCGTGTTTTTCATTACTGGCTGAATTTAAAACACGGACCTATTAGTATATCAAATATTTTATATGTTGACTTCTGTTGCTTGAGTTTTGTGATGTGATCATATAACTGCGTGAGACGAATGATATATATATGTGTGTGTGTGTGTGTGTGTGTGTTGCTTATGTTTTGCACCCGCGCTAGTCCAGCCCTCGCTCTGCTGTTAGTTAAGTAACCTAACGGTGCATGACGAAGCCCCGTGGCGAATGCGGATAATATAAGCGTACATTCTATTTTCGTTTCTTTTCTGTGATGTTTAGGGAAATATAAATGATGAGACTTCATTAATGAGATTAATGAAAAGAAAAAAAATCTAAAAATATTGTAGAATCAATTTTTTTTAAAAGGTTGCTCTAGTTCTTTCTTTGCATAGTGGTATTCCTTGATGAATATCCAGTACCTCATTCGATGAGGAAAGAGCCGAGATCCCTTCACCGGGAGTGGCCTCTTTAGCAAAACTGGCAAATACTACAACCCACTCGGTTTTGTTTTGATAGTTTTCTCTAGTTCTTGCTTTGCATAGTGGTATTCCTTGATGAATATCCAGCACCTTATTCGATGAGGAAAGAGCCGAGATCCCTTCACTGGGAGTGACCTCTTTATCAAAACTAGCAAATACTACAAAAACCACTCCTTTTCAAAACACAAGATTCTACAACGATATCAAGCTCATTACGTGAAAGGTTTTCATCAAAACCATTCGTAGCCCTCCGTCATTTCAGATAAGTGCTATTTAGTATTCGTGCTACGTTTGTTGACCTTGTCAAGGCGTAGTGTGCGGTAACGTATTAGTGCTTAGCTGCCGCTGTAGGGTGTTTTTCGTCACCCCATTGAGATGGGAATACGCGTGCGCTTGTCAGGCGCATTACAGATTCCCCCTGCCTAGGGTAGGCCGGGGTTTATTGATTGTGGGGATCCGAATCTCCGGCAACCGCGGACTAAGCTGCCGTTAATTACCCCTCGCATTTGGAGCGAAGGAACCTCCGATTAACGGGTTAAACTGGTCATGCGAACTCAATGTGCAGTATCGTGTTTTGAAGGGGTTTTGGAAATATCGGGGGCCCCGCAGAGTTTTTACGGGGGTCCCGCTACCCGGATAGCGGGCTGGGGGTCAAGGGGGCTAGCAGCCCCCATGCGGGGTGCGGGACGGCGTCCCGTTAGAAATTTTTTTCTAACGGTAGACAGTGTCATGGAGTCTGTATATGTTTTCCTTCCCCCCTTTCTTTTTTTTTTTTTTAAAGTGGAGTTTAATTTCAAAAGGAATTTTATTGTGGAGTCGAACTCCAAAGAATTTTAAATGGAGTTAAACTCCTAAAAGAATTTTATGCGGAGTTAAACTCCTAAAATAGAACTTTATTGTGGAGTTAAACTCCAAACAATATATATATATATATTTTAAAAGGGTTTAAACTCCAGAAGGGATTTTGTTGGGGAGTGCACGTAAAACGAGGGGGAAAAGAAAACAAAATGGCGTCTAAAGGACGCTCGCACAGCAGGTGGGCGCCTTAATGCCCGGGGTCACGTGCGCGCACGTGACCGATGGGCGCCTTGGCGTCTCGGGGTCACGTGGGCACACGTGACTGCGGGAAAAACCCGCGGAAAGGGAGGCCTAGCCCCTAGGCTGGGGAGTTGAACTCCCAAGGGAATTTATGGAGTTAAACTCCAACAGAAACAAATTTATGGAGTTAAACTCCAACAGAAATTAATTTTATGGAGTTAAACTCCAGCAACTTTAGAAAGGAGTTAAACTCCTGGGGGATTTATTGCTCTTCTTTTGAGCCTTGGGTCTGTCCAAAGTTAGATTTTTGGAGATGGGTCTCCTTCTTCTTGCTCTTGACCGGCGGGATCGTGGAGAAAAGGGGATGAGCCTTAAAAGCCCCCCCTTTTCGAGATCTGGTTGGAGATCCAAGCTCCCCTTCGTAGGTTTTGTGGTGGAAATCTACTTATTTTGAGAAAAGGAAGAGTTAAACTCTTGATTTAATTCAAAAGGAAAAAGAAGGTTTTAGAACCTTAAAGAAGGAGGAAGAGATCTCAGATCTAGAAAATTTTTGGAGAGAGAAAAAAGTTGTGAGATATTTTCATTATCCTTGCCTTTATAGGCTATACACTTTACACATAGCCCCTTGGGCTTCACAAAAATGGCATTTTGCCTATCCCATGGCTCATGTGCCATTTCTTTTTGCGCATAAGCCATGGGCTTTACAAAAATTTGGCTTTATGCCCATTTTCTTACATTTATCCATAAAATAAAATAAAAGAAATGCAACAAAATTATTTATTACAAAAATTTTATCTTGGCGTGGGGGGAGGCCGGCCGCTTCATGTTCGGGCTCGACCCGGGCATGGGCCCACTGGGTCTGGGCTTGGGCCCACTTGGCTTAGGGTTGACTTGGGTTTTGACTTGGTCAACCGGGGTGTAAATTTTTACCCCAACAAATTGCCCCCCATCAATAAATGCACACCACATATGTGGGTAGTGTGCATGAAATTGATGGATCTTATCTCACGTGGAGGCGACTTGATTTGGTTCCCGCTTTTTGGGGAGCTGGCACTGCCCTTTTTACGACATAGACGGTCGTTGTTGCCATTTTAGCGACGTGGACGGTCGGTGCTGCCCTTTTTGCGACTTGGACGGTCGGTGCTGCCATTTTAACGACTTGGACGGTCGGTACTGCCCTTTTTGCGACTTGGGCAGTCGGTGCTGCCATTTTAGCGACTTGGACGGTCGGTGCTGCCCTTTTTGCGACATGGACGGTCGATGCTGCCCTTTTTGCGACGTGGACGGTCGGTTCTGCACTTTTTGCGACTTGGAATGTCGGTGCTGCCCTTTTAGCGACGTGGACGGTCGGTTCTGTCCTTTTTGCGACTTGGACGGTCGGTTCTGCCCTTTTTGCGACTTGGACGGTCAGTGCTGCCATTTTAGCGACGTGGACGGTCGATGCTGCCCTTTTTGCGACTTGGACGGTCAGTTCTGCCCTTTTTGCGACATGGACGGTCGATGCTGCCCTTTTTGCGACGTGGACGGTCGGTTCTGCCCTTTTTGCGACTTGGACGGTCGGTGCTGCCCTTTTAGCGACGTGGACGGTCGGTGCTGCCCTTTTTGCGACGTGGACGGTCGGTGCTGCCCTTTTTGCGACGTGGACGGTCGGTTCTGCCCTTTTTGCGACTTGGACGGTCGGTTCTGCCCTTTTAGTGACTTGGACGGTCGGTGCTGCCCTTTTTGCGACGTGGACGGTCGGTTCTGCCCTTTTTGCGACGTGGACGGTCGGTTCTGCCCTTTTTGCGACTCGGACGGTCGGTTCTGCCCTTTTTGCGATGTGGACGGTCGGTTCTGCCCTTTTTGCGACTTGGACGGTCGGTGCTGCCCTTTTAGCGACTTGGACGGTCGGTGCTGCCCTTTTAGCGACTTGGACGGTCGGTTCTGCCCTTTTTGCGACTTGGACGGTCAGTGCATGATTTGACTTGCTCTGCTTCTTGCAGTGTCAGGGGTAGACTTGACTTGCTCCTCTTCTCGCGGTGTCGAGATCGGATTCTGACTTACACCGCTTTCTGCGGTGTCGGAGTGGAAGTTGACTTGTTGATTTTGATTTGGGTTGACATCAGCATCGCTATACTGGAATATGGTACCAGGAGCGAATCATCATCTGTCATTGAGAGGATTTTGGGATTTTGGTTTTTTTTTTGTTTGGCCTCTGCATTGCTGCACTGGAATAATGCCAGGAGCAACTCATCATTTGCCCCGGGAGGATATTTTTTTTTTGGACTTTGAATGTAGTCTCACCGGTAGGACTTGGGAGAGGTTGGGATTGTTTTACGCTCGTGGATTGTATACGGTTTTGCAGGATGTATGATCCAGACCGTAGGGCCGGAAAAATTTCGGGACTTTGTCGGCGTCTGCATCGCTTCACTGGAATATGGTACCAGGAGCGACTCATCATTCGCCGTTGGGGTATGGGATTTGGAATTTGGTTAGCGTCTGCATCGCTGCACTGGAATATGGTACCAGGAGCGACTCATCATTCGCCATTTGGGGATTGGGGAGCGATGGCTTAGGAGACAGGTTTAGATCCCTATCACCTAAGGCTTTTCAATTTCATGGGCCGTGAGGGTCCCATAAAAGCATTTTCTCCCTACGAGTCGTAAGGATCCCGCAGGTGTATTTTCTCCTTAGGAGTCGTGAGGACTCCTAAGTATGTTTTTCCTTTATGAGTCGTAAGGATCCCACAAAGGTTTGTTCTCCTCATATATCGTGAGGACACATGAGTGGGTCTTATCAATGGAGCATCATTCCCAAAGCGGAGACCAGCCGCGTAACTGGTGATTACAGTCGGGCATGGGTATGATGAGAATTATTTGAGCCCGTGGATTGTATACGATGGTCAACTTGGGGACCCACCGTAGGGCCGGGAGAATTTTGAGAAATTGGATTTTGGTTGGCGTCTGCATCGCTGCACTGGAATGTGGTACCAGGAGCGACTCATCATTCGCCGTTTGGGGACTTGGAATTTGGATCTTGTTTGGCATCAGCATTGCTGCACTGGAATAATGCCAGGAGCAACTCATCATTTGCCTTGGGAGGACTTGGGATTTGGGTTTTTGGTCGGCATCAGCACCGCTAACACTAAAGCGAAATGCCAGGAGCGACTCATCATTTGCCGTTGCCCGTTGGGGAACGATGGCTTAAGAGACAGGTTTGGGTCCCTATCACCTAAGGCTTTTCAATTTTTATGGGCCGTGAGGGTCCCATAAAAGCATTTTCTCCCTGCGAGTCGTAAGGATCCCGCAGGTGTATTTTCTCCTTAGGAATCGTGAGGATTCCTAAGTGTGTTGCTCCTTTGTGAGTCATAAGGATCTCACGCAGGGTTTTCTCCTCACAAGGTCGAGAGGACTTTGCGAGTGTATTTCATCTCCCTTCACGAGATTGCGCCCTTTCGGGTTTCACAGACTCACCGGTAGTCCTGCTGTTTTTACTCACGGAGCCCTTTCGGGTTTTCATCCGTGCCCGTTTTGCTTGTGGACATACCGTTTATTTTTTTTATTTCTTTTATTATTTATTTTTTTTCTCTTTTTTTTTCTCTTTTTTTTTGCCGCTGGTGGGACTTTAAAAGTAGTCACACCGGCAGGATTTGGGAGAGATAGGGGTCATTTACGCCCGTGGATTGTATACGGTTTTGCAGGATGTATGATCCAGACCGTAGGGCTGATGTGCTCAATTCGCCTGCGACTTGGAGCGTTCACGTGTAGTATTTCTTGAGATATCGGCCATTGATGGGTGGCATGGGCCTTTCTCCCTAGGCGCTTATTAGTTGGTAGGCTCCTCCGTCAAACACTTTCTCGATGACGTATGGTCCTTCCCAGTTTGGCTCGAATTTTCCCTTGGCATGTCGATTGGGGATGATCGGTCTTTTGAGGACCAACACCAATTCACCTTTCTTGAAAGCGCGGAGACGGGTTATCTTGTCATAGGCCCGTGACATTTGGGCTCGGTATAGCTCCAGACTTTGCTGCACCGCGAGCCTCTTTTCTTCGAGGGCATCGAGTTCATCCAGTCGGAGGAGCACATTTTCCTCCTCCGTCAACTCATGCTGAACGGCCATTCTTAAGCTTGGAACTTCGACTTCGAGGGGGAGGACCGCCTCCACTCCGAAGAGCAATGAGTATGGAGTGGACTGGGTTGGAGTACGGTGCGTGGTACGATATGCCCAAAGCGCCTCGTGAAGCTTGAGATTCCAGTCCCTCTTGTTGGCTGAAGCATTTTTCCTCAAGAGCTTGCATAGAGTCTTATTGAAGGCTTCGGCGAGCCCATTGGCTCTTGGATTATAGATGGAGGAATATCTCCAGTCTATCTTGTGCTGAGTAGCGAACCTTGAGACATTGAAGCTCTTGAAAGAAGGCCCGTTGTCAGAAATGATTCTTCTTGGTGTACCGAAACGGTATAGAATATTATGCTGGAAGAATGTCAGAATATCTTTTGTCTTGACTTCTTTTAGCGGGACAGCTTCAGCCCATCTGGAGAAGTAGTCTGTCGCGGCCAGTATGAACCGGTGGCTTTTAGATGATGGAGGATCAATTGGGCCAACAATGTCGGTGCCCCAGACTTCGAAGGGCCACGACGCCACCGTAGGATGCAACGGATTGGGATGCTTGTGAATGAAATCACCATGGATTTGGCAGATCTGGCATTTCTTTGCATGCTCTCCGCAATCCCGTATCATGGTGGGCCAGTAATATCCAAGCCGTTTGATTTGAAGTCGCATCTTGGGGCCAGATTGGTGAGCACCGCAAACGCCCGAGTGTACATCTTTCATGACCTTTTGGGCTTCGGCCGATGACAGGCACCTGAGCCAGAGTTGGTCATATGACCTGCGGTATAACGTGTCATTTACAAACACGTATCGGAGAGCTCTTTTCTTCAGCTGAATCCTCGTAGATTTTTCTTCGGGCAGCTTGTCGTATCGGAGGTACTCTATGAAGGGTTCTCTCCAATCGGGCTCGTCTTGGATGATCGAAGCTTCTTCGGCAGGACTGCTCTCCTGTTCCGCGCTTTCCTCTTCTCGTAGAGAGACTGGGGGTAGAATTTATCGGCTCCTGACTGTGATCAGAATTTCGTCCAAGTCAGGATCAGCCAGCTCCTTGGCTAGACGAGCGAGTATGTCGGCTTTTCCGTTCAATGCTCTAGGGACTCTTGTTAGTTCAATGTGAGTGAACCGTTTCATGAGTTCCACCACTCGGCTTCTATACCGAGCTAACTCGGGTTTGTATATCTTATAGGTGCCGCTTACTTGGTTGACGACAAGCTGGGAGTCACCGTAAACCCGTAGCCGAAGGATTTCCATTTCTATGGCGAGCTCCAAACCAGCTATCAGAGCTTCATACTCAGCTTCATTGTTTGTCCGAGGCTCGGTGAGAGCGAAAGAACGCCGTAAGGTTCCCATTGATGGTGTGATAAACACCAATCCTATCCCTGCTTTTATCTCCGGGACGTTTGATCTGCCGGAGCTCCTTATTGATGAGGCCCCATCGAAGTAGAGCTCCCAATATGGCTCGTCTTCCTCAAGGTGCAGCACTTGTTCGTCGGGTAACTCACAATTTAGCGGCGATCCTTCTGGTATGGGATGAGCAGCGAGAAAGTCTGCAAGAGCTTGCCCTTTTACTGCTTTCTGAGGAGTATAAACTATGTCAAACTCAAGTAGCATGACAGCCCATCTTGCCATTCTGCCGGCTAGGCTTGCTTTGGTCATCAAGTGTTTGAGCGGGTCGACCTTGGAGATCAGCATAACCCGATGAGCGAGCAAATAGTGCCTCAGCTTCTTCACAGCAAATATTAGAGCCAGGCATTGTTTTTCGATTGGGGAGTAGTTGTGTTCCGCCCCGACTAGAGTTCGACTGAGGTAGTAGAGGGCATTTTCTTTTCCCTCCTCGTTATTCTGGGCAAGGAGCGCACCAAGTGACTCATCCAGCGCGGCAGTGTAGAGAATCAGCGGTTTATTTGGAATGGGAGCGGCCAGCACTGGAGGGTGCAACAAGTATTGTTTGATGCTTTCGAACGCCGCTTGACATTCGGCATCCCAGATAAAAGGAGCTCCTTTCTTCATGAGCTTTAAGAAGGGCCTACATCTCCCCGACAAATTTGAGATAAACCTCCGTATATAAGCAAGCTTGCCTTGGAAAGATCTCAGCTGCGTCAGACTCTTTGGAGGGGGCATCTCCATGATGGCCTTTATCTTTGATGGATCAATTTCGATCCCTCGATGCCGGACTATAAAGCCCAGGAATTTTCCCGATGACACGCCAAAAGCACACTTCAGAGGATTCATCTTCAGATCGTATTCCCTCAGTCTGGTGAGAACGGTCCTAAGATCTTGGATGTGGTCGGCCTTGGCTTCAGTTTTGACGACCAGATCATCAACATAGCAGTCGACGACTTTATGGATTAGGTCATCAAAGATATTAGTCATTGCCCTTTGATATGTAGCGCCCGCGTTCTTCAGCCCGAACGGCATCACTTTGTAGCAGTATATTCCGATCGGGGTTCGAAATGCTGTGTGCTTCTCATCCTCAGGCGACATCTTGATCTGATTGTATCCAGACGAGCCATCCATAAAGGTGAACAGCTCGTAATTTGAGGTGTCATCGATCATCATTTCCATGACCGGTAGCGGGAAGTCGTCTTTAGGACATGCCTTGTTGAGGTCCCTGAAATCGACACAAACTCGGATCTGCCCATTTTTCTTCTTCACCGGGACTATGCATGTGATCCAATCCGCATATTTCTCTTCCCTGATGAAGCCGGCATCGATGAGCTTCTTAGTTTCCTCGATGACCTTTTCTTCTAGTTTCCTTCTCATTCTTCGAGGAGCTTGTTTGACTGGCTTAGCATCAGGAGATATAGCCAACTTATGTACGGCCACTTCAGGGGAAAGGCCAGGCATTTCTTTGTATGTCCACGCGAAGCAGTCAACGAACTCATGCAGCAGGGCAATTATCTGCGCTTTCATTTCCTCTGACAAGAGCGAGCTGATGTAGGTCGGCCTTGGATTATCGGGCGTTTCTAAGTCAATCTCGGTTAGCTCGTCAAAGGTTGCTTGTCCGCCATCTTCGAGCTCTTGAGGAGCTTCTTCTGGCTCGGCACTCTCGTCATCATCATTTGATCTTTCGCTGGCCTTACCAATATGGATCATGTAGCACGCTTTGGAATCAGGTTGAATGTAGCCTATGCCCCGTCTATCTGGAATTCGTCCATCGATGAGTGCTCGGACCTGGGGCGGATACCATAGCCCTTCGTAAAACTTTGCTTCGGAATCCGTTTGGTACAACCGGCATCCGCACTTCTTAAAGTATTCCCGCATCTCGGACGCATAGTATCTGGGATTGAGGACGGCTCTTATGCCTCTCTCATAGGGAAGGCACGTGACAGAAAGATCGTCCGGGTGCACAACGGGGTTTGACCTGTAAAACAGGATGCCCTTCTATCCATTTTTCCTCCCGGGAACGTAGAAAGTTTTCAGCTGGTCCACGGTAGAGACTGACAATGCATCGAGCTCTTTGTACATCCGTTCCGGCACCCTTGTGATGGCCAGGGACCCTTCTGCGACTTCGAAGGTCTCTCGTAGTTTCGCTTGATGCATGGGGGTCCAATCTGCACAGCTGTTGCATGGCAGGTCCTCTTCTTCTGACTCTTCAGTGTCACTGCCGAGATGAGGGCGGACTTTGCTGCTAGATGGGCCTTCAGTAACAGATTCGTCCGTATCGCTGCCGAAACGAGGGCGAGTTTTACGGAAGGACGGGCTTCCAGCGTCGGACTCATCAGTGTCGCTGCCGAAATGCGGGCGCACTTGAGCGTCTTTGCTTTTAAAAGTGACAGCCGGTGCAGATTTGCTTTTGAGTCTTGGAGCCGGTCTATCCTCAGTCAGTTGTGGCTTAGCATTTTGGTGGTTCATAAAGTACCGAGAATCTTCATAGCGGACTTCATGCACACCGAACGGCTAGATGTCTCCGTCAATGCATCTTTCTTCGCCATTTTTAGTATACTTCATACATTGATGAAGAGTTGACGGAATGATGCCGTAATCGTGGAGCCACGGCCGCCCCAAGAGAATCTTATAAGACGTGTCTGCGTCGATCACGTATATCTTAGCTTCAGTTTGCAGATCCCCGAATTTGATTGGCAAAGCTATAGACCCCAGAACTTGCTGGCAATTTTGGTTGAAGCCTTGAATGACAATCCTTTCTCTTGATAGGTGTCGGACGTCCATTGACAAACTCTTCAGAGTTCGCAAGTTCATGATGTTCACTGAGGACCCCGGATCAATCAATATGCGATTAATCCGATCTCCGTCACTGTACCCGGTCACGTAAAGCGGCCGATTGTGCTCAGCTGTTCCCAGTAGCAAGTCTTCATCCTTAAATGTGACTGCGGCGGCATGCAAAGCGTGCTGAGCTTCTTTCATATTAATTTCCGCGAAGTGAGCCTGATACCGCTCGGGGTTTTGTAGAGCATGGATGAGAACATCTCTAAGCTCCTTAGATAGGACCAAGGTGTCGTAGATGCTCAGGAGAGACGGAAGCTTCTGGAGATGTGCCAAGACATTATAGTCCACCGAGGAGGGACTTATGTTTTCATCAGCCGGTTCTCTGCCATCTTCTTCATTAGCGACTTGTTTTTCTTTCCCTTTTGGGGCGTTGCCTTGATTTGGCGGTAGAGCCCTGCCGCTTCTGAGCTGGATTTGATTGGCCGTTGTGGCGAGCTCTTCGTCCTCTTCGGGAAAACAGAGCTCCTCTTCCGAGTCGCTGCCAAGATGGATGGCGTAGCAGGTCACTACTGGGATCTTTTCATTGGAGTCTTCTTCTAACTCCTCAAGAATTTCAGCCGCTTGTACAGGGAAGAACTCATTCAATTGAATCAATGTTCTTTCCTTTTGTTCATATTCTTCAAGGGAATCGATATATTTTTGAATGGTCGATCTCCCTGCAGACTCTTTTTCGCGCCGAGCTGCACTTTTCTTCTTCTTGAGCTTCTTGGATTTTGAGCCTGATGGAGCCGCATTGGCAGCTGGACTGGTAGGCTTCTTCCGTCCTTCCCATTCCATCCTGGGCTCTTTCTGAAGCATCTTTAGCATCTTCTTCGTCTTATTAGATACGTGTGTACTCCACGGAGGCCGCGATGAGTCAGTTTCGTTTATCAGGACAGCAGGTTCAGCTGTCTGCTCCCAGAAGGCTTCAACTTCTGTCTGTATAAAGTTGGCGGTTGCAACTTGATTGTTCACCAACACGCTTTTGGACAGCTCGATCTCTCCAGCCTTGTACTGCTTCTCGACCCAGTCTTTGAAGATATAGCAATCCTCGATCGCATGGCTCACTACTCGGTGGTACGGGCAATACAGAGGATTGTCGGTCATTTTTGCTTCTTGGGGTCTTTTCAACTCCGGCAATTGTAGGCCGTTGTTCAAGGCATCTTTAAATATCTTGCGGACCTTGTCCCTTCTGAAAGAGTAAACCTTGTTCTTTTTCTCCTCTAGGGGAGGCCCATCTCCTCCCAGCAATGGCTTTCGAGACCGGTTAGTTTTGGATTCGGCCGCCCTTCGCTTTTCTTCATTGTCGGACACATTGAAGACATTGGTACTGCTGGAACTCCCGCTTCTACGGTTGTCGTCCCGCTTGCTTTTCCAAGTTTTGTCTCTCTGAGAATCCGGCGGGGACTCCTGCTTCGAGCGTTCCAGCATTTGGACTTTCTTGGTTAGCTCCTGAAATGCCTTGAGGCCTGCCGTACACAAGAATGGGACCATCCAATTGCTGAGGTTCCCAATGAGAAGGCTGACGGACTGGTCCTGCTCCAGCGGTGGTTCGCACTTGACTGTGAGATTACGCCATCGAGCGATAAAGTCGGTGTTGCTTTCATTCTTCCCCGGCTTGGTCCTCATAAGGTCGGCAATGGAGATTTTATCACTGACACTCATGAACCTTTGCCGAAACAGGGACTCCATTTGGGCAAAGGTAATGACGGACCCGTTCGGTATACTCGCATACCAGTCGAAGGCGACGCCGGTCAGGCTGTTGACAAACTGACGAAGAAGGAGCGCGTCATTGCCCCCTGTATTTCCGCACGATACTTTGAAGTGGGCGACGTGCTGATTTGCATTCCCCGTTCCATCAAATCTTCCGAACTTGGGAATGACGTAGCCGCTTGGGAACTCAATCAAATCGTACTGCGCGGGATATGGCCGCCCACTACTGCCGATTTCTTTCTGAGCTTCAACTTCGGCCACCAATGTTTTAACCTTGCTGGTGACCAAATCCATTATCCGATCCTGTGTTAGCGGGATAGTGCTATCTGGGGCCAAGGCGTCCCCAGAAGCGGAGTGTGGCCGGCTTTCATGCGGCTCGACCAGTCTTGGTCCCAAAGGAACAGGCATTGGCTGCCTCGGATTGTCATCACCCGGCTGATTAGTAGCGGCTTGTGCTTGATTGGGAGGCGCTCGAGCAATTTGAGCCGTAAGCTGCATCACCACGTTCGTTAAGTCGTCAATCTTCGAATAGAGCTTGACCATCTCTTTATCTTTGCTCCTGAGCTGTTTTCGAAGCTCTTGAAGCAGCTCTTGCTCCGCAGTCCTGGGGCGGAAAGTAGGCTCTTCCTCGCTGTCCGAGCTTGACTCTGCATGGACTGAGGGGTCTTTCTGCCTATCATCCTTATCGAGAGGGTTTTCTTCATCCAGTGGGGGTGGCTGTTCTTGGGCGGCGGCAACCACATTCAGGCTAGATTGGGCTTGGGATATGGTGGCCCCCTCCTTGCTTTTGCTGCGAAGGTTGTCGCTGGGGCGTTCGCCCGCCATATAGACCGTATGGATGATATATCCGGCCGTCTTTCGGTCATTGGCGGCTGATTTCACGGGTCGCTGTCTTGACCTCCTTGCTTCGGTAGCCGGTAGTCGATTGAAGGCGGCTGGCCTAACCAGCTTCTTGAATGGTGCTGGCGCTTCTTTTCTGGATTTACCCCATTGCTTTCGTGTGGCATAGAGCGCCTGATAGACTCTTGAAGAGACAGTGTCATACTTTTTCTGTTGGGGCCGGGACACGTCTCTTTGTGGCACTGTTCGGACCGTTGTCTTCTTGATTCTGGCGGTCATGGCGTTTTTCTGAACCCACTTCAGAGGCTCGAAGGAATTGCTGATTCTTACGTCCGACTCAGCCGTCGTCGCGGGGCAACCCTGCACTTGGAACTTCACACGATTCCATTTGGCCGAAGCCTTGGCCCTCTTGTTGGCTCGATACCTGAGCCGTTTCTGCCTTAACTTTTCCGTTTTAAGCACCTGGCAGACTTCGGCTCTTTGGGAAGACGCCGCAGACCGGGCGATGGAGGGCCTTGGAGATACGCTCGATTGTGCATTTGTTGGAGTCATCGCCTGAGCTCGTCCGCGACATTTGATGTTGCCCTTTGTACCGGAGTTCTTGCCCCCCGCTGGAGCACCAGAGAATCATTCAGATACAGTCTTAAGTTTCGGTTGTGGTGCCTTGGCGATCACGACATTCGGCCTCTTACCCCTTAAGACCGGCTTGGCCACCTGTTCCGCCGGGATCTCCGCCAGATGAGCGCTTCCGGCAGGGTAGATGATGACGGAGCCAAACTGGCGGGGCGGCTCCTCCCATTGCCGGCTGAGACTGGAGGGGAGAACTACGCGGGCATTGATCTTGACTACGTACGAGATCGGGGTCGCGTCGTAAGCCGAATTCGTCTTAGGAGACATCGTCATTGAAAGTTGATTGCTGCACGAAAGAAAGCAATTATTTCAGTACACACATCGGCGTATATGTTAAATGAGTTCGCATGAACGCTTAACCCGGGATATGGGAGGAAAGAAAGGTCCCACCGGGCGTGCCAGAATCTGTAGGGTGTTTTTCGTCACCCCATTGAGATGGGAATACGCGCGCGCTTGTCAGGCGCATTACAGATTCCCCCTGCCTAGGGTAGGCCGGGGTTTATTGATTGTGGGGATCCGAATCTCCGGCAACCGCGGACTAAGCTGCCGTTAATTACCCCTCGCATTTGGAGCGAAGGAACCTCCGATTAACGGGTTAAACTGGTCATGCGAACTCAATGTGCAGTATCGTGTTTTGAAGGGGTTTTGGAAATATCGGGGGCCCCGCAGAGTTTTTACGGGGGTCCCGCTACCCGGATAGCGGGCTGGGGGTCAAGGGGGCTAGCAGCCCCCTTGCGGGGTGCGGGACAGCGCCCCGTTAGAAATTTTTTTCTAACGGTAGACAGTGTCGTGGAGTCTGTGTATGTTTTCCTTCCCCCCTTTCTTTTTTTTTAAAGTGGAGTTTAATTTCAAAAGGAATTTTATTGTGGAGTCGAACTCCAAAGAATTTTAAATGGAGTTAAACTCCTAAAAGAATTTTATGCGGAGTTAAACTCCTAAAATAGAACTTTATTGTGGAGTTAAACTCCAAAGAATATATATATATATTTTTTAAAAGGGTTTAAACTCCAGAAGGGATTTTGTTGGGGAGTGCACGTAAAACGAGGGGGAAAAGAAAACAAAATGGCGTCTAAAGGACGCTCGCACAGCAGGTGGGCGCCTTAATGCCCGGGGTCACGTGCGCGCACGTGACCGATGGGCACTTTGGCGCCCCCAGGGTCACGTAGGCACACGTGACCGATGGGCGCCTTGGCGCCCCGGGGGTCACGTGCGCGCACGTGACCGATGGGCGCCTTGGCGCCCCGGGGGTCACGTGCGCACACGTGACCGATGGGCGCCTTGGCGCCTCGGGATCACGTGGGCACACGTGACTGCGGGAAAAACCCGCGGAAAGGGAGGCCTAGCCCCTAGGCTGGGGAGTTGAACTCCCAAGGGAATTTATGGAGTTAAACTCCAACAGAAACAAATTTATGGAGTTAAACTCCAACAGAAATTAATTTTATGGAGTTAAATTCCAGCAACTTTAGAAAGGAGTTAAACTCCTGGGGGATTTATTGCTCTTCTTTTGAGCCTTGGGTCTGTCCAAAGTTAGATTTTTGGAGATGGGTCTCCTTCTTCTTGCTCTTGACCGGCGGGATCGTGGAGAAAAGGGGATGAGCCTTAAAAGCCCCCCCCCTTTTCGAGATCTGGTTGGAGATCCAAGCTCCCCTTCGTAGGTTTTGTGGTGGAAATCTACTTATTTTGAGAAAAGGAAGAGTTAAACTCTTGATTTAATTCAAAAGGAAAAAGTAGGTTTTAGAACCTTGAGGAAGGAGGAAGAGATCTCAGATCTAGAAAATTTTTGGAGAGAGAAAAAAGTTGTGAGATATTTTCATTATCCTTGCCTTTATAGGCTATACACTTTACACATAGCCCCTTGGGCTTCACAAAAATGGCATTTTGCCTATCCCATGGCTCATGTGCCATTTCTTTTTGCGCATAAGCCATGGGCTTTACAAAAATTTGGCTTTATGCCCATTTTCTTACATTTATCCATAAAATAAAATAAAAGAAATGCAACAAAATTATTTATTACAAAAATTTTATCTTGGTGTGGGGGGAGGCCGGCCGCTTCATGTTCGGGCTCGACCCGGGCATGGGCCCACTGGGTCTGGGTCTGGGCTTGGGCCCACTTGGCTTAGGGTTGACTTGGGTTTTGACTTGGTCAACCGGGGTGTAAATTTTTACCCCAACAGCCGCATGTGATGCGATTGGATTAGAGTAGTCGTACGGATTTATTGACCTTGTTAAGGGTCGTACGGGTGGGTTTAATTCAATCACAAAATGACGGGTTGAACTTGGCTAGCGCTTATGATTTGTTGATCTTGTTAAGGTCATAAGTAGCTAGAGGTAAAAACTGATATAAGGGGATTTCAAGTGTTGAAATTTGCAATGAGATTGCATACCTTCTGTGAGATAGTTGGATCTCAATACCCACTGCGAGTAAAGTTACTCCAAGGAGAATTTTCCACTTTACAAATTAACTGATCCAGTAAGTGTCTAAGAAAGGTGTTAATGGGGTTATGCCCCTACCGAAACGAGGTTATTTAATTAGTTCTATGCGAAAGCATGGGGAGACTCCCTCGGATTACCAATGCCTGCCTGGCCGACCGATTGGCAAACTTGTAGGGTGTAATTAATCCCGGTTAATCTTACCTTTTAGGGTTTGAAGGAAGATTTGATAAAAACAGTAGGAGCCATCCTGATTAGATAAGATAATAACCAATCTAATCTTGCAAAGAACGCACGCTAAAGCGTTTCCTTCTCTCTCTTCAGGTAGCGACCATGACACGCCTTAATCAAGATAATAATATGGATGTATTGACCGAACACGCTTATTATACTAAGCTGGGGAACATTGGTTCCGCTTTTTATTATGATTGTCATAATTCTGAGCTAGGAATAGGGGAATATCAGGATTCCCACGGAACTCGAACGAAGAAAGAGTATGATGATGCATCTTCTTCAGGTGTGTTCGTTACCGAGAATTGTTTTTCAGTATGCTTTATGTCCTGGGTATTGGATACCGGATCAGGATCCCACGTCTGTAATTTGTTACATAGGCTAAGAAGAGGTAGAGAACTGGGAAATGGTGATATATCTCTAAAAGTAGGAATGGAGTAATTGTTGCAGTTAAAGCGGTTGGCGAATATCACCTTGTATTACAAAGCGGTAATACATTAATTTTGAACGATTGTTATTACGTACCAAAAATGATATGCAATATTATATCAGTTTCTTTGCTGCATAAAGAAGGATATAACTTTGCATTAGAGGATAATATTATGAACATTTTTCTAAATCAAGTATTGATTGGGTTTGGTACGTTATGCAACGGTATATACGTTCTAAATCAAACTACAGTTCTAAACATACAGAACACACATAAGAGTAAAAGTTCAGAAATGAACGAAGCCTATTTGTGGTATTGTAGACTAGGTCATATCAATGCGACAAAACTAGCTAAGTTGCATAAAAATGGATATTTAAATCCATTTGAATTTACATCTTATGAAACTTGCCAGTCATGTCTCACAGGTAAAATGACCAAAACTCCGTTTACTGGACACGGAGAAAGAGCTATTGAACTCTTAGGACTGATAAATAGTGATGTATGCGGTCCTATGTCTACACATGTCAGAAATGGTTCCCTGTACTTTATTACATTCACCGATGATCTCTCAAGATTCGGACATGTGTTCTTGTTGAAACAAAAATCTAAAGCTTTTGAGAAATTCAAGGAATATAAGTACGAAGTAGAATACCAAACGGGTAAAAGTATTAAAATCCTTCAATCTGATCGGGGAGGAGAATACTTGAGCGCGGAATTCCGAGACTATTTAAAAGAGAATGGGATTCTCTCTCAGCTTACTCCTACGTATACACCACAGAACAATGGAGTTTCGGAGCGGCGGAATCGCACCCTATTAGATATGGTGCGCTCTATGATGAGTACTGCTAAGTTACATGTTTCCTTTTGAGGTTATGCACTTGAGACAGCTGCATACCTATTGAATCAAGGTCCATCAAAATCTGTGCCCAAAACACCATATGGGATATGGAGTGGAAAGATATCATATGTTAAACGAGTTAAGATATGGGGTTGTCCGTCCTATGTTAAAAAACAGAATTCGGACAAACTCGAGGCGCGATTAGTTCTTGTTAGTTATATGTATGCCCTAGAGGCCATTACTATACATGAGATGTATATTGTAGTGGATGCTTGGACATATATAGGGAGGACTTTCTTGCTCGACATGATAGTATGCTATCCGGTTACTCTTTACCTTAACGTGTACACTGATTGTCTCTCTGTTACATGTTGGTAAAGCCCTTAGGATGTGTACTTGACTACCTAGACTATGATGCGGATCATACTACTGGGGACATGGTAGTCCATAAGTACATCCTTCAAGGTCCCTAGTCGTGGGTGTATCGAGACGGGGCATCGATATACCAGAGTAGACTAGCGTATACCTTCTCGACCCATATAGATGGGCGATGGATGATCCCATATCCATTGGTGTTTAACATCAGAGATGATATACGGGTGCTCAGTGGAGACTGGGTACACTGGACGGACTCGCCGAGAACTCCCAGATGGTATTATAGCTTACGTCAGATGGCAGTTCTCTGGTGACACTGGTACATGTTAGTCTGTAGACCCGAGATCGTCATAGAGTCTTGTGTGATTCCCACTGTGCTTTGATTTCCACCTTACCACGTCCAAGAGGGCGTGCAAAACGGTGGTTTTTGGGTACAGTCCCGAGTCATATGGAGGCAATGAGCGATAGGAGGGGTTTCGTCTCTCCCGGTATTGGGGGTTGATGTTGCGCTATGCTCGATTGGCCGTAACAGGGAAGTCCCTGGCCAGGGCTGGTTTAGAGATTTACTGGTAAGTGTTACCAGTAGTTTCTCGACCCGTTATGAGCCTCATATCGGCATGACTTACCGGTTATTGGGGTCTGACGTTTACCACCCCTAGACTTGATATGCGACATATCAGACGAGGAGACCGGACTGTACGGTAGTGTCACTGTCAGGCTTTTTGCAGGAGTTGGAGCGGGCTTGCTTGCTGATCTTCTGATCGCTCAATACCCGGATAGCCGTTACGTCCAGCTAGTACCGCTGACGGCTTGTGGGTGCTTGATATGATCATCACCTACTGCCGGCGTATTGACGAGTTTTTAGAGTCCTACATAGAGGTTATACTGGCTCAGGAAAAACGAAATAGGAGCGCATATGTGATATGTGCGGGACCGAGAATAATGCGAGTATGTGATACCGTATTCTATTCTCGCGATGTTGGTATCGATCGGTAATATGCGATATAACCTGGTTATTGAATCAAAGGTTGATTCGATAAGTCAATACGTTTGTGTTAGTCAGTTATATGAGATATAACCGGATTATTAAGTCAAGTGTTGATTTAATAATTTAGTGTATAATTGTATATGAGATATACTAATTTACATTAACTAACATTGGTTCACTTAAGCATTTATTTTTCTCACTTATGCACAACTTAATATATATGTGATATATATTTATTTGTGTACATTTTGTATCATGGTTGTTGATACAACTATCATGGGTGTATAAGACTTATACCATACTAATTATAGTGTTAGGTTTTTATATTTAAAGTAATTCTAAACTTAATGGATAATGAGCTCAAATGCATGAAGCTTCATCAAGCTTATAGTTGCATTGACTTAGTCCAATAGTTTTGTTTTACTTAAGATATTAATTAACCTAACCACTATAATTAGCCATGGTTATGTCTCTATATGAGTTAGTATATGATACCCACTCACCCATGGTTAGCTAACTCTCTCTTGATTAGTTTTCATTCTCATTTTGAGTTCATCTTCTTCCTACTTCAATTTCTTTCTAGGGTTTGATAAAGAGAGAGAATGATGGTGAGAAAAGAAATTCTAAAGTGTACTCATTTCCTATTTCATCATCCTCTACTAGACTAGCACTTTAGTTTAGGGTGTTTGCTTCACCAATTCTCTAGTTAGTGAAGTAGAAGCTTGAGTTCGTATTCCCTCGACGTAGATCATTTTCGGCCTCGAAGACTTCAAGCAAAACCGTTGCCCTCTTCTCATGGAGCCGTCCGAGAGTCCGGGAGCACGATGATCGCAGCGAAGGGACTACTACAAGGAGCTTTAGAAGTGAAGAACCGATCTACAAAGGTTGTATTTCGTATTCACTTAGTGATAATTATTATTTACTAGCATGTGTTACCCTAATTATTTAGCAAAGATCTTGTTTAGAGTTATTCGGCACGGCTAAAATTTTAATCGAGCATGGTTGATGCCTTGTAGAACCTTCTTCGAGTGCCTAGTAACCCTACTAGTGGTATTAGAGCCTAGTTAGAGCATTAAACGACGTGTTTACGAAGTTAAAACTCCGATCGAACCCCGATACGACAATAATGAACCCCTCTCTAGAAAATTTTTCAAAACTGTTATTTTTCTGTATTAAAAATACCTAAAACATTCAGCAGGCAATTTTATGCATTACTGTGAAAAACGAGCCAGCAAACCGTACATTCCGCCGCGGAACCGCGGCGGTACCTCGCTTGGGCCGTGGATCCACGGCGGTTATGTCGAATTAGGCTTTTGTTCTTCAACAGTAATATCCCCATCTGTAAGTGCTATTTTCTGGGTATTTTTAATCTGACTCAAGTGTTGAGTGTTCTGAGGTTTATTTTGTATTCGTTGATTCGATCGGAAAATTTAATTTCGTTATGTTTTCCGGATATTTAGAAAGTATTAAAAAGTTCGAACGGAAATCAATAACTCACTTTTTCCCGACCCGGAAAATTTCTAAGTGTTGGATTTTTCCGTTGTTTAAGAACGTTCTGGATCGTGCAAGTTATGCGATGGACCCTCTAGAAGACAACAAAGCTTAACTCGATTATGTGACCGTCTTGAACTGCCTTTTGAACCTTAGGGTTTGGGGCAGTACGGCGTTGCCACATGTGAGGTGTTGGCTTGACCCTTCTACGGCTGGACCATTGGTATTGTGGCATGTGATGGATGTTTTTAAACTCCCCTCAAGTGTTGAGAACTATTTGGGAAAACTTGGGTGTTTGATCATTCGATCGGAAAGTTTAACATTGTCTATTTATCTGGAATGTGATACAATATTTGGAATCCACAAGTAGTTATGAGATAACTAATTTGAATGTTATAAACATAGCAGTTTAGTCTCAAATGATCGGTTGCCACGGAATTTTGATGCGATCAAAAGTCCGTCGCAATCACGTAGCGTACGCGGATACTCGCCGGGTAAACTTAATAGACAGCCACGCCCCAAAGCCCCGACCAAGTGACTGTAGGAGAACCCCGTCGCCAAACGCATCCGTTTGGGTGTTCGCGGCAGCGGTGTTCCTCCTTAGTATACTTCGTCGACGGCATCCGGGGGTGCGGCCGTCTACAAAAGTTTGTGACGAGCATTCGATCAAGATGTCGGGAATTTTGTTGAATTGCCCGACTATATATTGAAAAGTGTTTTCGATATAGAGACTAAAATGCGGGGTTTATAATTGTTAGGCATGCGATGTCTAACGAGGTTGCGGATTCCAACTGTTGTAGTTTTACACTTTCTTTTCTGCGACCGTAAGTGTAATATGTGTTATCGCCTGTTTCGTTGCTATATGTCAACGACAATTGGGATGCGCATATTTACTTACGTTGATGACATATGATGTTATAAGTTGCTGGATATGTTATATTGGATTGTCGCATTCTGAATAGCCGGGGGTTTTATGTGAGATGAGGGTTTTTATTTTCATTCATGTAAAATTCATTGTATGTAATATTATTTTATTGGGGCACTTCCGGGATGAGGTTGATGTCACCATTTTTATATTATTTACTTTTCCGCACTAGGATAGACCCAAGGAGGAGAGCACAAGTAACCGGGTTCTAGAGTCCAGTGGGAGACCAACTCGAGGAGTCGAGTCCGGGTCTCCTAACTCTAGAATTGGTAGGGTTGCTTGCCGCTCTCGTAGGGGTCTAGGAGTGTGGGTTTGGCTATTCATCACGACTGTGGAATCCGTGTTTTATAGAGGCTCAAAATAAAACACGGACGTCCCAGTATATCCAATGTTTCATATGTTTCTTGTCACGCCCCGCTTCCCAGAGTACGCTAAAATGGGCACGTGACATAGCCAACCATGCTACCTGTGGTAGGAAGTATCCATCCACAGTCACATTACGGCTGTAGAGATATCAAGAACAAAATAAAACTATCTAAATATGTCCATAATCCAAGATAACAGGAGTCAATAATAAATAAATGCGGAAGCAAATGATCCAATACAAATAACTGAAAAGTATGTCCCATAAAGCGGGTTCACATCTGGAAATAAATGCAGGAAATAAAACTAACTACTACTGAACTCACAGCTCAGCCTGCTGGCTAAAGTACTCCTGCTCGGACTGCGACAACGATACAGAATCTGGGCCATGCAAAACCCAGACGTCAGCGCGTCATGTCATCAAGTAATATAATATGAACAGTGTAGCAGGCAATGTAATATGAACATGAACAAAACGAGAGTAGCAATAATGTGAAACAAGCAGTGCAGGGTAGTGTGCAGTGGGTAACTAAACTGTTCTATCAGGTTTTCTATTCTAGAGTCTTTGAAACCAAATTGTTGAATCATCGATGTAACTCAATAGTATCCCGTGCATGCCCGGGACCACGGTCAAGACCCTCGGGGCTGAATCTGAGACGTGCCGCTAGGCAGTAACAGGTAGCAGGATGGGCGAGTGATGTCAGCATCATCACTCCGGGGCTGGCCTAGCCCGTAAGACTGATCAGAACAGGTATCGAACTGTTGAGTTACAAGTCAGGTTTCACCTTTGATTTCCCCATATCCCCAAGTTATGTATGTCGAGTCAGGTATTCAGTAATCAAGAATTAATGACAACACAGGACCAGGTAAAAGCAGGTTTGTCTGGATAGACAACAGGAACGGTCCATGAGGACTACATGTTATGTTTGTTGGCATTAGACACAAGATCAGGTAACAGGTAAAGCCATGGTACATCAGGTCAAGCCAGGTAATGTATAAAGGTGTCATGTCATGTCAAGAGTGTACGGTACCATGTCATGTCAAGTAGGAAGTATAACAGGTCATGTCAGGAAGCACAAGATGTCATGTGGGTGCACATAATCAAACTAACATAAGCATGTGTATAAATAAACAAGTATGAGTACTATCAGAACAATAAACTGGAACATGTAATATGATATGCAAATAGATATAATTTCAAGGATATGGATGCACAGTTATCAATTAGGGTTACATTTATAGTTCCAATACTAATTAGGATGCAATTTATTAAACATGGAGTGTTAATATCACATTATTATGTAATAATGTGATCTATGGATGCAATTATATGTATCTTAAATGCGATGGATGCAAACGGGTATCCGAAAAGTTATAAAACTATAAAATGGTAATGTGGGATGTACAACTAAGCAATATATGATATAAATATTGATATAATAATATTAATATGGATAGCATATTCAAAGCGATCAATAACTATAAAAGTGGTATTGATTAACCATGCACAAGAAAGTTCCGTTCAGAAATTCAGCGTCGCCCTAATTTGTAAAATAGCTTAAAAATAACAAACATTCTCCAAAAAGGACGTGTCTTATACCAAAATAAAGATAATTCAATAAGGTTTTCAGTTTTATAAGTATAAGCATCTCAGGTTTTCCCTACAAAAAGTTATGAACATTCGAAGTTGAAAGTTTGCTGCTGGAATTTCCCTGGACAGCAGTTTGGAGACATTTTCATTTGCATTTTACGTTATTTAAAAAATTTATTTTGCAAGTATATATTACATAGAATTATAGTATTCTGAGTTAGCTTCGTAACGAACTAAAGAACGTATACTAATGATTTTTCTATGATTTATAATGAATTTTATAAGGTAAGGTGTACAGTAAATTTCAGATTTGTCGTATCCGCTTTTTCAACGACGTTTCATGTGTAAACTATAGTATTTTTAAATATATAATATCATAAAATGCAGATTATAAACTAATTAAAGATAATAATAAGAAATATTACGACGATATATATTTTAATTGATATGGATGCAGTATAATGTAATCTAGTATGTCACAAGATAAGTTTTCATGATCTAGATTTAATATGATATAAACGGATGGAAACGGAACATCGAAACGTTATAAAATTAAACATGGGGCACTAGATTTAAACTATAGGTATGGTATTTATTTAAATAGGTATAAAATGAATTATATAGCATGTAGTAAGATTAACTTGTCTCGATGGGTCGCGAATCGGGAAAACGGAACGTTAACCGTCGGCGGGGAAAACTCGCGACGGGCGCACGGTTCACGGAATGAACCCAAACGACGAACAAAGGAACCACACGGGTCGGGGTACCTCGCTGGAACGTCGAGAAGCGTCACCGGCATGACGGAATTCCGGCAACAAAAGAACAGTTAAAAAAATGAGAAACGAGACATGAAGTAAGAAGAGAAAGAATGATAAAGAGAAGTACGAGAGAATATATGAGAGAGAGAAAGAGAAAATGGAGAGAGAGAGATGAGGAAAAGGTGTGGGGCCCGCGGGAGATTATGAAGGATTCGATTGGTTGGGAAAAAATTATTTAAGAGATTTAAAAATATTTTGGAAATATTTTACTGTTAGAGTATAAGGTTAAAGAATTATATTATGGTTTAAAGAATATTAAAATTTGGGATTTTGGTGCCAAATAAAACATTTTCAAATCGCGTCCGGGTCGGGTCCAAAAATTCGAAATTGAAATAATAGAATTTTAGGCAGGATCCAAAATTTAAAATGAAGTGTTTTATGATCAAAAAGCATACCCCCAAAACGGACACACGTACGTGCACGTAGCCGTCCAAACTCGCCCGTTTCACTGAACGGGACGAGAACACGATGCACGGACGCTACAACAGGGTTAGAGGTGTCAAGCAGGCCAAGATGAATATTTTTAATTTTATTTTAGATGCCAAAAATTGTTATATGCAGAAATTAATTTCCGGGTAGAATTTACAATAATTAACCATCAAGCAAGATAAATGAAATAAGTGCCACACTATGCTCAACCAGTAACTGAAATAGTAGCATTGGGCTCGGGTGTTACATTATACCCAACAACAAAAAGAATTTCGTCCTCGAAATTCCAAGAATACAAAGATAGATAACTACAAGAAAAGGTGAGGAAACTTCTGCCGGATTTCATCTTCTCGTTCCCAAGTGGACTCTCCATGCGAGCGATTACCCCAAGAAACAAGCACAAGGGGGATAACCTTGTTCTTAAGAACCTTTTCCCTTCGATCCACGATTTCAATCGGTCGCTCCTCAAAAGTCAGGTCTTCTCGTACTGTTAGCTCCGAAAGATCCAAAACGTGTGTTTCATCTCGAACATACCTACGGAGTTGAGATACGTGAAACACATCGTGCACATTTGCCAAGGACTACGGTAACACCAAACGGTACGCTACCTTACCAACCCGCTCCAAGATCTCAAAAGGTCCAACGAATCGAGGACTAAGATTTCCTCGACTCCCAAAATGAATCACCCCTCTAGTTGGTGATATTTTCAAGAATATCAAATCACCCATGGCGAACTCTAGAGGTCTTCTTGACGTATCTGCCCAACTCTTCTGTCGGTCCTGTGCTGCCTTCATATGATTTCTGATAGGGTTAACCTTCTCAACTGTCTGCACAACCAAATCTGGTCCCAATAATCTTCGTTCACCGACATCGTCCCAACAAACAGGTGAACGGCATTTACGACCATACAAAGCTTCAAATGGAGCCATCTGAATAGTTGCCTGAAAACTGTTGTTGTAAGACAACTCCACCAAAAGTAGATGATCCTCCCAAGACCCCTTGAAGTCCAACCTGCATGATCTCAACGTATCCTCAAGAGTTTGGATCGTTCTCTCCGACTGACCATCAGTTTGAGGATGATAAGCTGTGCTAAACTTCAATCGAGTCCCCAAACTTTCCTGTAGACTCCGCCAAAAGTGTGATAAGAACCGAGTGTCCCGATCGGACACGATGCTCACCGGTACTCCATACAATCTTACAATCTCTTGCATGTACCGCTCTGCCAAAGTCTCTGTTGATTGACCAACCCGAAAAGGAATAAAATGCGCTGCCTTGGTCAATCGGTCAACAATCACCCATATAGCATGGTTGCCTTTTGGACTTCGCGGTAAAGCCGTCACGAAATCCATGGTTATATGTTCCCACTTCCACTGAGGAATCGGAAGTGGTTGCAATAAACCAGCAACCCTTTGATGTTCAGCCTTAACTTGCTGACACACCAAGCACTTTGCCAGAAAGCGAGCAATCTCCCGTTTCATGCCTTCCCACCAGAAATGCTGTCGAATATCTCGGTACATCTTTGTGCCTCCTGGATGTACAGAATAAGCTGAACTGTGTGCCTCCTTCATAAGCTCTTCACGAATATCTCCCTTTGGCACACACAAACGGGTACCAAACCTCAACGAACCATCTTCAGGGATTAATAAATCTGTTCGTAGTCCGACTTCAACCTGTCCTCGAAACTTTTGCAGTCTAGGGTCCTGCGATTGTGCTGCTTTAATATTCTCGATCAATGATGACTGTACTTGCAGCTGCATCAACTGTCCCGTAGAATGCGATAGCACAACCTCCAAGTCAAATCTTCGAAAATCTTCAACGATCTCCTTCTGCGTAGTTAACACCTGAATTGCTGGTGTTAGTTGTATGTATGCCCTAGAGGCCAGTATTGTACAGATGATGTATATTATATTGGATACTTGGACATATATAGAGATGACTTTCTTGCTCGATATGATAGTATGCTATCTGGTTACTCTTTATCTTAACATGTATACTAGTCTCTTTAAGCTGTCTTATAGTTACATGTCGGTAAAGCCCTTAGGATGTGTACTTGACTACCTGGACTATGATGCAGATCATACTAGTGGGGACATGGTAGTCCATAAGTACATCCTTCAAGGTCCCTAGTCGTGGGTGTATCGAGACGGGGCATCGATATACCAGTGTAGACTAGCGTATACGCTTCTCGACCCATGAGATGGGCGATGGATGATCCCATATCCATTGGTGTTTGACATCAGAGATGGTATACGGGTGCTCAGTGGAGACTGGGTACACTGGACGGACTCGCCGAGAACTCCCAGATGGTATTATACCTCACGTCAGATGGCAGTTCTCAGGTGACACTTGTACAGGTTAGTCTGTAGACCCGAGATCGTCATAGAGTCTTGTGTGATTCCCACTGTGCTTTGATCTCCACCTTACCACGTCCATGAGGGCGTGCAAAACGGTGGTCTTTGGGTACAGTCCCGAGTCACATGGAGGCAATGAGCGATAGGAGGGGTTTCGTCTCTCCCGGTATTGGGGGTTGATGTTGCGCTGTGCTCGATTGGCCGTAACAGGGAAGTCCCTGGCCAGGGCTGATCAGAGATTTGCTGGTAAGTGTTACCAGTAGTTTCTCGACCCGTTATGAGCCACACATCGGCACGACTTATCGGTTATTGGGGTCTGACGTATACCACCCCTAGACTTGATATGCGACATATCAGACGAACAGACCGGACTGTACGGTAAGTGTTACTGGTTGGATTCACAGGAGTGTGAGCGGGCTAGCTTGTCGATCTTCTGATCGCTCAATACCCGGATGGCCGTTACGTTTAGCAGACCGCTTGCGGCTTGTGGGTGCTTGATATGATCATCATCTGCTACCGGCGTATTGACGAGTCTTTAGAGTCCTACACAGAGGTTTCCTGGCTCAAGCGAAACGAAATAGGAGTGCATATGAGATATGTGCAGGACCAAGAATGATGCGTGTATGTGATACCGTATTCCATTCTCGCGATGGTTGTATCGATTGGTTATATTCGATATAACCTAGATATCGAATCAAGGATTGATTCGATAAGCCGATACATAGGATACTAGTCGGTTATATGCGATATGACCGGATCGTTAAATCAAGTGTTGATTTAATGATTTAATGTATAATTATATATTTGATATATTACTTTGCATTAACTAGTATTGGTTCACTTTAAATAGATTTTCTCACTTGATGTGCTAGAAGTATATGTGATATAGTTTTGTGCACATATTTGTATCATGTTTGATGATACTTGATCATGTGGTTGAGTGTAAAGGATTAAACCATGGTTAAGGGATAATTAGGGTTTTGCTTTTTCATTTATTTATTTGTTTATTTATATGGAAATGATTTAGATAAGAATGGTGGCTTTATTTGTTTTTAGTTGAAGCTTCATGAAGCTTTGACTTCTTAACCATTCTTGTCTTCATGCTTAACCCTAACCCATCCAAGTAACCATGGTCTATTCTCTACACTCTACCCTAGTTTGTTTATGATAAGTATTCATTTTATTATTCATTTAACTCAACACTTATCATAATTCTAGCTTCATCTTCTTCTTCTTCTTCAAGATAGAAAGCTTGATGCCATCAATGGCAACTTGAGATCTAAAGTGAGAAATCCAATTCTAAAGTGAACCCACCTCCTATTTCTTCACCCTCTACCTCTTGCCAAGTTATTTTGGGTGTTTTCTTCACAAGTTTCACAAATTTGTGAAGTCGGAGCTTGAACTTGCGATGCCTCGACGTAGATCATCTTCGGCACGAAGCCGACGACCTAGTCCGCCCATTTCTCCGATGAAGCCGACGATTGAGTTCGGGATTCGAGATGGACAGTGAGAGGACGCCTACGTGGAGCTAAGGAAGTGGATATCCGGATCTACAAAGGTTGTAGCTTCTTATCTCTAGTTAAGATGTTAACTAGTTTACTGTTTCGCCTAAATCTCTAGTCGACGATCCGTATTAGGGTTTCTCGGCACCCGTAAAATTTGAAATTGGCATGGTTGATGCCTTGTGAGACCTCTATAGTGTGCCTAGGAACCCTACAGTGGTATCAGAGCCTAGCTAGAGCCTTAGGCGAAGTCCAGACGGAGTTTGAAGTCCGATCGAACCGAAACCCTAATATCAAAGATGCTCTCTGTACATTTTTTAAAAACTGGGTTTTTTACATATTAAAAATATGCAGAAAATTCAGCAGGACTTTCTAAGAATTACCGTAAAACACGATCACCCAATTCCTCCATAGTGCGGCGGAACTGCGGCAGAAGCCTGGCTTCTACGGCGGTTCCGCGGCCGTTTGATGACGTCACCCACTATATTTTGCACAGTAACTTCTTTTATTCAGTTCTGAGTTCTCTGGTAATTTTTAATATTTATAAAAGAGTTGAGTATTCTGGGTTGTATTGGGGACTCGGTATTTCGATCGGATTATCGAACTTTGTCTTAGTGCTTTCCGGATAATTTTTTCAATATGTTAAAAAGTTCGACCGGATATAAATACCCAACTTTTCCCCTGCCGAAAAATTTCCAAGTGTTGGATTTTTGTGTGGTTTAAGGACGTTCTGAGTAGTGCAAGTAACGCGATGGTCCCTCTAGAAGACAACAAACCTTAACTCGATTATGTGACCGTCTTGAACTGCCCTTTGAACCTTCGGGTTTGGGGCAGTACGGCGTGCCACATGTGAGGCGTTGGCTTGACCCTTCTACGGCTGGACCGTTGGTACTGAGGCATGAAGTGAATGTCTTTGAACCTATTTCATGTGTTGGACGGTTTCGGGAAAACTTGGGTGTTCGAATGTTCGATCGGAAAGTTTAATATTTTCTATTTATCCGGAATGGGATACAATAATTGGAATTCACAAACAGTTATGAGATAACTGAATGAATGTTATAAATCTAGCGGTTTAGTTTCATTTGATATTGAAAAGAGTTTTCGATAATGAGACTAAAATGCGGGGTTTATAACTGTTAGGCATGTGATGTCTAAGTATTTCATTTGATTAGGCATGTGATGTCTAAAGAGGTTGCGGATTCCAATTGTTATAGTTTTACACTTTCTTTTCTGTGACCGTAAGTGTAATATGTGATATCGCCGATTTCGTTGCTATATGTCAATGACAATTGGGATGCGCATATTTACTTACGTTGATGACATGTGATGTTATGTGTTGCTGGATATGTTATATTGGATTGTCGTGTTTGAATAGCCGGGGATTTTTATGTGAGATGAGTGCTTTTCATTTTCATTCATGTAAAAACTTGTATGTAATATTCTTTTATTTGGGGCACTTCCAGGTAGCGGAAGCTGTCACCCTTTGTATATTATTTACTTTTCCGCATTAGGATAGACCCAAGGAGGGGAGCACAAGTAACCGGGTTCTGGGGTCCAGTGGGAGACCAACTCGAGGAGTCGAGTCCGGGTCTCCTAACCCTAGAATTGGTAGGGTTGCTTGCCGCTCTCGTAGGGGTCTAGGGGTGTGGGATTGGCTATTCATCACGACCGTGGAATCCGTGTTTTATACTGGCTCGTATTGAAAACACGGACGTCCTAGGATATCCAATATTTCATATGTTTCTTCTGCTGCGATATCTGTGATGTGATCATGTGATGTTCTGTGATAGATACAGTATATAGTATATATGATATATTATATAGACGTTACTTATGTTTTGCATCCGCACTAGCCCTGCCCTGCTCTGTCGTTAGTTACCTAACCTAACGGTGCACGAGGGGACATCGAGGCGAATGCGGATGGCATAAGTGTACGTCATATCTATCTGTGATGTTTAGGTACTTAAATGATGGGACTTCATTAATGTGATTAATGAAAGAAAAGAAACCTAAGATGTTGTAGAATCAAATTTTAAATAAAACAGGTAGCTACAGTTCTTGCTTTGCATAGCGGTATATATGATATGCCCTGCACCTTATTCGATGAGGAAAGGACCGAGATCCCTTCACCGGGAGTGACTCCTTTAGCAATAACTGGCAGATGCTACACACTCGGTTTGTTTTTGATTGCTTCTATAGTTTCTGCTTTGCACAGTGATATATATGATATATCCCGCACCTCATTCGACGAGGAAAGGGCCGACGATCCCTTCACCGGGAGTGACCCCTTTAGCAAAACTGGAAAAGCCTCAAAATCACTCCATTTCAAAACTTCATTTGATTCTACAACGATATCAAGTTCATTACGCAATAGGTTTTCAGAAAAACCTGACGTAGCCCTCCGTCATTTCAGATAAATCCTACTTAGTATTCGTGCTGCGTTTGTTGACCTCCGTCAAGGCGTAGTGTGTGATAGCTAACTAGTATTTATCTGCTTATGCATGTGATGCAGATTGGATTAGGGTAGTCGTACGACCTTGTTGACCTCCGTCAAGGGTCGTGCGGGTGGGTTTGATTCAATCAAGAAATGACGGGTTGAACTTGACTTGCACCCTGTGGTTTGTTGACCTCCGTCAAGGTCATAGGATGCTTGGGGCAGAATATTATCGGGAATTTCAAGTGTTGAAATTTGCAATGAGATTGCATACCTTCTATGAAATAGTTGGATCCCGATACCCACTGCGAGTAAGAGTTACTCCTGGGAGAGTTTTACAGACTACAATTAGCCGATCAAGTAGGTGTCTAGAAAGGTGTCGACGGGGTTACGCCTCTGGGAAAACGAGGTTTACATTAATTAGGTCCGTGCGAAAGCACGGGGAACCTCCCTCAAAGTACCGACACTGGCCTGGCTGAAAGATCGACGAAGTTGTAGGGTGTAATTAATCCCGGCTAGTCTTTCCTTTTAGGGTTTGAAGGAAGATTTGATGAAAACAGTGGGAGCCATCCTGATTAGATAAGATAATAACCAATCTGATCTTGCACGAGCATACGCTAAAGTGTTTTCTTCTCTCTCTCTCTCCAGGTAGCGACCATTTCATGCCCTAATGAAGATAATAATATGGATGTATTGACCGAACCCGCATGTTATACTGTGCTGGGGAACGTTGGTTCCGTTCTTTCTTATAAGAGTTATAGGAATGAAAAAGATATAGGGGAATACCAGGATTCCCATGCCACCCGAATGAAGAAAGTACATGTTGATGCATTTTCTTCGGGTGTGTTCGTTACAGAGAACTGTTTCTCCATTTGCTCTACGTCCTGGGTATTAGATACCGGGTCAGGATCCCATATATGTAATCAGTTACATGGGCTAAGGAAAAGTAAAGAACTTGGAGAAGGTGATAAAGATATTAGAGTTGGAAATGGTGCAATTGTTGCAGCTAAGACTGTCGGGGAATATCACCTAGTATTACCGACTGGTAATACATTGGTTCTGAACGAATGCTATTACATGCCGAACCTGATATGCAACATTATATCGGTTTCTTTATTGAGTAAAGAGGGATATAATTTTGTATTACAGGACAATGTTATGAACATTTTCCGTAACCAAAAGTTGGTTGGATCAGGCACGTTGTGCAATGGTATTTATGTTCTAAATCAATCAACAGTTCTGAGCATAACAAACACACACAAGAGGAAGAGTTCAGAAATGAACGAATCCTTCTTGTGGCATTGTAGACTGGGTCACATCAATGCGACACGACTGGCTAAGTTGCATAAGGATGGATATTTAAATCCGTTTGAATTTTCATCTTATGACACTTGCCAATCATGTCTCAAAGGCAAGATGACCAAAACTCCGTTTACGGGACACGGAGAAAGAGTTACCGAACTCTTGGGACTTATACATAGTGATGTATGCGGTCCCATGTCTACACATGCCAGGGATGGTTCTTCATACTTCATTACATTCACTGACGATCTCTCTAGGTTCGGGTATGTGTTCCTGATGAAACACAAATCAGAAGCTTTTGAGAAATTTAGAGAATATAAACAAGAAGTTGAGAACCAAACCGGAAAAAGTATTAAAATCCTACGATCTGATCGAGGAGGAGAATACTTGAGCATTGAATTCCTGGACTTCCTAAAAGAGAATGGGATTCTCTCTCAGCTAACTCCTCCATATACACCATAGCACAACGGTGTATCGGAGCGGAGAAACCGCACCCTATTAGATATGGTGCGCTCTATGATGAGTGTAGCTGAGTTACCTGTTTCCTTCTGGGGATATGCACTGGAAACAGCAGCATACCTACTGAACAGGGTTCCCACCAAATCTGTGCCTACCACACCATATGAGATATGGGAAGGGAAGAGACCATATCTTAATTTTATAAAGATATGGGGTTGCCCGGCCTATGTCAAAAGACAAAAACCGGACAAACTCGAGGCAAGATCTGTTTTGTGTAAATTTGTTGGATATCCCAAACATTCGCGAGGGTATATCTTCTACCACAGTGAGGAACAAAGAGTATTTGTTGCTCAACATGCCACCTTTTTAGAAAAGGAATTTCTTGTAAAAGAAATTAGTGGCTCTGAGGTAGAACTGGAAGAGGTTCCAGCTGAACAAAACACAACAGAAGATTTAGTGGAACCAGAGCATTCAGTAGCTCCCGACGAACCTCAGCCTCTCCGCCGATCTAGTAGGGTTCCTCGCCCACCTGAGAGATACTACGGTTTTCTCATGGATGGTGGGAGCGAGGATTGCATCATGGAGGATGATGACCCAACTAGCTTCGAGCAGGCCATCACGAGTAGGGACTCAGTGAAATGGCTGGATGCTATGCGGTCCGAGATGGAATCCATGTACACCAACAAAGTATGGACTTTGGAAGTTGCTCCTGAAGGGGTAAAACCCATTGGGAGCAAGTGGATCTTCAAGAAGAAACTTGGTGTAGATGGGAAAGTGGAGACTTTCAAAGCTAGACTTGTTGCAAAGGGGTTTCATCAAAGACCAGGTGTGGACTATGACGAAACCTTTTCTCCAGTGGCTATGCTTAAATCCATCCGGATCATGCTTGCCATCGCTGCATATCATGACTATGAAATTTGGCAAATGGATGTTAAGACCGCCTTTCTAAATGGTGATTTAGAAGAGTGCGTGTACATGACTCAGCCAGAGGGCTTCGTAGACAGTGGGAGCAGCGGGAAGGTGTGTAAGCTGCTTAAATCCATTTATGGATTAAAGCAAGCATCGCGGAGTTGGAACATCTGCTTTGATGTCGTTATCAAAGAGTTTGATTTCGTCAAAAATCCAGATGAACCTTGTATTTACAAGAAGGTGGCAGAAAGTAAGGTTGTCTTCCTCGTATTGTACGTGGACGACATACTCTTGATAGGAAATGATATTCCTATGCTGCAATCGGTCAAGCTCTTCTTATCACAAAGATTCTCAATGAAAGATCTTGGTGATGCCTCCTGCATATTGGGAATAAGGATCTATAGAGATAGATCCAAACGGATTTTGGGATTGTCCCAATCCAGGTACATTGACACCATACTAAAGAGGTTTAGTATGGAAGAATCCAAGCGTGGTAACTTGCCCACGATCTCTGGAGTCACTCTCTCCAAAGAGATGTCTCCCAAGACTGATTTGGAGAGAGCTCGCATGCAAGAGATACCCTATGCTTCGGCTGTAGGCTCTATCATGTACGCGATGCTATGTACCAGACCCGATATTGCATACTCACTAAGTCTAGTAAGCAGGTATCAAGCTGATCCTGGAGAGAGTCACTGGACAGCTGTGAAGAGCATTCTCAAGTACTTACGAAGGACTAAAGAGATGCTCTTGGTGTATGGTAACGGAGAACTCCAAGTGGAGTCCTTTACCGATTCGAGCTTCCAGAGTGATAAGGACGACTCTAAGTCGCAGTCGGGCTTTGTCTTTACCCTTTACGAAGGGACGGTTAGCTAGAAGAGTTCCAAGCAGGAAACCGTGGCAGACTCGACGATGGAGGCTGAATACATCGCTGCCAACGATGCTGCCAAAGAGGCTGTCTGGATCAAGAAGTTCATTACTGAACCTGGAGAGGTTCCATCCATTGAGCGTCCAATAGCTCTGTATTGCGATAACAATGGAGCGGTGGCTTTGGCCAAGGAATCCAGGTCCCATCAGCGATCCAGGCATATTCTGAGGCGGTATCACCTGATCCGGGAGATAGTTGATCGCCGGGAGATCGAGGTCAGGAGGGTTGACACGAAGAACAACACGGCGGATCCACTCACGAAGGCCATTCCCCAGATACAGTTTGAGAGACTCTTCGGGATGCTTGGTATGCGATACTACAGCAGCTGGCCCTAGTGCAAGTGGGAGATTGTTAGTTGTATGTATGCCCTAGAGGCCAGTATTGTACAGATGATGTATATTATATTGGATGCTTGGACATATATAGAGATGACTTTCTTGCTCGATATGATAGTATGCTCTCTGGTTACTCTTTATCTTAACATGTATACTAGTCTCTTTAAACTGTCTTATAGTTACATGTTGGTAAAGCCCTTAGGATGTGTACTTGACTACCTGGACTATGATGCAGATCATACTAGTGGGGACATGATAGTCCATAAGTACATCCTTCAAGGTCCCTAGTCGTGGGTGTATCGAGACGGGGCATCGATACACCAGTGTAGACTAGCGTATACGCTTCTCGACCCATGAGATGGGCGATGGATGATCCCATATCCATTGGTGTTTGACATCGGAGATGGTATACCGGTGCTCAGTGGAGACTGGGTACACTGGACGGACTCGCCGAGAACTCCCAGATGGTATTATACCTCACGTCAGATGGCAGTTCTTAGGTGACACTTGTACAGGTTAGTCTGTAGACCCGAGATCGTCATAGAGTCTTGTGTGATTCCCACTGTGCTTTGATCTCCACCTTACCACGTCCATGAGGGCATGCAAAACGGTGGTCTTCGGGTACAGTCCATAGTCACATAGAGGCAATGAGCGATAGGAGGGGTTTCGTCTCTCCCGGTATTGGGGGTTGATGTTGCGCTGTGCTCGATTGGCCGTAACAGGGAAGTCCCTGGCCAGGGCTGATCAGAGATTTGCTGGTAAGTGTTACCAGTAGTTTCTCGACCCGTTATGAGCCACACATCGGCACGACTTATCGGTTATTGGGGTCTGACGTATACCACCCCTAGACTTGATATGCGACATATCAGACGAACAGACCGGACTGTACGGTAAGTGTTACTGGTTGGATTCACAGGAGTGTGAGCGGGCTAGATTGTCGATATTCTGATCGCTCAATACCCGGATGGCCGTTACGTTTAGCAGACCGCTTGCGGCTTGTGGGTGCTTGATATGATCAACATCTGCTACCGGCGTATTGACGAGTCTTTAGAGTCCTACACAGAGGTTTCCTGGCTCAAGCGAAACGAAATAGGAGCGCATATGAGATATGTGCAGGACCGAGAATGATGCGTGTATGTGATACCGTATTCCATTCTCGCGATGGTTGTATCGATTGGTTATATTCGATATAACCTAGATATCGAATCAAGGATTGATTCGATAAGCCGATACATAGGATACTAGTCGGTTATATGCGATATGACCGGATCGTTAAATCAAGTGTTGATTTAATGCTTTAATGTATAATTATATATTTGATATATTACTTTGCATTAACTAGTATTGGTTCACTTTAAATGGATTTTCTCACTTGATGTGCTAGAAGTATATGTGATATACTTTTGTGCACATATTTGTATCATGTTTGATGATACTTGATCATGTGGTTGAGTGTAAAGGATTAAACCATGGTTAAGGGATAATTAGGGTTTTGCTTTTTCATTTATTTATTTGTTTATTTATATGGAAATGATTTAGATAAGAATGGTGGCTTTATTTGTTTTTAGTTGAAGCTTCATGAAGCTTTGACTTCTTAACCATTCTTGTCTTCATGCTTAACCCTAACCCATCCAAGTAACCATGGTCTATTCTCTACACTCTACCCTAGTTTGTTTATGATAAGTATTCATTTTATTATTCATTTAACTCAACACTTATCATAATTCTAGCTTCATCTTCTTCTTCTTCTTCAAGATAGAAAGCTTGATGCCATCAATGGCAACTTGAGATCTAAAGTGAGAAATCCAATTCTAAAGTGAACCCATCTCCTATTTCTTCACCCTCTACCTCTTGCTAAGTTGTTTTGGGTGTTTTCTTCACAAGTTTCACAAATTTGTGAAGTCGGAGCTTGAACTTGCGATGCCTCGACGTAGATCATCTTCGGCACGAAGCCGACGACCTAGTCCGCCCATTTCTCCGATGAAGCCGACGATTGAGTTCGGGATTCGAGATGGACAGCGAGAGGACGCCTACGTGGAGCTAAGGAAGTGTATATCCGGATCTACAAAGGTTGTAGCTTCTTATCTCTAGTTAAGATGTTAACTAGTTTACTGTTTCGCCTAAATCTCTAGTCGACGATCCGTATTAGGGTTTCTCGGCACCCGTAAAATTTGAAATTGGCATGGTTGATGCCTTGTGAGACCTCTATAGTGTGCCTAGGAACCCTACAGCTGGTAACCGACTAAGCGCATCCGGCACGACGTTAACCTTCCCCAGATGGTACTTAAGATCAAGATCGTAGTCAGCCATCAGCTCCAACCATCTACGCTGCCTCATATTAAGCTCCTTCTGTGTGAACACATACTTCAAGCTCTTATGATCAGTAAAAAAAACTTCGACCCTTTCGCCCAGAAGGTAGTGTCTCCAAACCTTCAAAGCGAAAGTAACAGCCGCAAGTTCCAAGTCATGAGTTGGGTAATTCTTCTCATGGGTCTTCAACTGTCTTGATGCGTATGCTACAACCTTCCCATGCTACATCAAAACACATCCCAATCCTTTCCCAGATGCGTCGCTGTGAATCACCAATCCTCCGGAATTGTCTGGCACGGTCAGAATAGGGGCGGTTATCAACTTCTGCTTCAACGTCTCGAAAGCTAACGCACACTTATCCGTCCATACAAAAGGTACCTCCTTGCGCGTAAGCTTGGTCAACGGCTCTGCCAGACGAGCAAAGTTCTCCACAAATCTCCTGTAGTATCCGGCCAATCCAAGGAAACTTCTTATCTCCGCAACATTCTTTGGAATCGGCCAATCTCGAACCGCTGCAATCTTTTCTGGATTGACGGCAATTCCATCGCCAGATACAACATGCCCCAAAAACCTTACTTCCTCCAGCCAAAACTCGCACTTACTCATCTTCGCATACAATTTCTCCTGTCTCAACGTCTGCAGTGCGATCTTCAAATGCTCAGCATGCTCTTCAAAACTCTTCGAGTAAACCAGAATATCGTCAATGAATACCACAATGAACTGATCCAAGAACGGTGAAAAGATTCGGTTCATCAAGTCCATGAATACTGCCGGCGCATTCATTACTCCGAAGGGCATCACTAAGTACTCGTAATGTCCATACCGAGTTCGGAACGCCGTCTTGCAAATATCTTCTTTTTTCATTCGGACCTGATGATATCCGGATCGTAAATCCAGCGTCGAGAATACCCTCGCGCCACTAAGCTGCTCAAAAAGTTCTCCAATGCGAGGGATCGGGTACTTGTTCTTAATAGTCACCCGGTTTAATTCTCGATAGTCGATGCACATCTTTCTTGTGCCATCCTTCTTCTTTACTAGAAGAATTGGAGCTCCCCAAGGCGAGTTACTGCTTCGAATCCAACCCTTTTCAAGCAATTCAGCAACCTGTTTCTTGACTTGCCATTGGATAATACGCTTTGGACACTGGCGCTGCACCAGGAATAAGATAAATTGCGAACTCTACGTCTCGCTTCAGCGGTAAACCTGATATATCTTCAAATACGTCCACAAAATCACGAACAACAGCCTGCTCTTTGCTTTCATCAACTTCCATAGATGCAAGAATATTGTTTGTCGGCCTAGCCCTAAACTCGCCTGGCCCGACAGAAAAACTCCCCTTCATCCCAGATAAACTCTGCTGCTCTCGGCTGCCGCAAGTACTTGTGAGAAAGTGATCAAACCCAGGGAGACAATCTGCCTCTGGATGTCCACGTCCAGTCTGCGCATGAACCTCCGTGCCATGTCTGCATCGTTGGCAACTAAAGGTCCAGCGAAACTACTGAGTCTCGTCCATTCTGCTACATGCAAATCTACGGGTGCTCCCTTCTACTTTAGTCCGATGAACTTCTCTTCCATTTCCTCCCGTGCAGTCCGCGGGAAGAACTTCTCCAGGAAACTCTTAGAAAAATCCGCCCACTTGATCGGCTTGGGCAAGCCGGTCTCCTCCACAAGCTACCATTCTCGGGCGTAGTCCACTAACTGAATGCGTACCACATCAACTCTTTTGTCATCTGGAATCTGTGCCACAACAAGCAAGTTTTCTGTGTCAACTAGCCACAGCTCTGCTGGCAACGGCTCCTCCAAACCAGTAAATGTAGACGGACCTAAACGTCTGAAATCTGCTACGGTCCCTACTCGGTCAACTGGTTTAGCTCCAACATTGTTTACAGACTGCTGAACGATCTGCAAACCTTCCTGAAACGAGTCCGCTTGCTGCGGAATCAGCTCGGTCTGTCTCTTTTGATTCTCCAGCATTCCCCTTATCACTCCAAGCATGGCGGCTTCGTCCACACGCCTTGGTACGTCTTCAAATTCTTACCGGCCATATTTCTGAACTCAAAACATCCAACATTAGCATGATGATAGATTCTGAATATAGATCAAGACTAGAACTCCAAGATACTTAAATAGAGTACCGCATTGTAACTATGCCGTGGTATCATAGCCACAATTACATAACTCTACCCAAGTCGCCTAAGTCCTAGAGATAACAAGGAATCAGGTTTCGAGTCGATATGCAAAGGAAGTTTGCACATCGTAAAAGATATAATCAGGAAGAATGTGATTCAAGAATTGTAAACGGTAAGGTGGCAGGACATGTTTCCTAAACACGGGTATTCTGATTCGTGTATTGGGTACAATACCCAACTACAAAAGAATCAACCCGACTAACCTATCGCTCTGATACCAAAAGAACCATGTCACGCCCCGCTTCCCAGAGTACGCTAAAATGGGCACGTGACATAGCCAACCATGCTACCTGTGGTAGGAAGTATCCATCCACAGTCACATTACCGCTGTAGAGATATCAAGAACAAAATAAAACTATCTAAATATGTCCATAATCCAAAATAACAGGAGTCAATAATAAATAAATGCGGAAGCAAATGATCCAATACAAATAACTGAAAAGTATGTCCCATAATGCGGGCTCATATCTGGAAATAAATGCAGGAAATAAAACTAACTACTACTGAACTCACAGCTCAGCCTGCTGGCTAAAGTACTCCTGCTCGGACTGCGACAACGATACAGAATCTGGGCCATGCAAAACCCAGACGTCAGCGCGTCATGTCATCAAGTAATATAATATGAACAGTGTAGCAGACAATGTAATATGAACATGAACAAAACGAGAGTAGCAATAATGTGAAACAAGCAGTGCAGGGTAGTGTGCAGTGGGTAACTAAACTGTTCTATCATGTTTTCTATTCTAGAGTCTTTGAAACCAAATTGTTGAATCATCGATGTAACTCAATAGTATCCCGTGCATGCCCGGGGCCACGGTCAAGACCCTCGGGGCTGAATCCGAGACGTGCCGCTAGGCAGTAACAGGTAGCAGGATGGGCGAGTGATGTCAGCATCATCACTTCGGGGCTGGCCTAGCCCATAAGACTGATCAGAACAGGTATCGAACTGTTGAGTTACAAGTCAGGTTTCACCTTTGATTTCCCCATACCCCCAAGTTATGTATGTCGAGTCAGGTATTCGGTAATCAAGAACTAATGCCAACACAGGATCAGGTAAAAGTAGGTTTGTCTGGATAGACAACAGGAACGGTCCATGAGGACTACATGTTATGTTTGTTGGCATTAGACACAAGATCAGGTAACAGGTAAAGCCATGGTACATCAGGTCAAGCCAGGTAATGTATAAAGGTGTCATGTCATGTCAAGAGTGTACGGTACCATGTCATGTCAAGTAGGAAGTATAACAGGTCATGTCAGGAAGCACAAAATGTCATGTGGGTGCTCATAATCAAACTAACATAAGCATGTGTATAAATAAACAAGTATGAGTACTATCAGAACAATAAACTGGAACATGTAATATGATATGCAAATAGATATAATTACAAGGATATGGATGCACAGTTATCGATTAGGGTTACATTTATAGTTCCAATATTAATTAGGATGCAATTTATTAAATATGGAGTGTTAATATCACATTATTATGTAATAATATGATCTATGGATGCAATTATATGTATCTTAAATGCGATGGATGCAAACGGGTATCCGAAAAGTTATAAAACTATAAAATGGTAATGTGGGATGTACAACTAAGCAATATGTGATATAAATATTGATATAATAATATTAATATGGATAGCATATTCAAAGCGATCAATAACTATAAAAGTGGTATTGATTAACCATGCACAAGAAAGTTCCGTTCAGAAATTCAGCGTCACCCTAATTTGTAAAATAGCTTAAAAATAACAAACGTTCTCCAAAAAGGACGTGTCTTATACCAAAATAAAGATAATTCAATAAGGTTTTCAGTTTTATAAGTATAAGCATCTCAGGTTGTCCCCACAAAAAGTTATGAACATTCGAAGTTGAAAGTTTGCTGCTGGAATTTCCCTGGACAGCAGTTTGGAGACATTTTCATTTGCATTTTACGTTATTTAAAAAATTTATTTTGCAAGTAAATATTACATAGAGTTATAGTATTCTGAGTTAGCTTCGTAACGAACTAAAGAACGTATACTAATGATTTTTCTATGATTTATAATGAATTTTATAAGGTAAGGTGTACAGTAAATTTCAGATTTGTCGTATCCGCTTTTTCAACGACGTTTCATGTGTAAACTATAGTATTTTTAAATATATAATATCATAAAATGCAGATTATAAACTAATTAAAGATAATAATAAGAAATATTACGACGATATATATTTTAATTGATATGGATGCAGTATAATGTAATCTAGTATGTCACAAGATAAGTTTTCATGATCTAGATTTAAAACGGATGGAAACGGAACATCGAAACGTTATAAAATTAAACATGGGGCACTAGATTTAAACTATAGGTATGGTATTTATTTAAATAGGTATAAAATGAATTATATAGCATGTAGCAAGATTAACTTGTCTCGATGGGTCGCGAATCGGGAAAACAAAACGTTAACCGTCGGCGGGGAAAACTCGCGACGGACGCATGGTTCACGGAATGAACCCAAACGACGAACAAAGGAACCACACGGGTCGGGGTACCTCGCTGGAACGTCGAGAAGCGTCACCGGCATGACGGAATTCCGGCAACAAAAGAACAGTTAAAAAAATGAGAAACGAGACATGAAGTAAGAAGAGAAAGAATGATAAAGAGAAGTACGAGAGAATATATGAGAGAGAGAAAGAGAAAGTGGAGAGAGAGAGAGATGAGGAAAAGGTGTGGGGCCCGTGGGAGATTATGAAGGATTCGATTGGTTGGGAAAAAATTATTTAAGAGATTTAAAAATATTTTGGAAATATTTTACTGTTAGAGTATAAGGTTAAAGAATTATATTATGGTTTAAAGAATATTAAAATTTGGAATTTTGGTGCCAAATAAAACATTTCCAAATCGTGCCCGGGTCGGGTCCAAAAATTCGAAATTGAAATAATAGAATTTTAGGCAGGATCCAAAATTTAAAATGAAGTGTTTTATGATCAAAAAGCATACCCCCAAAACGGACACACGTACGTGCACGTAGCCGTCCAAACTCGCCCGTTTCACTGAACGGGACGAGAACACGATGCACGGACGCTACAACAGGGTTAGAGGTGTCAAGCTGGCCAAGATGAATATTTTTAATTTTATTTTAGATGCCAAAAATTGTTATATGCAGAAATTAATTTCCGGGTAGAATTTACAATAATTAACCATCAAGCAAGATAAATGAAATAAGTGCCACACTATGCTCAACCAGTAACTGAAATAGTAGCATTGGGCTCGGGTGTTACATTTCTTCTGCTGTGATATATGTGATGTGATCATTTGATATGTTGTGATAAATACTGTATATAGTATATATGATATATTATATAGATGTTACTTATGTTTTACACCCGCGCTAGCCCTGCCCCGCTCTGCCGTTAGTCACTTAACCTAACGGTGCACGAAGGGACATCGAGGCGAATGCGGATGGCATAAGTGTACGTCGTATTTATCTGTGATGTTTAGGTGTTTAAATGATGGGACTTCATTAATGTGATTAATGAAAGAAAAGAAACCTAAAAGATGTTGTGAAATCAAATTTTCAAAAACAGGTAGTTACAGTTCTTGCTTTGCATCACGGTGTTCCTTGTAGAACATCCTGCACCTTATTCGATAAGGAAAGGGCCGAGATCCCTTCACCGGGAGTGACCCCTTTAGCAATAACTGGCAAATGCTACAACCCTCGGTTTTGTCTTTTAATTGCTTTTCTAGTTCTTGCTTTGCAGAGTGATATATATGATATATCCCGCACCTCATTCGACGAGGAAAGAGCCGAGATCCCTTCACCGGGAGTGACCTCTTTAGCGAAACTAGCAAAAGCCTAAAAAACACTCCATTTTAAAATCATTTGATTCTACAACGATATCAAGTTCATTACACAATAGGTTTTCTGAAAAACCTGTCGTAGCCCTTCGTCATTTCAGATAAATTATATATAGTATTCATGCTATATTTATTGGCTTTCGTCAAGGTGTAGTGTGCGGTAGCTATATGCTGCTTATCTGCAGCATATGATGCGATTGGATTAGGGTAGTCGTACGGGTTTGTTGGCTTTCGTCAAGGGTCGTGCGGGTGGGTTTAATTCAGTCAAGAAATGTACGGGTTGAACTTGACTAGCGGGCTATGGTTTGTTGGCTTTCGTCAAGGTCATAGTACGTTAGGGGCAAAATTATCGGGAATTTCAAGTGTTGAAATTTTCAATAAGATTGCATACCTTCTATGAGATAGTTGGATCCCAATACCCGCTGCGAGTAAGAGTTACTCCTGGGAGAGTTTTACACATTACAATTAGCCGATCAAGTAGGTGTCTAGAAAGGTGTCAACGGGGTTACGCCTCTGGGAAAACGAGGTTTACTTTAATTAGGTCCGTGCGAAAGCACGGGGAACCTCCCTCAAAGTACCGACACTGGCCTGGCTGAAAGATTGGCGAAGTTATAGAGTGTAATTAATCCCGGCTAGTCTTTCCTTTTAGGGTTTGAAGGAAGATTTGATAAAAACAGTGGGAGCCATCCTTATTAGATAAAATAATAACCAATCTAATCTTGCCAAAGCGCACGCAGAGTGTTTTCTTCTCTCTCTCTCCAGGTAGCGACCATATTACGCCTTAATCAAGATAATAATACGGATGTATTGACCGAACCCGCTTGTTATACTGAGCTGGAGAACGTTGGCCCCGCTCCAACTTATAAATGTTATAAGACAAATCAGGAAATAGGGGATTACCAGGATTCCCGTGCCGCCCAAACGAAGAAAGTGCATGATGATACATCTTCTTCGGGTATGTTCATTACAGAGAACTGTTTCTCAGTATCCTTTACGTCCTGGGTATGTGATACCGGATCAGGATCCCACATATGTAATTTGTTACATGGGCTACAGATAGGTAGAGAACTGGAAACGGGTGATAAGTTTCATGAGATAGAAAACGGTGCAAGTGTTGCAGCCAAGTCTGTTGGTCACTATCACCCTGTATTACCAGAATACATTGATTCTGAACGAATGTTATTAGATACCGAACCTGATATACAACATCATATCAATCTCTTTATTAGTAAAGAAAGGATATAATTTTGTATTGTTGGATAATGTTTTGAACATTTCCTATATCAAAAGTTGATCGGTTCAGGCACGTTATCTAAAAGCATAGACGTTCTAAATCAAACTACAGTTCTTAGTATACAGAACACATACAAGAGGAAGAATTCAGAAATGAACGAATCCTTCTTGAGGTATTGTAGACTAGGTCATATCAATGTGACCCGACTAGTTGAAGTTACATATAGATGCATATTTAAATTAGTTTGAATTTACATCTTGTGAAACTTGCCGGTCATGTCACAGAGATAAGATGACCATAGCTCCGTTTATTGAAAACGGAGAAAGAGTTAGTGAACTCTTGGGATGATACATGTTGATGTATGAAGGTCCCCTGTCTAAACATGCCAAGACCGGCTCTTTGTACTTCATTACATTCTCTGATGATCTCTCAAGATTCAGACATATGTTCCTGTTGAAACACAAGTCCGAAATTTTTGAGATATTCACAGAATATAAGTTAGAAAGTAGAGTACCGAAATGGGTATAAGCATTATGTCCTTTGATGTGATCTAGGAGGAGAATACTTGAGCACGGAATTCCTGGATTATTCTAAAGGAGAATGAGATTCTCTCTCAGCGTTACTCCTCCGTATACACCACAGCACGTCGGTGTATCGGGGCGGAGCAATCACACCCTATGTGATAAGGCGTGCTCTATGATGAGTACTACTGAGTTACCTATTTCTTTTAGGGAGTTATGCACTTATGAAGTTGCATACCTATTGAAAAGGGTTCCGATCAAATCAGCTGCCTACCACTTTATATGAGATATGGAAAGGGAAGAGCCCATATCTTAAGTTTGTTAAGATTTGGGGTTGTCCGGCCTATGTCTAAAAGCGAAATCCGGACAAGCTAGAGGCAAAATCAGTTCTGTAGAAGTTTGTTGGATATCCCATGTTGGAGATAGTGCCCTCATAGTCAATTATTAGATCGCAGGTACGTGATTGCAATGATTGCGGAGGACCTATACCGGTATGACAGTCTTACTCGAAATGATAGTATGCTATCTGGTTTGCCTTTATCAGTCGTGTACATGTTCAGGTGACTGATTACATGTTACACTTTGATAGAGCCCTTAGGATCTTGCTTTACCACCAACAGTATGATGGCGATCATATACGTGAGAGTTGGGTGGTTTATACGCATATCCTTAATTGTGGTCCCTAGTCGAGGGAGTTTCGAGACAGGGCATCGATACTCCGGAGTAGACTAGTGTGTACAGTCGAGACCCCGACGAGGGGCGGTGGCCGGTCTCACAAGCCACTGGTGTCAGTTGGATCACCTAAGATGTATACAGGTGCTCATTGGGTTATGAGTACACCGGACAGGACTCGCCGGGAATCTGCTAGTTAGTACTATACCTATCGTCAGATAGCAGTTCCCTGGTGACATGTGTACAGGTTAGTTCATCGACCTGAGGTCGTCATTTGTCTCGTGTGAGTTCCCACTGTGCTTTGATTTCTACCCTACCACGGCTCAAAGGAGTCGTGCAAACAGGTAGTTTTTGGGTACAGTCCCGAGCCATATGGAGGCACGTGAGCGGATCGGCAGGGGATTCGTCTCTCCCGGTATTGGGGGCAAGGTCGTGCTGTGTCTAGGAGAGCCATTACACAAAGTCCATGGCCATGGCAGGAGATTTACTGGTAGGTACTCCAGTAGTATCTCAGGGTGTTATTGGGCTTCACTCCGACACGACTTATACTGCTATTGGGGGTCTGACGATGCTAGCCCCCTAGGCAGATATGCGATACTCATAGACGAACGGACCGGACTGTATATACATTGTCACTGTTAGGCTCAGTAGGGTTTCCGGATGAGTTCGCTCATCGGCCTCCCTTGAGGTCAGTCCATGGGCAGCCATTACGCATAGCTAGTGCCGCTGACGGTTTGTGGTTAAACCCACTGCCAGGGTACTGACGAGTCATTAGAGTCCCCCACAGACAGTTTCCCAAGTTCGGGCGAAACGTTGTAGAGGCCGTATGGTTTTATGGCAGAGTTCGGAAAATGCACGTGCGTTTACGCACGTGTTATTTTTCGGGCAGATGATACTGGTCGGCTTTGGTTTAACCCGGATCCGAGTATTATATTGAGTAGGTATAATATCTTTGTCTCAGATGCATTTGTATTCGGTCGTAATACAAATGCGGGTATATTTATACAGTTACGGGGTTATCCTGAAAGTCGTTTCAGGATCACTTTTGGAAGTTCCCAGTTCCCAGTTTTCTATCAGCCGTCTTTTAACATTCGGTTAAAAACGGATTTATCTTTTCTTGGATGAGGGTGAGTCATGCTTCTAGAAGGTTCTAGAAAGGGTGACTTGACATGGTGAGTCATTAGTGCTTTAATGGAGCCATTAATGCAATGGTGACTAGGTTAATGAATCACCATTTGCATTAATGAGGTTTTGTTTGGTTAAGGATATTTTTCTTGTGTTCACACATGATATTTCTTTCTTAAGGTCACCCTCTTCTCTCCTACACTCACCCCCCTCCCTATATATGGCCGGCCCCTCCTCTCTCTCATACTTACTTAATGTTTTCATTTTGGTTACAAAAGATATGATAGATTTTGGGTGTATGGAACTTCACAGCTCATTTCATTCCATCACCCGATTCCCACGGCAACTTCATTAACCGTTCGTCCATGGTTTTGGACGAAGCGAGACAAAGTCATCTACTCATTCTCTACATCATTCTTGGTCGTCTCTTTTAGCAAACTTGACGACCGAGTTGCCTCAAGTCAGAGGCGGGAGCCCGTTTAAAGAATCGTTGATGTGGTGCCACCTGGACGAGCAGATCGGAGATCGACGAGATCGGAGCAGCCGCAACGGAGCGTGGGATGATGGTTAAAGAACGAAGGACTCGGATCGTTCGGTATAACCTTTCTACACTCTTTACAGTTTGTTAGTTTAGCAATAATGGCAGATCCGGATTAAAGTATACGATAGCGCCAGTTAAAAGTTTTTTGTTCCGCATTTGGCGTCTGTAGACGGCCGGGGCGCTAGCGTAGACTTACAGTGGTATCAGAGCCTTACCATTTTGCTATACTAACTTGTGCTAACGCGTTTAAAACATCGATCGAACCGGAAATCAAAAACCGCATTTTTCAATTTGACAGTTTCTGTTGATTTTAAGTGGTGTCCTAAAAATATTCCACATATCACAGAAATCTGTGCAGGGTTTTATAAGAGCACCGACAAAATTTGGGCACGTGATTCCACCAAACCGCCGCGGAAACGCGGCCAAACCCATGGTTTGGCCGCGCATCCGCGGCCATTTGGTAAGATCATGCTCCCAAATTTGTACAGTGTGTTCTCCTCTGGAAATTGGGGTTTTTGGTATATATCTTTTGGGCCCAGATTTTGTTACTGTTCAGCAGATTTGCGTGGGGCCCACTTTGTGATATTTTGTCGATCGAAATTTAAACATGTTAGTTTACAGTGCTTACATTATATCTCCGACCGGGAATGTCATTTGATCGGTAAACCGCGTCTGATTGCTATAGTTCTTTTAGACGGGTTTGCGAACGTGACATTCGCGTTGATGTTCTGTGTTGTGCTGTGATGTTGCGGATTTATCGTGGTGGATAGCAGTGTGCAATGATAGTACAGTTTGAGTTTATTTGTACATTTGATATTGCGGGGCGAGCGTCCAACATGTGGACTGCCGTCACTGCCTGTTGTATAATATTCTTTTGGGACACGACCAGGTTGCGGTCAATGTACCTGTTGTACTATTTTTCATTACTGTACTAGGTTTTGCCCCGTGACGGAGTGCACGGATAGCCGGGTTCTGGGGGGCAACGGGTCCGCATCTCATGGCTTTGAGAGGCAGAGGGGTCCCACTCTAGAATTGGCAGACTATTCACCGCACTCGTAGGGGGTACAGGTTGACCCAAGGAGGGGTGCCCAAGATTACCGGATTCCGTGAAGTGCAGGGTGGTCCATTCACTATGTTGTAGGGGGCTGCCTCGCTTCAGGTTTTGGCGGGTAACTTGCCGCACCCGTAGGGGTCTAGGTTTCATTGCATAGGCTATCCACACGACAGGGGAACGTCGGGTTTCAGCAGCGGCTCTGTGAAACCCGGGGATCTCAGATTATCTGTATTGTTCTGTGATGCTTATTACTTTTCTGTAATGTTGCATATTATCACGCCTGGAGCGATTATTGTATATTGGTTTATATACTATTAGATGTTGTATATGTTTTACACCGCGCTAGTCCAGTCCCCGCTCGGTCGTTAGTTAAGTAACCTAACGGGTGATGACGGGACCCAGTGACGAATGCGGATGGCATATACGTACATTTTATTTTCGTTCTTTTCTGGTGTGATTATTGATGGGACTGCGTTGATTCTGATTAATGCAAAGTAAAACAAACCTGTTTTCAGTTGTTGGAACAAATTTAAAAAGGTGTTATTGCAAAGACGTTTCCTTTTGTTTTGCATAGCGGTATTCAGTGGAATATCCTGCACCTCATTCGACGGGGCAAGGGCCGATATCCCTTCACCGGGACTGACCCCTTGGGCAGAAGTTTGCGTCAGGGTAATAACTTCACTATAGTCGATTACATGTTGCTTTGCATAGCGGTATTCAGTAGAATATCCTGCACCTCATTCCACGAGGAAAGAGCCGAGATCCCTTCACCGGGAGTGACCTCTTTAGCAAAAGGTTTTCGCCACTATATTTTAAAATGCTATCAGGTTCCTTCAGCGATATCAAGTTCACTACGTTAAAGGTTTTTCGCCAAAAACCAGCCGTAGCCCTCCGTCGCTTCTTTTGAGTATTCAGTAGTATTCAAGCTATGTATTTTAGCCAAAGTTAAGGCATAGTGTTTGGTAGCTGCTGGGTATTCAATTGTTGCATAGATAGATGAGTTAGTTTGGGACAGTCGTTCTGCCGATTGGCCAAAGTCAGGGGCATGTGCGGGTGGGTTCAAATTGACGAGATAGTGACGGGTAGAACTTGGCATGTGACTTATGACATTTTGACCAAAGCCAAGGTTATAAGAGCATGGGGCAAAAATCGTATCGGGAGTTTCTAAAAAAACTGAAACTTGCCAAGTATGCGCATACCTTCTGGAGTATGAGTAACATGGATGCATTCCATCACGTTATCATGCGATGAGAGTTGGATCCCGATTCCCACTGATGAGTTGGTTTACTCTTCGGGTGATCCCGATTGATTCTTCTTTAGGTTTGGAGGAGAATTTGACAGGACAGTGGGAGGTTTCCGGATTAGATAAAGTGATGACCATTCTGATCTAGGTTAGAGTGCACGCAGAGTGTTTCTTTTCTCTCTCTCTTTGGCAGCGACTTTTGACCGACCCTAGACTATGACTCAGTAACCAGGTTGACCGAACCTTCTTAAAATACTGGCTTTTGGATTGTCTATGTTGCATAAGTCATTGCCACTCCTTCTTTTACCCTTTGAATTTCTCAGAACACCCGTATTACTACGGACATCCACTTCCATTGGATAGATCCATCGTATGGTTATATACGAACTCGAAGGGACTTCTTCGAGGATGGATCCAGGTTCAGGAGAAATAGAATTGGTTTATTCAGTTGTCTTTTATTATCACCTTCTCTCAGGTTGCGAGGGCTCCTTGGTTTAGGAGAGTACACATATTACGCTTATTGGATAGTCTTATTCCAAACCATAGGCAGGTGCCGAAAGGTAGGGAATGAAGAAAACCAATTAGCCTAAGTAGGGTGTGCAGAAGGTAATATGTAAAGACAAAATAAAGGAATTAGAAAGAGGGCAGAGTAAATTGCGACTGTTATCATTCACGACCAAACTGCGTACTTCATCGCCACTCCTATTTCACCTTTAAAAGAATAAGGTATTATTCAGTTGTCTTTTATCATCACCTTCTCTCGAGATGCGAGTACTCCTTGGTTTAGGAGGGTACACCTATTATGCTTACTGGATAGTCTTCTTCCAAACCATAGGCTGGTGCCGAACGGTAGGGAAGGAAGAAAACCATTTAGCCTAACGATGGTGTACAGAAGGTAACGACTAAAAACAAATAAAGGGATTTGGAGAGACGGCAATAAAATATACGGTAAGTCATGAATTGGATTATGGAAGAGGCATTACTATGAATACCAGGATACCCCTACGAAACATTTTCATGTTTCAGTGCATTGTTAAAGAAAAACTGTTTTCCCGATTAGACACTTACTCCAAGGGTATGTATTTACCAGGTTTCATTCTCATATCTGTATGGTTTTACAGATGATGAGTGGGAGTAAGTTATTGGGAATTAGGTGATTATCCTCATTATATCGGAATTCATTGAAATTGGTGATATTTGAGGAAATCGCCAGGGTACAGTTTTCAACCTACGACGCACAGGTTTTGAGTTGTTTAACTCAGCGGACTTATACAGAGTATTGTATGTTGTCCAAGTGTCCATCGGGACAAAGGGGTAGGTCCTCGTACTGTGTTCTGTTTACTTATGACTTCTCTAGTTTTTAGACAAGTGTTTCGTAGAAATACAAGGTCTAAGTTTTGAGAAGTTGTGGGTATAAGAATAAAGTAGAGAACCAGGTATCACAAGTATTGGGATTCTTCAAAGAGATCGAAGATGTAGATTCTTGTGATTGGTATTCAGATGATAGTAATGATTTTGAGAAACTTGTTTCTCTTTCAGGTTGCTCATAATTGGATGGATTCCTAAGTTGAGTAATGCTGATTAGCCTTTTTCCATTAAGTTGATATGCACTGGAGACAGCTGCATGATTTGAATCTGGTTCCAATTAAATAAGTGCCAAAGTTTCTATATTGGATATAGAATAGTTCGTACCTCAAAAGATATTAAGGTACGGGGAGTTGTCCAGCTTATGCTTATAACCAGACTCTGGATAACTCAGGGCACGTTTCTGTAATGGCTGTTTGTGGGTTGACCCTGGCTATGACGAGGGTTGATATTCTACCATTTGGAAGATCAATAGTGATATTGTTCTTGACTTGCCACAGTTTTAGTAAAATGGATCTTTTTCAGAAAACAGTAGTGGGAGTATGGTAGAACTGGAAGTGATTCCAGAACCGCGAACGATTACGGAAAATTTAATAGAACCTATATATTCAATCAGGTTTGACATTCCATTAGCCACTCCGCAGATTTGGTGGGTAACCTCAGACACCCGAGAGGTACTTCGGTAGCCTCAAGGACGGTGACAGGGAGGTTCTTATCTACCCAGACTTGACACTACTGTTGTTCCAGGCTATGAGACCCGATAGGAGGGTTGTCGTAGTCAGTGAGAGCGGCGGAAGCATAGTGGACATGATGCTTATGTCTATTTATAGACTAGAGCAGTTATAGCGGAGATAGATCATCTATTTTTGATATGACAGTCATGGTTTTGACTTCAATCAGAATAAGGGATAGATCTGTTAAGATGGTAGTAGGGTGTGATGTCATAGTATATGGATGACATACACAAAGTAGGAAGTAAAATTCCTATACTACGATCGGTTGTACTGTGGTCGTCACACAGTTGTTTCTCCAGACAGGATATGGATATAATATTTGACATTCTGGTTTCTGGATCTATGGTTTTAGATCTGGATTTGGGTAGTTTCCTAATGTGGGTACTTTGACAGTATTCTAATGGTTTTTAGAATAGATGACTCCTAGCATGGTGGTGTACCTGCAGGTGATGGAGTCACCCTCTCTAAAAATGTCTTACAGACAAAAGGGGAGAGGGATGGGCATGATTGGCAGATCACTTGCTTAGGCAATTGAGTCAATCATGAGATGTCAAGTGCCACACCAGATGTTGTTTTTGCACTAGATGCAATGAGTTTGTATTAATCCAATCCTGGAGAAACATAAGGAAGCAGTTTTAGAACATAAGTACATGTTCTACGGATTTGATGACGGCAGCCTCCTTCGGAAGAAGATCATCATTCCAGGCTTCAAAGGTGACATGGATGACAGAGTGATTGTCAGAGTTATAGTTTTCCCTCTGACGAAGAGGGACAGTATTATGGACAGGAGGTCCAAGAGGATACTGTGGGAGGCATGGTGCCGGATACTGATTAGGTTCAGTGATCGATACAGTCTAAGAAGTTTGGATTTGGAGTTCATTTATGAACTAGGTCCCATCAGATATCCAGACATATTCTAAGACAGGTATTACTCAATTCAGGAGATGGCTTTCTCCGCGAATTTGAGATCAAGAGAGATATAGAAAGAAACATCTAGGCGGATCCACTCACTGAGGCTATTTCTCGAACACAATAGTTTTACAAACGGGCTTTGTGAAACTGATTAGTAGAGGAGTTGGATGTTCGGTTTCACACGGGCTGTGAGTAGTCGACATCGCAATAATTAGCCTTGAGTGCAAGTGGGAGATTGTTGGAGATAGTGCCCTCATAGTCAATTATTGGATCGCAGGTACGTGATTGCAATGATTGCGGAGGACCTATACCGGTATGACAGTCTTACTCGAAATGATAGTATGCTATCTGGTTTGCCTTTATCAGTCGTGTACATGTTCAGGTGACTGATTACATGTTACACTTTGATAGAGCCCTTAGGATCTTGCTTCACCACCAACAGTATGATGGCGATCATATACGTGAGAGTTGGGTGGTTTATACGCATATCCTTAATTGTGGTCCCTAGTCGAGGGAGTTTCAAGACAGGGCATCGATACTCCGGAGTAGACTAGTGTGTACAGTCGAGACCCCGAAGAGGGGCGGTGGCCGGTCTCACAAGCCACTGGTGTCAGTTGGATCACCTAAGATGTATACAGGTGCTCATTGGGTTATGAGTACACCGGACAGGACTCGCCGGGAATCTGCTAGTTAGTACTATACCTATCGTCAGATAGCAGTTCCCTGGTGACATGTGTACAGGTTAGTTCATCGACCTGAGGTCGTCATTTGTCTCGTGTGAGTTCCCACTGTGCTTTGATTTCTACCCTACCACGGCTCAAAGGAGTCGTGCAAACAGGTAGTTTTTGGGTACAGTCCCGAGCCATATGGAGGCACGTGAGCGGATCGGCAGGGGATTCGTCTCTCCCGGTATTGGGGGCGAGGTCGTGCTGTGTCTAGGAGAGCCATTACACAAAGTACATGGCCATGGCAGGAGATTTACTGGTAGGTACTCCAGTAGTATCTCAGGGTGTTATCGGGCTTCACTCCGACACGACTTATACTGCTATTGGGGGTCTGACGTTGCTAGCCCCCTAGGCAGATATGCGATACTCATAGACGAACGGACCGGACTGTATATACATTGTCACTGTTAGGCTCAGTAGGGTTTCCGGATGAGTTCGCTCATCGGCCTCCCTTGAGGTCAGTCCATGGGCAGCCGTTACGCATAGCTAGTGCTGCTGACGGTTTGTGGTTAAACCCACTGCCAGGGTACTGACGAGTCATTAGAGTCCCCCACAGACAGTTTCCCAAGTTCGGGCGAAACGTTGTAGAGGCCGTATGGTTTTATGGCAGAGTTCGGAAAATGCACGTGCGTTTACGCACGTGTTATTTTTCGGGCAGATGATACTGGTCGGCTTTGGTTTAAGCCGGATCCGAGTATTATATTGAGTAGGTATAATATCTTTGTCTCAGATGCATTTGTATTCGGTCGTAATACAAATGCGGGTATATTTATACTGTTACGGGGTTATCCTGAAAGTCGTTTCAGGATCACTTTTGGAAGTTCCCAGTTCCCAGTTTTCTATCAGCCGTCTTTTAACATTCGGTTAAAGACGGATTTATCTTTTCTTGGATGAGGGTGGGTCATGCTTCTAGAAAGTTCTAGAAAGGGTGACTTGACATGGTGAGTCATTAGTGCTTTAATGGAGCCATTAATGCAATGGTGACTAGGTTAATGAATCACCATTTGCATTAATGAGGTTTTGCTTGCTTAAGGATATTTTTCTTGTGTTCACACATGGTATTTCTTTCTTAAGGTCACCCTCTTCTCTCCTACACTCACCCCCCCTCCCTATATATGGCCGGCCCCTCCTCTCTCTCATACTTACTTAATGTTTTCATTTTGGTTACAAAAGATATGATAGATTTTGGGTGTATGGAACTTCACAGCTCATTTCATTCCATCACCCGATTCCCACGGCAACTTCATTAACCGTTTGTCCATGATTTTGGACGAAGCGAGACAAAGTCATCTACTCATTCTCTACATCATTCTTGGTCGTCTCTTTTAGCAAACTTGACGACCGAGTTGCCTCAAGTCAGAGGCGGGAGCCCGTTTAAAGAATCGTTGATGTGGTGCCACCTGGACGAGCAGATCGGAGATCGACGAGATCGGAGCAGCCGTAACGGAGCGTGGGATGATGGTTAAAGAACGAAGGACTCGGATCGTTCGGTATAACCTTTCTACACTCTTTACAGTTTTTTAGTTTAGCAATAATGGCAGATCCGGGTTAAAGTATACGATAGCGCCAGTTAAAATTTTTTTGTTCCGCATTTGGCGTCTGTAGACGGCCGAGGCGCTAGCGTAGACTTACATCCTAAGCATACGCAAGGGAATATCTTCTACCAAACCGAGGAACAAAAGATGTTTTGTTTCTCAATATGCCACCTTTGTGAAAGGGAATTTCTTGTGAAGAAATTAATGGACATGAGGTAGAACTGGAAGGAGTTCCAGCTATACAAACTACGGCTGATGATTTGGTAGAACCAAAGGATTCAATAGCAACCAACGAACCTCAGCCTCTCCGCCGATCTAGTAGGGTTCCTCACCCACCTGAGAGATACTTCGGATTCTCTATGACAGTGGGAGCGAGGATTGCGTCATGAGATCATGACCCAACTAGTTTCGAGCAGGCCATCAGGAGTGGGACTCTGTAAGAATGGCTGGATGCTTAACGATCTGAGATGGAATCCTTATACACTAACAAAGTATGGACTTTGGTTGCTTTATCTGAAGGGTTAAATCCCCATCAGGAGCAAGTATATCTTGAGAAGATTACTTGGTGTACATGGAAAAGTTGAGACTTTTAAAGCTAGACTTGTTAAAGGTTTGCATCATTGACCAGGTATGGATTATGATGAAACCTTTTCTAAGTATCTATGCTTAAGTCCATCCAGATCCTACTTGCCATAGCTACATACCATGACTACGATATCTGGCGGTTGGGTGTCATGACTGCTTTTCTAAATGTTGTTTTAGAAGAGAGAGTCTATAAGTACAGAGTCAGAGGGCTTCGTAGACAGTGGGAGCAGCGGAAACGTGTGCAAGATATTTTATGTGATAAAGCAGGCATCGCGGAGTTGGAACGTCTGTTTTGATGTGTTAGTCAAAGAGGTTGACTTCATCAAAATGGTAGATGAACCTTGTATATACAAAAGGGTAGTAGGGAGTATGGTGGTGATCCTCGTAGAGTGCGTGGATGACATACTCTGGATAGGGAAGGAGTTTCCTATGCTGCGCTTGGTCAATCTCCGCTTATCACAATGATTCTCCACATAGGATCAAAGTGATACCTACTAAATCCTGGGTTTTGGATCTATGAGATAGATCTAATTGGATGTTAGGATACTTACTAGCTGTAGTGAGATGGTATCAAATGATCCTGGGGAGAATCACTGGAAGGGTTCCAGGGTGATAAGGACGACTGAATGTCAGTCACAGGCATTGTCTTTACCCTCAGTAAAGGGACGGTATGTTGGAAGAGTTCCAAGACAGATACCGTGGCATACTAGACGATAAAGGCTAGATACATCGCTACCAAAGATGCTACCAAAGAGAAAGTCTGGGTGTATATTAGTTCATGAGATAAACTTCGTTCCTACCATTGTGAGACAATGGAGTTGTGGCTTATGCCTAGGAACGCCTGTCCCATCAGTGATCCAGACATATTCTAAGGCAGTGTCACCTGATCATGGAGATGGTTGATCTCCAGGGGATCGAGGTCAGGAGAGTAGACTCAGAGGACAACACGGCGGATCCACTCACAAAGGAATTTTCCCAGAGAGAGACTATTATGGGATGGTTGAGTATGAGATACTACAACCACTGTTATCAGATGGACCTAGAGCAAATGGGAGATTGTTAGTTATATGTATGCCCTAGAGGCCATTACTATACATGAGATGTATATTGTAGTGGATGCTTGGACATATATAGGGAGAACTTTCTTGCTCGACATGATAGTATGCTATCCGGTTACTCTTTACCTTAACGTGTACACTGATTGTCTCTCTGTTACATGTTGGCAAAGCCCTTAGGATGTGTACTTGACTACCTGGACTATGATGCGGATCATACTAGTGGGGACATGGTAGTCCATAAGTACATCCTTCAAGGTCCCTAGTCGTGGGTGTATCGAGACGGGGCATCGATATACCAGAGTAGACTAGCGTATACCTTCTCGACCCATGTAGATGGGCGATGGATGATCCCATATCCATTGGTGTTTAACATCAGAGATGATATACGGGTGCTCAGTGGAGACTGGGTACACTGGACGGACTCGCCGAGAACTCCCAGATGGTATTATAGCTTACGTCAAATGGCAGTTCTCTGGTGACACTGGTACAGGTTAGTCTGTAGACCCGAGATCGTCATAGAGTCTTGTATGATTCCCACTGTGCTTTGATTTCCACCTTACCACGTCCAAGAGGGCGTGCAAAACGGTGGTTTTTGGGTACAGTCCCGAGTCACATGGAGGCAATGAGCGATAGGAGGGGTTTCGTCTCTTCCGGTATTGGAGGTTGATGTTGCGCTATGCTCGATTGGCCGTAACAGGGAAGTCCCTGGCCAGGGATGGTTTAGAGATTTACTGGTAAGTGTTACCAGTAGTTTCTCGACCCGTTATGAGCATCATATCGGCATGACTTATCGGTTATTGGGGTCTGACATTTACCACCCCTAGACATGATATGCGACATATCAGACGAGGAGACCGGACTGTACGGTAGTGTCACTGTCAGGCTTTTTGCAGGAGTTGGAGCGGGCTTGCTTGCTGATCTTCTGATCGCTCAATACCCGGGTAGCCGTTACGTCCAGCTAGTACCGCTGACGGCTTGTGGGTGCTTGATATGATCATCACCTACTGCCGGCGTATTGACGCGTCTTTAGAGTCCTACATAGAGGTTATACTGGCTCAGGAAAAACGAAATAGGAACGCATATGTGATATGTACAGGACCGAGAATAATGCGAGTATGTGATACCGTATTCTATTCTCGCGATGTTGGTATCAATCGGTTATATGCGATATAACCTGGTTATTGAATCAAGGGTTGATTCGATAAGTCGATACGTTTGTGTTAGTCGGTTATATGAGATATAACCGGATTATTAAGTCAAGTGTTGATTTAATAATTTAGAGTATAATTGTATATGAGATATACTAATTTACATTAACTAACATTGGTTCACTTAAGCATTTACTTTTCTCACTTGTGCACAGCTTAATATATATGTGATATATATTTATTTGTGTACATTTTGTATCATAGTTGTTGATACAACTATCATGGGTGTATAAGAATTATACCATACTAATTATAGTGTTAGGTTTTTATATTTAAAGTAATTCTAAACTTAATGGATAATGAGCTCAAATGCATGAAGCTTCATCAAGCTTAAGGTTGCATTGACTTAGTCTAATAGTTTTGTTTTACTTAAGATATTAATTAACCTAACCACTATAATTAGCCATGGTTATGTCTTGACATGAGTTAGTATATGATACCCACTCACCCATTGTTAGCTAACTCTCTCTTGATTAGTTTTCATTCTCATTTTGAGCTCATCTTCTTCCTCCTTCAATTTCTTTCTAGCGTTTGATAAAAAGAGAGAATGATAGTGAGAAAAGAAATTCTAAAGTGTACCCATTTCCTATTTCATCATCCTCTACTAGACTAGCACTTTAGTTTAGGGTGTTTGCTTCACTAATTCTCTAGTTAGTGAAGTAGAAACTTGAGTTCGTATTCCCTCGACGTAGATCATCTTCGGCCTCGAAGACTTCAAGCAAAACCGTTGCCCTCTTCTCATGGAGCCGTCCGAGAGTCCGGGAGCACGATGATCGCAGCGAAGGGACTACTACAAGGAGCTTTAGAAGTGAAGGACCGATCTACAAAGGTTGTATTTCGTATTCACTTAGTGATAATTGTTATTTACTAGCATGTGTTACCCTAATTATCTAGCAAAGATCTTGTTTAGAGTTATTCGGCACGGCTAAAATTTTAATCGGGCATGGTTGATGCCTTGTAGAACCTTCTTAGAGTGCCTAGTAACCCTACAGTTCTTTGCAAGTTTGTGGGGTATCTAAAGAATTCACATGGATATATCTTCTACCACACTGAAGAATAAAAGGTGTTTGTTTCTCAATATGCCACCTTTTTAGAAAATAATTTCTTATGAAAGAAATTAGTGGTAAAGAGGTAGAGCTGGAAGAAGTTCCAGCTACATAAACCACAACTGATGATTTGATAGAGCCGGAGGATTCAATAGTCCCCGACGAAGCTCATCCACTCCGCAGATCTAGTAAGGTTTCTCATCCACGTGAGAGAAACTATGGTTTTTTCATAGACGGTGGGAGCAAGGATTGCATCATAGAAGATGATGACCCAACTAGTTTCGAGCAGGCTATCACAAGTGGAGACTCTGTGAAATAGCTGGATGCTATGCGATCTGAGATAGAATCCATGTACACCAACAAAGTATGGACTTTGGAAGTTATTCCTGAAAGGGTAAAACCCATTGGGAGAAAGTGGATCTTTAAGAAAAAAATTGGTATAGATGGAAAGGTTGAGACCTTCAAAGCTAGACTTGTAGCAAAAGGTTTTCGTCAACGACCTGAGGTCGACTATGATGAAACCTTTTCTCCTGTCGCTATCATTAAGTTCATCAGGATCCTACTTGCCATTGCTGTATACCATGACTACGAAATCTGGCAGATAGACGTCAAGACCGTTTTTCTAAATGGTGATTTAGAAGAGAGTGTACATGACTCAGCTAGAGAGTTTCGTAGACAGTAGGAGCAGCGGAAATGTGTGCAAGTTGCTTAAATCCATCTACGGATTAAAACAGGCATCGCGGAGCTGGAACATCTGTTTTGATAAAGCTATCAAAGAGTTTGACTTCATCAAAAATATAGATGAACCATGTATCTACAAGAAGGTTGTAGAGAGTAAGGTTGTTTTCCTCATATTGCACGTGGATGACATACTCCTGATAGGAAACGATGTTTCTATGTTACACTCGGTCAAGCTCTTCTTATCACAAAAGTTCTCTATGAAAGATCTAGGTGATGCCTCCTACATCCTGAGGATAAAAATCTATAGAGATAGATCTAAACGGATGTTGGGATTGTACCAATCCAGGTACATAGACACCATACTAAAGAGGTTTAGTATGGAAGATTCTAAGCGTGGTAATTTACCCGCTTGCTCAAGAATCACTCTCTCCAAAGAGATGTCTCCCAAGGCTGATTTGGAGATGGCTCGCATGCAAGGGATACCCTATACTTCGGCAGTCGGGTCTATCATGTATGCAATGTTATATACCAGACCGGATGTAGCTTACTCACTAGGTGTAGTGAGTAGGTATCAATCAGATCCTGGGGACAAGCACTGGACAGCTGTGAAGAATATTCTTAAGTACTTGAGACGGACTAAAGAGATGTTCTTAGTGTATGGTAACGGTGAACTCCAGGTGGAGTCCTTTACCGATTCGAGCTACCAGAGTGATAAGGACGACAGGTCTCGGGTTTTGTTTTCACCCTCAATGGAGCAGCGGTATGTTGGAAGAGTTCCAAGAAAGATACCGTAGCAGACTTGACGATGGAAGCTGAATACATCGCTCCCAACGATGTTGCCAAAAAGGCTGTCTGGATGAAAAAGTTCATAGCTGAACTTGGTGTGGTTCCATCCATTGAGCATCCAATACCTGTGTATTCTGATAACAATGGAGCGGTGGCTTTGGCCAAGGAAACCCGGTCCCATCAGAGATCCAGACATATTCTTAGACGGTATTACATGATCCGGGAGATAGTAGATCGACGGGAGATCGAGGTCAGGAGAGTTGACACGAAGGACATCGCAGCGGATCCACTCATGAAGGCCCTCTCCCAGACGCAGTTTGAGAGACTTTTTGGGATGTTGGGTATGAGATACTACAACTGGCCTTAGTGCAAGTGGGAGATTGTTAGGAATATGTATGCCCTAGAGGCCATTATTGTATGATATAGTGGATTCTTAGACATATATATATATATATATATATATATATGACTTTCTTGCTCGACGTGATAGTATGCTATCTGGTTGCTCTTTATCTTAACATGTACACTTGTATTATTATATTGTCTCTCTGATACATGTTGATAAAGCCCTTAGGACGTTTGCTTGACTACCAGGATTATGATGCGGATCATACTACTGGGACTTGTATAGTCTACAAGCGCATCCTTTAACTGTTCCTAGTCGAGAGACTATCGAGACAAGGCATCGATATTCCAGAGTAGACTAGTGTGTACGTTTCCTGACCCTGTAGGGGCGATGGTTGATCCCATAACCATTGGTGTTTGATATCAAAGATTGTACATATGTGCTCATTAGAGAATGTGTACACTGAACAGGACTCACCGAGAACTCCTAGATGGTACTATACCTATCGTCAGATAGCAATTCTTTGGTGACACTAGTACAGGTTAGACTGTAGACCCGAGATCGTCATAGTGTTTTGTTTGGTTCCCACTGTGCTTTAATTTCCTCCTTACCACGGCTCAAAGGAGTCGAGCAAACAGGTGGATTTTGGGTACAGTCCTGAGTCACATGGAGGCAGTGAGCGATAGAAAGGGTTTCGTCTCCCGGTATTGAGAGTTGATGTTGCGCTATACTCGATCGGCTATAATAGTAAGTCCCTGGCCAGGGCTAATGAGATTTACTGGTAAGTGTTATCAGTAGTTTCTCGAACCGTTATGAGCCATACATCGGCATGACTTATCAAATTACCGGGGTCTGACGATTCCATCCCTAGACTCGATATGCGACATATCAGACGAATAGATCGGACTGTACAGTAAGTGTTATTTATAGGCTTCATGGGAGTTTGGACAAGCTTGCTTGTTGATCTTTTAATCGCTCAATACATGGGTAGCCGTTACGTCCAGCTAGTACCGCTGACGGCTTATGGGTAACTGATGTGATCATTTCCTACTGCTGGTGTATTGACGAGTGTTTAGAGTCCCGCACAGAGATTTTCTACTGCTGGCGTATTGACGGCTTGTGGGTAACTAGATTATTGAATCAAGTGTTGATTTGATAATATGATATTCAGATAAATAATATTAATCGGTTATATATGATATAACCGGATTATTAAATCAAGTGTTGATTTAATAATTTGATATATATTTATATTTGATATAATTATATATTAACTAATATTAAGCTCACTAATTATTTTCTTTTCTTTATATATATATATATATATATATATATATATGAAGCATGGATATTCTATTTTGAGAAAATGGATATTTATAGTATGGGTGAAGCATGGCTTTTAACATTTGTTTATTCTTTTGCCATCACTATTGAGGCATGGTTGTATATTTTATTAAAAAGAAATTCATGCTTCAATAAGTGAGGATAAGTGTTAGCCATTCTACACTTGATCATTTTGATGCAAGCACATTTGCTTTCACTCTCTTTAACTCTCACCATTATCTTCTTCCTCCTCCTCCAAACCCTAACCCTCACATGTGGTGTGAACTATAAGGCCTTGGATAAATCTAAGTGAGTTTATTAACCCCTACTTCATCATCGTAATCTAGATTAGCACTTTAGACTAGGTTTTTTACTTCACTAATACTAGATTAGTGAAGAGGTAGCTTGATCTAGAGAAACTTCGGGTGGATCATCTTCGACACGAAAGTCGCAAAGCAAAGCTCGATCCTTCTTCAAGTGGAGCCTAGAGGATTCGTAAAGACTACTACTCGGAGGTATAGAAGAGAAGGACTTGATCTACAAAGGTTGTAGTCTCCATCTCTTAGTGTAGTTATTCTTTTATCATATGCTTAACCCTAATAATCTAGTTAGATCTTTGGATAGTGTAGTTTAGCACCACGAAAATTTGAAAATTGCATGCTTGATGCCGGTTTTAACCTCATGTTGGTGCTAGGATACACTTTCATAAATTACCCCCGCTCACTTATTTTCCCTCTCTCAAATTTTAGACCCCATCGTTCCCAATTCTCCCCCCTAGCTTCCTCCGCCGCCGGCGTCACCCCGCCTCCGTAGTCAAGGCTTGTCCTCTTAGAAGACGAAGCCTCCCCGGTCGAGCTCTTCGTCGAAGGTCCAGACCCGATCGAGCTCATCGTCGAAGCTCGTCATCGCCGTCGTTGAAGACCAGTCGTCATCGAAGCTTGCCATCGTCGAAGCTCACCGTCGTCGTTTAGAGGTAAGTAAAATTGATTTGGAATAGAGTAATTTTGAATTGTTTTGCTTTAATTTTAATTTTTTCCCTAAGTTGTCGTCATATCTGATCGGGGCCCTGGGTCGCCGTCACCGTCGTCAAGAGGTAAATTTTAGATATTTTTTGGTTTAATTCTTATTTTTTCCATCTTACCCAATTTTTCCCCGGTTGTTGTTGATGCTGATGTTGCTGATGTTGTTATTGTTAATGATGTTATTGTTGGTGGTGGTGTTGTAGTTGTTGCTGTTATTGGTGGTGGTGGTAGGGGAGAGTTAGAGTTAGGGTTGGGTTAGGGGTTAGGGTTGGGGTTGGGGTTAGGGTTAGTGTTAAGGCAATTTAGCAAATTTTAGTAGGGAATTTAGTGAAAAGCAACAATAATTAAGGGTTAGTGGAAAATAACAACAGTTAAGGGTATTTAGTGTAAATAAGTAATATTGATCAAATGGGGGTTTTTTATTAAAAAATTTAATGATAGTTTAGTGAAAACAAGAAAATTTAAGGATATTTTAGTAAAATCTATAGTAATTTAGTTAATTTACTAAAATGAATCGTTTAGTTAAATTTTTAATGTATTTTAGTGAAAAACAACAATAGTTAAAGGTATTTTAGTGGAATTCATAGTAATTTATTTAATTTAAGGTAGTTAGTGAAAACACAAGAATAGTTAAGGGTATTTGAGTGTAATTTAGTAAAATAGAAGAAATAAGTTGCTAAGGGGAGTGCACGTGCTTGTGTGTGTATATGCACATACACATACACACAAACATACACAGATAAGCGCTCGCGTACACACACACATACAAACAATACCGAACCTTAATTCATCATCGTTCTCCTCTACATTAAACTCTTGTCAAATCCTACATTAAAACCAACCATAAATCCAAAATCTTAAACTCGATTAAGAAAACCCTCATCTTTAAAAAAATTTACCCTAAACTGAGAACTTTAAAACCTTGTATTTGAAACGTAAAACTAATTGAAATCAAATCCTAAACTAAGTGTATGATTTTCGATGATAATATGAAATTTTCATATTCTCATCGATAATTAATCATATGTGAAATTGAAGACGTAACTTAGTTCCCGTCTATCGGTTAACATACGTTCGGTGTTCGTCGTAATATAAAACTATACGAAAGTTATTAAGCATCGGACGTTATCGTTCGGTTTGTAACAACCGTCGCATAGTCTATGTGAAGAGAATTAATATTCGATCATATGATAACCGATAAATTTGTCTCGTGTGGACAAATTAGGAATGTATAAAATAGACACCTGTATTCACTTGTATTTTTCATTCATTTCTGGATATTTCGTCGGCACCTTTCCGTTGGTTCTCCGTGTAGAACGATAGATTAGATGTTCATTTCAATGGTGTTTCACAGTATTGAAACGATTATCTGTTCTATTACAGTGTACTTGGAGAACAGCGGGGAGGTGCTGCCGAAATTTTCTCGAAACGGATGAAAACACAAGTGAATGGGTGTATACTTTATACATTCATAATGGGATAGGTGTCTTACCCCTACAGCCGTTACTTTCGACATCCAATAAAGAACATTTAGTATTATTATCATCTTTCTTGAAAAAAGAATCCAATTCTCGAGATTTGAGATTAGAAAGAGAAAGTTCTCAATAGAAGTTTGAGAAGAGCCCAATCCAATAACAATTGAAACCAAATTTAACGAAGTCGTCAATTAAACCTAACACTAATGCTTCTTATTATCCGTTTATCTCGTATTTGTCACGAAATCTTAATTTCACGACTCTTATCTATAGGAACCTTGCTACATTTCATTTTCTTCCAATATGGCATTCTCGTACCTCCATGACAAGAGTTGGATGTATGTCAACGTTTTCTCGAGAGCCACTGATTTTTTTCTTAACGGTGTTTACTTTTTCACTGATTTTGCCTACGCACGTCTTGGGATACCGAAAGAGCATGAAAACTATTATCCTTTCTATAAGTATATAAACACGCGATTGCAGAAAAAGTTGGATGTTGAGATTACACTAAGTGGGATATTCACGGAGAAAAGGACTATGAAGGGCCAGTGCAAGAGACGGAAAACAAATTCATTGAAGTGAAAACCGAAGAGTGGTTGTAACACCCTAGCACTATTATACTATATTTCTATTTTGGGTATTTCAAATCTTGCGACAGATTTCTTTATTATTATCGTTTTTGGGTACAGGTAGTGCATTTGGTAACTGTGGTTAGTATCCGATCCGATCCACATGTTTGAAACCCATCATGGTTCAAGATTACGTCATATATTTGCTAGTACAGAGAATCTATGCACATCTAGATTCTATACACACATATATGATATATTTTGTATCCGCGTATCTTTTAAATAATACAAATAACAACCAAATAATATATTTTGATATCTAGCATGGCATGTTATCGTACCCAATATGATAAGATTGCATTCATACATCATGTTCATGTCCAGATTATTAAAACAGACTCGTTTGGATCGCTACGTATATTTACGTAGATCTGTACTTAGGGGTATGCATTTTTATTAACCGGATATCGCATTATGGTTTTAACTTTTAAGTATATTCTCCATATTTTAAAACTAGATTTTTAGATAAGACCCGGGTAATATTCGGAGTATTTTGATATTAATAGTATAATCCCAATATAAATATTATAATATTTTTATGCTAAACTGTTATATAAACAGTATATACACAAATAATATATAATATATAACTAATTATTATCTCTCTCACAGCATCTCCCCCCATCTCTCTCTCTCCCCTAAATATATTATTAATAACCCAATAATTTAAAACACCTCACCCTCTCTCTATTTACTCCCTCTTCTTTCTGTTCCCTCGCCATGAGAAAACCTGAACCCAAACCCTAACTCTTTCCTCGCTGAAGCTTCATCATCGACCATGCCTATGTCCTCACCTCATCACCACCTTCACCGCCTCTTCTCCCTCTTTCTATCCCCGAGCAACCTCGCAAACCCCGACGACGGCCCACTGCACCCACGACAGCAACCCAGAAACCCTGACCCCTCACCTTCGATATTGCCGTCGCTGCCCATCGCCAGCACCATCTCCTCCTCCTCACCTCCTCTCCCCAACACCACAAACCACCACTACCACCAACACCATGTAAGTCCACGTTGCACATCCCGGTTCTTACGGGGAGGCGAAAACGACGAAAAACAATGATTTGGCGCAAGGCAACATGGACTTAAAGCACGGATCTTTTCTAAACTAGTAACTAGTAAACTACAAGAGGCTTTAACTACTATGCTGTAGAAAGTATACCTCACGAAACCGGTCCTTCGGGTCTTCATTCCGCTGTCCCGCTCGTCCATACAAACTCCAAATGTCGATCCGGACCTTGGGCACCTCCGCGGCCTTCTTGAGTCGAAGACGATCCACCCGAGAGTTGTACACCGAGCTCCACCTCGAGCCGAGGTAACTAGGGCGACGAGATCGCTAATCTAGAAGCCCTAGGTTGTGTAGAAGTGGTAGAGGGATGGTTTTGTCAAGTGGAATCATTTTTCTCTCAACACATGAGATCAAAGGAAGAATCAAGAGGAGGAAGAATGAGGAGCAACCATGGAACTCTTTCTCATTTCTCTTCTAAGAGAGAGAATGAGAATGAAGAAATGAAAAAGCTTAACCAAGAGAAAAACAACCATGGTTGCAATAATACTCAAATGTCATCATTACTAATCTTATCATGATAAAGTTGATGGCACTAATGACATGACCATTTTTATAACTCAAGAAATAAAAAGAAATCCAAAGAAAACTCTAGACCTCTCATGAAGGTCAAAAGTCCACTTTAGTCAAACGGTCAACAAAGTCAAGTGTGGTCAAATGATCAAAGCAATTAGCCATCATATAATTATCACTAATAGGATTAGTAAACAATGTCTCCGACTCATAATGGTTTTGACCGAACAAATTGCCAAAACCCCAATGAGCCTGCCACATAATGGTTTTGGCCGAACCAACTGCCAAAACCCTAATGAGGCACCTCCTCCTTCATCACTCCTCAAAACTGTGCATACACACCCGCATCCGCATTCAGAATGCGAATGCACTGAAGACAAAACAAATCCATCCGTGCAATACTAGGATCCGGCTTAAACCAAAGCCCACTAGTATTGCCTGCCCTAACAACATACGCACACAAGTGTACGCAAGTGATCGCAGCCCTGCCGTAAAACCATACGGCCTCTACACGTTTCGCTCAGTGCAGGGAAACTCTCTGTGTGGGACTCTAAAGACTCGACACTACGCTGGCAGTGGGTTTAACCACAGACCGCAAGCGGCACTAGCTGTACGTAACGGTCCCCAGGTAGATGTTGATAAGAAGGCCGATGAGGTAAACCCATCCGAACTCCTACTGAGCCTGTATGTGACAATCTCCGTACAGTCCGGTCTGTTCGTCTGATACATCGCATGGCGGGCCTAGGGGGTGGCGAACGTCAGTCCCCTAATAGCGGTACAAGTCGTGTCGGAGTGTAGCCCAAAACACCCTGAGATAACACTGGAAACCTACCAGTATATCTCGCTTGCCCTGGCCAGGGACTACTCATGTAATGGCTCTTCTAGACACAGCGCGATGTCAACCCCCAATACCGGGAGAGACGAATCCTGTCTAACCGTCACTGCCTCCAAGTGCTTCGGGACTGCACCCAACTACTACCTGTTTGCATGACTTCTTTGAGCCGTGGTAGGGTAGTAATCTAAGTACAGTGGGAACACACTCGAGGCGAAGTGACAGTGTCAAGTCAGCGGACTAAGCTGTACTCATGTCACCTGGGAACTGATAACTGACGATAGGTATAATACCATCCATCAGTTCCCGATGGGTCCTGTCCAGTGTACTCGTAACCTAACGAGTACCCGCATACTATCTCCAGTACGACATACTGATGGCTGTAGGACAGACCACCTCCCGTGCTGGGATGAGAAGCGTATACGCTAGTCTACTCCGGAGTATCGATGCCCTGTCTCGATAGTCCTACGACTAGGGACCTGTATAAGGATGTGCTTATAGATTACCCAGCCCCCACAAGTATGACTGCCATCACAACGCTGGTAATCAAGCAAAGATCCTAAGGGCTCTACTAATATGTATAAGCGATATGCTAAAAGAAACACATGCACATATTGAAGTAGAGACAAACCAAGTAGCATACTACCATTTTGAGCAAGATTGTCTATACAACTGTGAATATCCCAAGCTTCCATTAAGTAATATACAAGCTAGTATGATATACTAATGGCCTCTAGGGCATATACACTAACAATCTCCCACTTGCACTAAGGCCATGTACTGGCATATCGAAGACCTATCATCTCGATCAGCCGCTCGAACTGAGTCTGGAGTAGGGCCTTCGTGAGTGGATCTGCAGTGTTGTTCTCCGTATTTACTCTCTTCACCTCGATCTCCCGGCGATCTACGATCTCCCTGATCAGGTGGTACCGCCTCAAAATGTGCCTGGACTTCTGATGGGACCTGGGTTCCTTCGCTAAAGCTATAGCGCCGTTGTTGTCGCAATACAGCGGTATTAGATCAATAATGGTAGGAACCACCTGAAGCTCCATGAGGAACTTCTTCATCCAGACAGCTTCCTTTGCGGCATCGCAAGCAGCTATGTACTCCGCTTCCATAGTTGAGTCTGCAACGGTCTCCTGCTTGGAACTCTTCCAGCAAACCGCCCCTCCATTGAGGGTAAAGACATAACCCGACATGGACTTGGAGTCATCCTTGTCACTCTGGAAGCTGGAGTCAGCAAAGGCCTCGAGTTGGAGGTCTTTTCCGCCATACACCAAGAACATCTCCTTAGTCCTTCTCAGGTACTTGAGAATGTTCTTTACCGCTATCCAGTGTTTCTCCCCTGGGTTCGATTGATACCGGCTTACAACGCTCAATGCGTATGCTACATCTAGTCTGGTACATAACATCGCATACATTATAGAGCCTACCGCAGAAGCGTAGGGTATAATGGACATGCGATCCCTTTCCAAATCAGTCTTGGGAGACATCTCTTTGGAGTGGGTGATCCCGTGACAAGCCGGCAGATTACCGCGCTTGGAATCTTCCATACTGAATCTTTTCAGTATGGTGTCAATGTACCTTGACTGTGAAATTCCCAACATCCTCTTAGATCTATCACGATAGATCTGGATCCCCAGAATGTAGTTGGCATCACCCAGGTCCTTCATGGAGAACCTCTGTGACAAGAATCCTTTGACTGACTGTAGCATAGGAATATCATTTCGTATTAGGAGAATGTCATCCACGTACAAGACGAGGAATACTATAGTTCTCCCAACAATCTTACTGTAAATGCATGGTTCATCTGGGTTTTTGATAAAGTCGAATTCTTTGACAGTATCATCAAAGCAGATGTTCCAACTCCGCGATGCCTGCTTATGTCCATAGATGGACTTTAGTAACTTGCACACTCTACCACTGCTCCCACTCTGAATGAATCCTTCCGGCTGATCCATATAGACGCACTCTTCCAAACTTCCATTTAGGAAAGTCGTCTTTACGTCCATCTGCCAGATTTCATAATCGTGGAAGGCAGCAATGGCAAGAAGGATCCGAATGGATTTCAGCATAGCCAGTGGAGAAAAGGTCTCGTCATAGTCCAAACCAGGTCTTTGACGAAAACCCTTTGCAACAAGTCTAGCTTTATAGGTCTCAATCTGCCCATCTACACCAATCTTCTTTCTGAAGATCCATTTGCAGCCTACGGGTTTTACCCTTTCTGGAGCAAAGTCCAAAGTCCAAACTTTGTTGGTGTACATGGACTCCATCTCGGCCCGCATTGCATCCAGCCATTTTACCGAGTCGCCGCTCTGAATGGCTTGTTGGAAGCTAGTAGGCTCACCATAATCCATAGTGCGATCCTCTCTATCCCCGTCTATGAGAAAACCGTAGTATCTCTCGGGCGGATGAGACTGCCTACTACTCCTGCGGAGTGGCGCTGGGATGTCTGGTTCTCTTGAAACTTCTGGTTCTTCCAAGCTTTCAGTAATAGCTTGTGGTTCTGGAATTTCTTCCAGTTCTATTGCGCTCCCACTTATCTGATTTTCTAAAAATTCAGTTTCCAAGAAGTGGGCATGCTGAGAAACAAAAACCTTTTGTTCCTCTGCGGAATAGAAAAGATACCCTCTAGAGTTCTTTGGGTATCCCACAAACTTACACAGTACTGAGCATGCCTCGAGCTTGTCCGCATGCTGCTTTTTTATAAAAGCTGGACATCCCCATGTCTTAAGGTACTTGAGACAGGGTTTCTTCCCACTCCACATCTGATATGGGGTGGTAGGCACAGTCTTGGTTGGAGCCTTGTTCAAGAGATATGCAGCTGTTTCTAGCGCATAACCCCAGAAAGATCGCGGTAACTCAGCCTTACTCATCATGGAACGAACCATATCCAATAGGGTTCGATTTCTCCTTTCCGATACACTGTTGTGTTGTGGTGTGTATGGAGGAGTAAGCTGAGAGAGAATTCCATTCTCTTTTAAGTAGCCCAGAAACTCGGCACTCAAGTATTCACCACCTCGATCAGATCTCAGTGTCTTGATACTTTTGCCTGTTTGTTTTTCAACTTCATTCTTGTATTCCTGAAATTTCTCAAAGGCCTCGGATTTGTGCTTCATCAAGAAGACATGCCCATACCTAGAGAAATCATCTGTGAAAGTAATGAAGTATGAATAACCACTTCGCGCATGTGTAGACATTGGACCACACACATCACTGTGTATGAGTCCCATGAGCTCGCTTGCTCTTTCTCCGTGTCCAGTGAACGGAGTCTTTGTCATCTTTCCCATGAGACAAGATTCACAAGTGGCATAAGACTGATACTCGAACGGATTCAAGTATCCCTCTTTATGTAACTTTTTCAACCGTGTCTCATTAATGTGACCCAGTCTACAATGCCATAAGAAAGCCTGATTTGTTTCCGGAGACTTTCTTTTAAGTGTGTTCTGGACACTGAAGATCTGAGTTTGATTCAATACGTATATTCCGTTTTGTAATGTACCTGACCCAATCAGAACTTGATTTAGGTGGATGTTAACTACATCGCTTACAAAAGAAAAATCATATCCTTCCTTAGAAATTAAGGATACAGATATGATATTACAAGTCGCACCTGGTACATAAAAACAGTTACGCAGAATCAATATCTGCCCAGTTGTCAGTCCTAGATGATATTCCCCTACAGATTCAGCATACATGCTCATTCCGTTAGCAACCCTTAGAGTCATATCACCTTTCCTGATAACCCTACGGTTTCTCAAATCCTATAATGAATTACAGATATGAGATCCTGATCCGGTATCCAATACCCAGGAAGTAGGGTTAACTGACATACAGTTCTCTATTACAAACACACCCGAAGCCGAAGCCACAACATGCTTCGAATTCTGGCTACTGGCTTTGCAAGCCCTGCAATCCTTCTGCCAATGTTCATTCCTGTAACAATAGGAACATCCCTCTTTTACTACATCCAGTTCCGAAACTTCTGCCCTTCCCTTTCTTTCTACTTCCCCGGTTTCCTTCAGGGTAGTAGGTAGGGACTGTTGAATTAAGTCAGCATTTGACCCGTTCTTCAACGTGGTCTTCAGGTCCGCGAGCTCAAAAGAGCTGGTCTCTGTAAGGACGTTGCCCCTTACAGATGACCCGATAGCCAACCTCGCTGGAAACAATTCGTTCGAGATCTCATATCTTGCGATACGAGATTGCTCTCCATATAAATCTTTGTTATGGAGGAAGATAGAAACTAAGTCCATCTTCTCGTGCTGCCTCTGGTATGCACCATCAACTGAGGCTAACACGAGGCACTTGGCTTTCGCACAGTCTTTTTCCGATGAGTCGTGGATATGAATATCCGTGACAGGGGAAACTGGACCTGAGACGGCAGGGGTTGGATTAGTCAAGAGGTGTCCCAGCTTGTCATGGGTAATGGACATCTGGAAAGACCTTTGCCAGTCATAACAGTCAGATTCAGTCATTTTATTATCTAGATGTAACCTAGGTGCGGTCACAGGGTCGCTGCAATTAAGAGAGAGAGAAGAAAACACTTAGCATGATGCTCTTGCAAGTTTAGATTGGTTTTTAATATATCTAAACAGGATGGCTCCCACTGTCTCTCGAATCCCTCCTCAAACCATAAAGGAAGAATTAGTCAGGATCAATCTCACCGTACAATACTTGCTTAACCGTTCAGCCAGGCCAGTGTCGGTACTTCGAGGGAGGTTTTCCAACGCTTTCGCGAAGTTCCTTAATTAAGTAACCTCTTTTCCCTGTGGGCGTAGCCCTGCTAACACCTTTCTAGACACCTACTTGGTTTATAGCATTGATCGTTAAGTGAGAAAGTTCCCGAGGAGTAGCATATACTCACAGTAGGATCGGGATCCAAATATCATCGCGTGACAAAACTGAAGGAATCCTACCAGAATCATCACACTCCAAATGGTATGCAGCGCTAGCAAGTTTCAGTACTTTTGAAACTCCCGATGTGGATTTTTGCCCCATGCTCTTATGAGCTTGACGAAGGTCAATAAATCATAAGTCACATGTCAAGTTCTACCCGTCATTATCCAGGTTAATTTGAACCCACCCGTACATACCCTTGACGAAGGTCAACAAGGTAATACGACTGTCCCAAACCAACGCATCTATCTATGCTACATATGAACACCCAACAGCTACCAATCACTATGCCTTGACGAAGGTCAACAAACATAGCTTGAATACTATTGAATATCCATACGAAATGACGGAGGGCTACGAATGGTTTTGGCGAAACCGTGAACGTAGTGAACTTGATATAATCGATGGAACGAGATAGCTTTTAAAAGGAGTGGTTCAAGCTCTGCGTTTAAAAAAGCTGGTTTTTGAAAAGAACCGAGTGGTTTTAAAAGTGTTCCAACGACTTTTACTTGGTTTATTTTTCTTGCATTAGTTCTTTTAATGCGTCCCATCATTTAATCCTACCATTGCAGAAAACAACCAAAATATGACGTACGCTTATACTATTCGCATTCGCCACGGGGCCCCGTCATCACCCGTTAGGTTACTTAACTAATGACAGAGCAGGGGCTGGGCTAGCGCGGCTGAAAAACATAAGCAACGCCTAAATAGATATCATATATACATATATAACAATGATAGCCAATCCAGATCACAGATGAACACTTTGGATATACTAGGAATCCACGATTCGTTCGAGCCTGCAACGAAAAGCGGATTACACGGTCGCAATGAATAGCCAAACCCCACCCTAGACCCCTACGGGTGCAGCAAACTACCCGCCAAGTACCCGAAGCGAAGCAACCTCCCTCAACCCGTGAGTAGGCCACTCAGCACTTCGAGATACCCGGTAGTTTGTGCATCCCACCTTGGGTCTATCCTAGGAGCAAAAACAGTAAAAAGAAATATACAATGACGGCTACAATCCCGACCTGGTTGTGCGGCCATACAAATAATATTACATCAATTTACAAATTTTACAATGAATGAAAGAAAAAGAAACTCTCATCTCACATCCATTCCCGGCTATTCATCCGCGACAATCCACCGAGTTCATAAACACAAACCATCAACATTACAGATCACAGATATGTATAACCCCTACTAATCGACTTATAGCGATTAGTAGACGTTCAATACATATATCACATCACAGATAATATCCATTAGCCAAAGTTTACGGAATATCGATCAAAATACGGATTTTTAACCACCCCAAAAGTCAATTTGCTCTCTGGAAAATCTTGGCAGAAAAAACATGTATTAAAAATCCCAAAATAGCCAAACTAAAACACTGCACAAAACCCGATCCACTACCGAGTCAAATCGGCCGCGGAACCGCGGCAATGAGCATGTTATTGCCGCGGAACCGCGGTCGTTTGATCGAGTCACTGGATCGTTTTTCTGCAATGTTTTTTCAAAACCCTGAGATGATTTTTCATATATTTTAAATCACTTTTTGAGCAGTATGAAAATCGACAGAAATTTAAGGTTTTGCGGACGTGTTTTGCGACCTTTTTTCCGATCGATATTCTAAACACTTTGCTAACTTACTAGTTTATGTTTAGCTAGGCTATGATACCACTGTAAGTCCACGTTGCACATCCCGGTTCTTACGGGGAGGCGGAAACGATGAAAAACAATGATTTGGCGCAAGGCAACATGGACTTAAAGCACGGATCTTTGCTAAACTAGTAACTAGTAAACTACAAAAGGCTTTAACTACTATGCTGTAGAAAGTATACCTCACGAAACCGGTCCTTCGGGTCTTTATTCCGCTGTCCCGCTCGTCCATCCAAGCTCCAAGTATCGATCCGGACCTTGGGCACCTCCGCGGCCTTCTTGAGTCGAAGACGATCCACCCGAGAGTTGTACACCGAGCTCCACCTCGAGCCGAGGCAACTAGGGCGACGAGATCGCTAATCTAGAAGCCCTAGGTTATATAGAAGTGGTAGAGGGATGGTTTTGTCAAATGGAATCCTTTTTCTCTCAACACATGAGATCAAAGGAAGAATCAAGAGGAGGAAGAAGGAGGAGCAACCATGGAACTCTTTCTCATTTCTTTTCTAAGAGAGAGAATGAGAATGAAGAAATGAAAAAGCTTAACCAAGAGAAAAACAACCATGGTTGCAATAATACTCAAATATCATCATTACTAATCCTATCATGATAAAGTTGATGGCACTAATGACATGACCATTTTCATAACTCAAGAAATAAAAAGAAATCCAAAGAAAACTCTAGACCTCTCATGAAGGTCAAAAGTCCACTTTGGTCAAACGGTCAACAAAGTCAAGTGTGGTCAAAAAGGGTCAAATGGTCAAAGCAATTAGCCATCATATAATTATCACTAATAGGATTAGTAAACAATGTCTTCGACTCATAATGGTTTTGACCGAACAAATTGCCAAAACCCTAATGAGCCTGCCACATAATGGTTTTGACCGAACCAACTGCCAAAACCCTAATGAAGCACCTCCTCCTTCATCACTCCTCAAAACTATGCATACACACCCGCATCCGCATTCCGTAGAATGCGAATACACTGAAGACAAAACAAATCCATCCGTGCAATACTAGGATCCGGCTTAAACCAAAGCCCACTAGTATTGCCTGCACGAACAACATACGCACACAAGTGTACGCAAGTGATCGCAGCCCTGCCATAAAACCATACGGCCTCTACACGTTTCGCTCAGTGCAGGGAAACTCTCTGTGTGGGACTCTAAAGACTCGACACTATGCTGGCAGTGGGTTTAACCATAGACCGCAAGCGGCACTAGCTGTACGTAACGGTCCCCAGGTAGATGTCGATAAGAAGGCCGATGAGGTAAACCCATCCGAACTCCTACTGAGCCTGTATGTGACAATCTCCGTACAGTCCGGTCTGTTCGTCTGATACATCGCATGGCGGGCCTAGGGGGTGGCGAACGTCAGTCCCCTAACAGCGGTACAAGTCGTGTCGGAGTGTAGCCCAAAACACCCTGAGATAACACTGGAAACCTACCAGTATATCTCGCTTGCCCTGGCCATGGACTACTCATGTAATGGCTCTTCTAGACACAGCGCGATGTCAACCCCCAATACCGGGAGAGACGAATCCTGTCTAACCGTCACTGCCTCCAAGTGCTTCGGGACTGCACCCAACTACTACCTGTTTGCATGACTCCTTTGAGCCGTGGTAGGGTAGTAATCTAAGTACAGTGGGAACACACTCGAGGCGAAGTGACAGTGTCAAGTCAGCGGACTAAGCTGTACTCATGTCACCTGGGAACTGATAACTGACGATAGGTATAATACCATCCATCAGTTCCCGATGGGTCCTGTCCAGTGTACTCGTAACCTAACGAGCACCCGCATACTATCTCCAGTACGACGTACTGATGGCTGTGGGACAGACCACCTCCCGTGCTGGGATAAGAAGCGTATACGCTAGTCTACTCCGGAGTATCGATGCCCTGTCTCGATAGTCCTACGACTAGGGACCTGTATAAGGATGTGCTTATAGATTACCCAGCCCCCACAAGTATGACTGCCATCACAACGCTGGTAATCAAGCAAAGATCCTAAGGGCTCTACTAATATGTATAAGCGATATGCTAAAAGAAACACATGCACATATTGAAGTAGAGACAAACCAAGTAGCATACTACCATTTTGAGAAAGATTGTCTATACAACTGTGAATATCCCAAGCTTCCATTAAGTAATATACAAGATAGTATAATACAGTAATGGCCTCTAGGGCATATACACTAACACTCCATGACCCCCGACCCTGAACACCAACTCAAGAAACCCATTGCCACCTCGTCATCGACGGCAGCCCATCGTCGCCGTCTCATCGCTGCTTCTCCTCTGTCCCCAGAACTTAACACCAGCAACCCCATTCTTTTTCTTCATTTTTTTCTTTCTTTCGTTCTTTTCTTGGTATTCTGGCCGTCTCACCGGAGTTGTGCATGTCGCCGACGATCCTGATGACCCAGTCACTGTCGTCATCCAGCCTAGTCATCACATCATGTCACTGCACAGCCAGGTTTAGTCCTGCACGGTGTAGTTTGCATCGCGACGTTATCTCGACATCGAACGTAGCATCCGTATCTCGACATGAGATCTGATCAGGCAAGTTTTAACTTGCAACATGCTATGTTATATTATATCTATCTCTATATGAATAAGAATAGTGCATGTGTTTTATTATTCAGCGAATAGTGCCGATTTACAGTTTTACGATATTCGTTTGTATCCGTACTGATAATCGTTTATCTAGATGCATGCTGGAACATCATGATATCACTACACTACTATATTAGTACACCATGCTATCTGGTTTGTATCATACTTGGTAATGGATATATAATGGTTATTACAGATAGATACATATGCATCCCGGTATCAATTGTGTTTACCGTGTTTCGATATCGAGTACAGTTTCACATTGGATATCTATTTGGTTAATATACGTCGCATGACATGTTCATGACACACTGCCTGACTTATTACTTGGATCTAGTTAATAATGCCAACAATACTGATGTGTTGTCCTGACGGACATGACACACTACCTGTCCTATCGATCGGGTCTTCTGGCAGTTCCAAGGATTTTAGCACCGCTCCTGCCCCCGGTTCCTTTGAGTTTTTTCTGACGCCGAGGGAGTTTCTTCGTTATTTAATGATGAATAGGAGACCATGTGGCAACTTGCTACATAGTCTTCGGTTTTTTCTGATGAGTCATTTTCCCCATCGTTGTCACTACCTTTGTTCTCAAGAATATGCTTGAGGAACTCTTCGAGAGTGACCGGTTTCCGCGTCTTTTGGTTATATTCCTCCATCATGGTAATGTACTTTTGTAGGTCTGTGCGCTTGTTGTCATACTCGGCAGGCTGCACAGTCTTCTTGTTCTTCTTTTTCTTCGAAGACTTTGAAGGATTGACTTGGGGATTTTGCCCTATGTCAACGACTTTCGGTACAGGACGGGGTTTCAGCATCCCTTCGACGATTTCGAGTTCAAGTGGGCTTTTCCACCTGATTGCTGGACATGCTTGTAGATCCTTCAGCATTCTTTTGGTTTTGGCTGAAAGAACGACTTCCCATAGAGTTTTTTCCACGAGCGAGCATGATGCCCCCGGCGCATCCACCTTTTTGGGAGTGTGTTTCTGCGGTGGGTTTACCCTCCAGTTATCAGACAGCGCGAATTTACCCTATTGATACTGGTCCTCGACCCAGTTCTTGATGACGTGCAATCCACAATTTGGTAGCTCACCATTCTGTGATAGAAGCAGTAATTAGGGTTATTGACGTCGCCGGGTTGCGGTGGACGCCGTGGGTCTGGCAATATAATGAGTTTGTTACGCACTGCCAACTTGAACAGTCTCCGCATCTTATCACGGGGAAATGAATAAGCGCGCCCTAATCTTTCGTCCAAGGATGGACGCAGGCACGCGTTGTTTTGGCGAGCAGCCAATTTTGGGCCACTCGGTTGTTGTTGCATGTTGGCAACGAAGGCCGCTTTTCCTTTACCCTTAGTATTTCGAGGGTCCTTATTTGAGGAGGAAGGCCCATGACCTATCTGGTCCATTTGGGCCAGTTTATCGATCAGAGCCTGGAAAGTCGTTGGTTTGAAGAACGACATGAACTGGGACACAGTCGTTTGAGGATCAAGGGTCCCGATGAACATACCCACGGCGGGAGATTCTTCAATGCGCTGTTCGTATTAAGACCATAGGTTCCGCCACCGGATCGCGTATTGGACCCAAGTTTCTCCCGGCCTTACCCTGGTATTGATTAATGCCATGATTGGAGTGCGTTCGCTCGCACTGGCGAAACGTTGTGTGAACAGCAATTCCATCTCTGTGAATGTCTTTACGGAGTCATTCGGGAGCTCCGAGTACTATTCAAAGACCGTTTCTGACAGGCTGCCAACGAACTGGCGAAGCAACAGTTTGTCCTGTCCTCCAGTGTTGCCGCACAGAGCTCTGAACTGCACGACATGCTGATGAGGGTTGCATGTCCCTTTGTACACATGGAACTTAGGGATTGTATATCCCCGCGGGTACTTGATTTGATCATACCAGCCTGGATATGGTCGTCCAATTCTGACGATTTGGCCAGCAGCTTCATTTGCTTGTTGAACTCTTATTTGTTGAGCAAAATAATTGTAATGAGTCTGAACTAACTGTACTGAATTTTCCATTTTAATGTACAAAAATGAATTTACAGCCTGAGTTTGAGTTATAAGTCACTTTTGTTAAATAACAGTAAGAAGCAACTTGTAGCTCACTGGTAAAGCCCTTGCACTGCTGTGACATAGCCCCTGTATTCAAACCCCATCAGACACATTATTTTTTCTGAATTTTTCTTTTAACTTTTTGGAAGCCCAAAAGATTTCACGTATAATACACAGGAAATGAAAAGTCACAAAAAAACAAACATGTGGAAAATGGAGTAAACCCTAATTTTATCTGGTGGCACGAAGCTCGATGCCAGATGGAAAATTGATCGGCCATATGCACAGAAAAACCGGCACCGACGGTTCTGATGGAGCCAAATTACTCCGGGCTTTGCACACTCACCATTTCACCTACCCCTAACTCCTCTGCACTGTTTGATTTCATTGCAATCAAACAGAGACCTTTCATTTCACAATTAAACCATATTTTAATGCTTTTTAATCCACATTTTTAATTCTAAAACCCTAATTCTCCACTATAAATACCACCCCATACTTTTGCTCAGCACCATTCTGAAAATTCTAGCCAAAACTCTAAAAAAATTTCTAAGTACAAGTGGAGTAAGGAGGAGTTAGAATGCGATCAACTTCCGGCAAAGATCGAAACAACATCTGGAGCTCCCGTGACACCATAAGGCTTTCCTCCTCTTCCTCCCCCTCTTCGTAGCGTAGTTAAATAGTAAGTCCCTCCCAAACTCCATTTCTCTTCATTGAAAATTCTTTTTAATCAAAATCGGTAAAAGTGGAGTTATACAGATATCATCTTTTATAAAAGTCATAACTCCAATTCATATTTTGGTCAAACAAACTTTACCTCTTCATTTGTAATTTTAATACCAATATTTAGAATCAAGATTTAACCTAGAATCTCATGTAAAACAACCATATTTGAATTTTTTTCATTAAAATACCTTGAACTTTGATACCACTTCTTTTAGTTACGTATAAATTATACATTTAGGAAAAACTTCATGGGGTAACGACCTACCCCTCGCGTACACTCTTGTTTCGTAGCACGATGCCTTTTTTTGTATGAATATTTGTTATAAAGAAAATCTTACAATAAAATATCATATAATTTAAAAACCTGATTTCTTTTAAATATGGTATTTCATTTCCTTTGAAATTATGCATCGACAACCTTCTTTAGGGGACCCGCTAATGGATGGTGCAGATTATCGCACATCCTTGGGCTAGTAGAGCGAGATGCTGACCTCCTCACGGAGCATTCGGTCTCGAAAGGATTTAAATATGGTTTTTAAGAAATACGAATTTTCTAGATAAAATAAAATTATTTTTCTTTAAAAATTTATACAATATTATAAATCCATATTTTCAACATATAATGAAACGAAAGTTTTCTAAAAATGAAAAGTTTAACAAATGACAATAAAATACCATCAAGATATCAAAAGGGCAACGTTTTCAATAAAATACCTTGAACTTTCCAAGGCTAAATACTTATCACTAAATACCCCAAATACTTAAAATCTATGTTCATGAAAACCTTAAATAATACTAATCACCCTCGAGATTTTATTTTTAAACTATATTAAAATATTTTTCATAAAACCCCCTCTAGTTATATTAAAACACTATTTAAGGACTTTAGTAAATATAGATTTAAGCGGGATTAATTCTCTTAACCCCCAAGGAGCCGGAGAAAGTGAATGCTTGCATATTTAAGGTAAAAAACTTAATGGAGTTATCAATGGTAATTGCCTTGGAAAAATACATAAATCCTGCCGTCCATGTGCAGCAGTTACCGATGACTCCCGAATCTAATTAAAGATTTAAATCAGTTTACAAGTGTCTAACTCAATCCGAGTCTAACTCAAACCCGAATCCAAACTCAAGTCTGGGTCCAATTCAAACCTGAATCCAAAATCAAACTTGAATACTTGAACATGAATACTCGAATCCAAACATTAATATCAAACTTGATTTGACTTGACCGAACCATGCTTATGACTTGACATGACTACTTGAATACTTGACTACATCCTGAACATGAATACTTGAACAACTTCTATCCATAGTTTTGGCAAGTCTGATAATTATAAGCTATACAATACATTAAGCGGGGATAAAGGGGTAGATTGATACGGAACGTATATCGTGGCACGAGAGGTCGCTTAAAAGACACCTTCATGAATTATCATGTCGTTGTTATATGGGTTATGACGGGGCCTTGTACTACATGTTACCATAGTCCACATGGTAAGATGGACTCCTCTCGTATGCATGAATACCTTCATGTTTTCCCCCAATAATGGAAGAGCAAGGCTCTGTTCAAAATTTGAAATGAGGCAGCGCCTCACGTGCCTTGCACGAGGGTGCCAGTGCCAAGAGTTAAAAACTCTGAGGCAGCGCCTCACGTGCCTTGCACGAGGGCGCCAGCGCCAAGAGTTAAAAAAAACTCTGAGGCAGCGCCTCACATGTCTTGCACGAGGACGCCAGCGCCAAGAGTTAAAAAAAACTCTGAGGCGGCGCCTCACGTGCCTTGCATGAGGGCGCCATCGCCAAGAGTTAAAAACTCTGAGGCAGCGCCTCACGTGCCCTGCACGAGAGCGCCAGCGCCAGAACTAAAAGTTCTCTGCCGTTGGATCAAAGATCCAACAGAGATGATAAATTATCAAAACACAGAATTAAATTCTGATTGAGGAAATACTCCTCAAATCTTTCTAAACAAGAAAGATTACGCTCTGTAAAACAGAGCACCGTTGGATTAAAGATCCAATGGTGATTAAAAATCACCAAGCTACAGAATAAGCTCTGTAGAGGAAAATATCTTCCCAATCTTTCTAAACAAGAAAGATTATGCTCTGTAAAACAAAGTACCGTTGGATTAAAGATCCAATGGTGATTAAAAATCACCAAGTTACAGAATAAGCTCTGTAACGGAAAATATTTCCCCCGGTCTTTCTAAACAAGAAAGATTATGCTCTGTAAAACAGAGTACCATTGGATTAAAGATCCAATGGTGATTAAAAATCACCAAGCTACAGAATAAGCTCTGTAGGGGAAATTATTTTTCCCGATCCTTCTAAACAAGAAAGATCATGCTCTGTAAGACAGAGCACCGTTGGATTAAAGATCCAATGGTGATTAAAAATCACCAAGCAACAGAATAAGCTCTGTATGGAAAATATTTTCCATTCTTGTTAAAAAAACACTGTAAAACAGAAGTGATCAAAGATCCAACGATGGATAAAATCACAAAATCAATTAAGGATCTCTCAATGAGAGATTTCTTTAACTGAATCAACAAATCTGCCTCTACTATATAAAGGCCCCAAGACTTCTAGTCTTGTAGAGAGGAACCTCCTCATAAACTTCAAGTTAAAGAAGAAAAGCAAGCAAAAAGAGATTTAAGATAGAAGAAAGAAGAAGAACTTTCTTCAAGGTAAATAGAGATCATGGTATCTCATCTGCATACCCAAGGGTTTAACCCTTATAAAAGAACAAAGTTCTTTCTCTGGATCTGAGATCCATGAGACAAGTCTCCCACAAATGAGAATTTAATTCTCGTGGGGATGAACTTGTTCTTAGGGATTAAAGATTCAGGGGAGAACAAAGAATTGAACTCTTCAGAAAAATGCACAAAGAAAGAAACAGCGCTGAGCACCTCACGTGCCCCTCATAAGGGCACTGCTTAATAAAGAATGCTTAGCACTCAGTGGTTGGCGCTCAGTGTCGTGTGCCTCACGTCCCCTCACGAGGGCGCTGCTTAATAAAAACTGCTTAGCACTCAGTGGTTGGCGCCGAGCACCTCACATGCCCCTCACATGGGCGCTGATAAAATAAAGAGTGCTTAGCACTCATTGGTTGGCGCCCAGCACCAAGCGCCCCACATGCCCTTCATGTGGGCGCTGCTAAAATAAAGAAGTGCTCTGCACTCGACGGTTGGCGCTCAGCGCCAAGCGCCTCACGTGTCCCCTCACGTGGGCGCTGTTTGACATAAAGCGCTCTGCAAATAAGAGCCTGGCACCATAAAGTGTGTTTAACACTTCATAAAAAACAAAAAATAGAGCGAGCGTCAGAGCCCATATCAATGCTCAACATTGCTGCACAGAAAAGGGATCGAGCCCAAACAAGTGTTTAACACTTTATTCAAAACTGAGTGGGTTGAGTCCAAGTTAACCAAAATTCCCTAATTCAGATCAACCGAGCCCATGTGCTCACAATTGGTCTTAGTCCCAAACCCAACTACAGATCCCCCAACTGACATTGGTGCAAGGGTACTGATTGGTTCGAAAGAGTGTTTTTGTAGTTTAACCGCAATCAGAACCGTGTCGCGCGTAGCTAGACCGAGGTGAGTACGGGTCGTCCTCAGGGAAACGTTGAATATTTTAATCTTACTTTAGATGTGTTGAAAGAGAGAGAAGGGATAAAGAATATTGAAGAATGGTTGTAGGATCTAGATTTACGTTTAAACACTAATGCAAAATATAGATCTAGATTAACTACGGATGTAAATTTATATAAGAGGAGGGCTTGTAGGGTTCATTAGGATTTAGTAGTTATGGATGATTAATTAAAAATTACTCTTTCTATCCTTTAATAGATTTAAAACTAGAACGACAGTGATACATGTAGATTAGGGTTTCTGAAGGGAAAAGGAATCCCACTCTTAACCCCTATCTTGACACGGAACTCCGTTCATATCTAGCCTTTACCAAAATAATCATTAATCTAATCTCTAATCGCGGTCGAGGCTAACAAAGAATTGGTAGCGTGCCCGATTAGGATGTTAATAATTCTTTTGATAAAGTTTATAAACTTTATAGGACATAAAAAGAGTTTAGGTATTTTCATCATCCATTAACCTACCCTAATCCTACGAACCCTAACAAGCGGAGAATTACTCGCGCATGTTGGGAGAAAAAGAGATGGAGAGAAAATGCATAATTAAACTACAAAGAAATAGAATAGGAAAAAGAGATACCTTTATTAATCAACAATATTCATTACACTTTGATTCCTTAGAAAATGATTACAAATCCTAGTTTTGCTTCTCGATCTCTTCTAAGGAGGTAAATGAACCGTTGATGATCAGCCTGGATGCGTGAGCCGTCTTGGATTTCGTGATCGTGTCGACTTGATGATTTTTCCAAGAGGCTCTCGGTCTTTATTTATAGTCCCAAAGCCAGAAACTTATTCTCCTAAATTGGAAACCATTAGTTAGGGTTTCGCCAGAAAAATCGCACCTCCTGAATCTTCTCCCCTGCGGCGGATCCGCGGCCAACCGGAGGGTTTGGCCGCGGATCCGCGGCCAATGGTTGTGATCTCTGGATAATTTCTCTGTGGCTTCATCTGTGTGACATGTGGCAATCTCTGGAACCTTTGGAACTTGAAAATCTTCTCGTAGTTGTTGCCAGACTTGATTTCTTAGTTTTTCTTTCTTAATTAGGCAGGTTTGCTTTAACAACTTGATTTCCTTGATTTTAGTCCTGCAAATTCTGCACAATAACTCAAATGATATTTAGTAGAGTTTGTTTTCTTAAGATTTGGTCAATGATATTTCTTGCATACATTTTCCTACCAAATGCTAATTATAATATATAAATACATGAAAATAGTCTTTTTACAGATAAACCCTCATATGTATCATATATTATAATAAAGACCTTTTTTAATATAGAAATAGTAGGAAAAATATAATAACAAATGTGCAGTTTTATCAACTGAACAAATGCCCCCAAACTTATCTTTGATCGTCCCGAGCAAACTAGTTTATTCAAGAGAAGGAGAAAAAGAAAGGAGAAAACTAAGCACACTTTCGTAGGCAAACACGATTGTACTGAGCACGTGCAACAAGCCGTTAAACCTCTAGGTGTCCCTAGTAGGAGGAGTGTTGTCTCCTGAGGGTTTTCAGCGGATTACACCTACAAAATCCTATAATAAAAGAGAGATGGTGAAATTTACATATAAAGATAAGAACCATAAAAGAAATACTTTGAAAATTTAGAGTTTCCAACTATACTAGCTTTTCATTGTCATGAGCCCTATCTTAATAGTCATGAAAAGTTGTTAGAAATCATATTATCCCTCAATAAAACATTGTCTTTATTTTTCATTCCTACCTTTCATCCAAACATCGATCATATAACCCTACGTGTGTGTAATGAACATCCCTACACTCGGAGAATTCAATTCAAGCTATCATACTCTTGTCCATCTACCTCTGTACTTTTTAATTTGATGAATATTTATGGATTTGCTCATACATTTTCATGCGACCGTTATTACTTCTTGAGGTACTAACCGACCGATTACTTATGTGTTTGCTGATTAAATGATACTATTTTCCTCGTCTTGCACCACCTAAGGCTTAGCAGTGACTCCCAAACCAGTTGGTCTAAGGCACTAAGTGATGAAGCACCCTCGCTATATTTTTTATTGATGCCTTGGCGATAACAAAACCAGTGTTCATTTTTCTTTTCACCATTTTATATTTTCTTCATTTTTTTATTTCCTTCATACTTTGGCTTTTAGACAAGAGCATTTCAAGGTATCCTCTACTATCCCGAGTTTCAAGACATGTGTAAGTGCATATAGTAGGGTATCAACATTCAAATGTTTGGGTTCCAGAATAGAAACTATTTTTCAGACTTATTTTTATCCTCAGATTAATTAGTGACTTCCTTCATCTTACTAACCCTTAGGACAACAGCTCATAACTACTTATTACTAGTTCGTTTAAGAAAACTTCTAATTTTCTTGGTTTTCTTAAACTATTTCTATCTTTTGGATGTAATTTTTCACTTTCTACTCTTTTTTTATAAAAATTTTTTGAATGCCCAGTGTCAAAGATAATTCAGTAAATACAAACCTCCCCCCAAACCTGTTTTCAGCAGTGTCCTCACTGATGTAGCCTTTTGAGAGCATGGACCTGTATACTAGGGGAGAGACACAAGGGGTAAAATAATAGTTAAATGAAAACTACCCCCAAACTTGTTCTTTGGCACGCACAGATATTCAATTAAATCCATTTTCACTCACCTCCATTCTTAAAATAAGAAAATGTTACCAAAACATGGAGGTGAGACGGAGGAAATTTAGTTTTGATAAAGCGGCTCCTGTAAAAACAGGAGCTCCTCCGTGGGGTCAAGAGAAAAATACGGTTTTAATCTATGCCCATTTACTTTAAAAATTGAACCGTTTTTCAAATTAACTTCTACTGCCCCGTGCGGGTGTACATACCGCACTACAAAAGGTCCTTTCTAACGAGATTTAAGCTTACCCGGATGAAGATGGAGACGGGAATCGTAAAGAAGGACTTGTTGCCCCAATGTGAAGGTTTTTCTAAAAAGATTTTTATCGTAGAATACTTTAGTCATGTTCTTTACTATCACCGCATTATCGTAAGCTTCATCGCGGAGTTCGCTTAGCTCATTCAACTGCAGCTTTCGATAGCTGCCTGCATGATCAAGATCAAAATTAATCTCTTTAATAGCCCACAATGCTTTATGTTCGATCTCGACAGGAAGGTGGCATGCCTTCCCAAGCATAAAGCGGTATGGAGACATACCAAGATCGGTCCTATAAGCGGTGCGGAATGCCCAAAGAGCATCCGTCAATTTGGTTGACCAATCCTTTCGGTTCTTAGAAACCGTCTTCTCCAGAATTTGTTTGATCTGCCTATTTGAGATCTCAGCCTGCCCGCTTGTTTGGGGATGATAGGGCGTAGAAAGCTTGTGAGTGATTGAATAGATCCGCATCAAAGTCTCGAAAACCCGATTACAGAAAGGTGTCCCGTTGTCGCTAATTATAGCGCGAGGATGTCCGAATCGCGAAAAGATATTTCCTTTAAGGAACTTAATAACAACTTTGTTGTCATTAGTGCGACACGGTATAGCTTCCACCCACTTCGAGACATAATCATCCGCTAACAAGATATATAAATTCCCAAAAGAGTTGGGAAAAGTGCCCATAAAATCAAAACCCCAAACATCGAATATTTCCACAACCAATATAGGTTGGAGCGGCATCTCGTTTCTTCATGAAATCCGACCCAAATGCTGACATCGCGGACAAGTTTTGCAATGTTCATATGCATCTTTAAATAATGTTGGCCAATAATAGCCACATTGCAAAACTTTCTCCGCCGTTTTTCGAGGACCAAAATGACCGCCACATGCCTGATCATGACAAAATGATAACACGCTCTTGAATTCATCGTTAGGGACACACCTGCGAATGATTTGATCGGAACAATACTTAAACAGATAATGTTCATCCCAGTAAAAGTATTTTACTTGGGATAGAAATCGAAGTTTGTCTTGTTTCGACCAATCGCTTGGAATAAGTCCCGTCGCAAGATAGTTCACGATATCTACGAACCAAGGTTAGTAGGATACAGTCAAGAGCTGTTTGTCAGGAAATGAGTCATTTATTGGCACGGTCAAAGTTGGCGTAGAAGTGATGCGTGAGAGATGGTCGGCTACAACGTTTTCACATCCACTCTTGTCTCGGATGACAAGATCAAATTCTTGTAACAATAGGATCCAACGTATTAGCCTGGCCTTCGCATCCTTCTTCGATAAAAGATGTCGTAGGGCGGAGTGATCTGTGTAAAACACAATTGGCGAGCCAAGAGTTCTTTCTCGGTAGTTGTGTAATTTATTTGTGCATCATTCAAGGTCCTACTTGCATAGTAAATTACATGTGGCATCTTATCAATGTGCTGTCCTAAGACAGCACCAATAGCAAAATCTGATGCATCACACATAAGCTCGAACGGGTGGTTCCAATCCGGAGATGATAGACTTGCTGAGCATCTTCTTTTTGCATAGGAACCTAACCACGCTTGCTATCTTTCGCCGATTTCCAAGGTAGTTGACCGGGGGCTGTAGTGAGCGATCCTTTAAACAATTCAAAAGCAGCCTCACAATCCGAATCGAAGTGAAATGTAGTGTTCTTGGACAATAGAAGGGTTAAGGGTCTAGCAATTTTGCTAAAGTCCTTAATAAATCTCCTATAAAATCCTGCATGACCAAGGAAGGATCGTATATCTTTGACGCAATTGGGACGAGGGAGGTTATGAATGGCATCTATTTTAGCTCTGTCAACCTCAATGCCTTTTCGTGAAATTATATGTCCAAGTACAATACCTTCTTGGACCATAAAATGGCATTTTTCTTAATTCAAAGTCAAGTTCTTATCCTTACAGCGGGTAAGAACCGCGTCAAGATTACGAAGGCAGTCCTCAAAGGAGTCCCCAAAAATGGAGAAATCGTCCATAAAAATTTCCAGAAAATTCTCCACCATATCTGAAAATATCCCCATCATGCACTGCTGAAATGTAGCGGGAGCGTTGCATAACCCAAAGGGCATGCATCTATAAGCAAAAGTTCCGAAAGGACAAGTAAATATGGTTTTATCTTGATCCTTTTCGGCGATGGGGACCTGGTTATAGCCAGAGTATCCGTCCAAGAAACAGTAGTATTCGTGTCCAGCTAATTGTTCTAACATCTGGTCAATGAAAGGTAGAAGGAAGTGATCTTTCCTCGTCGCGGTATTGAGTTTCCTGTAATCAATACATACGTGCCACCTAGTTTGGGTGCGTGTTTGGATTAACTCATTAGCCTCGTTAGTGATGACCGTGATGCCATACTTTTTAGGGACCACATGAATTGGACTTACCCATTGGATATCAGATATGGCGTAAATTATTCCACTATCAAGGCACTTGACGATTTCTTTCTTTACCGCCTCCTTCATAACGGGATTTAACCGTCTTTGTGGGTCTTGGGTTAGTTTGGCTTCATCCATCAGATGTATGTAATGTTCAACAATTAAGGGACTAATCCCTTTGATGTCGTCCATTGTCCAACCAAATGCTTGCCTATTCGATCTCAACACTGCCAAAAGTGCATTCTCTTGCTCTAAGGCTAGAGAAGCGGATATAATCATTGGCAAAGTCTCATTCTCTCCTAAATATGCATATTTAAGATGAGAAGGTAGCGGTTTGAGATCAAGAATTGGCGGAGAGACAATAGAAGGTGGGGTAAGGGAATGATATTCGGACTCCCTATGAGGTTCAAAACTTGTATAAGATATTGACTCGGAAAGTGCTGTTGACTTTTGCAACGAGTCAACTGGTTCAAACTCAAGGACGGACTCATTGAACATATCCTCACTATGAAGTGGTGCAAGATCAAACGATATCTCATTAGTGTTGTCGAGATCATCAAAGCAAAGTTCCTCATCCATGCAGCTTTCGGGAGCTATCTCGTGGATGGAACAAACATCCAGCAAATAAGCAGAAGGTTCTGATGGCTGACTTCCTAGCTTGTAAATATTAAGCTCAATTGTCATTTTCCCGAAGGATAAATTCATAGAACCGTTACGACAATTAATTACAGCGTTAGAAGTTGCTAGGAAGGGTCGACCAAGTATCACCGGGATTTGATTGCGTGGGTTTGCCACAGGTTGTGTATCTAAAACAATAAAGTCCACGGGAAATATGAATTCCCCAACTTTAATTAACACATCCTCTAGTTTGCCCCGAGGTTTGGTGATCGATCGGTCTGCCATCTGGAGAGTACAATGGGCGGGTTTTAACTCTCCAATTCCTAACTGCTCGTATACTAAATAAGGAAGCAAGTTAACGCTAGCGCCAAGATCGAGTAAAGCACGATTAATATTTTTACCCCCAATAGAAATAGAGATTGTAGGACAGCCGGGGTCCTTACGTTTCTTTGGTATTTGTTGGGTAAAAGCTGTGCTAACATTACTCGTCATGAAAACCTTCTTAGGCACTTGAGTTTTTCTCTTCCTAGTGCACAAGTCTTTAAGGATTCTTGCATAAGATGGGACTTGTTGAATAGCATCTAGGAGGGGAATATTCACGCTAACTTGCTTAAACATTTCCACAATCTTCTCCATTTGCGGGTTAGGTCTGTTGGCCCTTAATCTGTTTGGAAATGGAGCTTGATCAATAAGTTTTAGGTCCAACGTTTGTGGAGAAGACTGTGGGGACAGATTCGATCCCAAAATTGGAGTGGGAATTGACTTAGATAGATTTGGAGAAATGTTCGAGCCTTGGGGAAAACGGAGAATAGGCTCGAATGAAGGTGGGAGACTAGACGAATTATGGGAAGAAGAAGAAGAAGCTGGGGTATCATTGGTGTCACTAACATCAAATTGCTCACCCACTCGGTTATTCAGCACTCTCTCCGATCTCAACGTAGTAACGACATTCACATTATGATTTTGTAAATAGCCAGGATTCGGTAAGGGTTGAGATGGGAGTTTCCCTTTCTCTCTCGCACTCATTACGGCGTTTAACTGTATGAATTGGTTTTCTATTGATTTAATACTTTTGCCATGGGAGGCGGAATCTTGGTTTATGGTATCAATAGAAGAGTTCATCTCAGCCGACATTTGAATGGTATGTTTCATAAACATATCCAAAGTTTGTGCGAGTGAAGAGTTGTCAGTACCGGCCACTTGTGGTGTAGAAGTGTTGGCCGGATTTTGAAAATTCTGTGACTGAAAGGGGAGCTGATTCTGTGGTTGTGGTTGCTGTGGAGGAGGTCTTTGATAATTGCTTTGGAACTGATTTTGATTTTGGGGTTGGTTTTGGTTCCAAGCAAAGTTAGGATGATTCCTCCATCCTTGATTGTACGTGGAAGAATAAGGACCGTTTCTAGGTCGCTGCCGAAAAGCAGCATTAGTTTGAAACGATGCATTCATAGGACATTCTTCCGTTAAGTGTGAAGGATCTGAACAGCAACCACAGACGGTCTTAAGAAGCGTGACCTGATTTAGGGAGAATGATGAGAACTTGTTCTCAATAGCGTCGAGTTTCTTCTGTATCGCTGCCATTTCGGCTTTTACTGCGATGGAAACATCGAGCTGGTGAATACCTCCCCTAGATGAAGGTGGTCTTACGCTTTCCCACTGCAAAGTATTTTCAGCGAGATCTTCCAGATATTTCCAAGTTTCTCCGTCATCTTTAGACATGAAATTGCATTGACACATTGTTTCAAGCATCTGCTTTGTCGCTGGATTAATGCCCTCATATATAATTCGACATAAATCCTATCTTTGTATTCCATGATGAGGACATTGGACAAGCATATCTTTGAAACGTTCAAAGCACTTCCAAAATGGTTCATTGGGAAGCTGGGTGAACTGGTTGATCTCGCTCCTAATATGGGCAGTCTTATGGTTTGGGTAAAACTTCTTAAGAAATGTTATTACGAATTCATCCCAATTAGTGATAGAGTGTGCGGCGGTATTATAAAGTCATTTTTCTGCCAAGTCGCACAAAGTGAATGGGAGAAGACGTAAACGCATAGCATCCACAGTCAATTTTGAAGTACCCATCATTGTGCATACGTTTTCGAATTTGGTGATGAAAACGTATGCGTCTTCCGACTCAAGCCCGTGAAATTTGGGCAGCAGATTGATGTAGTGGGGTTTAATTTCGAAATTATCCCCGTTAGCTGGTGGAATAGATAGACAAGTGGAAAGAGGACCACGGATAGGATAGCATCTCTCTTGGAGAGAGATGCGCGGTGGATTCTGCGCACCTACGGGCGGTGGCAGCGTGGGGTTATAATCTGATGGAGTACCGTCCATCTCGGTCGTGGTGTGTGGTGGGGGAAAAGAAGATGAAGAAGTACCGACTTCGGCGTCGATAACAGGAACGCGGACAAGACGGGCACTAGAATCCCGTGTCCAACCGAGCATGCACTAAGCAGGTTTAGTGCAAGTGGAAGCGTGTGTGTGATTTAAAATTAGTCTATTTTGAAAAAGTGGTACTTTAAGACAAATCACACAATAATGCACAAACAATCCTAGAACTAAGGTTACCTAGGTCCAGTCTCTAAACCGCTCCTAGACTTCCAAAGGACGAGCCGTAGGATCAATCCTCTAGCACCTCTTTACTACTCTTGTGGCCAGGTAAGTGCCAGGTAAGTGGGAGGTATCCGCTATACGAATCACCGAAAATAACGGGCCTAATTAAGTAAACCACTTGCCTTAGACACACTTGCCTAGGCACCACAAAAGTGATACGGATAAGCGATAGATTACCCACGACCTTCCTCTGTCCTTAATGAGCGCGACAGTCCTTAGAGTCTGGTCTAGATATTTTTTAAATTAATGTAGGGTTGATGCAGATGCTCGGTTTGTGATTTGTGGGGCTTAGGAAGGGTGATGAAATCCCCACCTAATCTGGATTTGGTCTTTTCCCCTTAAAGTCCATATTAAAATATGCAAAACAAAACCAATCACAAAACTTTGCAAAAAGATTTTTGAGCGGTGCTATTTTGCAAAGAATCCTGCAGAAAATAGATTTTATTGGATTTTAGAGGAGAGAGAAAGAGTTGAGAAAGACATCAGAGAAGTTTGGAACCCTAGATCTCCTAGAACGCCGCGCTTCCACCGCGGATATGCCTCCTTTGCCGCGGATCCGCCGCAGGAAGGAAAGATCTGTTGATGAAATTTTCTCTGTTCCCTTCTGTGCTCCTCTGGATCTCTAAGAATGTCTCTGTTTCCTGTTTCCTCAAATCTGTGACTCCAGATCTCCTTGCAAAAATTCATGCACAAATCGTTAAATATGCAATTTGCAGTTTTGTTTTAATTATGATATTGATCGTATAAGAATTCAACACAAATAGTACGAATAAAAAAATTACGCACGTATCCCCGGCAATGGCGCTATTTGATTGGTTCGAAAGAGTGTTTTTGTAGTTTAACCGCAATCAGAACGGTGTCGCGCGTAGCTAGACCGAGGTGAGTATGGGTCGTCCTCAGGGAAACGTTGAATATTTTAATCTTAGTTTAGATGTGTTGAAAGAGAGAGGAGGAATAAAGAATATTGAAGAATGGTTGTAGGATCTAGATTTACGTTTAAACACTAATGCAAAATATAGATCTAGATTAATTACGGATGTAAATTTATATAAGAGGAGGGCTTGTAGGGTTCATTAGGATTTAGTAGTTATGGATGATTAATTAAAAATTACTCTTTCTATCCTTTAATAGATTTAAAACTAGAACGACAGTGATACGTGTAGATTAGGGTTTCTGGAGGGAAAAGGAATCCCACTCTTAACCCCTATCTCGACACGGAACTCCGTTCATATCTAGCCTTTACCAAAATAATCATTAATCTAATCTCTAATCGCGGTTGAGGCTAACAAAGAATTGGTAGCGTGCCCGATTAGGATGTTAATAATTCTTTTGATAAAGTTTATAAACTTTATACGACATAACAAGAGTTTAGGTATTTTCATCATCCATTAACCTACCCTAATCCTACGAACCCTAACAAGCGGAGAATTACTCGCGCATGTTGGGAGAAAAAGAGATGGAGAGAAAATGCATAATTAAACTACAAAGAAATAGAATAGGAAAAAGAGCTACCTTTATTAATCAACAATATTCATTACACTTTGATTCCTTTGAAAATGATTACAAATCCTAGTTTTGCTTCTCGATCTCTTCTAAGGAGGTAGATGAACCGTTGATGATCAGCCTGGATGCATGAGCCATCTTGGACTTCGTGATCGCGTCGACTTGATGATTTTTCCAAGAGGCTCTCGGTCTTTATTTATAGTCCCAAAACCAGAAACTTATTCTCCTAAATTGGAAACCATTAGTTAGGGTTTCACCAGAAAAATCGCACCTCCTGAATCTTCTCCCCTGCGGCGGATCCGCGGCCAACAGTGGGGTTTGGCCGCGGATCCACGGCCAATGGTTGTGATCTCTGGATCATTTCTCTGTGGCTTCATCTGTGTGGCATGTGGCAATCTTTGGAACCTTTGGAACTTGGAAATCTTCTCGTAGTTGCTGCCAGACTTGATTTCTAAGTTTTGCTTTCTTAATTAGGCAGGTTTGCTTTAACAACTTGATTTCCTTGATTTTAGTCCTGCAAATTCTGCACAACAACTCAAATGATATTTAGTAGAGTTTGTTTTCTTAAGATTTGGTCAATGATATTTCTTGCATACATTTTCCTACCAAATGCTAATTATAATATATAAATACATGAAAATAGTCTTTTTACAGATAAACCCTCATATGTATCATATATTATAATAAAGACATTTTTTAATATAAAAATAATAGGAAAAATATAATAACAAATGTGCAGTTTTATCAACTGAACAGGTACATCTCCCTACATCTCTGATATATGCCGTTGTAATTCTTCAACGTCTTCAGAGAGATAGCAGGTCCCGACAACCAACAATTCTATGGACTGCAATGTCCTTAAACTAACTCTGGACCGTAATGTCCTTAAACTAGCTGTGGACCGTAACGTCCTTAAACTAAAACGGTAGAACCCAAATGCTCTTTCGTTGGATCAAAAATGATCCTGAACCCCCGTTAAGTAGATCTTAGTCCAACATCGGATTAACGTATTCTTAACAAATATTTAAGTCGATCTTAATCTCAAACAAGGCTAACGATCCTTAAATCAAACCAAACCCAAATCTAAGAAAATACGGATTTGGACTAATCCACGCCCTACGGGCGAAAACACAAATTAATCTTCGTATACAATCCACGGGCAACCAAAACTAAAACAAACACACACGACACGAAGTGACCTTCTGGAGCAGGAGAAAGTGGTTACCGCGATACGGTAACGTAATTAACTACAGGGGCTTGCGCCTGCAGGGAAGAGCGTCCCCACAATCAAAAACCCCTCACAACGAGGGGGAATCTGACGAAGTCTGCTACAATAGCCGCATCCGTCCAGACCTCCGATACGCGGCGCCATAAATCAACTTGGCATCTTCGGAGAGGTGGACGGATAAATCCAAATAGCATCTGCCCCCAAAATTCAGGACAGACGTCCTAACGTCCCGGTTGTGTCTTTCGGCGGTAAACAGATTCTGGTACGCTCGGTGGGACCTTTTCCTCTTTCCACTCCACACTTCGTGTGTCGTGTTCACGAACTGATCGCGGTTTAATATGGTTGCCCCTAGATTCGAGGTACTAAGATTTGGTGTCTTGCTCCATGCAGAAGAGAAGATGACGTCGATGGCTTCAAACTGCACCAATTGCAGCAACAACTACCACTCCGTCCATGTTGGAGGAGTGACTTATGGGCCCCAAGCGGCCTCCATCTTTGCGATGCCGGTGGAGCAGGTGACTCAGGCCACCACTGGACTGTTCTTCGGGACCATGCTCCCTCCAATGAGCTTCAATGCTTCAATGCCATCACAGGAGGCTCCAAAGAAGTCGGTCTTCGATCGGCTTGCAACTACCACAGCCCCTCTCAATGGGTGTCTAATTCCAATGCCTCGGTCTTTAACAGACTGGGCCAAGGCTCCAGTGGGCCCGTAAAGAGGCCTGCAATACCTGAAGGAGTATCCCGAAGCGGATAGCCATTCCAGCTTCGGTAGACGAAGTCGTCAAAGGGTTTCTCCTGCTAAGGGATCGGTCTTTGCAAAACTGGTCGTTCCAAATCCTACTATAGGTGAGGCCGTTACAAGTTCTTCCCCTATTCAAAAGACATTCTTCGATAGGTTAGACGTTCCCTCTCAACGGACGTTAGTCTTCGACAGGTTGGCACCAACAGCAGCCTCTCATCAAAGCAAGGGGCATGACGAGGTCGTTTCTACAACTGAACCATTCCCATCTACACGACATGCTCAACGTCGCCACTGGCGCCGAGTAAGAAAAGGTAGGGGCAACTCTCCTTCTGGACTTACCCCACCAGCTCCAACGGTGGAAACTGGCGTTGCTGTTCCAACTGGGAACAGCTTCGAGCTACTCAGGATAGTGCGCAAGAACTCTCCAACCGCCATACTGAAGAAGTCTCCTTCGCCTGTCGAAAACACAACACAGGTGAAGCCGGAACAGCCTCCTCAGTGGTTTTCCTCCAAGATCCACAGAGTTTGGCGGAAAGTCCAAGACTCTGTAATTGAAAAAGATTACTCTCGCCGGCTGAAGAAAACGAAGGCTCGGCAAGAGGAGGCCTATCCAACCGCCATACCACGAAAGGTATCATCTGCATGGCTGCCTGCCACAACGGCCCCCTCAATCTCGACCTCTCACAAAAAGAGAAAGTCTGAGAATCTCCCACCACTGGAGGCAAATATCAAAGGCAATGGACCCAAACGCCCCATGTCTGAGGGCATGGTTGTGCATACCGTCTACATGGCATCCGGAAAAGAGGATAGTCATGCTTCCGTGAGTCATCGACCACTCACACGGTCTGTGACGAAAGCTCAGGAGTAACAACAAAAGCTCCAGGAGATGTTGACAAGGATGGCCGCACTTACTGGGCAAAAAGAAAGCCCGGAAGCATCGTCGGAACAACGCCAGGAGCAGAAGACCGACACCGAATTCCTACGGAGGGTTCTTGAAAAGAAAGACAAAAAGGCCGCGGAAAAAGTGGCTAATATAAAACAAATGGCGCTTTTGTTCCAAGACATGGTGAGGATGATGATCCAACCGGATCCTCCGGCCGAAGACCCTCCAATAATCATTGAAGACGACAGAGGAGAAATATCAAACCGTCCTCCGGCTTTATCGGCAGCCAGGGAGGAGACGATCTCCAAAGTTACCCTTGATGATTACATAGCTCAGCAGATACGAGCTCATCAAGTGAACGAAGCGGCAGGACAAGTCGTCGGAACTGGAAGACCTTATCCAGGCCGGTACGACCAAATTAAATACCCACCATGATATACGATCCCTAAATTCCATGTGTATAAGGGGAAAGGAAATCCGCACCAACACATTGCTCAATTCAGAGCTCTATGCAATAATACTGGAGGCGATGACAAACTATTGCTTCGCCAATTTGTCGGCAGCTCGGCGGAGACGGCATTTGAATGGTACTCCGAGCTCCCAAATGACTCTGTCAAGACATTTATGGAGATGGAACTACTGTTCACACAGCGGTTCGCAAGCGCAAGCGAGCGCACCCCAATCACGGCATTAATCAACGCCAGAGTGAAACCGAGAGAGACCTGGGTTCAATACGCAATTCGGTGGCGTAACCTATGGTCAAAATGTGAACAACGCATAAAAGAAGCTCCTGCTGTGGGCATGTTCGTGGGGACCCTCGACCCTCAGGCAACTATAGCTCAATTTATGATGTTCTTCAAGCCAACCACCTTTCAGGCCTTGATTGACAAACTGGCACAAATGGACCAGATGGGCCATAAGCCGTCCTCTTCAAAGACAGATTTTCGGAATGAAAAGGGCAAAGGGATGGCGACCTTCGTCACCAACGCTCAACAACAACCGAGTGTCCCGAAACCGGCTATTCGCAAAAACAGCAGACCGCGAGCCCTCGAAGAGAAGTTGAGACATCCTTACTCGTTTCCCCGGAATAAAACAAGGAGACTAATCGAACGAGCAGTGCGCAATAGGCTCATCATTCTGCCGGATCCGAGATGCCCACTGCAATCGGGTGACGTCAACAATCCCAATTACTGCACATACCACCGAATAGTGGGCCACCCATATCGAAGATTGCTACGTCTTCAAAAACTGGGTTGAAGACTATTACCAACAGGGCAAGTTCGCGCTGTCCGAAAACTGGAAGGTAAACCCGCCACAGCAGCACTCTCCTATAAAGGTGGATACGCCGGGGGCATCATGCTCATTTGTAGAGGAAGCTCCGTAGGAAGTTGTCCTTTCGGCTAAAACTAAAAGAATGCTGAAGGATCTTCAAGAATGTCCGGCGATTAGGTGGAAAAGCCCGCTGGAGCCTGAGATTATTGATGGAATGTTGAAACCGCGCCCAACGCCGAAAGTTGGTAACGATGGGCAAAACCTCCAGGCCAAGCCTCCGAAGTCTTCAAAGAAAAAGAAGAAAGCCAAGAAGCCCGTGCAGCTCGACGGCAATCGTACGGGTCTGCAAAAATACATCGATGCACTGGAGGAATATAACCAAAAAGCATGGACCCCGGTCACATTGGAAGAATTCCTCAAGCATATTCTTGAGAACGGAGACAGTGACATTGATGAAGGAGACGACTCGTCAGAAGAACTCGAGGAGTATGTGGCGATCTGCCATATGATCTCTCACTCGTCAATAAACGGCAAAGAAGCCCCTGACATAGAGAAACTGGGGGCAGATCCAGAACCAAAACCCATGGAACCGTCAGATGACCTCATCGATAAGCTGTTGAACGAAGCTCTTCAAAAGAGCAAAGCTGATCGAGAACGTGAAGTGGCAATTTACGAAAAGGCCAAGCGCCGGTGTCAGGCCGAAAAAGCTCCGGTGATAAGAAGCCATAAAGTACCTCAACCGGATCAAAGTGCCCTTGCCACCAGCAGGAGCAGAATCAAGATAAGGAAGAAGTTCGCCAAAGCTCTGTCAATAGGAATGAAACTGCCATCTTCCAAAGAAAATACTTCCGGGATACGTGCCCCGACGAACCGTATGTCCATCTGAAATACTTCTTATATCATCGGAGGGTCGCACACCCTACGGAAGGGTGCAATGCCTTCAAGAAGTGGTAGCAGGGATACGTTGCCCACCAACAACTATTCAAGCGAATGAAGTGCAAAACCCGTCGGAAACAGAGAAGCGCGACAGACGAGCGTGAAGGAACAGCCGGTAACTGTCATATGGTGGATGCCATCCCGACAAGAGCAAAACCTCAAGTTCTTACCTTCAAGAGCAATTCTGACGAAGAAATATCCCTCGGCCCTCTCTTCAAGGAATTCACCTCTTAAAAAGAAGATGAGATGAAGAGCGGTGAGAATATTCAGCTGCGTAATTGTACGTTGCCTGAAAAGAATCTCGGACCCTCAAAAAAATTCGGGCAAAAGAGACAAAGGGAAAGAAAAAGTCCCTGAGGAGATTTCCCTCAATGATAGAGTCGTCGAAGAGCTCGCAGCTAAGGACCCGCTCAAAAAGAACAAGGCAGATTACAATGTCCTGGCACATCTAAGCAAGATACCCTCATAATTGAGTATCTTGGATGCCCTTCTCCTGTTTAAAGAAGCACCAGATTCCCTGATCAAGGCGTTACAAGAGCCCGACCAGTTTCAAGCCTTCCTGGCGGAAGAAAAGATGAAGGATGAACTGGAAGAAGTCCACATGGATGATATCACCTTCAACGATGAAGACCACCTTCTCGGAACGTGCGAGCACAACCGTCCGCTGTATGTAACCGGGTATTGTTACGCTATCAAGATAGGGAAGATCCTGGTCGACAACGGATCCTCCGTCAACCTTCTCAATGTAAGGGTGTTGAAGAAGATTTGCATGAACGTGCAGCACCTGGCTCGAGATAAAATTACCATCTCCGGTTTTGACTCCCAATCATCACAAACGCTAGGGTCTGTAATACTGACATTACGCTTCGGGCTGCTCGTCACTGACATCAAGTTCCATGTTATTGACGTCAATACTTGCTACAACGCTTTGCTCGGCAGGCCTTGGTTACATCAGTACAACATCATCCTTTCTACACAACATCAGTGTATGAAGTACTTCAAGTACGGTCTCGAGTACATAGTTACAGGGGAGCTGAACCCATTCTCCATAAATGAAATTCGCAAATACGAAGACGCCAAATACTTCTTACCAGACTTCGAAGACATGGAAGGGTGTCGCAAACTGAAGAATAAACAAAAATCCATCGCCACTATCTTGATATTTGGGAGCGATACCGAGGAGGACGAAGAGATGGTCTACTCGGTATAACCCCAAGGCAATAGGCCAGGACCATCCACTCCTATGCTGGTCTTTGGCAGTGACTCTGAGGACGAAGCCAACATAGTATTCTCCTTCCGCCCGTCAATGCAGACCTTTGCTGGAGCTGACCAGAGTTTGAAGATTACCATGGTTCTGCGGCGGCATTACAAAGAACTTGATGTGCTTGATACGTACAGCGTGCAAGAGCTGCAGACCTTCTACGTCCCTCCTCGCCAAAGAAGTGAGAAGGCGATCCTTTTCTACCAATCCACGAAGGCTAAAGTGGAGAAAGAAGTATGGCACGGCGCCGAACCTGCGCTCGACAAGTTTCAACCAATCCGTCTGCCCAGATACTACGCAGAGGGACTGAAAAGGCTATTGAGATACCAAGGCGTACCCTTCAAACAGAATACTCGACAAGCCCAGTTCTATAACAAGATTTGGGATGTTTCCGGGACTCAGCGGAAGATGCCCAACGGGAGAATGGAGATGACTGGCCTCGGATACGTTCGGTCCAATGAAAGGGAGCGATTCCATGGCTGACATGTCATAAATAATTCCGGTGGAGAAATGAATGCATTTCCAGGTAGCGTTGATATCGAACCAGAGCGAGATCCCGCCGTGAGGATACCAAGCCCGTCATTCGAAGAATAGATTGATAAGTTAATAAGAAAAGCGGTTCAAAAGGTTCAAGATGACCATAACCGCGAAATGGCCATTTACGAGAAAGCCAGGACGCAACGTATCATTCAGCAGGCTACGGAAAGAGACGATGCTCTTCACCCTCAACCAGTTATGCACTCTTGTGGCAAAAAGAAAGCCCGACGTAGAAGCAACAATAAGGTAAAGACCAGGAATGCCGTTCAAAAACAGCAAGGCGGATCCAAGAAGCCACGCGAGCGAGGAAAAGTCAGCTGGAACCCGTCTTTTATGAAAATGATGGATCGGGAGTACTCTTTCCCTTAAGACAAGACAAGGAAATATCCAACCTTGTCATGAAGCATCAAATAATGATGCTCCCGGAGTCTCGATACCCTGAACAAATAGACAAGGGCCATCACCCAGATTATTGCTCCTACCACCGAGTAGTGGGACATCCTCTTGAAGAGTGCTTCACCTTCAAAGACTGGGTCAAAGACCAGTATCAGCAAGGCATGTTTGCTCTATCCGACAGTTGGAGGGTGACCCCGCCATGAAAGTATGAGCCAAAAGTAACCTACACTACGTGGGAAAGTCTAGATCAGCATCGAGCTTGGAAGCAAGCTCGTACCTGCCATATGATAACATTCTCAAAGGAAGGAGAGTACAAGAATACGAACGGCCTCCCCCAGTGCTTCGCAAATGAAGATGAGAACGAGGTGCTTTTAGAATTTCAACCGGCGCCAAAAGAGCTGGAAGATGGAATACACACCACAACAGACAACCTGAGAAAAATCGACTTAGGGACGGCAAACGAGCCAAAGCCAACGTTCGTCAGTGAGCTGCTGTCTGAGAAATAAGTAGCCATGTTAAAGGACGTGCTTAAGCAGCATAAAAAATGTTTCGCATGGAACTATTCCGAAATGCCGGGATTGGATCCAGAGATAGCTGTGCATAAACTGGTAATATCGCCGGACGTCAAGCCAGTCAAACAGGTGCCAAGAAGAATGCGGCTCGAGCTTGAGATGAGTATCAATGCCGAAGTAAAGAAGCTAATCGACTCCGGCTTCATCCAAGAAGTTCAATATCCTGAAAGGATCGCCAATATCGTTCCGGTAATGAAGAAAAATTGGACAGTACGCATCTGTGTAGATTTTCGGGATCTTAACAAAGCTTGTCTGAAAGATAACTTCCTAGTGCCTGTCACCGAGTTGATGATCGATAACACATCCACCTATGAAGTCTTCTCCTTCATGGACGGATCCTCAGGGTACAACCAAATCAAGATGCACCCTGAAGACCAAAAGCACACCGCTTTCTGGACTCCGCTGGGCATATTCTGCTACAAAGTGATGCCATTCGGTCTGAAGAACGCTGGCGCCGCCTACCAGCGGGCTATGACAAAGATCTTCGATGACCTCATACACGAGATTTTTGAATGTTATATTAACGACCTCGTAGGGAAAAGAAAATTGTACGAGGAGCACTAGGAGCATCTGAAGATGGTGTTCCAGTGCCTTTGGAAGTACAACCTGAAGATGAACCCTATGAAATGCGCATTTGGAGTTTCCTCGGGCAAATTCCTGGGATTCATCGTACGACACCGGGGCATCGAAATAGACCCATCAAAGATCAAGGCGATTATGGAAATGCCTTCGCCAAGAACTTTCAAGCAGCTGCGGTCTCTCCAAGGAAAGCTCGTGTATATCCAACGGTTCATAGCTAACCTCTCCGGTAAATGCCGCCCCTACAATCATCTAATGAAGAAAGGGACCCCGTTCGTTTGGGATCGTAAATGCCAGAGCGCACTGGTCGAAATCAAGCAATATCTGCAGAACCCACACGTACTGACCGCGCCGATCAAAGGAAAGCCCTTCATTCTGTACACAACAGCCCTTGAAGGTTCTTTAGACGCGTTATGGGCGCAGGAGAACGACCAGGGGAAGGAGAGAGCTCTCTATTATTTGAGTCGAGTTCTTCTGGGGGCAAAAAACAACTATTCCCCAATCGAAAAGCATTGCCTGGCACTGATCTTCGCGATAACGAAGCTCATGCACTATGCCTTGGCATATGAGATCTATCTCATATCAAAGGTGGATCCTCTCAAGTATTTGATGTCAAGATCCATAGTAATGGAAAGGTTTGCCAAATGGGCCCTCCTCATAATGGAGTTCTCGATAGTATATCGGCCCCTCAAGGCAATAAAAGGCCAGGCCATCGCCGATTTTCTCGTTGAGCATCCGATACCTGCCGACTCTCTCTTGAACTGCGAGTTGCCGGACGAACACGTGTTTGACGCAATCGACGGGAAGAAAGAAGGGAGTAATACACGATGGGAACTCTACTTCGATGGAGCATCCTCCTTGAAGAAGCGAAAGCAAAATACCCCCTTGATTAAAGCCGGGGTAGGCCTTATCTTTGTGACTCCACAAGGAGGGATAATGTGTTTTTCCCTTTCCTTAACGGAGCCAAGAATAAACAACGAAGCCGAGTATGAGGCTTTGATAATAGGTCTCGAGATTGCTGTCAACATGGGAATCGAAAACCTCCTCATATACGGAGTCTCCCAGCTGGTCGTTAGCCAAGTAAATGGCGACTACCAAACATGCAAACCGGAACTGATCAGGTATGGCAAAAGGATACAGCAACTGCTGACGCAAATCCCTCCTATACCCTGGAAAGCATACCGCATGTGGAAAATAGCAAGGCGGATGCGTTAGCCAAGCTCGCTAAAGAACTGGCCGACGAAAACCTCGATTGCGTAAAGATCATTGTGCAAAGTCGCCGGATTCTCGCACCAGCAGAAATATCTTCGAAGACGTCTAAAGGAAAGGAAGCAGCCGAACAAGAGGCCTTCCAATTGGAGGATGAAGAAAGGGCGAAGGATTGGAGAAAAGTCTTCATAGACTACTTTAAATCCCATCGAACGCCCGAATACGCGTCGTCAAGACATCAGCTCATGAAGCAAGCCCTGTCTTTCTCCTTCGTCAATGACTCTTTAAAAAAGATCATTCGATTGTCTATGGCTGAGATACCTGGGACTAAAAGAAGCAAAAATGGTCGTTCAAGAAACTCATAACGGACTCTGAGGTTCCCATCAAGCTGCAAAGATGAAGCTGAAAATCAAAAGAATGGGCTATTATTGGCCCATAATGGTTTAGGACTACCTCAAATATGCGAAGCAGTGTCACTCGTGCCAAATTCACGGGGACATCATCCATCGGCATCCAAATCCGCTAAATCCGACAGTGGTTAGTTGGTCGTTAGAAATGTGGGGAACCGATATAATCGGGCCCATCGAGCCAGCATCGTCCAGGGGATATCGGTTCATATTGGCAACAACCGATTACTTCTCTAAGTAGGCAGAAGCAATACCGCTAAGAGAGGTGAAGACGGAGAACATCCTCCATTTCTTCAAGACACATGTTCTCTACCGATTCGGCACTCCGCGACGGATTATCTCTGATAACGGACCAGCCAACAGAAGCCATAAGATCAGCCGCTTCGCACAGCAGCATAAAATAGATTGGAGATATTCTTCAGTTTATAATCCCCGAGCTAACGGTCTAGCTGAGGGTTTCAACAAGACCTTGACAAAGATCATAACAAAACGGTGTCCAGAAATAAAAAGGACCGGCACGAGAGATTGCATGAAGCTCTCTGGGCCTATGGGACTACGTTCAAGATGGCCACGAACACGACATTTGCGTTAGTATTCGGCACTGAAGCGGTACTTCTCTTGGAGATAGAGCTATCCTCTCTACGAATGGCGGTTTGGTACGAACTAACGGATGAAGAGAATGCTCATCTTCGACTTGAGGAGCTCGATGCCCTCGATGAAACTCGTCTTATAACGCAGCAAAATCTAGAAGCTTACAAAGCAAAGATGACGTGCTCATACGAAAGATTGTCTAGGCTGAGAACATTCCGCTAAGGCAAACTTGTGCTAGTCGTAAAAATACCTATGATCCCCAACCATGCCAAACGGGGGAAATTCGAACCGAACTATGAGGGCCCGTACATCATAGACAAGGTCTACCAAGGTGGAGCCTACTTGCTCATGGATATGCATGGAGAAAGACCTTTCCGGCCAATAAACGGCCGATTCCTGAAAAAATACTATGCCTGACAAGTCACGACCCAGGTCAATGATAGATGACTGTAAGTGCACGGCGGCGCCCCGGCCGTCAATCCGACGCCGGAATGAAGAAACGATGCTTTTCTTTAACTTTTTAACCGGCACCACCGCGCACTTTAAAACCCGGATCGGGCTATTAACATAATCCAAGCAAACTAGAGAAGGGGTAGAGAGATATACCGAGCGATCCGTGTCCTTCTGTCTTCTCGTCGTCGTCCCGATCTCCCCGCGGAATCTCCGGTCTTCAACTCCTCGTCGGAAGGGCACCACAACGCCGAGTTCTTTTACGGGCTCCCATCTCTAGACCGAGGCAACTCGGACACGAAGTTGGCGAGCCGACGTGCCCAAGAATTGCTGTAGAATGTAGTGTAGAACTCTATGTGTCTCTAGGGGTTTGAAGTTGCCATAATGTGGAAGAAGTGAGATGAACTTTTTGAGATGGAGATGTGGGGATTTTACAAAGCCAAAGAGATCAAAAAATCCCCACCACAATTTTTGGACAGCCCCCTCTTGGCTTGGCTGGCCATGGCAAAAGAATAGGGGAGAGGAAAAAGTCCAAGGGGTGTGTGTATCAAAATGATGCAAGAGAGAATAGGATAATCATGAAGCAAAAAAGCAAGCCACACCCCCTTTCATCATAACCAATCCAACCAAGAAAAGGTCAAGCCATCATGAGTCAAAAAGTCTATAGATGGTGGAACCATCATGAACCACCAATATGCAAAGACCACCCTCTACAACCATTATTTGCACAATTGCAAATAAGCCCTCCTCCACCAAATTTCAGCCAAGAAAAGATACAAAGGAAAATGGCCGAAACGGAAAACAAACTGGCAATCTCGGAAAACTGATCCCGTAATAAATTACAGGAAAACCCCGCTACTGTATATACATACCCGCATTTGTATTCCAACCGAAATACAAATGCAATGAGACAAAATCTACACTGTCCAATACTAGGATCCGGCTTAAACCAAAGCCCGCTAGTATTATCCGTCCGATCATGATCCGTGCAATACCGCACGTATCTGATCGAACCCTGCCATATCTCCATACGGCCTCTACAGCGTTTCGCCCGAAACTTGAGAAACTGGTCTGTGGGGGACTCTAAAGACTCGTCAATACTTTGGTTGTGGATTTAACCACTAGCACGTCAGAGGTATTAGCCTATACGTAACGGGCTACCAGGTATTGACCAAAAGGGACGTCGATGAGCGAACTCATTCTGACACCCTACTGATCCTGTCAGTGACAATATCCTTACAGTCCGGTCCGTTCGTCTATGAGCATCGCATGGCGGGCCTAGGGGGTTGGTAAAAGTCAGACCCCCAAAAGCGGTACAAGTCGTGTCGGAGTGTAGCCCAGAACACCCTGAAATACTACTGGAATACCTACCAGTAAATCTCCTGCCTTGGCCAAGGACTTCGTGTAAGGGCTCTCCTAGACACTGCGCGACCTCACCCCCAATACCGGGAGAGACAAACCCCTGCAGATCCGCTCACTGCCTCCATGTGGCTCGGGACTGTACCCAACTAAAACCTATTTCCACGTCTCCTTTGAGCATGGTAGGGTAGTAATCAAAGTACAGTGGGAACTCACACGAGACAAATGACGATCTGAGGTCGATGAACTAACCTGTACACATGTCACCAGGGAACTGCTATCTGACGTCAGGTATAAGACCAACTAGCATGTTCGCGGCGAGTCCTGTCCGGTGTACTCATAACCCAATGAGCACCTGTATACATCTTAGGTGAACCAACTGACACCATTGCCTTATGAGACCGGCCACCGCCCCTCGTCGGGGTCTCGACTGTATACACTAGTCTACTCTGGAGTATCGATGCCCTGCCTCGAAACTCCCTCGACTAGGGACCTTTTAAGGATGTGCTTATAGACTATCAGCTCCCACGTATAGGATCGCCCTCATACTGCTGGCAGTCAAGCAAGAATCCTAGGGGCTCTATCAACATGCAATAGTGACCTGTAAGGTCACCTAAAGCAGTACACGATGATAAAGATAAACCAGATAGCATACTATCATCTTGAGTAAGACTGTCCTATCGGGATAGGTCCTCCATCAATCATTGCAATCACGTGCCTGTGATCCAATAATTGACTCTGAGGGCACTATCTCCAACAATCTCCCACTTGCACTCAAGGCTAATTATTGTGATGTCGCATACTCACAGCCCGTGTGATACCGAACACCCAACTCCTCTACTGATCAGTCTCACAAAACCAGTTTGCGAAACTAATGTGTTCGAGGAATAGCCTCAGTGAATGGATCCGCTTTGATGTTTCTTTCTATGTCTCTCTTTATCTCAAGTTCGCGGAGAAACCCATCTCCCGAAATGATCAATACCTGTCTTAGAATATGTTTGGATGTCTGATGGGACCTAGTTCATAAGTGAACTCCAAATCCAAACTTCTTAGACTGTATCGTCAACTGAACTTAATCAGTATCCTGCGCCATTCTTCCCTCAGTATCCACCTGGACCACCTGTCCAAAATACTGCCCCTTGTCAGAGTGAAAACTATAACTCTGATAGTCACTCTGTCATCCAAGTCACCTTGGAAGCCTGGAATGATAACTGTCTCCCGAATGAGGCTGTCGTTATCATATCCCTAGAACATCCACTTATGTTCTAAAACTGCTTCCGATCGTTTCTCCAGGATTGGATTAATATCAACTTACTGCACCTACTGCATAAACAACATCTGGTGTGGTACTTGACATCTCATGATTGACTCAATTGCCTAAGCAAGTGATCTGCCAATCATGCACATCCCTCTCCCCTTTAGTCTGTAAGACACCTTTAGAGAGGGTGACTCCATCACCTGCAGGTACACTACCATGCCAGGAGTCGTCCATTCTAAAAACTCTTAGAATGCTGTCTAAGTACCCTGATTGGGAAACCATCCAAATCTAGATCTAAAACCATAGATCTAGTAACCAGAATGTCTGATATAAAATCCAATTCCTTATGTGGAGAAACCACTGTGTGACAACCAAAGTATAACCGATCGTAGTATAGGAACATCACTTCCTACTCTGTGTATGTCATCCAAATACCGGGACATCACACCCTACTACCTTCTCAACAGATCCATCCCCTATTCTGATGAAGTCAAACCTATGACTGTCATATCAGAAATAGATGATCTATCTCCGCTATATCTGCTTAAGTCTATAAATAGACATAAGCCACTTGTCCACCAATGCTTTCGCTGCTCCCACTGACTACGACAACCCTCTGGCAGAGTCATATACACGTACACTTCTAAAGCCAGTTTAGAACGACGCTATACTCATCCTCCTGCCGGGTCTCACAGTCTGGAACAACAGCAATGGCAAGTCTGGGTAAATAAGAACCTCCCTGTCACCGTCCTTGAGGCTACCGGAGTACCTCTCGGGTGCCTGAGGTTACCCACCTTATCTGCGGAGTGGCCAATGGAATGTCAAACCAGATTGAATCTTTAGGTTCTTATCAAAACTTCAGTAATCGTTTGCGGTTCTGGAATCACTTCCAGTTCTACCATACTCCCACTACTGTTTTCTGAAAAAATCCATTTTATTAAAACTGTGGCGAGTCAAGAACAATATCACTATTGATCTTCCAGATGGTAGAAAGTCAACCCTCGTCATAGCCTGGGTCAACCCACAAATAGCCATTACAGAAACGTGCCTTGAGTTATCCAGAGTCTAGTTTTAAGCATAAGCCAGTTAACTCCCCGTACCTTAACATCGTTAAGATATGAACTGTTCTATATCCAATACAGAAACAGAAGCACTAATTTAATTGAACCGGATTCAAATCATACAGCTGTCTCCAGTGCATGTCAACTAAATGGAAGGAGGCCGATCAGCGTTACTCAATTTAGGAGTGCTTCCAATTATGAGTGACCTGAAAGAGAAGCAAGTTCTCTTAAACATTACTATCAACTGAATATCATTCACAAGTATCTACATCTTCGATCACCTTGAAGAATCCCGATACTTACAATACCTGGTTCTCTACTTTAATCATATACCTATAACTTCTCAACATTCGGACCTTGCGTTTCAACGAAACACTTGTCTAAAAACTAGAGAAGTCATAAGTAAACCGAATATAGTACGAGGACCAAACCCTCTGTCCTGATGGACACTAGACAACATACAATACTCAGTATAAGTCCCTTGAGTCTGATAACTCAAACCCTGTGTGTCGTAGGTTGAAAACTGTACCTATGGTTAAGAAGAATTACACCGCTGTTTAATGCTCCTTACCTAACCATCCACTGATATAGGTAAATGTCATGGACATAATTTCAAAAAGGTATATCTCACTCTATAAAAATAGACGTACAGATATATCAATTTGAAATTTGTGCATAGCAACGGATATTCAAAACCAAATATTTGCCGTCCGGCAAACAACCCAGGTGACTTCCTCAAATATCACCGATTACAACGAATCCCGATATAATGAGGATGATAACCTAATTCCCAATAACTTGCTCCCACTCATCTTCTGTAAAACCATACATATGTGAGAATCATACCTGGTAAATACATACCCTGGAGCAAGATCTGATTGGGAAATCAGTTTTCTTTTAACAATACACAGCGAAACTGAAACATTGAAATGTTCCGATGGGGTATCCCGGTATTCCTAGTAATGCCTCTTCCATTATCCAGATTCACAACTGTAACCGTATAATTCTTTGCCATCTTTCCAAATCCTTTTATATGTCTTTAGTCGTTACCTTCTGTACACCCCTTTAGGCCAAATGGTTTTCTTCCTTCCCTACCGTTCGGCACCAGCCTATGGTTTGGAAGAAGACTATCCAATAAGCATAATGGGTGTACTGTCCTAATCCTAGGAGCACTCGCAATGTGAGAGAAGGTGAAAATAAAAGACAACCGAATAAACCTTATTCCTATTTCTCCTGAACCAGAATCCATCCCCGAACTGGAACAAGTTCTTTTTGAGTTCGTATATAACCATACGATGGAGTATCCAATAAACTGTGGATCTTCGTAGTGATACGGAGTGTCCTGGAGAAATACAAAGGTGATTTAGGATTGGCGAAGAAAAACTTGGTTTGGTCGTGAATAGCAGTCGCAATTTACTTTGCCCTCTTACTAATCCCTTTATATGTCTTTACTTAATACCTTCTGTACACCATCGTTATGCTAATTGGTTTTCTTCATTCCCCACCGTTCGGCACCGGCCTAAGGTTTGGAAGAAGACTATCCAATTTACGTAATAGGTGTACTATCTCCTAAACCAAGGAGTACTCGCAACCTGAGAGAAGGTAAAAGGAAAAGACAACTGAATAGTCCTATTCGTTTTCTCCAGAACCGGAAACCATCCTCGAATAAATTCCTTCGAGTTCGTATATAACCATACGATGGTTTTGTCCTATGGAAGTGGACGTTCGTAGTAATACGGGGTGTCCTGGAGAAAAGGGTAAAAGTAGGAGTGACAATGAGATTTGCAACTCTGACAATCCAAAAGCCAGTGTTTAAGAAGGTTCGGTTAATTTTGGTCACTGAGTCATAGTCTTAGGGTCGGGTCAATGGTCGCTGCCAAAGAGAGAGAAAAGAAATACTCAGCGTGCACTCTAACCTAGATCAGAATGGTTACCAATTTATCTAATCAGGAAACCTCCCACTGTACCGTCAAATTCTTCTCTAAACCTGAAAGAAGAATTAGTCGGGATCACCCGAGGAGTAAACCAACTCATCAGTGGGAATCGGTATCCAACTATCATCGCATGATAATGTGACGGAATTCGCTCACGTTATCACACTCCAGAAGGTATGCGCATATCTTGTAAGTTTCAGTTTCTTTAGAAACTCCCGATATGATTTCTGCCCCATGCTCTTATGACCTTGACTTTGGCCAACAAATCATAAGTCACATGTCAAGTTCTACCCGTCATTCTCCAGGTTAATTTGAGCCCACCCATACAAGCCCTTGACTTTGGACAACAAGACTATACGACTGCCCCAAACCAACGCATCTATCTATGTTGCATATGAATACCCAATAGCTACCAATCACTGTGCCTTGACTTTGACCAACAAACACAGCTTGAATACTTATTGACTATCCATATGAAACGACGGAGGGCTACGAATGGTTTCTGGCGAAAACCTTTAACGTAATGAACTTGATATCGTTGAAGGAACTGGATAGCTTTTATGAAAATATAGTGGCGAAAACCTTTGCCAAAGTGGTCACTCCCGGTGAAGGGATCTCGGCTCTTTCACCGTAGAATGAAGTGCAGGATATTCCAACTGAATACCACGATGCAAAGCAAAAGTAATCGGCTATAGTGAAGTTATTGCCCTGACGCAAACTTCTGTCCAAGGGGTCACTCCCGGTGAAGGGATCTCGGCCCTTGCCTCGTCGACTGAGGTGAGGAATATTCCATCTGAATACCACTGTGCAAAACAAAAGTGAACGTCCTTGCAATAACAGCTTTTTGAAAAGTGTTCCAACAACATCATAAAAGGTTTGTTTAGCTTGCATTGATCCAAATCAATGCAATCCCATCAATTGATCACACCAATAAGAACGAAAATAATGATGTACGTATATGCCATCCGCATTCGCCACTGGGTCCTGTCATTACCCGTTAGGTTACTTAACTAACGACAGAGCGGGGACTGGACTAGCGCAGATGCAAAACATATACAACATCTACTAGTATATATATCAATATATAATATTTCGCTCAAGGCGTGATAAAATGCAACATCACAGAAATGTAATAAGCATCACAGAACAATACAGATATCTGGGATCCCCGGGTTTCATAGAGCCGCTACTGAAACCCGACGTTCCCCTTGTCGTGTGGATAGCCTATGCAATGAAATCCTAGACCCCTACGGGCGCGGCAAGTTACCCGCCAAAACCTGAAGCGAGGCAGCCCCCTTCAGCAACGTGAATGGACCATCCAGCACTTCACGGAATCCGGTAACTTGGGCACCCCTCCCGGGTCAACCTGTACCCCCTACGAGTGCGGCGAATAGCCCGCCAATTCTAGAGTGGAGCCCCCTCCGTCTCAACGCCATGAGATGCGGGCCCGTTGCCCTCTAGAACCCGGCTATCCGTGCACCCCATCTTAGGGTGATCCTAGTACAGAAAGTAAAATATACATACAACGGGTACATCGACCTCACCCCGGTCCTGCCCCAAAAGAATAATATACAAACTGGCAGTGACGGCAGTCCACATGTCGGACGCTCGCCCCGCAATATCAAATGTACATATAAAACAAAATTGTACTACCATTGCATCCAGGCTATCCCCCACGACCAAACCGCAACATCACAGCACAACACAGAATATCAACGTGAATGTCACGTTCGTAAATCCGTCTAACCGGGCTATAGCAGTTAGACAGGATTTACCGATCAAATGGTATTCACGGTCGCAAATATAATGTAAATACTGTGAACTAACATGTTTAAAACTCTCGATCGATCAAATTTACCCAAGTGGGCCCCCAAGCACTACTGTAGCACTTAAAGAAAATCTGGGCCCAAACAGAATATTCCAAAACCCCTATTTTCAACCCTGAAGCCCACTGGAAAATTTTAATGCATCGATCACACATTACTGCCGCGGAACCGCGGCCAGAACAGGGGTTTGGCCGCGGTTCCGCGGTCCCACCATGGAGTCAATGCATTGAATTTTTCCAGAGTTCTTAGAATTCCCTGCACATATTTCTGCAACAACCTGAAAAAATTTTCGAGCCAAAAATATTTCGACAGAAACTGATGCTCTTTGAAAATGCGGTTTTGGAACATTTGTTCGATCGAAGCTTTAAACATACAAGAGCATGCTAGACTAGGTTAATGGCGTGGCTCTGATACCATGTAAGTGCACGGCGGCGCCCCGGCAGTCAATCCGACGCCGGAATGCGGAAACGATGATTTTCTTTAACTTTTTAACCGGCACCACCGCACACTTTAAAACCCGGATCGGGCCATTAACATAATCCTAGCAAACTAGAGAAGGGGTAGAGAGATATACCGAGCGATCCGTGTCCTTCTGTCTTCTCGTCGACGTCCCGATCTCCCCGCGGAATCTCCGGTCTTCAACTATTCGTCGAAAGGGCATTACAACGCCGGGTTCTTTTACGGGCTCCCACCTCTGGACCGAGGCAACTCGGGCACGAAGTTGGCGAGCCGACGTGCCCAAGAATTGCTGTAGAATGTAATGTAGAACTCTATGTGTCTCTAGGGGTTTGAAGTTGCCATAATGTAGAGGAAGTGAGATGAACTTTTTGAGATGGAGATTTGGGGATTTTACAAAGCCAAATAGATCAAAAAATCCCCACCACAATTTTTGGGCAGCCCCCTCTTGGCTTGGCCAGCCATGGCAAAAGAATAGGGGAGAGGAAAAAGTCCAAGGGGGGTGTATATCAAAATGATGCAAGAGAGAATAGGATAATCATGAAGTAAAAAGCAAGCGACACCCCCTTTCATCATAACCAATCCAATAAAGAAAAGGTCAAGCCATCATGAGTCAAAAAGTCTATGGATGGTGGAACCATCATGAACCACCAATATGCAAAGACCACCCTCCACAACCCTTATTTGCACAATTGCAAATAAACCCTCCTCCACCAAATTTCAGCCAAGAAAAGATACAAAGGAAAATGGCCGAAACGGAAAACAAACTGGCAACCTCGGAAAACTGATCCTGTAATAAATTACAAGAAAACCCCGCTACTGTATATACATACCCGCATTTGTATTCCAACTGAAATATAAATGCAATGAGACAAAATCTACACTGTCTAATACTAGGATCCGGCTTAAACCAAAGCCCGCTAGTATTATCCGTCCGATCATGATCCGTGCAATACCGCACGTATCTGATCGAACCCTGCCATATCTCCATACGGCCTCTACAGCGTTTCGCCCGAAACTTGAGAAACTGGTCTGTGGGGGACTCTAAAAACTCGTCAATACTTTGGTTGTGAATTTAACCACTAGCACGTCAGAGATATTAGCCTATACATAACGGGCTACCAGGTATTGACCAAAAGGGACGTCGATGAGCGAACTCATCCTGACACCCTACTGAGCCTGTCAGTGACAATATCCGTACAGTCCGGTCCGTTCGTCTATGAGCATCGCATGGCGGGCCTAGCGGGTTGGTAAAAGTCAGACCCCCAAAAGCGGTACAAGTCGTGTCGGAGTGTAGCCCAGAACACCCTGAAATACTACTGGAATACCTAACAGTAAATCTTCTGCCTTGGCCAAGGACTTCGTGTAAGGGCTCTCTTAGACACTGCACGACCTCACCCCCAATACCGGGAGAGACGAACCCCTGCAGATCCGCTCACTGCTTCCATGTGGCTCGGGACTGTACCCAACTAAAACCTGTTTGCACGTCTCTTTTGAGCGTGGTAGGGTAGTAATCAAAGTACAGTGGGAACTCACACGAGACAAATGACGATCTGAGGTCGATGAACTAACCTGTACACATGTCACCAGGGAACTGCTATCTGACGTCTGGTATAAGACCAAGTAGCATGTTCCCGGCGAGTCATGTCCGGTGTACTCATAACCCAATGAGCACCTGTATACATCTTAGGTGAACCAACTGACACCAGTGGCTTGTGAGACCGGCCACCGCCCCTCGTCGGGGTCTCGACTGTATACACTAGTCTACTCTGGAGTATCGATGTCCTGTTTCGAAACTCCCTCGACTAGGGACCTTTTAAGGATGTGCTTATAGACTACCAACTCCCACGTATATGATCGCCCTCATACTGCTGGCAGTCAAGCAAGAATCCTAGGGGCTCTATCAACGTGCAATAGTGATCTGTAAGGTCACCTAAAGCAGTACACGATGATAAAGATAAACCAGATAGTATACTATCATCTTGAGTAAGACTGTCCTATCGGGATAGGTCCTCCATCAATCATTGCAATCATGTGCCTGTAATCCAATAATTGACTCTGAGGGCACTATCTCCAACAATGACGGCGCCTATATCCGCTCACTATCTTCTTGAGTCAAGACTCTAAGAGTAGTACCCAACAGTACTCTGTCTCAAACATGGAGAGCTACGGACCGTAACGTCCTTAAACTAGTTATGGACCGTAATGTTCTTAAAACTAACAACGGACCGCAACATCCTTAAACTAGGTACGGACCGAGATGTCCCTAAACTAACAATGGACCGAGATGTCCTTAAACTAATATTGGACCGAGATATCTTTAAACTAACGATGGACCGAGATGGACCGAGATGTCCCGAAGCTAACAACGTCGCCTCTAACACAGTGATAGTAGAATGCAAGTCCACAAGTCCCAGCGGTAAGGATTGCGACTCAAATCCCACCGGCAAACAAATAGGTCACATACGGCGAAACTATTCTCGAAAGTTTCCTCGCCAAAAAAAGGGGTACGTCCAGAAGAGAAATGGGCACGGATGAAAACCCGAAAGGGCGCCATGAGTAAAAACAGCAGGACTACTAGCGAGTTTGTGAAAACCCGAAAGGGCGCAATCTCGTTAAAATAAAGACACCTGCAAGGTCCTCTCGACCTTGTAAGAAAAAAATACCTGTGTGAGATCCTTACGACTCACAAGGGAGCAACACACTTAGGAATCCCCACGTTTCTTAAGGAGAAATTGCACTTACGAAATCCTCACGACTCGTAAGGAGAATTCCCTCTATGAGACCCTCATGGCTCGTAGGATTCAAAAAGCCTTACGCTACAGAGATCTGAATCTGTTTTCAAGCCATCACATTCCCCAGTTTGCCCTACAAACGATTTAATATTGACCCTTGTATACAATCCACGGGCACAAATAAACGTTTCCCTCACCGAGTCCCACCAACAACGAGAAATGTCCTCATATGGTGAATGACACTTGTAATTCCTCTCGACTTATAAGGAGAAAACACTCTTGTAAGATCCTTATGACTTATAAGAGAACATACACTTAGGAATTCTCACGATTCCTAAGGAGAATAACGCACCTACGAGATCCTCACGACTCGTAGGGAGAAACATCTTTATGAGACCCTTACGGCTTGTGAAGTCAAAATCCTTAGTCGACAGGATCCTAACCATGTTTGCTAAGCCACCTTTGTTCGAACCGACAAAGGCAAATGATGATTCGCTCCTGGAAATATACCATTGGTAGAGATGCTGATGCCTAAATCGGTATCAAATTCCAAGTCCTTTCACGGCAAATGATGATTTGCTCCTGGCAATATTCCAGTCGCAGCGATGCTGATGCTAAGATTGGTATCAGGTCTTGAGTTCCATACTCGCAGCAAAAAATCAGCGAACCAAAAATGCATATGAAATAGCCGAAATGATAGGGCGACTTGCAACAAAAATCAGCAAGTAAAATATATGCATACAAAAATAGCCGAAATGATTGGGCAACTCGCAATAAAAAGCAGCGAGTAAAGAAAAAGAAAAATAGCCGAAATGATTGGGCACCGTGAAAAATAGCCGAAATGATTGGGCAATCACGACTTTCGCGATATAAAAAGCTGAAATGATCACATTGACCCATGTATACAATCCATGGGCACAAACAGAAAAGGAACCATATCGTCCCACCAGGCTTCGTTAAAGGGAAGCCAGATCTCGATGGCTACATCTACAATCCTAAAAATCAACAACGTTCTTCTTCTCATTCCAACTAGAAGTAGATACGACGTCAGCAAAATGGAGCCACGGCGAAGTCCCCCAGTTCCAAATCTCGACGGTTCACGGACATCCTAGAGAATACCTCAGAGACACGGCAAAGTCCCCTAGTTCCAAATCTCGACGGTTCACCGACAACCTAAAGACTACCTCGGAACCATGGCAAAGTCCCTAGTTCCAAGTCTTGACGGCAGCATCCATAGCCTAGAGACCGACCAACAGCGTTCTTCCTCCCTCTAGCAGGATACAGGCATGACATCAACAAACGGAGCCATGGCAAAGTCCCCTAGTTCCAAGCCCGGATGGTTCACAGACAACCCAGAGACAACCTCGACATTCGTCGCAATATTGCAGACACAATGTCAACCAACGAAGTAAAGGTAAATCCCTAGCTTTAGAGTCTTGACGGCAACTTAATTGAGACCTGAAAGACTATCGGAGACCATCCCACTCCAGCACGGAGTGGTTACGACTCATCGGGGCTCCCAAACTAAGATTAACCTTAAGTAAAAAGCGACTATCCCTAACGCTTGCTCTTTTGACGGTAATATTACCTAGAAGATTACTTGAAGACGTCTTGTCCAGCCCCCGAAGGGATTAGAGACACGACAGTCGTGGGGCTACCCGAACAGCAAGATTGCATATCAGGAGTATATCGGCCAACACGACAGTGCGACGGGTAAAAAACCCTAGTGCCACAGACCCTAACGGACTTCTATTAGCAGGAGTTAACTGTGACGTTAGGACACTCTTGCGAGAACTTCTCGATTCGTCTCGACTTGTAAGGAAAAGCTTTAGGCAATGGGGATAAGGACCTGTTTCCTAAGCACTGGGGCCCTGCAAGTCGGTCCAAGATGGACTATTGCATACTATTCACGGGCCACACTCTCCAAAGTCGAATCTCGGCAAGAAGGGAAACAACCACTTACGAGTCCTCTAGACTTGTAAGGGGGAATATTTCTCTTGTGAGATCCTTATGACTCTCAAGAGAAAACGCACTTAGGAGTCCTCACAACTCCTAAGGAGAAAAGACGCCTACAGGATCCTCTCGACTCGTAGGGAGAAAAGTCTTTATGAGACCCTCACGGCTCGTAAAGTTGAAAAGTCTTAGGTGGCAGATCTAAACCTGTCTTCTAAGTTATCGCTGCCATGCAAGGAGATCAAGGTAGACTATCTACAGGACGCATTTGCTAAAGGGACACGCCCATATAAAATGAAATATGTCTTTTATTCATGAATTCAAGTGAATACAAGATACATTTCACGAAGGAATCAAAATGAATACATGTTATTCATAAACCGCAAGATTACTGTAAAAAAAAATAGGGAACAAAGACGGTTATTGAGAAGGAGGCGTCTTCAACAAATCAGTAAGCCGCTGGCGCGCTCCTCTCAATCCTTTCTCGTGATCAGCCGCCACAGCCAACTCCGCTTCCACTTGAGCCCATTGCCATAAACAGGATGAAAGCTTCCCATCGGCTTCTAGCGTGGCAGCTTCACAGTCCTGCATGACCCGCTCAGCGAAGTCAAGCGCCCACCTCTGCATCAGCCTATCCGTAATACATCTCTGGAGACTGTCGAAAACGGCTTTCAGCTGTGCAGCATTTGCTTCAATCTGGGCGCGCAGTCGGACGGATTCGCTGGAAGCTACCTCATGTTCCTTTCGTCTCAAGGTCGCCTCTAGTTCAAAATGGCAAATGAAAGGAACACTACGCTCGATCCAAGCATCCTGCTGAGAGTTCGAATTTAATACTTCAGGAGCTGGACACTGGAGCACAATCTCGTGCAGGCAAGCCTCGATCTTTCTACAGTAATCAACCCAAGAGCCAACAAGATATTCATCATGGAAGTTCACAAGTGTCTCTAGTATTGGGTTAACTTCGACAGCAAAATCTGTAGCTGATGTAAGGGCCTCAGCATCGAGATCTTCGATGAATTCGCTCAACATTCGCAGCGCCCCTGGAAGATGTGCGTTTAGCAAAGGGCCCTGCACGCATTGGAATGCGAGACTCAAAAGGAGCTGGAGCCGGTGCAATTGCTGCAAAACAAATTATGGTTAAATGTCGACTCAGGAGGTAAAGAAAAATACATGAGGGATGGAGTCTATTATACCGGCCGTGGCAGGTGGCAGAATGGGGAGTACCGGAGGCGCGACCATTCTCTCGTCTCCTCCTCCGTTCCGTGAAGCTGCGATTAATATAAAGAAGACTTAGCAACAATACGCTATTAAAAGAAAGAGGGAGACGTTAGCTGAAGAATATAATAACCAATACCAGAAGGTGGAGCGATTTCCGACTGGAAGGAGAAATGTGGATTCAACACCTGGTATAAATGGTCGAAAAGGACTCCTGCAGGGTTGCGACAATATACTGTCAATACAAAGAGGATGGTACCACAGTGAAACCGATAAGTCACAAATCCATACCTTCCAATATTTGAGAGGACAAGGGAGAAGGCGAAAGGATGGCGACTGTTCAGTCGCAAATATTGCAATCTTGAACATATCAATTTCCTCACTTTTCTAATCATTTAAGGATAGTTGATATATAACACATATTACAAATTCATCTGTAAAATATCAAATACCACGTGTTATATATATAATCAACATTCTGGAGGGAAATTGCGTGTTTATTACTTCATGCATGATATTGTATATCTTCAACATTCTTCATTGATATTGTGTGCAGAAAAAACTACCTCAGGACAGATATCGGAATTAGAAATCTACCGATATAATAAAGAAAACCAAAGAACCAAATACTGGCAGCAATCAAGCAAACATTAGAAGATTACCGATATCAAAGGAAGACCCAGATGCCAACACCAGAACACCCCAGAGAAATTATACAGAGATCTCACCAAACGGCCGCAGATCCGTAGCCGAGTCAGGCCGATTCGCCACGGATCCGCGGCTGAGTTAGGGCATCGATGGTCAGAAAGTTTCCCGAAGCTTCATCTCAACAACCTAGCGTACTTGAAACACTCCATTGTAACAACCTTCTTCTGGAAACTTCTCTACAACAACCTAGCTTGTTGATCAAGCTTCATAACTACCTAGCTTATTCTAGAAGTCTCCTTGTAACAACCTAGCTTATGAGGGAAGCTTGATTATAAGCTATAAAAGGGGATCTAGGGCTAATGTTGATGGTTGTTGAATTTTAGTACACAATTAAGTTGAACAAAAATTACACAAGTTGAGTGACACAACTTGAGATCCAATTCCACTCCAAATCAAATCAAGAATCGTCGAGAGTTTATCAAGCATTCAATGCAAAGATCCTTTATGCGAAGCCAATCTTCATCTATGAGCGCGAGATCCACGATAGATCCAAGTCTCACGGAGATCGAGCCAAGCGAAAGTCGACGGAGAGATTACCACTTCAAGGGAGCGATCGAGAGCACTTCTTGTAACCTCGAATTGAAGGATCGTGTAATTTGAAGTTGATTAATAAAGGTGATCAATTGTATTTCTTGCTTTCTTTGAATTCTTGCATTATGAAATTTCTAATTCTTGATTCTTCTATTTTCATGATGCGTGAGTGAAATCTCCGCTTGTTTAGGATTCGAAGGAATTCGGTGGATCAAATGGTGATGAAATCCTAAAACTAATCTTAAGTCCTATGAGAATTATGAACTTTGGCAAAAAGAATCATTAATGACCAAATTTGGAATGAGATCACCAATATTGATTATTTCATTGCAATTTGGGAATTAAATAATTCATGATTTTCTTTGCTAAAGGCTAGAATTGAGTGATGATCAATAAAAAGACAAGAGATAGTGAAGGAGAAACCCTAGTTTCTTCAATAGATCCTTAATCTTCATTCATCATCATCGATCTAGCTATAATTCATCAATAGATAAGATGAGTCATTATTAGTATTCATCATTGCTACTAATTCCTATCGATTCCTACAAGTTATTCTTCATTTTCTTGATAACTAAAATTGATATTGGGCACTTTATTGATTTCTAATTCTTGAACATATTCTTAATTTTCTTGAAATGACAACTCTATTAAATCTTGAATTACTTTCTTGAATTTTATTTTCTTTCAATTCATCTAAATCAAGATCGAATAAATCCTCGCATCTCAGTGGACGATCCGTTCTCATTAACGAGATACATCGACACCGTTATTGATTGCGGTTATAAATTCTTTGGCTGTGATTAAACTTTTCAAAACACAATCTATACAATCAATCAGCGACCGTCAGAACAGCAACTGGTGACGCTTCTTCAGATGGCACAGCCTCGGGATTCACCACGCCTGTACTCAAGACAAACAAAATATCATTAGAAGGGATGAACAAGATTAAAAAGCTTGAAAATAGCGACTCAGCGATTACCTGATAAATCAGGGACCAAAACAATGACGGAGGCGTCACCGGGTGTAACGGCTTCTTCACTCTCTCTCGGAGGAGTAGATTCCACGCCCATAGCTTCATCCCCTGACTCGACGAGGTCCATCGTGACACTTGAGACGCCCACCGATACCAAGGAGCCACTGGAAGAAAGGGCGGCTGTCTGGACAGTCCCAGATTCTAGAGAGAAGGTAGCAGCTTCGGGCACGGTAACCGCTAGGGTTTCATCCATCATCCCATCACCAAGAATTGGCCCTGCAGAAAATGCATATGTCAAAATTCAAATATCAAGTTATAGTAAAAGACTTGGCGTTACGTTACCTTGGAGTATCTTTCCAGTTTCTTCCCGAGCCGCGCGTGTAACCTGTCTACGGGCGGTAGACAAGGCAGAGGGAACATCCGTCGAAGGAGTTTCAGCAAGAGGAACGCTGCTTGAGCCTCCACCTACAGCCAAACCGGCATTGCGTTCTCTCGCCGCATGTTTCCTACGCTTTCTCTCGGTCTGAGCAGTGAGAAATGATCTCCTCAAGACCTCTGACAAGGGGACGTCGTCGTCCAAACCAAGCTCTGCCTCTAGAGCCGTCACGGCGTCCTTCATCGGCTGCTTCAGCAAAACCTCCTACAGGGAGTTGGGAAAGCTGGGGCCACAATAACTGGCTCTGGAAGTTTTGCCGCATCGCTACTCGAGATCGACACTGCACTTGGAAAAACCCGAGTCAAGGTATTCCTTGCAACAAGATGAAAGAGAGGGTCAGAGCACGAATAAAAGAAAGGAATAAAGGCATAATGAACTGAATTTTACCAAGGTCCAAAGAAGCACGGAGCCTCTCTTCCTCTTCGAATGTCTTGAGGGAAGCCGCGAGAGCCTTTTCGGCAGAAATCCCTGTTGAAGAAGAAAGCGTCAGTAGAAGCATAATAAAAGAAGATAGCCATGGACGAATGTAACTGAAGTATACCTGACTTTGCGATAGTGATCAGTGCCGCTTCATCGTGAGCCAGTCGCTCGGAAGGCACAAGGGCGGCCTGGAGATCAGTATCATCCGCAGGCGCGATGAATAAACCCTCATTAGTCCCATACTCGCACAAACCCTCGCTGTAAGGAGCATGTGGCTCTTGGCCAAATATGACGTCGGCAGAAAACAACGTCTTCTTCTTCTTTTGCGAGCGAGCGCCAGCGGCCGATAACAAGAGCTTGCGCTTAACGGGCATTTTTGGGCGTCGGGTCCCGATTTCTACACCAACGCCAGACTCCTGGAACGCTGCAGTTACCGTTTCTACAGGAACACGGGGTAGAGGCTTCTCAGGAAAGGCGCGCGGGACCACAACTGCAGCAACTTCTCTTAAAGAAGGACGAACGGTAGTCCGTCGCTTCAAAGGAACTGCTGGATTACCAGCTGGGACAGCATCCTTGTGATCAAGCAATAGCCGCCTCTCTTCCCTGACCACAGCACCTGTCGCATGCTAATACCATGCTACGTAGGCGTTCGAAGCTTTCACCATGTAGCTTGGCTCGCTGATGAGAAAGCTAGACCCCGTGTTTAGCCGCATGAAGTGGTGCAGCGCGCTGTGGATACCCTCTTCCGTAGCAACCGGCTCATTTAAGAAAGCCTCGAGTGGGACACCCTGATCGTAACCCAACTATTGAGTAAAACAGTGCGGGTTATACCTCATGAACAATGCCGAGGCGCCTTGCCTGAACACTAAAAAGTCTGGTCTGATTGAATATAAGTGCAGGATCTCCCGGGCCTTCAACGTAGGAGCCCCATCTTTAAAAGTATCGCGCAGCAGTTGCACTGCCTTAGTGGATTCCTTGCCGATAATTAAGACTCTGTCGACAAAAGTCATACTATCCCCGACTATACGCGGACGAAGGACCAGACGTCGAGCCTCTCGCTGTGAAGGATCTAATACGGAAGCGTCAGCTAGAAACAGAACCCAGGGAAAGTTATAGATGTCGTAGAAGCGGGGCCGTTTATGGACTTCGAAAGCACCAAGTACATGCATTTCGACCCAGGACGTAAAGTAATGCAGCAGAAGATGTACAGGCTTTACTCTGGTTTGAGTAGTATCCGCTGCTAAGCTCCGGCCGTGGTATAGATGAGCCAGCCCCGCAATCCCAACGGCCACACGCGTCCCCGCAACCATGCGGTGGGCTGGGTAAAAGGCTGACGGCCTCATATAGCGAGGGTGCATCGGAAGCACGAACCAGTTCAACCATAAGCCAATAAACCCCAGGACGAATGTCTCTTCATCGACGTCCGAAGCAGCAAGCTCTGCGAAAGGAACAACCGGGGTGTCCGGAATGAAGAAGCTTTTTAAATCTGCTTCCGCCGTCGGCTGGTTATCCAAACCAAAACCAAACGGGTCGTCATGGTTGGAGAATTTCACAGCTTGTTTTGATAAGACTTATGGGCGAAGAAAGCGAGCGATGAAGTCTGTGAAGCTGACTCCATGCCCTCCAGACTCTAGAAATAGGCTCTCGTAAATGTTCAACACCTTGATCAGGCTCGGGAATCGATGTTGAATGGAATTCTCCGGGGTAAGGCCCATAACCACTGATTTGGTGGTGAAGATGTACTCGACAGGGGGAAGTATCTCCTCGTAATGTTCCCCTCTGACGGGTAAGCCGGAGATCTCCACGAACTCCTCCAAGGAGATTGAAACTTCCCGATCTGATAGGAAAAAGGTGTGAGTCAGGATATTCCATTGTTTCAAGAAAGCTTTGACCCACCATACAGGGGGCGTGGAATACTGGAAAAGAGACGCATAAATTGCGGGGTACAGCCCGAGCTTCAGCAGCAGTGATTTCTTGGCCGACAAGATGTATCAAGCCCACTACAGATATCCAGCTGAATGGCGAGGAGTCAGAACAATCATGTGCACTTGTCCCAAAGGGCGCGACTCGCCTTGACATATGTGCCGCCCCAAAATATCCAAAGCCATCGGCGGCTGTACAGGTATTGAGGCCATAGAAGGCTGAAGGCGACCCTCTGAGGTCCAGTTGACCTCCTCTACGGCGTAATTCACCTGAGGCGAGTCGGCATAGTGAATCACTGAAATGGACTCCGAGGGTACTGAACAAGAGAAACTACGCCGACCCTGGATAATTTGGTTATACCACGACCCTCATAGATGAAGAGATTTCTGCTCCGGGCCGTGATCTTTAATGAGCGCGAAGACTTCCCGATCCACGGGCGCGTCAGCGAAAGCGCTCTCTGAACGAACAAAAGAAAAGGAAGAATCGAAAGCCATAGTACCTGCACGAAAAAAGGCGAGGGTTAGTTGCCTACGCTATTCTGACACTTGGTACTTTAAAATTGTACCACACTGCAATGCAGGAGAAAGGGACCAAGGGGGACCCACAAAATCAAAGTGACCGCTCATCATTGATGAGACAGTCACTTATTAAGGAGGAAATTCTAAAAGGGTTCTCATTTAATGAGAGACTCATTGGGCCAAGGAGTTGAACTCCCTCGAGAGCAGTGCTCTGTAGACAGAATTTACATCTGTTAATTAATAAGGGAATAAAATTCCCCAAAAATTTCTAAAGAGCTATACTCTGTAAAACCCTAAGATCTTTAAAGATCTAAAGTAAATATCCTAGAAAATCTAAGAGTTCTTCATTAACGGGTTAAGAAACCCTAAAAAAGATTTCTTTAGATCTATGATCTAGAAGAGCAAAGGTCTATTCTAATTAACGGTTTAAAGAAACCCTAAAATACATCTTAAAATATACGATCTCAGAAGAGCAAAGCTCTTTCAAAGGGTTCAATTATAATCCTTACCAGATTTTTGGGCAGCGATCTAGGCTCTGAAAGGAGAATTAAATTTTTAGAAGAAGGAAGAACAAAGGAAGATGAACAACAGTCATCTCAACAGCCAAAGGCCCAACATATAAGCATGGGAAGATGATCCAACTTCTAAGAAGATCCAACGGTGGAAAAGCTGCCACCGCTACACCCACGTGTGAACCATGTGAGCGCAACAGTGGGGGGCATTTGTTTCCCCAATAATGGAAGAGCAAGGCTCTGTTCAAAATTTGAAATGAAGCAGTGCCTTACGTGCCTTGCACGAGGGCGCCAGCGCCAAGAGTTAAAAAAACTCTGAAGCGGCGCCTCACGTGCCTTGCACGAGGGCGCCAGCGCCAAGAGTTAAAAAAACTCTGAGGCAGCGCCTCACGTGCCTTGCACGAGGGCGCCAGCGCCAAGAGTTAAAAAAAACTCTGAGGCAGCGCCTCACGTACCTTGCATGAGGGCGCCAGCGCCAAGAGTTAAAAACTCTGAGGCAGCGCCTCACGTGCCCCGCACGAGAGCGCCGGTGCCAGAACTAAAAGTTCTCTGCCATTAGATCAAAGATCCAACGGAGATGATAAATCATCAAAACACAGAATTTAAATTCTGATTGAGGAAATACTCCTCAAATCTTTCTAAACAAGAAAGATTACGCTCTATAAAACAGAGCACCGTTGGATTAAAGATCCAATGGTGATTAAAAATCACCAAGCTACAGAATAAGCTCTGTAGGGGAAAATGTTTTCCCAATCTTTCTAAACAAGAAAGATTATGCTCTGTAAAACAGAGCACCATTTGGAATAAAGATCCATTGGTGATTAAAAATCACCAAGCTACAGAATAATCTCTGTAGAGGAAAATATTTTCCCCGATCATTCTAAACAAGAAAGATTATGCTCTGTAAAACAGAGCACCGTTGGACTAAAGATCCAATGGTGATTAAAAATCACCAAGCTACAGAATAACCTCTGTAGGGGAAAAATATTTTCCCCGGTCTTTCTAAACAAGAAAAATCATGCTCTGTAAAACAGAACACCGTTGGATTAAAGATCCAATGGCGATTAAAAATCACCAAGCTACAGAATAAGCTCTGTATGGAAAATATTTTCCAATCTTGTTAAAAAACAAGAAAAATATCTTCTATAAAACAGAAGTGCTTGGATCAAAGATCCAACGGTGGATAAAATCCCCAAATCAATTAAGGATCTCTCAATGAAAGATTTCTTTAACTGAATCAACAAATCTGCCTCTACTATATAAAGGCCCCAAGACTTCAAATCTTGTAAAGAGGACCCCCTCATAAACTTCAAGTTGAAGAAGAAGAGCAAGCAAAAAGAGTTTTAAGAGAGAAGAAAGAAGAAGAACTTTCTTTAAGGTAAATAGAGATCATAGTATCTTATTTGCATACCCAAGAGTTTAACCCTTATAAAAGAATATAGTTCTTTCACTGGATCTGAGATCCATGAGACAAGTCTCCCATAATTGAGAATTTAATTCTCATAGAGATGAACTTGTTCTTAGGGATTGAAGATCCAAGGGAGAACAAAGAATTGAACTCTTCAGAAAAATGCACAAAGAAAGAAACAACACCGAGCGCCTCACGTGCCTCTCATGAGGGCGCTGCTTAATAAAGAGCGCTTAGCACTCAGTAGTTGGCGTCCAGCGCCGAGTGCCTCACGTGCCCTCACGAGGGCGCGGCTTAATAAAGAGTGCTTAGCACTCAGTGGTTGGCGCCGAGCGCCTCACGTGCCCCTCATGTGGGCACTGATAAAATAAAGAGTGCTTAGCACTCATTGGTTGGCGCCCAGCGCCAAGCGTCCCACATGCCCCCCATGTTAGCGCTGCTAAAATAAAGAAGTGCTCTGCACTCAACGGTTGGCACTCAGCACCAAGCGCCTTACGTGGGCGCTGTTTGACATAAAGCGCTCTGCAAATAAGATCCCGGCGCCATAAAAAGTGTTTAACACTCCATAAAAAACAAAAAATATGACGTGCATCAGAACCCATATCAATGCTCAACATTGCTGCACAGAAAAGGGACCGAGCCCAAACAAGTGTTTAACACTTTATTCAAAACTGAGTGGGTTGAGTCCAAGCTAACCAAAAGTCCCTAATTCAGATCAACCGAACCATGTGCTCATAATTGGTCTTAGTCCCAAACCCAACTACAGATCCCCCAACTGATATTGGTGCAAGGGTACATCTCCCCACACCTCTGATATATGCCGTTGTAATTCTTCAACGTCTTCAGAGAGGTGGCGGGTCCCAACAACCAACAATTCTATGGACCGCAATGTCCTTAAACTAACTCTGGACCGTAATGTCCTTAAACTAGCTGTGGACCATAACGTCCTTAAACTAAAACGGTAGAACCCAAATGCTCTTTCGTTGGATCAAAAATGATCCTGAACCCCCGTTAAGTAGATCTTAGTCCAACATCGGATTAATGTATGCTTAACAAATATTTAAGTCGATCTTAATCTCAAACAAGGCTAGCGATCCTTAAATCAAACCAAATCCAAGTCTAAGAAAATACGGATTTGGACTAATCCACGCCCTACGGGCGACAACACAAATTAGTCTCCGTATACAATCCATGGGCAACCAAAAATGAAACAAACACACACGACACAAAGTGATTTTCTGGAGCGAAAGAAAGTGGTTACCGCCATACGGTAACGTAATTAACTGCAGGGGCTTGCGTCTGCAGGGAAGAGCGTTTCCATAACAAAAAAAAACCCTCACAAGGAGGGGGAATCTGACAAAGTATGCTACAACGGCCGCATTCGTCCAGACCTCCGATACGCGGCACTATAAATCAACTTGGCATCTTCGGAGAGGTGTATGGATAAATCCAAATAGTATATGCCCCTAAAATTCAGGCCAGACGTCCTAACGTCCCGGTCGCGTCTTTCGGCGGTAAACACTTCTGTATCAAGCTATAAACAACCACGTTATAATAATCATCATATACCGGTAATCAATTATACACACCTTACCTGTTCTTTTCACTTTATTTGTTATATTCTCTTCTTCTTTTGGTACTTACCGAGCGTAAGTTCGCTGACGACATTCTTTTCTATTTCTTTCTTTGGAATATTTGTCAGGAGGACAGGACTCTCAGGAGATCGAGCCGAGCCAGAAGGACTTAGATCAGCTTGCGGCACAGCCAGACTTCTAGTTCCTTATACTTACTTTCATTTTGTATGTCATTGTTTAGGCATTGCTTTATATCATTGTATCTTTTCTTTTCAAACATTTGTAAGTAAAGATGAATGTATATAAAGTTGTTATTTTATATCACTTGTCATTCTTTTACATTTTATAAATTGCTTAATTACTCTTAACGTATTTATTCTTTAGTAAATACGTTACGGCCTACCACGTCACTGTATCCGTCTATTGGGAAGCGGGGCATGACAGGTTTTGTTGGTGGCCCATACAGGTCAGTTCTGCATGAAATCATAAGCAATATATCAAAAGAATTATAAGAATCAACAACTATACATTCCTTACATTTCTGATTTCTTGAATCTATCCTAACCATTCCTTTTCTATCAAGGTCATGGATTCACCGAACAACACCAGCACGAATGTCAATGGCAACACTCCACCGCCTACTCTACCACCACCTCCTACCGTTGCATCTCCCATCGACGAGCAAACGATACTGCTCAAGGCGATCAAGAGCCTCCTGGAGGGTCAGCAGCAGCAGATTGCTATTCTCATGCACCGTTTAGAAGCCGAGGCACCCGGAGAAACAATTCCGGGCACTACATCCAAAGCACTTCTCAGGAAAAGAGAGCCTACTGGAGGCGAAAGAATGGGCTCAATCGATTAAAGATGATCTGGCAGCAGCTCAAGTGCCAGATATTGCTTGGGTGATAATTGCGAAGCTACAACTAACAAACAACGCCAGAGTCCGGTGGAAGGCTGAAGAAAGCCGTCACGCCCAACCGATTGAATGGAAGAAATTTTGCGATCTGTTCAATGCGAAGTACTTCCCTGAGACTGCCCGTTTCAATATGGAGCAACAGTTCATTCATCTACAACAAGGCTCGATGTGGGTCAAGTCTGTGGATGAATACGATGCTGAGTTTACCATGCTTAGCAGGTAAGATATTGTCTCAACATTCAAATTCCTGATCTCACTCTTTACACTGCAAACACAAGGCCGTAACAGGTTCGCTGCACACTTGATTCCTACCGCTGAGATCCGGGCACGACGATTTCAGTAAGGGTTAGACCCGGAAATCCAAGTTGCACTCGCTACAGGGGATTTAACAACCCATGAGCTTGCTCTGAAGGCTGCCTGACGCTATGAGGCAGTGGTGAAGAAGAAAGGCAGACCGCGGACTGTCGGTGTGAAACGCCCTGCCACACAGATAGCAGGAGGAGCCTCTTCTAGGCCAACATTTGCACCCGGGATACCGGGATGATCATTTAACCGGCCTAGTCCAAATTGTTGCTTCTACTGCAAGAAGACAGGACACCTGGCAAAAGACTACAGGCGTGCAAATAGCCTGTGTTTGGTTTGTGGCGCATCCTCTCACGCCATAGGAGCATGTCCATACCGTTTCAACACAGTTCTAGCACCCCGACTAGCAATCATGATTCCACAGCGGCCAGCCATTCAGGCTCCTGCACCTCGCTTAGCTCTCCCTGCACCAGCTCCACGTAGACCTCCCACACAGCCTCAACATCAATTCCATCAGGCACAGATAAATATGCCTCAAGGGCAGAGAAACATGCCCCAAGGACAGAGGAATGTGCCTCCAGCAAGGAGGAATGTACCACGACGTCAGGCTTTCACGATGATGGTCGAGAAGGCCGAATCCACATGCCAAGTAATCACTGGTAATTCCCAATCCTTTCAAACCTTTTCAATCCTTGTATATCTTTATAACTTTTCATATATCTAAACCTAACCTCACACAACTTAGGTACTATACTAGTAGCCTCCCTTTCTGCTCTAGCACTCTTCGACAGTGAAGCATCACATTGCTTTATGTCGCAATGGTTCGTCCTAACTCATGCGATTCCAGTTAAACCGCTCGTATCCAGCTGGAATGTCAGTTCAGGGAACGACGTTCTAAAAATAACTCTGGGATACGATATGTGTCCAGCGTTTGTCTGCAATAGAGAATTTTATACGGACTTCAAGTGCTGGACATACCGAACTTCAACGTAGCCTTGGGAATGGACTGGCTAGGAACTTTCTTTGCTACCATCGACTGTCGTCAAAAGAGGGTAGTGCTCGAATACCAGATCATCCAGTGTTCTATTTCAAGAGTGGAGACCATACCTTGGAACCCAGTGTCTACAAGGCAAGACCAAAGAAGGCAGTGGTTGCAGCATTACAAGCAGAAGAATCGAAGCCAGAGGTAGTTCGAGAGTTCGAGGATGTATTCCTTGAAGATATATTAGGTTTGCCTCTCGATCGAGCTCTTGAATTCAGTATTGATTTACTACCTGGTGCGCAACCTGTAATCAAAGCTCCGTACCGGCTAAGTCCAGAAGTTGAAGGAGATCCGCACTCAGTTGGACGAACTCCTGAATAAAGGTTGGATTCGTCCCAGTACTTCAAGCTGAGGGTCTCCGGTATTACTTGTGAAGAAGAAAGAAGGTTCATACAGGATGTGTGTAGATTATCAAGCTCTAAACGTAGTGACGATTAAGAACACGTATCCACTACCGTGCATCGATAACCTTTTCGATCAGTTAAGTGGGTCTTGTGTATTTTCAAAGCTAGATCTTCATTCGGGTTATCGTCAGGTGAAGGTCAAAGAGTCCGATATTCCGAAGAAGGCGTTTAGGACTCAATATGGTCATTATGAATATCTCGTAATGCCATTTGGAGTGACCAATGCACCTACTATATTCATGAATCTGATGAACCAAGTTTTCCGAAAGTACTTAGATAGGTTTATTGTTATCTTCATCGACGGCATCCTGGTGTATTCAAAGAATTGGAAAGAACACGCCGAGCATTTACGGATTGTCCTGGAGATGTTGCGACAACATCAGCTCTATGCCAAGTACAACAAGTGTGAATTTTGGCTAGATCAAGTCGAATTTCTCGGACATATCGTTTCAGGGGAAGAAATCTCAGTAGATCCAGCTAAGGTGTTAGCTGTCAGCGAATGGTCGACACCAAAAACGGTGAAGGATATATGAAGTTTCTTGGGATTAGCAGGATACTACAGACGATTCATTGAAGGTTTTTCGAAGATTGCAGCACCCCTGACCAAGCTCACACGTAAAGATGAAGCATTCGTGTGGTCAGAAGCATGTGAAAACGCTTTTGTAGAACTCAAGTCAAGATTAACTTATGCTCCTATTCTCGTAATACCGGATCAATCTGGAAGATTTGTTGTGCATTGCGATGTGTCCGGTAAGGGATTAGGATGTGTTCTACACCAGCATGGAAAAGTTATAGTTTTTGTATCAAGAAAGCTAAAAGTTCATGAGCGCAACTATCCAACACATGATCTGGAGTTGACAGCCATTATTTTTGCACTTAAGATTTGGTGCCACTATCTTCTGGGAGAATGAGTGGATATATATACTGACCACAAGAGTCTGAAGTATGTATTTACTCAGAAAGAACTAAACATGCAGTAGAGAAGATGGCTAGAACTCATGGCGGACTTCGACATCAACCTACAGTATCATCCAGGGAAGGTGAACGTAGTTCCTGATGCACTTAGTTGCCAGCCATTAGCAATGAATCTCACCGCTCAGTGGAAGCTTCAGCAAGAATTGCACGGATTGGCGATCGAAGTAGTTATGCCAGGTAACGCTTCAGTTTTGATAAACTTACAAGTCCAGTCCATTCTTGTCAATCAGATCAGGGCAGCTCAAGCAAATGATGCCAAGCTACAAAAGATCCGAGAACAAGTACAAAGTGGATTTCGAACTGACTTCATCATTAACGAAGATGGATCCTTGAGATATGGAAGTCGATTGTGTGTGCCATACGGCCTAGTTCGAGAAGAGTTGATGAAAGAAGCTCACGGCTCTCCTTATTCTGTACACCCCGGTGGTACAAAAATATACAAGAATCTATGACAACACTACTGGTGGCATGGAATGAAGTGGGAAGTAGCTAGAAGCATAGCCAAGTATCTGGTGTGTCAGCAAGTGAAGGCTGAACATCACAGAACTGCTGGTCTACTTCAGTCGCTACCAATCCCAGAATGGAAATGGCAGCACATTACCATAGACTTCGTGACTGCCCTCTCTCACAGCACGAAAGGTAACGATATAGTATGGGTTATTGTGGATCGACTCACCAAGTCAGCTTACTTTATTCCATTTCGAGTTGGCCAATCTACCGAGACGTTAGCAAAGAAGTACATGGAGGTAAGCATAAATCTAAAGTAAGATTCAAACCTTCAAGATGTACTATATTTGATACCTATGAACTCATGCAGGAGATCGTGAGATTACATGGAGTACTTGTTTGCATCGTCTCTGGTTGTGATACCAGATTCTGATCATAATTTTGGTAGAGTCTGCAAACTAGCCTGGGAACGAGTCTGAACTTCAGCACGGCTTACCATCCACAAACATACGGACAGTTCTAGTGAACAATTCAGATTCTAGAAGACATACTAAGAGCTTGTATGTTAGATTTCGGATGTTCGTGGGAAGATCACCTACACCTTATGGAGTTTTCATACAACAACAGTTATCAGGCAAGTATTGGAATGACACCATTCGCATCACTCTACGGATGGAAGTGTCGTTCACCGCTAAGTTGGGACAACGTCGGAGATCGTGAACTCCTTAGACTAGAGATGATCGTGGCAACTATGGACGTAGTTCGCATGATTCGGGAAAGAATGCATATAGCCCAAGATCGACAAAAGCATTGGGCAGATGCTAAGCGGCGACATATGGAGTTCTAGCCTGAAGACCATGTTTTCTTAAAGATCTCTCCAAACAAAGGAGTGATTCGCTTTGTTAAAAGGGGTAAGCTAAGTCCAAGATACATAGGACCGTTCGACATACTCGAACGAGTTGGAGAAGTGGCATACCGTTTAGCACTTCCACCCTCATTGGAAAGAGTGCACAACGTATTCCACATATCCCATCTACGACGATATGTGAGCGATCCCAGCCACATACTTGATCACTCTGAACTCACAGTACATACTGATCTATCCTGCGAGCAACAACCCGTTGAGATCCTGAACCGAATAGTAAAGACACTACGGAACAAGGAAGTAAACTTGGTCCGAGTGATGTGGAGAAAGGATTTGCCAGGAGAATCAACATAAGAATGAGAAGAAGACATGCGTGCAAGATATCCTTATTTATTTGAAAATTAGTCCATATGTAATTGTAAATTTCGAAGACTAAATTTTTATAAGAAGGGTAGAATGTAACGACTCTAAATTTACTGTACTGAATTTTCCATTTTAATGTACAGAAATGAGTTTACAGCCTGAGTTTGAATTATAAGTCACTTTTGTTAAATAACAGCAAGAAACAACTTGTACCTCACTGATAAAGCCCCTACACTGCTGTGACGTAGCACCTGTGTTTGAACCCCATCAGACACATTATTTTTTCTGAATTTTTCTTTTAACTTTTTGGAAGCCCAAAAGATTTCACGTGCAATACACGGGAAATGAAAAGTCAGAAAAAAACAAACATGTGAAAAATGAAGTAAACCCTAATTTTATCTGGTGGCACGAAGCTCGATGCCAGATTGCAAAAATCGATCGACCATATGCCTAGAAAAACCGGCACCGACGGTTTTGATGGAGCCAAATTACCCCGGGCTTTGCACACGCAACCCTTCACCTACCCTAACTTCTCTGCACTGTTTGATTTCCCTGCAATCAAAAAGAGACCTTTCATTTCATAATTAAACAATATTTTAATATTTTTTAATCCACATTTTTAATTAGAAAACCCTAATTCTCCACTATAAATACCACCCCACATTTTGGCTCAGCACCATTCTGAAAATTCTAGCCAAAACTCTCAAAAATTTCCTAAGTACAAGAGGAGTAAAGTGTAGTTAGCAAGCTATCAACTTCCGGCGAAAATCGAAGCAACATTCGGAGCTCCCGCGACACCACAAAGCTTTCCTCCTCTTCCTCCCCCTCTTCTTAGCGTATTCAAATAGTAAGTCCCTCCCAAACTCCCCATCTCTTCATTGAAAATTCTTTTTAATTAAAATCGGTAAAAATGGAGTTATATCGATATCATCTTTTATAAAATCCATAACTCCAATTCTTTTTATATTTTGGTCAAACAAACTTTACCTCTTCACTTGTAATTTTAATCTCAATATTTAGAATCAAGATTTAACCTAGAATCTCATGTAAAACAACCATATTTGAATTTTTTTCATTAAAATACCTTGAACTTTGATATCACTTCTTTTAGTTTCGTATAAGCTATACCTTTAGGAAAAACTTCACGGGGTAACGACCTACCCCCCATGTACACTCTTGTTTCATAGTACGATACTTTTTTTTGTATGAATATTTGTTACGAAGAAAATCTTACAATAAAATACCATATAATTTAAAAACCGGATTTCTTTAAAATGCGGTATTTCATTTCCTTTGCAATTATGCATCTACAACCCTCTTTAGGGGACCCGCTAATGAATAGTGCAGATTATCGCACATCCTTGGGCTAGTAGAGCGAGATGCAGACCTCCTCATGGTGCATTCGGTCTCGAAAGAATTTAAATACGGTTTTTAAGAAATACGAATTTTCTAGATAAAATAAAATTATTTTTCTTTAAAAAATTATACAATATTATAAATCCATATTTTCAACATATAATGAAACGAAAGTTTTCTAAAAATGAAAAGTTTTACAAATGACAATAAAATACCATCAAGATATCAAAAAGGCAATCTTTTCAATAAAATACCATGAACTTTCCAAGGCTAAGTACTTATCACTAAAATACCCCAAATACTTAAAACCCATGCTCATGACAATCTCAAATAATACTAATCACCCTCGAAGTTTTATTTTTAAACCATATTAAAATATTTTTCATAAAACCCCCTCGAGTTATATAAAAACACTATTTAAGGACTTTAGTAAATATAGGTTTAAGCGGGATCAATTCTCTTGAGCCCCAGAGAGCCGGAGAACGTGAGTGCTTGTCTATTTAAGGTAGAAAACTTAACGGGGTTATCAATTGCAATTGTCTTGGAAAAAGACACAAATCTTGCCTTCTATGTACAGTAGTTACCGATAACTCCCGAACCTAATTCAAGATTTAAATTAGTTTACAAGTGTCTGAGTCTAACTCAAACCTGAATCCAAACTCAAGTCTGGGTCTAATTCAAACCTGAATCCAAAATCAAACTTGAACATGAACATGAATACTCAAACATGAACATGAATACTCGAATCCAAATATCAATATCAAACTTGATTTGACTTGACCGAACCATGTTTATGACTTGACTTGACTACTTGAATACTTGAATACATCCTGAATATGAATACTTGAACAACTTATATCCATAGTTTTGGCAAGTTTGATAATTATAAGCTATACAATACATTAAGCGGGGATAAAGGAGTAGATTGGTACGGAACGTATATTGTGGCACGAGATGTCACTTAAAAGACACCTACATGAATTCTCGTGCCGTTGTCCCGTGGGTTATGACGGGGCATCGTACTACATGTTACCATAGTCCACGGGGTAAAATGGACTCCTCTCGTATACATGAATACCTTTTGTATCAAGCTACAAACAACCATGTTATAATAATCATCATATACCGGTAATCAATCATACACACCTTACCTGTTCTTTTCACTTTAGTTGTTATATTCTCTTCTTCTTTTGGGACTTACCGAGCGTTAGTTCGCTGAAGACATTCCTTTCTATTTCTTTCTTTGGAATGTTCGTCATGAGGACAGGACTCTCAGAAGATCGAGCCGAGGCAGGAGGACTTGGATCGGCTTGCGGCACAGTCAGACTTCTAGTTCCTTATACTTACTTTCATTTTGTATGCCATTGTTTAGGTATTGCTTTATATCATTGTATCTTTTCTTTTCAAACATTTGTATGTAAAGATGAATGTAAATAAAGTTGTTGTTATTTTATATCACTTGTCATTCTTTTACATTTTATATATTGCTTAATTACACTTAACGTATTTATTCTTTAGTAAATACGTTGCGTCCTGCCACGTCACCGTATCCGTTTATTGCGAAGCGGGGCATGACAATAATCATCAAGAGCATCCTTGGAGATCATTTCCTCCTTGGTTGTTGATAAAGTCGGAAGAGGGTTTGATGTTTCCCTTCTGTCATCCTCGACAATTATCGGCGAGTCTTCGGCCGGGGGTTCTAGCTGGATCATCATTCCAACCATATCTTGGAATAAGAGAGCTATCTGCTTTATGTTAGCAGCCTGCTCAGCAGCTTCCTTGTCCTTTCTTTCAAGCACCTTTCGCGGGAACTCTGTATCGGTCTCCTGCTCATAGCGTTGCTCGGCTGTTGTGTCCGGGCTCTCTTTCTGCCCGGTAAGTGCTTTCATTTTGGTCAGCATTTCCTAAAGGTTTTGTTGTTGCTCCTGAGCTTTGGTCAGCGACCGTGTTTGCGGTCGATGACTTACGGAAGCACAGCTTTCTTCTTTTCCAGAATTCATGTAGTCCGTATGCACGATCATGCCCCCAGACTTAGGGCGTTTGGGTCCATCACCTTTGGAATTTGCTGCAGGCGGTGGGATTTTCTCCGGCCTCATCCTTTTGTAGGAGGTCGAAGTTGAAGGAGCCATTATGACAGGCACCTGTGTAGAAGAAGTCCCTCGCTGTATGACGGAGGGATGGTCTTTTTCTTGCCGAGTCTTCGGTTTCTTCGGCCGAGGAGAGTAATCTTTGTTGATCACAGAGTCCTGGACTTTCCGCCAGACCTTGTGAATTTTTGAGGAGAGCCGCTGATGGGGCTGCTCCGTCTTTTCCTGCACTGTGGCTTGTGCAAATGGGGGCGATTTCTTTAGCACCGCAGTTGAAGCAGATCAAAACCGTTTCCGGCTGGAACAGCAGCGTCAATTTCCACCATTGGAGCTGGTGGGGTGAGTCCAGAGAGGAAGTTGCCCCCAGCTTTTCTCACTCGATGCCAGTGGCGACGTCGAGCATGCCTTCCAGAAGAGACCGTCTCAATTCTGGAAGCGGCTTCTTCATGCCCCCGGCTTTGCTGAAAGGCTGCTGTTGGAGCCAGTCTGTTGAAGACTGATGTCCTAATTGGAGTTTGGGGAGGAACGACCAATTTTTGAAAGATCGATCTTCTGATGAGGAAGCGCTTTTGACGGTTTCGCCCATAGCAGGAGTTAGGAGGGCTATCCGTTTTGGGGCAGCCCCTTCAGGTATCACGAGCCTCTTTGCGGGCCCGTTTGAGCTCCGGCTCAACCTGATGAAGACTGGACACCAGATTTGGACGGCCCGTTGAGAGGGGCCGTTGTAGTTGTAAGTCGATCGAAGACCGACTTCTTAGGAGCTTCCTCCTGCGGCGCTGAGGCGCCAACACCCACTGGTGGGAACATGGTCCTCAAGAATAGTTCAGTAGTGGCTTGCGTGACTTGCGCCGCTGGCATTGAAAAAATAGAGACCGCGTTAAGCCCGTAGGTCAATTCTCCAGTTGGGACGAAGCGAGAGTTGCTGTTGCAAGAGGTGCAGTTGGAAGCCATCGATTTTCTGCACAGGAGCAAGACACCAAGTTTTACTACCTCAAATCCAAAGGCAACCATAGCAAACCGCGATTTTGTTCGCAAAACACGACACACGGAGTATGGAGTGGAAAGAGAAAAAGGTCCCACCGGGTGTGCCAGAATCTGATCATCGCCGAAAGACAAGGACCGAGACATTGGGACGTCTGGCCTGAATTTTAGGGGCAGATTCTATTTAGAGTTCTCCATCCACCTTTCCGAAGATACCAAGTTGATTTATGGCACCATATATCGGAGGTTTGGACAGATGCGACCGTTGTAGCAGACTATATCAGATTCCCCTCATTTTATGAGGAGTTTTTTTATTGTGGGGACGCTCTTCACTACAGGCGCAAGCCCCTGCCGTTAATTACGTTATCGCATTGCGATAACCACTTTCTCCTGCTCCAGCTGTTCACATCGTGTCGTGTTATTTTTGTTTTATTTTGGGTTTCCCGTGGAGTGTATACGGAGACTATTTTATGCCGTCGCCCGTACGGTGCGGATCAGTCCAAATCTGTATATTTTAGATTTGGGTTTGGGTCAAGAATTTGTTTGACGGGGTTTTGAACTTAGGTTGTATATTCCTACAGTTCAAAAATATTTTTGTTTGATTTAAAGACAGTTAATCCAGTATGAGATTAAGATCAACTTAAATCTATAAGTGAGCATTTGGGCTCAGTTTGTTTTCGCTAAGGATACGTTAGCCTTGTTTGAGACTAAAATCAACTTAACACCATTTTAGGATCATTTTTACTTGAGATCCAGCAAAAGAGCATTTGAGCTCCGCTGCAAGAAAACTTCAGGGACTCTGCCAATTGGTATTAGTCTACTTTTTTTTTTCAAAAGTGCTAAGCACTTATTTGGGCTGTGTTTGTTCAGCCCTTTCTTTTTATATAAAAGTGCTAAGCACTTATTTGAGCTCTGATGCTCACATATATGTCATGTGAAGTATTCAGTCATGGGCGCTGCCTAACAAATATTGAACACTTTAATCATTTTGACTAAATATGAAGTGCTAAGCATTTTTTATGGTGTCCACGTGAGGTGCACGTGCGGCGATGGGCGCTGCCCAATTAGTGCTAAGCACTCAGCCGTTTTGGCTACATATGAAGTGCTAAGCACTTTTTATATGGCGCCCACGTGAGGAGCACATGCAGTGCTGGGCGCTGCCCGATCAGTGCTAAACACTTAGCTGTCTTCGGCTGTATATGGAGTGCTGAGAACTTTATTCAGCGCCCACATGTGTTTCACGTGAGGCGCTGGCTTTCTGTTTTGGGCGCCTGGATGTTTTTCACGTGAGGCGCTAGGCGCTGTTAAAAGGGGCGCCCACGTGGGAAGCACGTGAAGTGCTAGTCTTCTTTTTTTAAGGAGATTTAATCTCTGTCGATGTTTTTAGTGAGGTTAAATCTCTGTCAATGATATTTTGACCATTAACGCTCGCCAAGATCACTATTTTTTAAGGATCTCGGTTTGAGTTTTTAAAGAACTAAGTTCTTGATTTCAAGGAACTAAGTTCCTGGAGTATTATGGACTCCAACTTTTTTTCTCTTTAAATTTGTTCTTCTCTAAATCTTTGATTCTCAAGAACAAGATCTTCCTGATGAGAATTAAATTCTCAACTTATGGAAGACTTGTCTTGTGGATCTCAGATCTAGAGAAAGAACTAAGTTCTGTAAAAAGGGTTAAACCCTTAGATGTGATATGATAGGCAAATGAGATATTTTGATCTCTTTTCTTTATCTATGGTTATGAGAAGGAAGATCTTCTTCTTTGAGAATTGAATTCTCTGTTCTTTTTTAGAGCTCACTGTATTTTTGCAGAAACCTATTGGGTTTTTTCTCTATCTGTCTATCTGTGTGTCTGTGTCTCTATGTGCCCGTCTCTCTGTGAGACTTGAAGTCTCGGGTCCTTTATATAGTGGAGGCAGATTGTTAATTAGTTTTGAGAAAATCTCTCATTGAGATATTTCAATTGATTTAATTGGTCTCAAAATTGATTTGGTGAATTTTACTCACCGTTGGATTTTTAATCCAAGGACTTCTGTTTTACAAAATATGTTGTTCTTGTTTTTAACAAGATTGGGGAAATATTTTCCCATATACAGAATTTATTCTGTCAAGTGGTGATTTTTAATCACCATTGGATTTTTAATCCAAGGGTTCTCTGTTTTACAGATAGCAATTTTTTTTTGTTTAGAAAAATTGAACGAATAGATTCCCAAAATAGAATTTTATTCTATTATTGGATCATTGATCCAACCGAGAGTATCTTTCTTATTCAGAAAGATTTGGGAGATATTTTCTCCTAATAGAATTTGATTCTATATTTTGATGATTTATCATCTCCGTTGGATGTTTGATCCAACGGCTCTGTTTAACAGAGAGTATCCTAACTTTTTGTTAGGCAAACATAGAATTTAATTCTACCTGGATGCCGGCGATCACGTGTGTTGGGGTAAAAATTTACACCCCGGTTGACCAAGTCAAAATCAAAGTCAACCCCAAGCCAGGTGGGCCAGTGCCCGGGTCGAGCCCGAACATGAAGCGGCCGGCCTCCCCCCATGCCAAAATAAAAATTTTGTAATAAATAATTTTGTTGTATTTCTTTTATTTTTATTTTATGAATAAATGTAAGAAAATGGGCATAAAGCCAAATTTTTGTAAAGCCCATGGCTTATGTGCAAAAAGAAATAAGACATGAGGCATGAGATAGGCAAAATGCCATTTTTGTAAAGCCCAAGGGGCTATATGTAAAGTGTATAGCCTATAAAGGCAAAGATAATGAAATATCTCAACAACTTTTTTCTCTCTCCAAAAACGAATCCATATTTGTGATCTTCTCCTTCCTAAAGGTTCTAAAACATTCTTCTCTCTTTTGAATTAAATCAAGAGTTTTGCTCTTTCTTTTCCAAAACTAAATAGTTTTTCACCACAAAACCCACAAAGGGGAGCTTGGATCTTCCATTAGATCTCAAAAGGGGGAGATTTTTAAATCTCACCCCCTTTCTCCAAGATCCGACCAAACGACAGGAAGAAGAAGAAGACCCATCTCCAGAAACCCCGCTTTAGGGAAGATCCAGGGCTCAAGGGGAGAAGCCCCCTTCATCAGCTTCAAAATATCCTAGGAGTTTAACTCCTCATATATATATATATATATATATATATATATATATATATATACACACACACACATACATACACAAAAAAATAATAATAAGTGTTCCTTTCTGGGAGTACAACTCCCGTTGCAGGGACCAAGTCCCTTTTGCCTCCCGAGCGCTCGAGCGCCCAAAGCGCTAGCGCCCGAGCGCCCACATGCCTGGCACGTAAGGCACTAGCGCCTAGAGCGCTAGTGCCCTGGCGCTCAAAGCGTTAGCGCCCAAAGCGCTAGCGTCCACGTGCCTGGAACGTGTGGCGCTAGCGCCCGAGCGCCCACGTGCCTGGCAAGTGTGGCGCTAGCGCCCGAGCGCTTTCTCCCACGCATCCTTTGGATGCCCTTTTCCATTATGTGTGTGTGTGTGTGTGTGTGTGTGTGTGTACATATACAAACACACACACATACTCCACGACACTGTCCCTGTTAGAAAAACATTTCTAACGGGGCGCTGTCCCGCACCCCGCAAGGGGGCTGCTAGCCCCCTTGACCCCCAGCCCACTATCCGGGTAGCGGGACCCCCGTAAAAACTCTGTGGGGCCCCCGATATATCCAAAACCCCTTCAAAACACAACACTGCATAATGAGTTCGCATGACCAGTTCAACCCGTCAATCGGAGGTTCTCTCGCTCCAAATGCGAGGGGTAATTAACGGCAGCTTAGTCAACGGCTGCCGGAGATTCGGATCCCCACAATCAATAAACCCCAGCCTACCCTAGGCAGGGAGAATCTGTAATACGCCTGAAAAGCGCGCGCGTATACCCATCTCAATGGGGTGACGAAAAACACCCTACAGATTCTGGCACGCCCGGTGGGACCTTTCTCTCCTCCCATATTTCGGGTTAAACGTTCATGCGAACTCAATCAATATACATATCGATTGTCTATACTAAAATGATGTTTTCTTTTAGTGCAGCAATCAACTTTCAACGACAATGTCTCCCAAGACGAATTCAGCTTCAAACGCGACCCCGATCTCGTACGTGGTCAAGATCAATGCTCGTGTGGTTCTCCCCGCAAGCCTCAGTCGACAGTGGGAGGAACTGCCCAGCCAGTTCGGTTCCATCGTCATCTACCCTGCCGGAAGCGCTCATCTGGCAGAAATCCTGGAAAAGCAGATGGCCAAGCCGGTCTCGAGGGGCAAGAGGCCAAATGTTGTGATCGCTAAGGCACCGCGATCAAAACTTGAGACGGTGTCTGAACGACTCTCTGGTGCTCCAGCTGGGGGCAAGACTTCCGGTACAAAAGGCAACATCAAATGTTGCGGACGAGCTCAGGCGATGACTCCAACAAGTGCACAATTAGGCGTATCTTCAAAGTCCTCCATCGCCCGGTCTACGGCGGCTTCCCGAAGAGCCGTAATCAGCCAAGTGCTAAAAACAAAAAGGCTGAGACAGAAGCGGCTTAGGTATCGAGCCAACAAAAGGGCCAGGACTTCGGCCAGGTGGAATCTTGTGAGGTTCCAAGAGCAGGGTTACTCTGTGACGACGGCTGAGTCGGCCGTAAAGGTCAGTAATTCTTTCGAACCTCTGAAGTGGGTTCAGAAAAATTCTATGACCGCCAGAATCAAGGAGACAGTAGTCCGAACGTTGCTACAAAGAGACGTGTCCCGTCCCCAACTAAAAAATGTGACACTGTCTCTTCCAGAGTCTATCAGGAGCTCTGTGCCGTACGAAACGGCGGGGCATAACCAAAAAGGAAGCGTCAGCACCATTCAAGAATCCGGCCAGGCCAGCCGCCTTCAGTCAACTGCCCGTTACTAAAACAGGAGGGTCAAGACAGCGATCCGAGAAATCAGTCGCCGATAATAAAAAGACGGCTGGATATGTTATCCATACGGTCCATATGGAAGGCGGGCGCCCCAGCGACAACCTTCGCAGCAAAAGCAAGGATGGGGCCACCACATCCCAAGCCCAATCTGGCTTGAATGTGGTTGCCGCTTCACAAGAACAGCCGCCTCCGCTGGATGATGAAAACCCTCTCGATGAGAACGATAGGCAGAAGGACCCTTCGGTCCAGGCAGAGTCAAGCTCGGACAGCGAGGAAGAGCCGACTTTTTGCCCCAGGACCGCGGAGCAAGAGCTGCTTCAAGAGCTTCGAAAATAGCTCAAGACTAAAGATAAAGAGATGGCCAAGCTCTATTCGAAAATTAACGACCTAACAAACGTTGTGATGCAGTTTACGGATCAAATTGCTCGAGCGCCTCCCAATCAAGCACAAGTCGCTACTCATGAGCCGGATGATGACAATCCGAAGCGGCCGATGCCTATCCCTATGGGTCCAAGATTCGTCGAGCCGCACCAAAGCCGGCCACATTCCGCTTCTGGGGACGCCTTAGCCCCAGATAACACCATCCCGCTAACACAAGATCGGATAATGGATTTGGTCACCAGCAAAGTTAAAACATTGGTGACCGAAGCTAAAGCTCAGAAAGAAATTGGCAGCAGTAGGCGGCCATATCCCGCATAGTATGATCTGATCGAGTTCCCGAGCGACTACGGCATTCCTAAGTTTGGAAGATTTGATGGAACGGGAAATGCAAATCAGCACGTCGCCCACTTTAAAGCATCATGCGAAAATACAGGGGGCAATGATGCGCTCCTTCTTCGTCAGTTTGTCAACAGCCTGACCGGTGTCGCTTTTGACTGGTACGCGAGTATACCAGATGGGTCCGTCATTACCTTTGCCCAAATGGAATCTCTGTTTCGGCAAAGGTTCATGAGTGTCAGTGATAAAATCTCCATTGCTGACCTTGTGAGGACCAAGCCGGGGAAGAATGAAAGCAACACCGACTTTATCGCCCAATGGCGTAATCTCACAGTCAAGTGTGAACCGCCGCTGGAGCAGGACCAGTTCGTCAGCCTTCTCATTGGAAACCTCAGCAATTAGATGGTCCCATTCTTGTGTACAGCAGGTCTCAAGACGTTTCAAGAGCTAACCAAGAAAGTACAAATGCTAGAACGCTCGAAGCAAGAGTCTACCCCGGACTCTCAGAGAGACAAGACTTGGAAAAGCAAGCGGGACGACAACCGTAGAAGCGGGAGTTCCAGCAGTACCAATGTCTTCAATGCGTCCGACAATGAAGAAAAGCGAAGGGCGGGCGAATCCAAAACCAACCGGTCTCGAAAGCCAGTGTCGGGAGGAGAGGGGCCTTCCCTAGAGGAGAAAAAGAACAAGGGCAGAAGAAGATGAAACCGACTCACCACAGCCTTATTGGAGTAAGCACATATCTAATAAGACGAAGAAGATGCTAAAGCTACTTCAGAAAGAGCCCAGAATGGAATGGGAAGGGCAGAAGAAGCCTACCGTACAAGCTACCAATTCGGCTCCATCAGGCTCAAAATCTAAAAAGCTCAAGAAGAAGAAAAGTGCAGCTCGACACGAAAAAGAGTCTGCATGGAGATCGACCATTCAAAAATATATTGATTCTCTCGAAGACTATGAACAGAAGGAAAGAACTCTAATTCAATTGAAAGAGTTCTTCCCTGTAGAAGCGGCTGAGATTCTGGAGGAGCTAGAAGAAGACTCCAATGAAGAGATCCCTATGGTAACCTGCTATGCCATCCACCTGGACAGCGACTCTGAGGAGGAGCTCTATTTTCCCAAAGAGGACGAAGAGCTCGCCACTAAGGCCAACTAAATCCAGCTCAGAAGCGGCAGGGCTCTACCGCCAAATCAGAGAAACGCCCCAAAAGGAAAGGAAAAACAGATGGCTAATGAGGAAGATGGCAGAGAGCCGGCTAATGAAAACTCAAGTCCTTCCTCAGTGGACTACAATGTCTTGGCTCATCATCGAAAGCTCCCGTCTCTCCTGTGCATCTACGATACCTTGGTCCTATCTAAAGAGCTTAGAGAGGTTCTCATTCACGCTCTACAGAACCCCGAGCGGTATCAGGCTCGCTTTGCGGAAATTAATATGATAGAAGCCCAGTACGCTCTGCATGCCGCCGCAGTCACGTTTAAGGACGAAGACTTGCTACTAGGAACGGCTGAGCATAATCGGCCTCTTTACGTGATAGGGTACAGCGACGGAGACCGGATTAATCGCATATTGATTGATCCAGGGTCCTCAGTGAACATCATGAACTTGCGAACTCTGAATAGTTTGTCAATGGACGTCCGACACCTGTCAAGGGAAAGGATTGTTATTCAAGGCTTCAATCAAAACTGCCAGCAAGTTCTGGGGTCTATAGCTTTGCCAATCAAATTCGGGGATCTGCAAACTGAAGCTAAGATATACGTGATCGACGTTGACACGTCTTATAAAATTCTCTTGGGACGACCATGGCTCCACGATTACGGTATCGTTCCGTCAACTCTCCATCAATGCATGAAGTATACTAAAAATGGCGAAGAAAGACGCATTGACGGAGACATCCAGCCGTTCGGTGTGCATGAAGTCCGATATGAAGATTCTCGGTACTTCATGAACCACCAAAATGCTAAGCCGCAACTGACTGAGGATAGAGCTGCCCCAAGACTCAAAAGAAAATCTGGGCCGGCAGTCACTTTTAAAAGCAAAAACGCCCAAGTACGCCCGCGTTTCGGTAGCGACACTGATGAGTCCGACGCTGGAAGTCCGTTCTTCCGTAAAACTCATCCTCGTTTCGGTAGCGATATGGACGAATCCGATACTGAAGGCCCATCTAGCAGCACAGTCCGCTCTCATCTTGGCAGCGACACTGAAGGGTCGGAAGAAGAGGGCCTTCCTTGCAACAGCTGTGCAGATTGGACCCCCATACAACAAGCAAAATTATGAGAGACCTTTGAAATTGCAGAAGGGTCCCTGGCCATCACAAGGGTGCCGGAATGGATGTGCAAAGAGCTCGATGCATTTTCAGTGTCTATTGTTGACCAGCTGAAAACTTTCTACATTCTCGAAAGGAAAAGTGGACAGAAAGGCATCATGTTTTATGGGTCAAATCCTGTTGTGCATCCGGACGATTTGTCTATCGCATGCCTTCCATACGAGAGAGGCATAAGGGCCGTCCTCAATCCCAGATATTATGCGCCTGAGATACGGGAATACTTCAAAAGATGCGTATGCCGGTTATATCAAACGGAGTCCGAAGCAAAGTTTTATGAAGGGCTATGGCATCCGCCTCAGGTCCGAGCACTCATCGATAGACGAATTCCAGATAGATGGGGCATAGGCTTTATTCAACCTGATTCCAAAGCGTGCTACATGATCCATGTTGGTGAAGCCGGCGAAAGGTCAAATGATGATGACGTGCTAGCCGAGCCAAAAGAAGCTTCTCAAGAGCTCGAAGATGGCAGACAAGCAACCTTTGACGAGCTAACCGAGATTGACTTAGGAACGCCCGATAATCCAAGGCCGACCTACATCAGCTCACTCTTTTCAGAGGAAATGAAAGCGCAGATAATTGCCCTGCTGCACGAGTTCGTCGACTGCTTCGCTTGGACGTACAAAGAAATGCCTGGCCTTTCCCCTGAAGTGGTCGTGCATAAGCTAGTTATATCTCCTGATGCTAAGCCAGTCAAACAAGCTCCTCGAAGAATAAGAAGGGAACCAGAAGAAAAGGTCATCGAGGAAACCAAGAAGCTCATCGATGCTGGCTTCATCAGGGAAGAGAAATATGCGGACTGGATCGCATGCATAGTCCCAGTGAAGAAGAAAAATGGGCAGATCCGAGTTTGTGTCGATTTCAGGGACCTCAACAAGGCATGTCCTAAAGACGAATTCCCACTACCGGTCATGGAAATGATGGTCGATGACACCTCAAATTACGAGCTGTTCACCTTTATGGATGACTCGTCTGGATATAATCAGATCAAGATATCGCCTGAGGATGAGAAACACACAGCATTTCGAACCCCGATCGGATTATACTGCTACAAGGTGATGCCGTTCGGACTGAAGAACGCAGGTGCTACATATCAAAGGGCAATGACCAATATCTTTGATGACCTAGTTCATATGGTTGTCGAATGTTATGTTGATGATCTGGTCGTCAAGACTAAAGCCAAGGCCGATCACATCCAAGATCTTAGGACCGTTCTCACCAGACTGAGGGAGTACGATCTAAAAATGAATCCTCTGAAGTGCGCTTTTGGCATGTCATCGGGAAAATTCCTGGGCTTCATAATCTGACATCGAGGGATTGAAGTTGACCCATCCAAGATGAAGGCCATCATGGAGATGCCCCCTCCGAAGAATCTGATGCAGCTAAGATCTTTTCAAGGCAAGCTTGCTTATATACAAAGGTTTATCTCAAATTTATCGGGGAGATGTAGGCCCTTCTCAAAGCTCATGAAGAAAGGAGCTCCTTTTGTCTAGGATGCTAAATGTCAAGAAGCATTCGAAAGCATCAAGCAGTACTTGTTGCACCCTCCAGTGTTGGCCTCTCCCATTCCAAATAAACCGTTGATTCTCTATACTGCCGCGCTAGATGAGTCACTCGGTGCACTCCTTGCCCAGAACAACGAGGAGGGAAAGGAGAATGCCCTCTACTATCTCAGTCGAACTTTAGTCGGGGCCGAACACAACTATTCCCCGATCGAAAAGCAATGCCTGGCTCTGATATTCGCTGTGAAGAAGCTAAGGCACTATCTGCTTGCTCATCGGGTTATGCTGATCTCTAAGGTCGACCCGCTCAAACACTTAATGACCAAGGCAAGCCTAGCCGGCAGAATGGCAAGATGGGTTGTCATGCTGCTTGAGTTTGACATAGTTTATACTCCTCAGAAAGCAATAAAAGGGCAAGCCCTCGCCGATTTCCTCGCTGCTCATCCCATGCCAGAAGGGTCACCCCTCAATTGCGAGTTACCCAACAAACAAGTGCTGCATCTCGAGAATGACGAACCATGTTGGGAGCTCTACTTCGATGGGGCCTCATCGATAAGGACCTCCAGTAAATCGAGCGTCCCGGAGATAAAAGCAGGGATATGATTGGTGTTCATCACGCCATCGATAGGGACTCTACGGCGTTCTTTTGCTCTCACCGAGTCTCGCACAAACAACGAGGCTGAGTATGAAGCTCTGATAGCTGGTCTAGAGCTCTCCATAGAAATGGAAATCCTTCGGCTACGGGTTTACGGTGACTCCCAGCTTGTCGTCAACCAAGTAAGCGGCGACTATAAGATATACAAACCCTAGTTAGCTCGGTACAGAGGCCGAGTGGTGGAACTCATGAAACGGTTCACTCACATTGAACTAATGAGAGTCCCTAGAGCGTTGAATGGAAAGGCTGACGTACTCGCTCGCTTAGCCAAGGAGCTGGCTGATCCTGACATGGACGAAATTCTGATAATAGTCAGGAGCCGGCAAATTCTACCCCCAGTCTCTCTACGAGAAGAGGAAAGCGCGGAACAGAAGAGCAGTCCTGCCAAAGAAGCTTCGATCATCCAAGACGAGCCCGATTGGAGAGAACCTTTCATAGCGTACCTCCGATATGACAAGCTGCCCGAAGGAAAATCTGCAAGAATTCAGCTGAAGAAGAGAGCTCTTCGATACGTGTTTGTAAATGACACGCTATACCGCAGGTCATATGACCAACTCTGGCTCAGATGTCTGTCATCGGCCGAAGCCCAGAAAGTCATGAAAGAAGTTCACTCGGGCGTTTGCGGTGCTCACCAATCTAGCCCCAAGATGCGACTTCAAATTAAACGGCTTGGGTATTACTGGCCCACCATGATACGGGATTGCGGAGAGCATGCAAAGAAATGTCAAATCTGCCAAATTCACGGTGATTTCATTCATAAGCATCCCAATCCGTTGCATCCTACGGTGGCGTCGTGGCCCTTTGAAGTCTAGGGCACCGACATAGTTGGTCCAATTGATCCTCCGTCATCCAAAGGCCATCGGTTCATATTGGCTGCAACTGACTATTTCTCCAGATGGGCTGAAGCTATCCCGCTAAAAGAATTCAAGACAGAAAATAATCTTACGTTCTTCCAGCATAATATTTTATACCGATTCGGCACAACAAGAAGAATCATTTCTAACAACGGGCCTTCTTTCAAGAGTTTCAAAGTCTTAAGATTCGCTACTCAACACAAGATAGACTATAGATATTCCTCCATCTATAATCCAAGAGCCAATGGGCTAGCCGAAGCCTTCAATAAAACTCTATGCAAGCTCCTGAGGAAAAATGCTTCAGCCAACAAGAGAGACTGGAATCTCAAGCTTCACGAGGCGTTGTGGGCATATCGTACCACGCACCGTACTCTAACTCAGTCCACTACATACTCATTACTCTTCGGAGTGGATGCGGTCCTCCCCCTCGAAGTAGAAGTTCCAAGCTTAAGAATGGCCGTTCAGCATGAATTGACGGAGGAGGAAAACGTGCTCCTTCGGCTGGAAGAGCTTGACGCCCTCGAAGAAAAGAGGCTCGCGGTGCAGCAAAATCTGGAGCTATACCAGGCCCAAATGTCACGGGCCTATAACAAGATAACCCGTCTCCGCGCTTTCAAGAAAGGTGAATTGGTGTTGGTCCTCAGAAGACCGATCTTCCCCAATAGACATGCCAAGGGAAAATTCGAGCCAAATTGGGAAGGACCATACGTCATCGAGAAAGTGTTCGACGGAGGATCCTACCAACTAATAAGTGCCGAGGGAGAAAGGCCCATGCCACCTATCAATGGCCGATATCTCAAGAAATACTACGCGTGAATGCTCCAAGTCGCAGGCGAATTGAGCACACCAGCCCTACGGTCTGGATCATACATCCTGCAAAACCGTATACAATCCACGGGCGTAAACGACCCCTATCTCTCCCAAGTCCTGCCGGTGAAACTTCTTTTAAAGTCCCACCAGCGCGAAAAGAAATGGTATGTCCACAAGCAAAACGGGCACGGATGAAAACCCGAAAGGGCTCCGTGAGTAAAAACAGCAGGACTGTAACATTTTGAAAATTGGAAATAAATAAATTTAATTAATTAAATAATAAAACGACAAAAAAAAAGTTATTAAAAACAAATAAGATAATTTCATAAGATGTTTGTAAAACAATTTAAATTAAAAATTTTGCGTGCAACATAAATAAGTTATAGGGGGTTTAGTGATAATTTTAGCTTCATTTTAATAAAATGGTATTTAGATAATAACATAGGTAGTGAAGGGTCTTTATGTAAAATTTAGGAAAAATGTGAAACTTGAAATTGTTGAGGGTGTATGTGTAAAAGGGTTAGGAAATGTTTTGGTTCAGAAATTCCTCAAAATACCACAAATTAGGAGTTATCTTATACATCCACCTCATCCTTGCATGAAAATCCCACCTTTTCTTCTTGTTACACCAACTCCTTACATGAAACAAGCACACCCTTGATTATTGACACCTCCTCCTACACTTCCATCATTCTTTTTATCCTATACTTAGTGTTCAAATCACTTAGCCAAATAAAAATCAGAAATAAATCAAAGAAAGAAAGAAAACATTTGAACTCACAAAAGAAAATTTAAAAGAAGAGAAAAGAGAAGAAGAACTAGGAGCTAAAGAGTTCACCCTCAAGTTAGGAGTGAAGGACTTAGGTATCTTGGAGGAAGTCTCTCAACCATCCTCAGTAGGTATAATTCTTAATTCAGTAGGTTTTAGTTCTGTAATTTATAAAATTTTAGAAATCGGATATCGGAAAAGTTGGTATTTTAGGAAAACTTAGCTCTGTAGTAATCTGCTGTTAGTAAGAATAAAATCAACTTAACAAAACAGTATTAAAATGTTATATTTGGAACATAGAGCAAACCATAGGAACACGAGCAGGGGGGCTCGGATTAGGGCCGGCGACCAATAGGGCAATTCCGGCGTCGCCGGATATTTGAAGAAGATAGGTGTTTTGGGTTTTTGTGGTAGGTCTCTGTGTGGGTGTTATGGAATTTGGTATTGTTTATTTAAGCTAATTTAACAGTATATGAAATCTGGGAGTTAATATCGGAAATGAAGTTAAAACGTTTAAAACACGACACGGACTTTTCGTAATACGATTCTGTTTTCTGTTACGAAACAGCGTGTAACTAAATCCAGTTAGTATAAGTGTTTGATAGGTTGCGATAATCATACTTAGTATAGCTAATACGTAAAAACTAGTATTTTCATATTTTCGCCGTATCGGAGTTAACCGTTTCTTATACAAGTTAATTGCGATAATAGATTCGAATACGGAAACTTCGGAGGCCACAAGGAAAAGAAATGGATTGGTGATCTGCGTTGATTCGACGTATTCCGGTGAGTAGACTAAACATCTACCGGGGGATTTTGTATGGATGGCGTGATACGCCCGTAGTTAAGTTTAAGTAAAAATGGGCTTTATATGCGAAATTAATCATATGCATTCATATAGATATATATAAATTGCCATTTTAATAATTGTTAGAACACCGCACAGTTATCGACGAGTTATGCCGCACCTGCACATATCTACATGTTACACTACACCTCGTCGATATTAACATGTCACATATACACTTAAATTTTATTATGCTAAATAGGATTCCCATCATACCTTGAACATCAAGAATGGTAGTTATTTTTCATAAACATTATCATATGGTATCTCTAAGTATGTGTAGTTCTGATATAAGATGTATTGGATTACTATGGATTTATGGCTTTGAGTTTTTAAACACTAACGAAAGAATTCAATGATTTTATGATAAAGTGAGGTAACGAGTGCAGTTGTTTGCTTCAGTGACATGTCCACCATGAAATGTCGTTTTTTTTTTATTTGGTTTTGTTCCGAACCGGGTGGGGTAGCTATACGGTTGCGGAATTTCTTACGTATATCCGAGCTGGGTGGGGTAGCTATACAGCCGGATCATGGTGGACCCGGTCGGGGCCGAGGGGCAGGGGCTGCACTTTAGGCGGTGAGCCTAACGAGGATACTCGATACCGGAGTCAGTGGTAAACACGGCGGTATCTAGGTGACACCGACCGGTGTTATTGATTGACAGGATCGTTCGGGGAACGATGCCTGATGAAACACCGAAGATTTGTGTCGATGATGGACACGGGAAGAAATGAACCTTATTTGGAAAATAATTGATGAGATTTCGGTGTTGGATTTATATATTGAATATTACAAATTTATGCTTCCACCTGTTAGTATGCATCATATTCATCATTGTTAATATTAGTTCTAGATCGGTATACTTACATTATCAGCCGATATATGTTAGTTATATTCACTGAGTTGGCAACTCACCCCGTTGTGCCACAGTTCTTTGCAGGAGTCGAGTGGACGTATCGCAGCAGACAGATCCACTTATCGGTTTATCGCTCTTTTGCTAGGTGGGTTACCTATGTAGTAACCTCCTCTTTTGGTATTGTATATTGAATCTAGAGTTTCTCCATCAGACCCTGTATAATAACTTAGAACGATATGTATATTATTTTGTCACGCCCCGCTTCCCAGAGTACGCAAGATTAGGCACGTGACATAGCCAACCATGCTACCTGTGGGTAGGAAGTATCCATCCACAGTCACATTACGGTTGTAAGGATATCAAGAACAAGATAAAAACTAATCTAATACATGTCCAAATCCATAATAACAAGAATCAATAAACAATAAGTGCGGAAGCTAATGATCCAATACAATGAATAAACAGTACGTCCCATAATGCGGGCTCACATCTGGAAATGAAAAGCAATAAATAAACTAAACCCTAAGGACTCACTGTTCAGCCTGCTGGCTGAAGTACTCCTGCTCGGTCGTCGACAAAGGTACGGAATCTGGGCCATGCAAAACCCAGACGTCAGCACGTCATGATATCAAGTATATGGTATAAACATGGTAATAAGCAATGCAAGTATGAACATGAATAAAGCAGTAACAAGAAATAACAAGCAGGGTACTGTGCAATGGTGTCCAAACTGTCCTATCAGGTTTCTACTCTATAGTCTTTGAAACCAATTGATGAATCGTCGATGTAACTCAATAGTATCCCGTGCGTGCCCGAGACCACGGTCATAACCCTCGGGGCTGAATCCGAGACGTGCCGCTAAGCAGTAAAAGGTAGTAGGATGGACGAGTGATGTCAGCATCAACACTCCGGAGCTGGCCAAGCCCGTAAGACTGATCAGAACAATGTATCGAACTGTTGAGTTACAAGTCGGTTTCACCTTTGATTTCCCCATACCCCCAAACTATGTATGTCAGGTCAGGTATTCAGTAGTCAAGGACTAATGCCAACACAAAGTCAAGTAAGAGTAGGTCTGTCTGGATCGACAGCAGGAATGGTTAGGTTTGTCGGCATTAGGCATGAGATCAGGAAACAAGTAATGTCATGGTACAACAGGATGAGTCGGTATGTATGTATATGTCAGGTGTAGCAGGGTCAGGCCAATATGTCGTGCAATCGGGTAAGTGCTCACAACAGGTATACAATCAAATAATGAACAGTAGCAGGAACAGTAAATAACAATAATATTCCAAATAACCACAGTGATGTTTGTATTCTCTTATTAACAGGTTCAAGCACCTTTAGGGTGCAATAGCCACAAGGTGATTCAATATCCACAATCAGGAAGTAATGAAACTACAGGAATTTACATTAAGTATAATAATTGTGTCGTGAATGATTTAACAGTTTAAGCAGATATGATTCAGTCGTTTTATTTAGTTGAAATATGGATTGATGTGGGTTGGTTAATTACGAGGAACTGTTGTAACGATTCCATTATAAAGATAACTGCGATAATATGATATCAATTGCCATCATTAAGTTGTGGTATTAATTAGTATGAATTCAATTGCGTGGCAAGACTAGATCTCGCACGCTAGCAAGTTCAAGCAAGTATTCAGATACTTGCCTCGACGGTCTGCAAACTGGAACACGGATGCGATGTCGGCAGAAAGCACGATATGGTAGCACGGGCCACGGATCAGGTCCCAACAGAGAACAACGGGATCACACGGACCAGGGGCTTCGCTGGAGCGTCGGGTTCGCCAAGACGGCACGGTCGGATTCCGGCAACGACAAAAGTAGCGAAGTTAGCAACACAAGAAAACTTAAAACGATCAGCGAGGGTTCACTGCACACAGGAAAGGAAGAGGAAGTTTACAGAGAGATATACCAGGTGTCCCCGGCGAGCTCGACGGCGTTGGAACGCCGGCGAGGCAACGGCGGCGGCGGCTGCAAGGCTGAAAGGCCTCGGGTGTGCGGGAGAGGATGCTGCAGCGAGTGGAGGAAGGAAACGACGACAAGGTCGGGACGAGGAGGGTGAGAGGGAGTCGTGGGAGTCGTCGGCGACGAGAGGTGGTGTCGACGGCGAGGTCTGCGAGGTTGGAGGCGAGGTCGGGGTTGGGTGCAGGTGCGGGAAAGAGCGGGAGAACGAGGGGAGGAAGGTGCGGTGAGGTCGACGAGGTGGTGACGGCGACGGCGAAGTCGTGAGGAGGTCGGCGGTGAGGTTGCGAGGCTAGGGTTAGGGTTCGTGTGGTTTCTCGCGATGGAAGAAGATGAGTTGGGAAGGCGGCTGCGTGAGGTTTTAAATATGAGAAGAGAGAGAGAGGGAGATTGGAGAGAGAAAGAGAGAGAGATTGAGGGAAGAGAGAGAGGGAGAATGAGGAGAGAGACAGAGAGAGATAGGGAAATGGAGGGGCCCACGCGTGAACAGTCCTCGCTCGCGATTGGCTGGAGGAAATATTGAGAAGGATTTGGGTAAACATTTGAGGGATTAACAGTTAGGGAAATTTTAGATTCGTAAATATATATTTTAGATATTAAATTGAAATGGGCCCTTTTTGGCGCGAAATGAAACATTTCCAAATCGCGCCCGGGTTGCGCCCAAATGTTCCAAATTCAAATTATAGGATTTTAAGCGGGTTCCAAATTTTGAAAAGAGGTGTTTAATGATTAAAATGCATGCCCCCAAGTCGGACACTTGCACCCGCGCGTAGTCGCCCAAACTTGCCCGTTTAGCCAAACGGAACGGAATCTGGACACGCGGACGCTACCACGCGACTAGTGGCGACGAGTAGGCCAACATGGACATCTTAAATTTCATTTTAGGAGTTAAAATTTGTTATGTGCCAAAATGACTTAACCGGTTAAAATTTAGCAATAAACACCAGAAAATCAGGAAAATTGGAATGAGCAGTATACAACCCTCAACTAGTAATATAAATAGTATTTTGGGCTCGGGTGTTACATATTTCGACAGATAAGATCGTTCGTTTGTAGTAAATAATGTTTCTTTTAATTATGTCTGAGATTCTTCTTTGATTTTATATTATGATTTTGTATTGAATTCCACTGTTAATATTGTTGCTCCAAACTAGGGATGCAAACACACTTAACATTTATACTTGTTTAATAATTTAACTTCATAAACTATGATTTTTACTTAAAACTAAATTTCCATATAAAGAATTGTCACGCCCCGCTTCCCAGAGTACGCTAAGATGGGCACGTGACATAACCAACCATGCTACCTGTGAATAGGAAAAATCCTTCCACGGTCACATTACGGCTGTAGAGATATCAAGAACAGGAAAGTAAACTAACTATCTAGTACATGTCCATGAGCCAGAATGAATGAGTCAAGAAATAATAATATGCGGAAGCAAAAGAATACAATAAATGAAACACATGGAAAGTAAAACTGCATACCAACAAGATCCTTACCGCTCGGTCTAACAGCGGCAAAACTCCTGATCAGTCTGCAACAAAGGTAGAGGAATCTGGGCCATGCAAAACCCAGACGTCAGCGCGTCATAACATCAAGCAATAATATAAACAGGGGTAATAAGACATGCAGGTATGAGTATGAGCAAGAATATAATGAGAATATATAACAGTGAATGTGTCAGTATAAGTGACGTGCAGAGATATCTAAACTGTGCTACGTGGTTATCTATTCTAAAGTCTTCGAAACCAAGTAGTGTAATCCTCATCGTAACCCATCGGTGATTATTCCATAACGCCCGGAAAAACGGCAAAAAATGGGTATTCCGTAACGGCCGGAAAAACGGCAAACAATGGGTATTCCGTAACGCCCAGAAAAACGGTAAACAATGGGATGGCCTTTTGAGTTACGTTCGGTTACAATACTGATTTCCCCATACCCCCAAGTTATATATGTTCAAGTCAAGTATTAAATAATCTAGAGCTAATGCCAACACAGGATCAGGCAGGTACAGGTTTGTCTGGATAGACAACAGGAACGGTCCGTAAGGACAACATGTCAGGTTTGTTGGTATTAGACACAAGATCAGGTAACAGGTAAGGCCATGATACATCAGGTCAAGCCAGGTAATGTATAAAGGTGTCATGTCATGTCAAGTGTGTACGGTACCATGTCGTGTCAAGTAGTAGGTGTAGCAAGTCATGTCAGGGTGTACAAGATATCATGTGGGTACTTATAAATCAACCTAGCATAATCATGGGCATACAGAAAAAGCATGTGTACTAATATAACAATAAAATGGAATAATGTGATATGGTATGCAAATAGATATAATTTCAAGGATATTGATGCACAGTTATCGATTAGGGTTACATTTATAATTCCAATATTAATTAGGATGCAATTTATTAAACATGGAGTGTTAATATCACAGTAGTATGTAGTAATGTGATCTATGGATGCAATTATATGTATCTTAAATGCGATGGATGCAAACGGGATCCGAAAAGTTATAAAACTATAAAATGGTAATGTGGGATGTACAACTAAGCAATGTGTGATATAAATATTGATATAATAATATTAATATGGATAGCATATTCAAAGTGATTAATAACTATAAAAGTGGTATTGATTAACCATGCACAAGAAAGTTCCGTTCAGAAATTCAGCGTCACCCTGATTTGTAAAATAGCTTAAAAATAACAAACGTTCTCCAAAAGGAACGTGTCTTATACCAAAACAAAGATAATTCAATAAAGTTTTCATTTTTATAAGTATAAGCATCTCAGGTTGTCCCTACAAAAATCTATGAACATTCGAAGTTGAAATTTTGCTGCTGGAATTTCCGTAGACAGCAGTTTAGAGACATTTTCATTTTCATTTTACGTTATTTAAACAATTTATTTTGCAAGTAAATATTTAATAGAGTTATAGTATTCTGAGTTAGCTTCGTAACGAACTAAAGAACGTATACTGATGATTTTTCTATGATTTATAATGAATTTTATAAGGTAAGGTGTACAGTAAATTTCAGATTTGTCGTATCCGCTTTTTCAACGACGTTTCATGTATAAACTATAATATTTTTAAATGTATAACATTATAAAATGCATATTATAAACTAATTAAAGATAATAATAAGAAATATTACGACGATATATATTTTAAATGATATGGATGCAGTATAATGTAATCTAGTATGTCACAAGATAAGTTTTCATGATCTAGATTTAAAATGATATAAACGGATGCAAACGGAACATCGAAACGTTAAAAAATTAAACATGGGGTACTAGATTTAAACTATAGGTATGGTATTTATTTAAATAGGTATAAAATGAATTATATAGCATGTAGCAAGATTAACTTGCCTAGACGGAACAAGAACGGATGTGTACGGAACGTCTTTCGTCGGCGAAATGTCGTGACACGCGCACGGTACACGGAACGGTTCCAAACAACGCACAAGGGTGATCACGCAAGTCAGGTATGTTCACTGGATCACTCGGATCGTCAGCGACGAGCACGGCTCCGGCGGTGATCACCGGAATCAAGAAACAAGATCAAGAAAAATAAAGAAGAAAGAAGAAGAAGAAGAAGTAAGAAGAAGAAATTGTGTATTAAATAAGGAAAGAAAAATTAAATAAATAATATATATATAAATATATATATATATATATATATATATATATATATGCAGCGGAGAGAGAGAGAGAAAGGAGTTGTTAGTTTGTTAGGAAATTAGATTTAAAATTTTAAAAGATTTTTAGATTTAAAATATTAGATAAGAGGTTACAGTTTGTTAAAGAAATCATATGAAAATATTTAAAATAAATTTTTAAAATTAAATAAATTGAATTTTGGCGGGATACAAAAATATTTCAAAACGCGCCCGGGTCAGGTGTAAAAATTCAGATTTAAAATACGAAAAATATGTGCGACTTTCAAAATTCAAAATGAATGCTCAGGTAACGAAAATGCATACCCCTAAGAACGGATGCACGTACATGCGCATAGCTATCCAAACACGTCCGTTTCACTGAACGGGACGAGAACAAGATGCGCGGATGCTACCACGGGGTTAGGGGTATCATGCAGGCTATGAAATGCAATTTTAAATTATTTTACATGACCTAAAATGTTATATGGTAAAAGATGCAATGCCAGGTAAAATGTCAGTATGCAGTATACATGAGATGCACGTGTCTATGTAACAAGTCAGGGTAATCTATAAATATGAATCAAACAGGTTCAAGCAAACGGTTCGGGTCGAATGCAATGTAAAATGTAAAATACTATTTGCACCCAAAACACGATAAATCAGGAAAATACCACAATTAAGGAAATACGAGAACTGGAATTGGTATAAATGAACTAGGGTGTTACATTATACCCAACTACAAAAGAATTTCGTTCTCGAAATTCCAAGAATAAGAAAGGATAAACAATCAACAAACTACAAGAATAGATGTGGAAACTTCTGTCGGATTTCATCTTCTCGTTCCCAAGTTGATTCTCCATGCGAGCGATTTCCCCAAAAAACAAGTACGAGAGGGATAACCTTGTTCTTAAGAACATTTTCCCTTCGATCCACAATCGACATCGGTCGTTCCTCAAAAGTCCAATCTTCACGTACGGTTAGCTCCGATTGATCCAACACATATGTTTCATCTCGAACATACTTACGGAGTTGAGATACGTGAAACATGTCATGAACATTCGCCAAGGGTTGCGGTAACGCCAAACGATACGCCACTTCTCCAACACGTTCCAAGATCTCAAAAGGTCCAACGAATCGAGGACTGAGCTTTCCTCGATTTCCGAAACGAATCACCCCTCTAGTCGGTGATATCTTCAAGAATACCAAATCACCAACGTCGAACTCTAGAGGTCTTCTCGATGTATCTGCCCAACTCTTCTGTCGGTCTTATGTTGCTTTTATATGATTCCGGATAGTATTAACCTTCTCAACGGTCTGCACGATCAAATCCGGTCCGAACAATCTTCGTTCTCCAATATCGTCCCAACAAACATGTGAACGACACTTGCGACCATATAATGCTTCGAATGGAGCCATCTGAATAGTCGCCTGAAAGCTGTTGTTGTACGAAACTCCACCAAGTGTAGATGATCCTCCCATGAACCCTTGAAGTCTAACATGCAAGCTCTCAACATGTCTTCAAGAGTTTAGATCGTTCTCTCCGACTGGCCATCTGTTTAAGGATGATAAGCCGTGCTAAACTTCCATCGAGTCCCCAAACTTTCCTGTAAGCTCCTCCAGAAGTGTGATAAGAATCGGGTGTCATGGTCGGACACGATGCTCACAGGTACTCCATGCAATCTCACAATCTCCTGCATGTATCGTTCTGCCAACGCTTCCATTGACTGACCAACTCGAAACGGTATGAAGTGAGCTGCCTTGGTCAATCGATCAACAATCACCCAAACTGCATTGTTGCCCTTTGGACTCCGCGGTAAAGCTGTCACGAAATCCATGGTTATATGTTCCCACTTCCATTAAGGAATCGGAAGTGGTTGCAATAAACCAGCAACCCTTTGATATTCAGCCTTAACTTGCTGACACACTAATCACTTTGCCACAAAGCGGCCAATCTTCTGTTTCATGCCTTCCCACCAGAAATGTCGTCGTAAATCTCGGTACATCTCCGTGCCTCCTGGATGTACGGAATACGCGGAACTGTGTGCCTCCCTCACAACTTCTTCATGGATATCTCCCTTTGGCACACACAAACAGCTACCATACCGCAACGAATCACCTTCATGAATCAATAAGTCCGTTCGAAGTCCAGCTTCAACCTGTTCTCGAAGCTTCTGCAATCTTGGGTCTTGCAGTTTCGCTGCTTTAAAATTCTCGATCAACGACGACTGTACTTACAGTTGCAACAACTGTCCCGAAGAATGCGGTAGCATGATCTCCAACTCGAATCTCCGAAAGTCTTCCATAAACTCCTTCTGTACAGTCAACATCTGAATTGCTGGCACCCGACTAAGCGCATCCGGTACAACATTAACTTTCCCCGGATAGTACTTAAGATCGAGATCGTAGTCAGCCATCAGCTCCAACTATCTACGTTGCCTCATATTAAGCTCCTTCTGCGTGAACACATACTTCAAGGTTTTGTGATCAGTGAAAACTTCGACCCTTTCGCCCAATAAGTAGTGTCTCCAAATCTTTAAAGCGAAAATCACAGCTACTAGCTTTAAATCATGAATTGGGTAATTCTTCTCATGGGTCTTCAACTGTCTCGATACGTAGGCTATAACCTTCCCATGCTGCATCAAACACATCCAAATCTTTTTTCCCCCAGATACGTCGCTATGAAACACCAATTCTCCGGAACCATCTGATACGGTCAAAATAAGAACGGTTATCCATCCTTGCCTCAACGCCTCAAAGGCTGACGCACACTTATCCGTCCACACCAATGGTACTTCCTTGCACGTAAGCTTGGTCAGAGGCTTAGCCAAACGAGCAAAATTCTCCACGAACCTTCTGTAATACCCGGCAAGTCCAAGAAAGCTTCTGATCTCAGCAACGTTCTTCGGAATCGGCCAATCTCGAACTGCTGCAATCTTTCGGGGCCAACGGCGATTCCATCTCTGGATACGACGTGCCCCAAAACTTCACTTCTTCAAGCCAAAACTTGCACTGGCTCATCTTTGCATATAATCTTTCTTGCCTCAATTTCTGCAGTGTGATCTTCAATTGTTCCGCATGCTCTTCAATGCTCCTCGAGTAGACCAGAATATCATCGATGAACACCACTATAAACTGGTCCAAGATCGGCGAAAGATTCGGTTCATCAAGTCCATAAATATCGCCGGAGCATTCGTGACTCCGAATGGCATCACTAAATACTTGCAATGTCCATACCAAGTTCGAAATGCAGTCTTGCAAATATCTTCTGATTTAACTCGGACCTGATGATATCCGGATCGCAAATCCAGCTTCGAGAATACCCTCGCGCCACTAAGCTGCTCAAATAATTCACCAATGCGAGGGATCGGGTACTTGTTCTTAATAGTCACCCGGTTTAATTCTCGATAATCGATGCACATTCTACTTGTGACATCATCTTCTTTGCTAGAAGCACTGGAGCTCCCCAAGATGAGTTACTGTTGTGAATCCAACCCTTCTCAAGTAATTCAGCAACCAACTTCTATACTTCTTCCAACTCCACTGGTGCCATCGGGTAATACGCCTTTGAGATTGGCGCTGCACCAGGAACAAGATTAATCGTAAACTCCACATCTCGTTTTGTGGTAAACCCGAGATTTCCTCGAACACGACCATGAATTCTCGAACTATAGCCGGTGCTTCTTCCTTACCAACTTCCATCGACGAAAGAACATTGTTTGTCGGCCTAGCCCTAAACTCGACTGGCCCGACAGAACCGCTTCCTCCAGCAAAACAAACTCCGGATGTCCGGGAATCTGGAAAATCACCTTACTTTCCTTATAATCAATATGAGCGTGGAAAGTGCCGAGAAAATCCATTCCCAAGACAACAACAAACAAAGGGATGCACCAGAATTGAATAATTCTAATGCGGGGAAGACATAATCAAGTAGGATACCTGAAACGATTTCACCTGAAGCCAAACACTGAAGAAGATAAGCACGGTAAACAGAATTCAAGCTTGCGATAAAACATGAACTAGAAAGCAAGAGAAGCAAGGCAATATAACGACCATGAAACAAGGAAGTGAATCAAGACTAGGACTCCAAGTTACTTAAATAGAGTACCGCATTGTAACCATGCTGCAGTTCATAGTTACAATCATATAACTCCACTCAAGTCGCCCAAATCCTAGTATCAGAATCCAAGGGACAAGGAGAAACAATAGGGAACCAAAAGGTTTCAAGTTGAGATGCAAAGCGGTTTGCATATCATCAAGACGATGATCAAGAGAAAGATAAGATTCAAGAATCACGAGAACAAGGTGGCAGGACATGTTCCTAATCTCGAGTATTCCGATTCATGTATTGGGTCTAATACCCAACTACAAAAGAATCAACCCGATTAACATATATCCTATGTCTCTGATACCAAAGAAACCATGTCACGCCCCGCTTCCCAGAGTACGCTAAGATGGGCACGTGACATAGCCAACCATGCTACCTGTGGATAGGAAAAATCCTTCCACAGTCACATTACGGCTGTAGAGATATCAAGAACAGGAGAGTAAACTAACTATCTAGTACATGTCCATGAGCCAGAATGAATGAATCAAGAAATAATAATATGCGGAAGCAAAAGAATACAATAAATGAAACACCTGGAAAGTAAAACTGCATACCAACAGGATCCTTACCGCTCGGTCTAACAGCGGCAAAACTCCTGATCAGTCTGCAACAAAGGTAGAGGAATCTGGGCCATGTAAAACCCAGACGTCAGCGCGTCATAACATCAAGCAATAATATAAACAGGGGTAGTAAGACATGCAGGTATGAGTATGAGCAAGAATATATAACAGTGAATGTGTCAGTATAAGTGACATGCAGAGATATCTAAACTGTGCTACGTGGTTATCTATTCTAAAGTCTTCGAAACCAAGTAGTGTAATCCTCATCGTAACCCATCGGTGATTATTCCGTAACGCCCGGAAAAACGGCAAACAATGGGTATTCCGTAACGCCCGGAAAAACGGCAAACAATGGGTATTTCGTAACGCCCGGAAAAACGGCAAACAATGGGATGGCCCTTTGAGTTACGTTCGGTTACAATACTGATTTCCCCATACCCCCAAGTTATATATGTTCAAGTCAAGTATTAAATAATCTAGAGCTAATGCCAACACAGGATCAGGCAGGTACAGGTTTGTCTGGATAGACAACAGGAACGGTCCGTAAGGACAACATGTCAGGTTTGTTGGCATTAGATACAAGATCAGGTAACAGGTAAGGTCATGGTACATCAGGTCAAGCCAGGTAATGTATAAATGTGTGATGTCATGTCAAGTGTGTACGATACCATGTCGTGTCAAGTAGTAGGTGTAGCAAGTCATGTCAGGGTGTACAAGATATCATGTGGGTGCTTATAAATCAACCTAGCATAATTATGGGCATATAGCAAAAGCATGTGTACTAATATAACAATAAAATGGAATAATGTGATATGGTATGCAAATAGATATAATTTCAAGGATATTGATGCACAGTTATCGATTAGGGTTACATTTATAATTCCAATATTAATTAGGATGCAATTTATTAAACATGGAGTGTTAATATCACAGTAGTATGTAGTAATGTGATCTATGGATGCAATTATATGTATCTTAAATGCGATGGATGCAAACGGGTATCCGAAAAGTTATAAAACTATAAAATGGTAATGTGGGATGTACAACTAAGAAATATGTGATATAAATATTGATATAATAATATTAATATGGATAGCATATTCAAAGCGATTAATAACTATAAAAGTGGTATTGATTAACCATGCACAAGAAAGTTCCGTTCATAAATTCAGCGTCACCCTGATTTGTAAAATAGCTTAAAAATAGCAAACGTTCTCCAAAAGGGACGTGTCTTATACCAAAACAAAGATAATTAAATAAGGTTTTCATTTTTATAAGTATAAGCATCTCAGGTTGTCCTTACAAAAAGCTATGAACATTCGAAGTTTAAAGTTTGCTGCTGGAATTTCCCTGGATAACAGTTTAGAGACATTTTCATTTTCATTTTACGTTATTTAAACAATTTATTTTGCAAGTAAATATTTAATAGAGTTATAGTATTCTGAGTTAGCTTCGTAACGAACTAAAGAACGTATACTGATGATTTTTCTATGATTTATAATGAATTTTATAAGGTAAGGTGTACAGTAAATTTCAGATTTGTCGTATCCGCTTTTTCAACGATGTTTCATGTATAAACTATAATATTTTCAAATGTATAACATTATAAAATGCATATTATAAACTAATTAAAGATAATAATAAGAAATATTACGACGATATATATTTTAAATGATATGGATGCAGTATAATGTAATCTAGTATGTCACAAGATAAGTTTTCATGATCTAGATTTAAAATGATATAAACGGATGCAAACGGAACATCGAAACGTTAAAAAATTAAACATGGGGTACTATATTTAAACTATAGGTATGGTATTTATTTAAATAGGTATAAAATGAATTATATAGCATGTAGCAAAATTAACTTGTCTAGACGGAACAAGAACGGATGTGTACGGAACGTCTTTCGTCGGCGAAATGTCGTGACGCGCGCACGGTACACGGAACGGTTCCAAACAATGTACGAGGGTGATCACGCAAGTCAGGTACGTTCACTGGATCACTCGGATCGTCAGCGACGAGCACGGCTCCGGCAGTGATCACCGGAATCAAGAAACAAGATCAAGAAAAAGAAAGAAGAAAGAAGAAGAAGAAGTAAGAAGAAGAGGTTGTGTATTAAATAAGGAAAGAAAAATTAAATAAATAAAATATATATATATATATATATATATGCAGAGGAGAGAGAGAGAGAGAGAAAGGAGTTGTTAGTTTGTTAGGAAATTAGATTTAAAATTTTAAAAGATTTTTAGATTTAAAATTTTAGATAAGAGGTTTCAGTTTGTTAAAGAAATCGTATGAAAATATTTAAAATAAATTTTTAAAATTAAATAAATTGAATTTTGGCGGGATACAAAAATATTTCAAAACGCGCTCGGGTCAGGTGTAAAATTTCAGATTTAAAATACGAAAAATATGTGCGACTTTCAAAATTCAAAATGAATACTCAGGTAACGAAAATGCATACCCCCAAGAACGGATGCACGTACATGCACGTAGCTATCCAAACACGTCCGTTTCACTAAACGGGACGAGAACAAGATGCGCAGATACTACCACGGGGTTAGGGGATCATGCAGGCTATGAAATGCAATTTTTAATTATTTTACATGACCTAAAATGTTATATGGTAAAAGATGCAATGCCAGGTAAAATGTCAGTATGCAGTATAAATGAGATGCACGTGTCTATGTAACAAGTCAGGGTAATCTATAAATATGAATCAAACAGGTTCAAGCAAGCGGGTCGGGTTGAGTGCAATGTAAAATGTAAAATACTATTCGCACCCAAAACACGATAAATCAGGAAAATACCACAATTAAGGAAATACGAGAACTGGAATTGGTATAAATAAACTAGGGTGTTACAAGAATTCCGCAAAAAGGATTTTGATCTTGGTTTTCGGCTTACTTGGATTGTGTGAATATCTTTAGATATTATACAATCTAAGTGCCGGTCACATCCAACTTCGGGTCGTGACAAGGACTTCCGGCGAGTTTGTGAAAACCCAAAAGGGCGCAGACTCATGAAAAGAGATAAAATACACTCGCAAATTCCTCTCGACCTTGTGAGGAGAAAATCCCTGCGTGAGATCCTTACGACTCACAAAGGAGCAACACACTTAGGGATCCCTACGATTCCTAAGGAGAACATACACCTGCAAGATCCTCTCGACTCATAGGGAGAAAATACTTTTATGAGACCCTTACGGCTCATAAAATTGAAAAGCCTTAGGTGATAGGGATCTAAACCTGTCTCCTGAGCCATCGCTCCCCAACGGGCAACGGCAAATGATGAGTCACTCCTGGCATTTCGCTTCACTATTAGCGGTGCTGATGCCGACCAAAAACCCAAATCCCAAGTTTACCAACGGCGGATGATGGTTGCTTTTGGTACCATATTCCAGTGTAGCGATGCAGACGCCAACCAAAATCTAATTTCTCAAAATTCTCCCAGCCCTACGGTTGGTCTCCAAACTGGCTACCGTATACAATCCACGGGCTCAAATAATTCTCATCATACCCATGCCCCATTGCAATCACCCGACCAATGGCCGGTCTCCGCCCTTGGAATTATACTCCATTTGGGAAGACCCACTCATGCGTCCTCACGATGCATGAGGAGAACAAACCTTACGAGATCCTCACGACTCGTAAGAAAAAACCTTCGTGGGATCCTTACGAAGGAAAAACGCACTTAGGAGTCCTCACGACTCCTAAGGAGAAAGTACACCTACGAGATCCTTTCGACTCGTGGGGAGAAAATGCTTTTATGGGACCCTTACGTCTCATAAAATTGAAAAGCCTTAGGTGATAGGGACCTAAACCTGTCTCCTAAGCCATCCCCCCCAACAGGAAAAGGCAAATGATGAATTGCTCCTGGCACATGTGCTTCAGTGTTAGCAACGCTGATGCCTACCCTAACCCCAAAATTCCAAACTCCAATCTAAATGACCTCTAAGTCGTTAAACTGGGAACGAATGACCTCTAAGTAGTTAAACTGGGAACAGATGACCCCTAAGTCGTTAAACTGGGAATGAGGGAAATCAAGTCATCGACTGTCCAAATCGCTAAAAAGGAAGCACCGACCATCCAAGTCGCAAAAAGGGCAGAACTGATCGTCCTAGTCGCTAAAAGGGCAGCACCGACCGTCCACGTAGCAAAAAGGGCAGCATCGACCGTCCAAGTCGCTAAAAGGGCAGTATCGACCGTCCACATCGCTAAAAGGGCAAAACCGACTGCCCACGTTGCTAAAAGGGCGGCATCGTCCGTCCACGTCGCAAAAAAGGCAGCATCGACCGTCCACGTCGCAAAAAGGGCAGCATTGATCGTTCAAGTCGCTAAAAAGGCAGCACCGACCGTCAAGTCGCAAAATGGGCAGAACCGACCATCCAAGTCGCTAAAAGGGCAGCATCGACCGTCCACGTCGTAAAAAAGGCAGCATCAACCTTCCAAGTCGCTAAAAGGGCAGTATCGACCGTCCAAGTCGCAAAAATGGCAGAACCGACCGTCCACGTCGCTAAAATGGAAGCATCGACCGTCCATGTCGCAAAAAGAGCAGCATCGACCGTCCAAGTCGCTAAAAGGGCAGCATCGACCGTCCAAGTTTCTAAAAGGGCAGAACCGACCGTCCAAGTCGCTAAAAGGGCAGCACCGACCATCCAAGTCGCTAAAAGGGCAGAACCGACCGTCCAAGTCACAAAAAGGGTAGAACCGACCGTCCAAGTGGCAAAAAGGGTAGAACCGACCGTCCACGTCGGAAAAAGGGCAGCATCGACCGTCCAAGTCGGAAAAAGGGCAGCATCGACCGTCCAAGTCGTTAAAAGGACAGAACCAACCGTCCACGTCATAAAATGGCAGTATCGACCGTCCACGTCGCTAAAATGGCAGCATCGACAGTCCAAGTCGCTAAAAGGGCAGCATCAACCGTCCAAGTCGTAAAAAGGGCAGAACCGACCGTCCACGTCGCTAAAATGGCAGTATCGACCGTCCACGTCGCAAAATGGGCAGCATCGACCGTCCAAGTCGCTAAAAGGGCATCATCAACCGTCCAAGTCGTAAAAAGGGCAGAACCGACCGTCCACGTCGCTAAAATGGCAGCATTGACCGTCCAAGTCACTAAAAGGGCAGCACCGACCGTCCATGTCGCTAAAAGGGCAGCAACGACCTCCTCTTCGGAATTATGCTCCACCTCAAAATCAAGTCAACCAGACACTCCATCTCGGAGACACGTCAAGCATCGACCGTCCATGTCGTAAAAAGGGCAGTGCCAGTTTCCCCAAAAGCGGGAACCGAATCAAGTCACCTCCACGTGAAAGAAGATCCATCAATTTCATGCACACGACCCACATATGCTGTGTGCATTTATTGATGGGGGGCAATTTGTTAGGGTAAAAATTTACACCCCGGTTGACCAAGTCAAAATCAAAGTCAACTCCAAGCCAGGTGGGCCAATGCCCGGGTCGAGCCCGAACATGAAGCGGCCGGCCTCCCCCCATGCCAAAATAAAAAATTTGTAATAAATAATTTTGTTGTATTTCTTTTATTTTTATTTTATGAATAAATGTAAGAAAATGGGCATAAAGCCAAATTTTTGTAAAGCTCATGGCTTATGTGCAAAAAGAAATAGCACATGAGGCATGGGATAAGCAAAATGTCATTTTTGTAAAGCCCAAGGGGCTATATGTAAAGTGTATAGCCTATAAAGGCAAAGATAATGAAATATCTCAACAACTTTTTTCTCTCTCCAAAAACGAATCCAGATCTATGATCTTCTCCTTCCTAAAGGTTATAAAACCTTCTTCTCTCTTTTGAATTAAATCAAGAGTTTTACTCTTCCTTTTCCAAAACTAAATAGTTTTTCACCACAAAACCCACAAAAAGGAGCTTGGATCTTCCATTAGATCTCAAAAAGGGTAGACCTTTCTCCAAGATCCGGCCAAACGACAGGAAGAAGAAGGAGACCCATCTCCAGAAACCCCGCTTTGGGGAAGATCTAGGGCTCAAGGGGAGAAGCCCCCTTCATCAGCTTCAAAATATCCTAAGAGTTTAACTGCTCTCTCTCTCTCTCTCTCTCTCATACACACACAAAATAATAAGTGTTCTTTTCTGGGAGTACAACTCCCGTTGCAGGGAACAAGTCCCTTTTGCCTCCCGAGCGCCCTTGCGCTCGAAGCACTAGCGCTCTTGCGCTCAAAGCGCTAGCGCCTAAAGGCCCACGTGCCTGGCACGTGAGGCGCTAGTGCCCATGTGACTGGCACGTGTGGCGCTAGCGTCCGAGCGCTTTCTCCCATGCATCCTTTGGATGCCCTTTTCCCTTATATATATATATATATATATATATTGTTGGGGTAAAAATTTACACCCCGGTTGACCGAGTCAAAATCAAGGTCAACCCCAAACCAGGTGGGCCCAAGCCCAGGTCAGGCGGGCCCATGCCCAAATCGAGCCCGCGGCCAGCCTCCCCATGCCAACAACAAAATCACGTAATAAATAATTTTTATGTAATTGTTTATGCATGAATGTAAAAAAAATGGGCATAAAGCCAATATTTTGTAAGCCCATGGCTTATGTGCAAAAATGAAATGGCACATGAGCCATGGGATGGCTAAAATACCATTTTTGTAAAGCCCAAGGGGCTATATGTAAATATGTAAGCCTATATAAGGCAACATGATGATGAATAAAGCATAAACTTTTCATTCCCCCAAAAACTAGGGTTCTTTGTGCCTCCTGCTCCTTCTCCAAGGTTCTAAACCTTCTCAATTCTTTTGAATTAAATCAAGAGTTTTACTCTTTCTTTTCCAAAACTAAGTAGTTTTCCACCACAAAACCCACAAAGGGGAACTCAGATCTCCCATCAGATCTCAAAAATGAGTGTTTTTTAAAATCTCCTACTTCTTGATCTTCAAGATCCGGCCAAACAACAGAAGGAAAAAGAAAAAACCCCTTCATCAGCTTCAAAACATCCCAGGAGTTTAACTCCATACATATATATATAACAAATATTTCCTTTCTGAAGCATAGCTTCTGTTTCTTAGGCTAAAATCCACATTTTCTCGCCGGCGCTCAAGCGCAGAGCGCCCGCGTGCCGACACGTGGCGCGCTTGCGCTCCAGCGCAAGCGCTCGAGCGCAAGTCGCCCCGGTGCCGACACGTGGCGCGCTCGCGCCCCAGCGCAAGCGCTCGAGCGCAAGTCGCCCCGGTGTCGATACGTGGCGCGCTCGCGCCCCAGCGCAAGCGCTCGAGCGCAAGTCTCCCCCGTGCCGACACGTGGCGCGCTTGCGCTCCAGCGCAGGCGCTCAAGCGCAAAGCGCCTACGTGCCGACACGTGGCGCGCTTGCGCTCAAGCGCCCAGCGCTCAAGCGCAGAGCGCCCACGTGCCGACACGTGGCACTCTAGCGCCTGAGCGCACAGCACCTAGGCGCACAGCGCCCAAGGTGCTGCCCCCACACATCCTTTGGATGCCTTTTCCCCCTTTCTTTCTTTTATATATATACATATATACATATATACATATATATACGCATATGTATACATATTTGCACACACACGTGCTCCACGACACTGTCCCTGTTAGAAAAAAATTTCTAACGGGGCGCTGCCCCGCACCCCGCAAGGGGGCTGCTAGCCCCCTTGACCCCCAGCCCGCTATCCAGGTAGCGGGACCCCCGTAAAAACTCTGCGTGGCTCCCGATATATCCAAACCCCCCCTTTCAAAACACAACACACGTACACTGCACATTGAGTTCGCATGACCAGTTTAACCCGTTAATCGGAGGTTCCCTCGCCCCAAAGGCGAGGGGTAATTAACGGCAGCATAGTCCGCGGCTGCCGGAGATTCGGATCCCCACAATCAATAAACCCTGGCCTACCCTAGGCAGGGGGAATCTGTAGTACGCCTGACAAGCGCGCGTATTCCCATCTCAATGGGGTGACGAAAAACACCCTACAGATTCTGGCACGCCCGGTGGGACCAATCTCTCCTCCCATATTTCGGGTTAAACGTTCATGCGAACTCAATCAATTTACATGTCTATATTTATACTAAAATAATGCTTTTTCATGCAGATTTTCAAGCAATCACTTTCCGACGATGTCTTCGATGATGAACTCAGCACCCGTCTCCTACACGATAAGGATAGACTCTAGGACGGTCCTTCCGGCCAGTCTCGGGCGACAATGGGAGGAGCCGCTGCTACCATTCGGCTCTATTATGTTCATGCCAGTTGGCGCCATCCCAGCTCCTCAAGCCCCGGTGGCAGACAAACCGGTCTCGAAAGGCAGGAGACCAAATGTGGTGATCTCAAGGGCGCCCCAACTCAAACACAAGTCGGTGTTTGAACGACTCTCCATGGCCCCAGCTGGGGGCAAGGCCATCAGCACCAACAAAGCAACAGGACGTCTCGCGCAAGATCTGGCGGCGCCTCTGACAACTGCTCGATTGGGTGTCTTCTCGAGTCTCCCCATCACTCAGCCTATGGCGGCTCCCCGAAGAGCAGAAACCTACCAAGCACTTAAGGCAGAGAAGCTGAGGCAGAAGCGGCTCAGATATAGAGCCAACAAAAGGGCTAGGGCTCTGGCCATGTTAAAATTTATGAATTTCCAAAACCCGGACCGCTCCGCGATACCAGCTGCCAGTGATGAAAGAATGGCTGAATGTGTTATCCACACTGTCTACATGGCCGGACATGAAGAAACGAACCCTCCTCCTCTTCACAGCCATGGTGATGATATGGTTGACGCTACCCAGCATCGGCTCGATCTAAATGATGAAAAGCCCGCTCAGGCCGATAAGCCAGAGGAGCCCGTGGTTCCTACGGAATTGAGCTCAGGCAATAAAGATTACCCGGTTGTCATAGCCGGAACTACAGAACAAGCATTATTCCAATGGCTTCAAAGGCAATTTCAGGACAGGGATGAGAAGATGGCCGAGGTCTATTCCAAAGTCGACGAGCTGGCAAACGTCGTGGCAGATCTCGCGACCCAAGTCGCCCGATTGCAATTACAGCAGGGTCAAATTTTGGTTCATGAGCCAGGGATTGATACCCGGGGGCAGCCAACTGATATCCCTTTCAACCTAAAAGCGGAGCACCTTCGCGAAAAACGGCCGCAATCAGCCTCCAGTCCCTCCGATACATACACCGGGAGGGAATCGCCTCTGAAAGAGAAGCTGGAAAAGGTCTATTCCTTCAAGAAGGAAAAGGTCCACAAGATATTCAGGGACGCCCTAAGAAACGGTCTACAACTGCCAGAATCAAAGAGACCACAAGAAGAGAATATGACCGACGACCCAAAATATTGCCCCTATCACAGGGTGATAGGTCATGCCATCGAGGACTGCTTCGTCTTCAAAGATTGGGTCGAAAGGCAATACAGGACGGGAGAGATAGAACTGTCTAAAGGCGCGTTAGCAAACAGTCAAGCTACGACCGCCGATTTCATACAAATGGAGACCGAAGCCTTTCGGGAACCTAATCCTCCCAGACATGTGCCATTATCTGAAAGGGGCGAACCAAAGACCGATCGGCCTCGAGGACCAGCATCAGTAAAGGAACCTACTCCAATGAGAGAAAGAAGAAGGTATACTCCTTTAGGAGGGAGGAAGTCCGCAAAATATTCATGGACGCCTTGAACAGCGGTCTGCAACTGCCTGTTCCAAAGAGGCCACAGGAAATGAACATGACCGGCAATCCCATATACTGCCCATATCATAGAGTGGTGGGTCATACCATCGAAGACTGCTATATTTTCAAAGATTGGGCAGAGGACCAATATAAGGTTGGAAAAACCTCACAATCCTCGGATGTATCGGCAAGCCACAGAGCTAGGTCATCAACACAGCTCCGCCATGATCAAAGTTCAAGGAGCTGGGATAAGCAAAGAGGACCACCACGTCGTTAAACTGGGAACAGTAGACCACTAAGTCTTTAAACTGGGAGCAGTCGACCTCTGAGTCGTTAAACTGGGAATGTAAAAAAAAATGTGTAAATAAAAAAATGTGTAAATAAAAGAAAAATAAAGAAAAGCCGAAATGATGGGGCAACTCGCAATAAAAATCAGCGAGTAAAATAAAGATGAAAATAAAGCCGAAATGATTGGGCAACCGCGAATAAAAGCCGAAAGGATAGGGCAATCGCGACCTTCGCGATAAGAAAAGCTAAAATGGTAGAGCGGTCGCAGTAAAACAAAAAAAAACAAAAACAAAAAAACAAGGGCGGATGATGAGTTGCTCCTGGCATTATTCCAGTGCAGCAATGCAGACGCCAAACAAAAATCCAATTTCCCAAAATTCTTTCAGCCCTACGGCCGGTCCCCAAATTGACTGCCGTATACAATCCACGGGCTCAAATAATTCTCAGCATACCCATGCCCCATTGCAATCACCAGTCCAACGGTTGGTCTCCGCCCTCGAAATTGTGTTCCATTGGGAAGACCCACTCATGTGTCCTGGCACATGTGCTTCAGGGTCGACAACGCTGATGCCGGCCCCTACCCCAAAATTCCAAGCTCGCCATCCGTAGACCTCTAATTCGTTAAACTGGAAACAGATGACCACTACATCGTTAAACTGGAAACAGATGACCTCTAAGTCGTTAAACTGGAAACAGATGACCTCCAAGTCGTTAAACTGGAAACAGATGACCTCCAAGTCGTTAAACTGGAAACAGATGACCGCTAAGTCGTTAAACTGGGCACAATAGACCCCTAAGTCTTTAAACTGGAAACAGATGACCTCTACGTCGTTAAACTGGAAACAGATGACCTCCAAGTCGTTAAACTGGAAACGGATGACCTCCAAGTCTTTAAACTGGAAACAGATGACCTCTAAGTCATTAAACTGGAAACAGATGACCGCTAAGTCGTTAAACTGGGCGCAATAGACCCCTAAGTCTTTAAACAGGAAACAGATGACCTCCAAGTCGTTAAACTGGAAACATATGACCTCTAAATCGTTAAACTGAAAAAAGATGACCTCTAAGTCGTTAAACTGGAAAAAGATGACCTCTAAGTCGTTAAACTGGAAACAGTCGACCTCCAAGTCATTAAACTGGGAACGAGAGAAATCCACTCATATGTCCTCACGATACATGAGAAGAACAAACCTTCGTGGGATCCTTACGACTCACGAAAGAAAAACACACTTGGGAGTCCTCACGACTCCTAAGGAGAACATACACCTGCGAGATCCTTACGACTCGTAGGGAGAAAATGCTTTTATGGGACCCTCACGGCCCATAAAATTGAAAAGTCTTAAGTAACAGGGATCTAAACCTGTCTCCTAAGCCATCGCTCCCCAACCCCCAAGTGGCGAATGATGAGTCGCTCCTGGTACTACATTCCAGTGCAGCGATGAAGACGCCAACCAAATTCCAACTCCAATACCCCAACGGCGAATGATGAGCCGCTCCTGGTACTACATTCCAGTGCAGCGATGCAGATACCAACCAAAATCCAATTCCTCAAAATTCTCCTGGCCCTACGGTCTGGATCATACATCCTGCAAAACTGTATACAATCCACGGGCGTAAAACAATCCCGATCTCTCCACAAAAAAAAAACGGTATGTCCACAAGCGAAATGGGCACGGATGAAAACCCGAAAGGGCTCCGTGAGTAAAAACAGCAGGACTGCCGGCGAGTTTGTGAAAACCCGAAAGGGCGCAAACTCGTAAAAGAAAAAAAAGGCATGAAATGCACTCGCAAAGTCCTCTTGACTTTGAGAGGAGAAAATTCCCGCGTGAGATCCCTACGACTCACAAAGGAGCAACACACTTAGGAGTCCCCATGACTCCTAAGGAGAAAATACACCTACGGGATCCTTACGACCCGTAGGGAGAAAATGCTTTGTGAGACCCTCACGGCTCACAAAATTGAAAGTCTTAGGTGATAGGGACCTAAAACCTGTCTCCTAAGCCATCGCTTCTTGATAAGAAAGCGCAAATGATGATTCGCTCCTGGTACCATATTCCAGTGTAGCGATACTGATGCCAAGCAAAAACCAAATCCAAATCCTCTCGGGGCAAATGATGAGTTGCTCCTGGCATTATTCCAGTGCAGCAATGCAGATGCCAAACAAAAAAAAACCAAATCCAAATCCTCTCGGGGCACATGATGAGTTGCTCCTGGCATTATTCCAGTGCAGCAATGCAGATGCCAAACAAACCAAATCCAAATCCTCTCGGGGCACATGATGAGTTGCTCCTGGCATTATTCCGGTGCAGCAATGCAGATGCCAAACAAAAAAAACCAAATCTAAATCCTCCCGGGGCAAATGATGAGTTGCTCCTGGCATTATTCCAGTGCAGCAATGCAGATGCCAAACAAAAAAAAACCAAATCCAAATCCTCCCGGGGCACATGATGAGTTGCTCCTGGCATCATTCAAGTGCAGCAATGCAGATGCCGACAGAAAACTAATTCCCAAATCCTCTCAAAGACAGATGATGATTCGCTCCTGGTACCATATTCCAGTGTAGCAATGCTGATATCAACTCAAATCAAACAAATCAAACCAACAATCTCTGAACGGAATCATACTTCGTACCAGAATTTACCCCGTGTCGAAATCATGCTCCACCTCGGGATATCTACCTTCCCTGCCGGAATTATGCTCCGCCTCGGAATCAAATCAATCGACACTCCGCACCGGGGAAAAGTCGATCAGCGACACTCCGTGCCGGGGAAAAGTCAAGCCGACACTCCGCGCCGGGGAAAAGTCGATCAGCGACACTCCGTGCCGGGGAAAAGTCAATCCGACACTCCGTGCCGGGGAAAAGTCGATCAGCGACACTCCGTGCCGGGGAAAAGTCGATCACCGACACTCCGCGCCGGGGAAAAGTCGATCAGCGACACTCCGTGCAGGGGAAAATTCAACCCGACACTCCGCGCCGGGGAAAAGTCGATCAGCGACACTCCGTGCCGGGGAAAAGTCGATCAGCGACACTCCGTGCAGGGGAAAAGTCAACCCGACACTCCGCGCCGGGGAAAAGTCGATCAGCGACACTCCGTGCCGGGGAAAAGTCAACCTGACACTCCGCGCCGGGGAAAAGTCCATCAGCGACACTCCGTGCCGGGGAAAAGTCAACCCAACACTCCGCGCCGGGGAAAAGTCCATCAGCGACACTCTGCGCCGGGGAAAAGTCAACCCGACACTCCGCGCCGGGGAAAAGTCCATCAGCGACACTCCGCGCCGGGGAAAAGTCCATCAGCGACACTCAGCGCCGGGGAAAAGTCAACCCGACACTCTGCGCCGGGAAAAAGTCCATCAGCGACACTCCGTACCGGGGAAAAGTCAACCCGACACTCCGCGCTGGGGAAAAGTCGATCAGCGACACTCCGTGCCGGGGAAAAGTCAATCAGCGGCACTCCGTCTCGGGGAAACGCCCTACCACAGGCACTCCGTCTCGGGGAAACGTCCAACAACAGGCACTCCGTCTCGGGGATACGCCCTACCACAGGCACTCCGTATCGGGGATACGTCCTACAACAGGCACTTCGTCTCGGGGAAACGCCTTACCACAGGCACTCCGTCTCGGGGATACGCCCTACAACAGACACTCCGCACCGGGGAAAAGTCGATCAGCGATACTCCGTGCCGGGGAAAAGTCAACCCGACACTCCGCGCCGGGGAAAAGTCGATCAGCGACACTCCGTGCCGGGGAAAAGTCAACCCGACACTCCGCGCCGGGGAAACGTCAAGCAGACACTCCGTGCCGGGGACACGTCAGCAAGCGACACTCTGCATCGGGGAAACGTCCAATACAGACACTCCGCATCAGGAAACGTCCAACACAGACACTCCGCCTCGGGGAAACGTCGGCCAGCGACACTCCGTGCCGGGGACACGTCTACCAGATCGCTCCGGATTAGAGCATCGACCGTCCACGTCGTAAAAAGGGCAGTGCATCCCAAAAAGTGGGAACCAAAACAAGTCGCCTCCACGTGAAAGAAGATCCATCAATTTCATGCACACGATCCACAAGTGTGGTGTGCATTTATTGATGGGGGGCAATTTGTTGGGGTAAAAATTTACACCCCGGTTGACCGAGTCAAAGTCAAGGTCAACCCCAAGCCAGGTGGGCCCAAGCCCAGGTCAGGCGGGCCCATGCCCAAATCAAGCCCGCGGCCAGCCTCTCCATGCCAACAACAAAATCACGTAATAAATAATTTTTATGTAATTGTTTATGCATGAATGTAAAAAAAATGGGCATAAAGCCAATATTTTGTAAGCCCATGGCTTATGTGCAAAAATGAAATGGCACATGAGCCATGGGATGGTTAAAATGCCATTTTTGTAAAGCCCAAGGGGCTATATGTAAATATGTAAACCTATATAAGGCAACATGATGATGAATAAAGCATAAACTTTTCATTCCCCCAAAAACTAGGGTTCTTTGTGCCTCCTGCTCCTTCTCCAAGGTTCTAAACCTTCTCAATTCTTTTGAATTAAATCAAGAGTTTTACTCTTTCTTTTCCAAAACTAAGTAGTTTTCCACCACAAAACCCACAAAGGGGAACTCAGATCTCCCATCAGATCTCAAAAAGGAGTGTTTTTTAAAATCTCCTACTTCTTGATCTTCAAGATCCGGCCAAACAACAGAAGGAAGAAGAAGAACCCCCTTCATCAGCTTCAAAACATCCCAGGAGTTTAACTCTATACATATATACATAACAAATATTTCCTTTCTGAAGCATAGCTTCTGTTTCTTAGGCTAAAATCCACTTTTTCTCGCCGGCGCTAAAGCGCAGGTCGCCCGCGTGCCGACACGTGGCGCGCTTGCGCTCAAGCGCAAGCGCCCGAGCGCAAGTCGCCCCGGTGCCGACACGTGGCGCGCTTGAGTTCAAGCGCAAGCGCTCGAGCGCAAGTCACCCCGGTGCCGACACGTGGCGCGCTCGCGCCCCAGCGCAAGTGCTCGAGCGCAAGTCTCCCCCGTGCCGACACGTGGCGCGCTTGCGCTCAAGCGCAGAGCGCCTACGTTCCGACACGTGGCGCGCTTGCGCTCAAGCGCCCAGCGCTCAAGCGCAGAGCGCCCACGTGCCGACACGTGGCACTCTAGCGCCTGAGCGCACAGCACCTAGGCGCACAGCGCCTAAGGTGCTGCCCCTACACATCCTTTGGATGCCTTTTCTCCCTTTCTTTCTTTTATATATATATATATACATATATACATATATATACGCATATGTATACATATTTGCACACACACGTGCTCCACGACACTGTCCCTGTTAGAAAAAAATTTCTAACGGGGCGCTGCCCCGCATCCCGCAAGGGGGCTGCTAGCCCCCTTGACCCCCAGCCAGCTATCCGGGTAGCGGGACCCCTGTAAAAACTCTGCGTGGCTTCCGATATATCCAAACCCCCCTTTCAAAACACAACACACGTACACTGCACATTGAGTTCGCATGACCAGTTTAACCCGTTAATCGGAGGTTCTCTCGCCCCAAAGGCGAGGGGTAATTAACGGCAGCTTAGTCCGCGGCTGCCGGAGATTCGGATCCCCACAATCAATAAACCCCGGCCTACCCTAAGCAGGGGGAATCTGTAGTACGCCTGACAAGCGCGCACTTATTCCCATCTCAATGGGGTGACGAAAAACACCCTATATATATATATATATATATATATATATATATAAACACAAATAATCCACGACACTGTCCCTGTTAGAAAAAAAATTCTAACGGGGTGCGGGGCATATAAACACACAAATAATCCACGACACTGTCCCTGTTAGAAAAAAAATTCTAACGGGACGCTGCCCCGCACCCCGTAAGGGGGCTGCTAGCCTCCTTGACCCCCAACCCACTATCCGGGTAGCGGGACCCCCGTAAAAACTCTGCGGGTCCCCCGATATATCCAAAACCCCTTCAAAACACAACACTGCATATTGAGTTCGCATGACCAGTTCAACCCGTCAATCGGAGGTTCTCTCGCTCCAAATGCGAGGGGTAATTAACGGCAGCTTAGTCCGCGGCTGCCAGAGATTCGGATTCCCACAATCAATAAACCCTAGGCTACCCTAGGCAAGGGGAATCTGTAATGCGCCTAGCAAGCGCGTATTCCCATCTCAATGGGGTGACAAAAAACACCTACAACGTGTTGTGCACATGGGCACCACTTAAAAATTTAATTCTTATGATGGGTATTCCTGTGCTTTGCACATTAGAGCTCGCGTGATGAGCACGTGCGACGCCATATAAAAATTTAATTCTTACTCAGAAAGTGCCTCAGTGCTTTGCACATTGGCGCTGAGTGAGAAGCACGTGCGGTGCCGTATAAGAATTTAATTCTTACTCAGAAGCGTTTCTGTGCTTTGCATATTGGCGCTAGCGTCCTCGTGAGAAGCACGTGAGGCGCTACCCCATTAAATTTCAACAAAGTTTTGCTCTTTTAATATGTTTAAATATTGGGGGAACAAGTTTCTCATCAAACATTTCTAAACAGGTGCAGATAGAAAACGGAAAAATCGTAGGACTCAAGAGCCACGATTACCACATCTTCTTCCTTTATGCTTCAGAGTATCGGTAAAACTAGAAGTTGGTCTCGTGCTTAACGACTTTTGCATGTATTTCCGCCAATTGTGTTCCAAAAACGTAGACGTCAATGAGATAGCAGAGCTCAAAAAAGACATTTCTCTGATCCTCTGCAAGCTCGAAACTATCATTCCACCTTCTTTTTTCAACATTATTGTTCACTTGTCCGTCCATCTGGAAACCGAGGTCAGGATTGGCGGTCCGGTCTATTACTGTTGGATGTATCTAATTGAGAGGTATTATTGACGTTTATTATTCATCATTTAAATTGCAAAGAATTATCATGAATTATTAATTTATTTCATTTTCAACAGATATCTGTTAACTTTAAAAAACTATATCCGCAACAAGTATCATCCTGTAGGTTCGATTGCTCAAAGTTATCTCCTAGAAGAAGTCACGTCTTTCTGTGCTCATTTCCTAAACGACGATATCAGGACGAAGCTGAATAAACCGTAGAATGTTCCTGACGGTCCAATTGGAGCAGAAAGGCTAAAGAACATGTCTTATGATCTCGCGGCCAGTGTACATGCGTACATCTTGATAAACAACGATTGTTTTGCTAAATATGTAGAGTAAGTGTTTATTATTTTATCATTTTAAACGTTCAAAATTAAATATAATCTAATTAATATAACTGTATATTAACGAACAGAGCGCACAAAGATATACTCACGAGATCGAATCTTAGGACGTGGTCGAATGATGGGATGAAGAAAAAACAGAGGCGCACTTTCGCCACTCAGTCTATAAAAGAATTGAACGAACAATTGAATCATGAAGAGCACGTTGATAGAGGTCCACGGCCTTTTAAACGGTTCAACAATTGCAGATGGGTTTTACAACGGGTATGACGTATCCGGATATAAATTTGAGGTAGAAAGTATGGAACTTATTAGGGTTACGTAAAATAGCGGTATCGCAACCGTCGACGATGATGGAAATCCCTACTACAGTGTTCTTAAGGAAGTTATAGCGGTCTCATACCAGCATACGACTGTCCCATTTCATAAATTCCAATGCAGATGGTACGATACCAAGACTAACCGGGGTATGAAGGTCGATCAATACGGTATGATTTTGGTAAACACCAAATAGATGTTACCAAAATACGACGGTTTTATCTTTCCCATAATGGCAACACAAATATATTATTCTCGGGACTTGCAGAAACTTGGCTGGGATGTTGTTTGTCGTTGGAAACCGAGAGATTATTATAACCTGCCGACGTTGAATGGCTCTTAAGATGAGAGCGACGATGAAGATCTCGCGATAACACGTCTCGGTCCATCTATTGAACGTATCAGAGATCCAAATTATTCTGCGCCGCCTATCCATGCGTTTGTAAGAAGTGACATCGACCAATTGATTGTCACGGATCATGATTTTGAGAATCCACCCAACGAATCTTCAGATAATATACCACATAAACGTATTAGGTAATGAAATTAAATTGAATGTTCTAAATTGTATAATGATTATAAGTAATGATGTTTATATATATATATATATATATATATATATATATATATATATATATATATGATTTCATCATGGGCACAGGCAAAGGCACTAAACGCCACAAGAGACAGCGTCTACAAAACATTCTGAGTCGATTCATATCCACCGACGAGACTATCCCAGGACCCTCAGCAGGCACGGGAGCCACAGCAGCAGCGCCTATCCCAAGCAGCGCTCCCCTATTACAACCATATCACCCCCATGGCCCCTCTAATCATACTGCATCGTCCCTGATTGTCCCCCTATCCTTACTAGAGCTCCTTCTATTACCGCCACATCATCCCCATGCCTCCCTACTCACACCGCATCATCCCCGACTATCCCCCTATTCTTACTAGCGCTCCTCATACTACCGCCAGATCACCCGTAGTATCGCAGCCTCCCCTACCCCTACTAGTGCGTTAGCGGGTCCTCATACCCCCGTCATTCCTGTGCATGGTGCGTAATTTACTCATTTAAAATTTGATACATCATTACAATATAAGTGGATATTTAATCATCTAACAGTTTATTATTTGCAGATCCGCATTCTACTCGCGGGATGGCGTCTGACGTCGGTTTTAGCGCCACGCCGGGGACGACAGGTATAATCGTTATTTCTTAAAAACTTTTAAATAATGATTGTAATTTAAATTTGTTAAATTCTATATTCATATTCTAAATATTATAATATTGTGTATGTATATCTATTTTTTCGCAGGGTCGAGCAGTATTAGGACGAGGGGTCCTACTGAGCCCGACTGCTGCAAGCCGCGGACGGATGCTGGGCCATAAGATCTGATCTTTGACGCGACAGATATGCATGTTGGAGAACACGCGATCCAGTGGGAGGATTATGTTGGGCAGGAGGTCCGTACTTATTGCAAGTATCCGCTCCATATTCGATGGAATAAGGCTCAGACCGAGCGTACTACGCGGTTTTTGTGTCAGAGGAGATATGACATACCTTTCCACACATTTAAATTCCAATCATCGTTATATACATATATATACATATATAATTATTTGTTTAATATATTTCAATTTCAGACCAGGAAAAATTACAGATTTGTTGGCGTGCGCCCTAGCTCACTTCCTAGGCCAGTGTTAAGTGATCAAGCGATATCGCCGATGGAAAGTAAATAGTGAACTTTATCTTCCCAGGGACGCGGCGACCGAGAATCAGCGGATATACTTGATGGAGGTCATAGCGCTAAAAATCCCGAGAGAGGATTGGCCGCTTTTTGTCTCCTATTTTGTGCGTGATGATGTGCATGTATCAATTTAATTTTAAAGATTTTAACAATATAACATGAAATCATACTCTAAAATATATCATAATCTTTACTTTTGCAAGACGATATCGGTTCGAAATAAGAAAAACCGGAATAACGGAGTGCGAGAATGCGTTATCCCGATCCAAGGGAAGCGCTCGCAGGCCAATACTCGGTGGCACTTGGTGAGTATTCTGACGCTTAATTCCATATGTTTTCTATATAGTTAATAAATTATTAAACTAAATCTTAATTTTATCGCAGAGAAAAAAAGACCCCACCTACTATAATGAAGCCAAGGGACAGGCCGTGTTACACAAGGGCACGGACATATACATTGTAATTTTCATATAATCAAGTTGAATACGTATTTTAAGTTAGCACCTGTACACACACGCATACACATACATATATTCTATACAGACCCAGTTCCAGAAGCAGACGAACGTCTTGGGATTTGGCCCCGGCGACTTGATCACCGCCATTGTCCCTAACCAGAATTCGATATCCGATGGGTATCGCAGTAGATATGAGCGCGAGGTTGGTCCCGGAGCCCATCGAGTTTTTGATAGACGTTCGACCGTGCATGAGTACGCCATGACCCAGATACGGACGGATGCAGCAGCTGCATCGCAAGAGGAGATCCATCGGCTCCGCGAACAAGTGGAGTAGCAACATCACACGCGGCAGGAGCTTCAAGATACGCGGTACGAGCTGCAGGAGCTTAGGGCGGAGATCCGAGACATGAGACAGTCGTACGCCGATTCCGTCTAGCAAGCCATACGGAATGAGTTGAGCCCAATGTTTAGGCCACGGGACGATGGAGGTGGATCGTCATCCTAACGGCGTTAGTTCTATTTTTTGATTTATTGACACATAATTTTAGTGGAGTATTGATCATATTAGGCGATTTTTTGACACATACATTTTTTGATTTGTTGATTAATGGAGTATTGATCATATTGATTGTATGTATATTTTTTGTTTATATTTGCATGAAATTCGGAGCTTATTACTTTGATTATCGTTTATTGCGTGAGATTTGAATATATTGCGTGAATGATAATTATATATTGATGCTTGTAAATGGAAATTATATATTGCTGGTTAACGCGCGTGGGACGCGGAAAATTAATTTGTTAAAAGAAATAGTTTGGCCACAGTTGAACCCGTGACTAAAGACAGTTGGTCACGGCTAAAACCGTGATCAAAAGGCTGCTCCAGATACTGATATCTGGAGCAAGTCTGTGTTATAGGTTACGGTTACAAGTTTTGTTTACGGGTGTAACTGTGACCCATAACTTATTTTGTTCACGGTTAGAACCGTGAACAAAAACCTGTGAACCATCAACTAACTGATTTTTTAACTTTTAACGCTAAGAACCTTTCACGGTTACAACCGTGAACGTTTCTTACTTTGTTAACGGTGAAAACCGTGATCCGATATTTGCTTACGCGGGTTTGGATCACGGTTCTCTCACGGTTTAAACCGTGAACGAAATGATTTTTGTTCACGATATAGACCGTGAACAAATCCCTACCCTGTGGTAGTGTGAGTAGAGACAACTTTCCTGATGAATCATGGTTGTTTGTTTTTTCAATTGATTTTCAGGATCCTGCAACTGCTCCATGTGCATCACAAACTTAGGAAAAAAAGGATGGAGTGATGATTTCTTGGCCAATTTAATTTAACGCGGTTATGGACATGATGGAGATGACGACATGGTTGTTTGGTTGCTGGCAAAGGAGCTGAAAGCAACAATTGTCGCAAAATGTGTATTTTTATTGCAAAGAAAAAAAAATAATGAAAACTATAATAAATTGCAATCAAAATAGTAAAGCTTTCTTCATCAGGTTCTTTTTTGGAATAGATTCTGTTTTCTTCAAGGCTCCAAAGGATTCATCCAAAGTGTGTGATGTGTAACATATGTTATGCATTTCCTATACAAAAGCAGTTCACACTTTCTTAAGGGGTGTTTGCTAGAAAAAAATTAATATTGTTGGAGGGGGAAAAACTTTTTATGTTTTGTTTTGTTTTAAAACTATGATAAAATTAAAAGAGCAAATATTAGCTATGCAATTTTTCTACACCACAAACTAACGCAACACATTCAAACATTTAGCATGAGATCCACGTACTTAAGTGCAGAATCCGTTGATTTTGTTAGTGTTGTGTAGCAACCCTTTTTCCAAATTAAATTTGAGCAAGGATCAAATTAATGTTGATGGTTTGAATTTACCTCTTTTTTTCAGGAGATTAGAATCTTTACCACTAGCCTATTAACACCCAAAAAGCGGCTTAAATATTATTATTATTATTATTATTGTATAATAAAAGCATACATGTTTTTCTTATTGTAAAAATTATTATTGTAAGATAAAAGCCTATATTTATTTATATAACAAGAAGAGGTTAGTAGGGCTGCGAACGTTCACACGACAAAGTTGTGTAGAAAAGGATGTAGGTGGGTCTCTGAGTTTAGTAGGGGTATGACGCATCCCGGGACCGTGTCATGCGCTTACGGTTAAATTAGTTGCGACGGTCAGAATCATATTTTGCCATTTAAAACTAATGTTATGAAATAGGAGAGGAGGGACCGGCCCCATGCTTTTCACCACGCATCTTTCTTTTGTCACTTGTTACAGTCTAAGTTTGGCAAAAATTCAATCATTTCTTAATGCTTACAGCTATAGATATGGACTGTGAAAACGGCAAATTTTTGCATGCAGCTTCGTTTTCAAGCTATCAAACAACCCTTGATGCATGATTTGATGTTTTTTCTTGCACTCGAGCCCCTCCACTAAAAGTTCAATAAAGCTAATTGGCTTTTTGTTCAAGATAAATCCAACCATCGATGTGAATTGTGAGTGACAGACTCTTTAGTATTGAAGAGAATCCGGATTCATAATAAAGTAAGGGTTTTTTAATATCTCTTCCCCAAAATTTATATGTTTCCAAATTTCACCCTTAAAATTTTAGTATTTCCAAATTTCACCTCCAAACCATTAAATTATCCAAATTTCACCTCCAAAGTTATCAATAATTAAAACTCATTTTTGCAAAACAAATCTTGATTTTCTTCATTTTGTTGTTAACTCTTTCTCCAAAATCATTTAGCTCAGCCTGTAATACCCTAAGCGCAAAGTACTTGAATTAAACTACTACCTACATAGAAGTAACTCTAACTCATATTGTTGCTTCAAGTTGTCGTAATTGTTATGGCAAAGGCATAAAGAAGCTTGATTTTATCTATTAAAATGACAAACATTGGATGGAGGCGAAATATCCTAAATTTCACTCCGAAGAGAATTTCCAATTTTGAAATTGTGAGAAATCTAAACCTCTAATCCCTATTTAACATAAGAAAAAAGAAGAGAACCATTTGGGATGAAATTTGGACAGCTTAATGGTTTTGGGGTGAAATTTGGAAATAATAGATTTTGATGGTGAAATTTGGACAAACTTAATGGTTTGTGGGTGAAATTTGGAAATACTAGAATTTCTAGATGAAATTTGGACAACTTAATAGGTTTGGGGTGAAATTCGGAAATACTAGATTTTGGGGATAAAATTTGAAAATATTGAAATTTTGGGGGTGACATATAACAAAAACCATAAAGTAAATACCGTTTTATTCTGCTATGCGATGATCAGAGGTATCACTGGAATGATTCAAGTGTGTTTTTCCATATATGACTCTTCACATCTTTTTTGTTTCCGGCTATGTCCTCTCTCTCTCTCTTCCTCTTCCTCTTCCCTTGCCCTACTCTCACTCCTGCAGTCTCTGCAGTGTCCTTTCTCTATCATGGCTTCCTACAGGAGTCAACTGAATTCCAAAACCAATTCTCAGTAGACTTCGTCCTCTTTTTTTTATTTTTTACCTTCCAAAAATTTATTGTTTCTTGCAGCTCATATTCCTCTTTTTTCTTCTCGCACTTTGACGCTTCGCCAACCCATTTGATTCTAAAAATTCCACCACATGAAACGATTTCTATGATTTTTAAATCCTCTTTTGTGAGAATTTGAGTTTTGCTCCTTCTGGGTTCTATCAAAATTTCTCCACCAAAAAATGCCCATCGAAGCCGGGCCTCGCCGGAGCTCCGCCGGCTTCGGCAGCGACGGCAGCCTCAGCTTCTCCGACGCCGAGGAGCAGTCATGGCACTCTCCCTTCAATTCAAACTTGAATGGGGTTGAAGGGATTGGGCCTGTAGAGGCATATAGGGACTCATCTTGCATCTCTGATTGCTGCTCCTTTGATGGTGATTTGGAGTTTGGGGCTGCAGATATTCAGGTGGTTTTGGACAAAAATGAGAGGGATTGCAGGATTTGCCATCTCAGCTTGGTGAGCAGAGATTCGGGGGTCTCGATTGTGTTGGGATGTTCTTGCAAGGATGATTTGGGTTCTGCCCATAAGCAATGCGCCGAGACTTGGTTCAAAATCAAAGGAAACAAGTAAGCATTTGAGTTTCTTTCTTCTTTTTCCATTTTCTTTTATATAGCATTTGTTCATGTCAAATTTCAATGGAGTTGAATGGAGAATTGTTGCTTGTTACAAACTCAGTAATTGGATGCTTGTGTATATGTAAAGCACATGAACACATGGAAGTTTCAATAAGGAACATGTTCTTATTTAAGAAACTAGAGGGGAAAAAGGAGAAGGAAAGGTAAATCATATTGTACCGCTTGGAACGAAGTGAGGAATCAAAGTTTGGAGACAATAATTTTAAGGAATCAAACTGATAATTGTAGAAAGCTGTCGTGAATCTGAGGAATCCTTCCTATTTGGTAATGTTTTTGGTTCTGAAAAAATTCCAAGGGATATCTGTCGGAAAAAAGAAATAGACGTGATGACTGTAAATTTTGTGAACAATGTAAGCACCATTGGTTATCCAATGATTCGTTAAGATAGTCCCATATAGTAAAACTAGTATTGTGAGAATTGCAAGATTTAGGCCTCTTTACCCCTGGAAGATAACCTCTTTGCTAAAATTGCGACAACAAATGATCAACGATTGCTTTGATAGTTGTTACCATCCTCTTCTTAAAGAACCCCAATTGCTTACAGGGCTAGATAATGATTTATATACTGTGTTTCTTGCTAATGCGTAAGTTTTGACAGCATTCGTCATAATTCTATTCTAAATGCTGCTCTATATATAATGATTTATTTTCACTACATATATATTCTGGGGGAATCAAGATGCTTCCAAATGTGCTCATTTGGGAAGATGACATACTCGATCGTTAATCTTTCATTATCAATTATAATGTCATTAGTATTTGGCTGGTCCTTGAGATTGTTTAAACTTGTTCATATTAACTAATTGAAGTATACTCTGTTAGGTATGCATGCTAATTATAAATATATTCATGAGGCTATGTGATTTGGAAGCTTGCAATCATGCATGCCGAAGCGATTTTTTTGTATATATTTAATAATTAGCCTAGGCCCCAATGACTAATCACCAGCTTTAGGATATAGGATATGGCAATTATGCTAGGATTATTGGTTAACCTATGTGAGTTGCGCTAGTGTTATTAGCTTGCCTGATGCTTAACCAGAAAAATCCTCACGATGTATAACTGCTTGGGATCATAGAACGACGCCTAATTTTGGCATCACAGGTGCAGTTATCTTCAAGGACTCTTAATGATGAAGTGGATGACGATAGTTTATTAAGGGAAAATGATGCGAATTATGACAAGTTGATTTCGAAAGGAACATTCTTGTATGTGGGGGTTGTACTATACTATCATTCATTCTTTTCTTTTAGTTACTTTCTACTTGATTGCATGCTTGATATTCCTGTCTTTTTCTTGTGATTGTTATCTATGAAGAAAATTACATTATTGTTCCTATTACATTATTGTTCCTTCGTCATTTTTCATTGAAAACATGATTTGTCTTGTACATTGAAGTGTTTTTAAGTTTCCTTGATATCGGATTTTATCGCAGGACATGCGAGATTTGTGGCTCGACAGCCAAAAATGTGGTTAGTGCAGGTGAAATTGAGTTGACCGAGCATTCAAATGAAACTAGCAACGATACTGTGGCTCCTGCACCTCAAACCGAAACCCGTAGATTTTGGCAATGCCACCGATTCCTCAACCTCATGATTGCTTGCATAATATTCACATTTGTCATCTCCTGGCTCTTTCACTTCAATGTCCCAGGTTGATCTTCGGTGAATCTGCATGGCTTCCCGTTTTTATATAATGTTTTTATATAATGTTATGCTCTCGCTTCAGTCCTTGAGCATCTCAGGCGTCCATAATTTTTGGGATATTTGAATGAGAGATATTATGTTCGATGAAGAATTAAGGTTCCACTAATGAGTCTGTTGTGAGCTCTCTTTGCGAATGAATAGAGAAACTTCTTTGTGTCCGAGCTGTATACTTGCATATTGAAGTTGTATTACAATGAGGAGAACAGTAAACATGCGGTCTTTGATTTTGTTATTCTCCTTGTCGCGTGTAGATGTCGTTGTTTTCATACATTAGCGATCTCTTAAATTGCTTTCGTTGTCAGCTATGTTTTTGTGAGGAGGTCCTGTCATATGAGTGCATTTTAAAATTTTATCTTCTCCTCAAATTGTTTGATGTTGGATTCTCATTCAAAGAAAAAAGGGAAAAAAAAAAAGAACTTGTTATGGGAAAAGAAATTTAAGGACATCATCTGTTTTTTTCCTCAAATGCACCCCTGCTTCAAAATTTATTATAAATGTAGTCCTGTACCTTGCCAATTCAAAATATGCGACATTTGTGCCAATTTTCATCATTACTGAAGTGAATGGATATTACACATTGTCTACTGATTTCTGGGTTTGAAAGAAAAAATGTTTTGGGGGGAAAAAACTATTACGGAGAAAGGCCCTGCCTGCTTTATACACTTGCAAGCTACACACAACATTTGATACAAAGATGGGTGAAGGGGGAAAAATGAAGTGAAGAATCTTCAATGGTTACATATTGATACAAATTGGGTGTTCTTATGATATCAAGCTCTCCCAACTGGAGAAAGAGGAGGATGATCGGGCATGTAGCTTGTAGCTGTTCCCAGTAAGGTATTTTCGGAACTGATGCTCACACGACTGACAAAGCTTTGTTCCTCCAGGTTTTGAGCTTCAACTGAGCAATGCGACGTCGCAGGTGCAATAGCCTTCTTGCTGTGAAGTGTTGCAATACACATCGCAAACGCTTGTAGTGAAGAAATGGACGCCGTGAAATCAACAGTGTAAACTCCCTCTTTAAATGTAAGCATGCTGAAGGCATGCTTGTTTTCCTTCCTTCTGCCCTGGAAATAGAATTAGTGATGTCAGTAACTGCAAAACCAGGCATTGCTTCGTTTTTATGACGTGTAAAATTCCTGGAAGTTTCATTTTTTCTCTCTCACAAAACTAAACCATCACTATACTTGAGCACAAAGCATGTAATTTATTTGACTGAAATACCATTAGCAATTTAGCAATATCAATAACTATTTCATCAAACAGACTTCAACAATAAAATTTAATTAAAAAAACTTGATAATTTCCCAGTATATATATTGAAAGTTTACGGTAAATTAGTGAAATTAAGGCTGGTTGTTGAAATGTGTAAACTGAACGAAGAACCTAGACAGTTTCAAGGACTAGTTTCACTAAACTACCTTGAACAATAAAGGAGAAGGGGAAAACACAGAAACAAAGTTCAGGATCTGAATAAAAAAGTTTATGGTAGTTTTCTGGGAAAAGTTTTTCGTTCTTCTTCGTAGTTTAGAAAAATAAAGGATGATGAAAGTAATCATCTTACAATCTTTCTTGATGCTGTTAGGGAGTAGAGCGAAACCAGAAAAGTTTGCAATGATTAAATAAATCAAGTTTGCAATGATTAAATAAATCGAAAACAATTTACCCAAAACCAAAAAGCAATAAATCAAAAATAAGAAGATAGATCATTGGAAAAGGTTTTTGCAGTGAACTTAACCCAAAACCTAAAAGAAATATATCCCAAGAAAACGGACGGTATGATAAATCCAAGAGGCGAACCTGTGCGAACAATTCAATTCGACGAGTGCCCTCTGACGCACAAGCTCGCTCTGCGTTCTTGTCGGTTAGAACAGTTAGCATGCAACCCTCATCCCAACCTCCACAATCACAAGAGCCTCCAGATTTCCATCTCTCGATCAAAGGGGATGGCTCGCCTTTAGATGCGACCCCGTGAACACCACTTGGTACAATCGCAATCATGCTGCCTACACCCGAGTTTTCTCTCCAGTGTTCTAGCTTTTCATTCTCAACTTTAATGACAATAGCTGCAAGTTCAATTTTAAACAGAGTTGTCGATTGTTCAACGCCATACAAAACAAACTCCCTCTCTAGAGAGTAATTCGAAGAAGAGACTCTCATCTGGCCAATGGCATTATAGAGCAGCTCGTTCTTTTTATTCTTATTTAGTTGGTTCATCCAAGTTCCGCTTTTTTTCTTTGGTTCATGAGCGGTAAATATCGTGTACAGGCACTCAAAATCGTTGTTCTGGGTTACAGCTCTTTTTCCAACTGTGGCTGCCAGAATGTTACTATCGGCTGAAGAGAACACATAAAGAGGAAGCCCATTCTTCCAAGCAAGCCCATTCTTCCAAGCAAGCTTTAGAAGAGCTTGCTTTGTCGATGACCCTTGACCCTTGTCCTCAGAGACCCGGCTTGTAGAAGGATCAACAATCACTTCAAATGACCTGCTCGGTCTACACACGGATTTTAATTCATCGCGTATTGGAAGCTTATCGCTAGTACTTGCTCCATGAACTCTGTGACTGGGTAAACTGGTAACTTGCCCAGAAACATGAATTTGGTTCTTTGGCTTCAGCGGATCAAATAGCCTCCGCAACGGGCTTCGCCTACATCTGCTATTAGAAGTTGCATCATCTTCGTATGAAGTATCTGAACTATCACTAGATCTCATTTTAAGCTCAGAAGAAGCTTCTCTCGAACTAGAATTTCTTAGCAGATGCAAACCAGCACTTAACATACGCTGAGGCGATGAACTGCGTCTATCTCTTCCAGTGGAGGCCACAGTTTCATCGCGAGAATTATCTGAACAACTAGTTTGTTTTATCGGTTGCCCTGCTGAACTTTCTCTCGAACTAGAACTTCTTATTCGATTCAGACTGGCACGCAATAATCGCTGAGGTGATAAATCTCTTCTGGGTGCAGAAGTCGCTTTTTGTTCAGCTTGGCCTACGAATTTATCAGATGAACCCCCATGAGTAAATTGACCGGGCTTCACAGGCTTGGCTTTTGCGTTACCATTAGCATTTAGCACTTCATTTTCAGATACAGGTGTAGTAGTGATCTGAATGTCACTGGGAGGGAAGATTTCTACAGAACTTATGTTCACAGCGGAATCATAGCTAGTAGGGCTTTCAAGGACGCACTCTTGAACACGGTCCCACATGCTTTCGACGAAATGAATATTACCAGAAAAACTATATCGGGAAATATCCGCTTCTTTTGATCTATCAATTTGGGCCTTCGCTGTCTTATCCGGAAAATCTGATGTATCATTATCTTTTGATTCACAAGGTGAACTGCCAGTATCTGAACCTCTGTGTTCATGACTTTTCTCAATTGATGCCTTGTCATGCGAAATTCTTGAATTTTGATCTGCAACCAAAGTTGGGGATTGCTTCTTTTGAGAATCAGGGCCATCAATGCTTCTATCAGATGATCTGGGTGTAGAAAACAGAGATGAACTTGCATTAATGCTCGATGGAGAATCACCGACTCTACTATTTGCCACTTGCTTCTCAAGGTATCTCCATTTCTCAAGATGCCCCCAGTTTAGTGCCTTGTCCTGAACATTTTCTCCTTTCTCTAAAGACTGCAGACAGCTCAAAACTTTTGACTTGTCATTGACCAAATCGTCCACACCCATCACCTTTCTACTTGGCCACGGCTTGTGACGATTCCTCACGGACATTGCTGGGATTTTCTCGTCCAACAGTTGAGGAGCCCAATATTGGACTGAACTCTTCCTCGCTGGGGCCTTGTGATTCATCGCCGGAACCTTTTCATGTGTTGCCACGATATCTGTCTGTAATTGGGAAGGCATGCTCTGTAGTCATGCAGTTCCAGGACAGCTAAAGTTTTATGGGAAACGAGAAGCTTCCAGTTCCAATTAACTGAGTGGACGTAGGGATGTGGAATACCGACTGATGAGAAATAGAACAAGTCAGCGTAGAATTAACTAAAGTTCCAATCTAAAGACATATCTGAGAACTGGAACATGATGTGATACAAGAAATATAAAACCGGTCACCTACAACTATGGCGGATTCATGAAGAAAAATAAACCAAAACATAAGAAACAAAAACAAAGCCGAGGATATGGAATGGAGAATCAGAACTCCTGGTTCTACACATTGGATATCTTGTTTACCAACCTTTCATGTATTTGACACAATCCTTCATGTAAACAGCTACATGGCTAATATGGTGATTCATTTATTCAGCACTAGCATCTAAAAAGATGGTTATCTACAACTGAAGTCAGATCCATCCATAAAAAACGAAATTGAAAAAAAATTAATTAAGAAATGGATATTCAGAAACTCTGTTGTTCATATAGAATACTTTTTTTTTACAGGCTATCATGTATTTTACTCACTCATTTTCCAAATGGCCATATGGTTATTGTGGTGGTTAATTATATTCAACTACCGATTATTAACCAACTAATATGACGCAACCTAGCTAGAACAAGCTTGAATATGGTAGACCAGTTCAATTCCATGATGAAAAGCTAGCAAATGTTTAAATTCGAAAGGCAGATCAGAATGCTACATACTCTTCATGAATCCGATATAGTCTAGGAAACTATGCGACAGAATGACGCAGGAAAATGGTGATCTAAAACTAAGCTTAGCAACCAATAAATATATCCCGAAAAAAATACAGTGATCAGAAACACAACATTTAAAACTTCATTTCGTAAACTCAGTCGTGTATGCACCTCTACCTTATTTTGGTCTGTCTATACTCATCAACTACCAATTAATGTAATTTTGCGAAAAATAGTTGGTAATTTCTGTTAAATATAGTATAGAATCGCTTTATTTAGTAGGTTATATTTGATTATATTTTATTGTATATTTTCTGCTTTTCGTCCTTTCATAGGACTTCCCTATTGGGGCGTCTCCTAACTTGTATAAATAGAACCTATATACACTCATTTAAGAATCAAGAAAAATCTTTCTTTTCCACCAATTCCTTGTTCAAACATATCAGAGCGGGAATAATATTTTCTGTAACACCCTTGTCCGATCGTACGTTCCTTTTTCTTTTTGGATATATTGGGTTTTGTTTTATTATTATTATAATTTGGAGTTTAATACTTTTAATTAAGATATATGTATATAATTATGGTTTTTCAAGTTTGTTAAATATGCATATTATTAGTATTTAAATATTTATTTGTCTAACACTATTTTATAACCATATTTATATTTTAGTATCATAATTTAAACAAAACATTTTATTTGGTATTTCTTTAAACAATACATATACAAGATTTTACCCCTTTTTAAATTCTATTTATAAGATATTTTGTGTTACGATATTGATTTGGTTAAAATATTTAATTTTGAAAAGTCATGAGAGCCCCTGTTAAATGTTTTAACCATATAAATATTTTTCCTAAACTAACAGCTCAATTTTCTCTCTACAATCATCATATATGTCTCACCTGATAACTTTATTCTTTTAAAACAAATATTATTCTCTCTCTCCAAACAAATATCTTTTCCAACAGATTTCTTTCTCCCCATATTCTATTCTATCTACATATATTTTTCTATATCACTAACTATATTTCACCAAACCCCCGCTCTCTTTCTATATATATTCCCTAACAAAATCCCTCTCTCTCCAATCTAATCTAATCTCTCAGCAGATTCTTTTTCTCAAATCTACCATCTCTTTAATTATTTTTCTACAAATATATATACACACATATATAATTGAAGATATTTTGTTATGATAGTTTAACTGAAAATATATTTTAGTTGTTTGATATCATAAAATCCTATATATATAACTAATTATATTTATTTTCATTAACCCATAACCATATACATATCTACATATATTTTCACTATATACTAATATGTATATATACATATACTTTTCTATTATTCTAACTAAATACAAACTAATATGTATATATACAACTTTTCTAATATCTTATAGAAGTATATAACAACCCATCATATCTCTCTTTTATAAAATCAAATCCAAATCTCATCTCATCAAAATATTTCTCTCTCTAATTATAATAATCTCTATAATCTTTAACATCTCTCTTCCCTATAAATAACCTAATTATTATCATCTCTCCCCTTCTCATATAAATCAAGCTTCTCTTTTTCCCATCACAATATTTTCTTCTTCAAATTTAGTCGAGCAATCAAACCTTGGAGTTGTTCTTCGTGTCGTCATGTTTATCTGTCTCCGAGGCAAGTACTCTTACTCTTTTATTTTTTTAGTCGATGCAATATCGACAATTCTCTAAATAAATTATTAACTTACAATATTTAAATAAAATTGTAATATTTTGCCCTTTATTAATATATTTTATAATACTTATACATATGATGAAAACCCTAGGATCCAAAATACTTATTAATCATTTCATCAAGTGAACAACCGTAAAATTGCAAGCGTAATAAAATAACTTTTAACATGTAAATTTGGTTTAATATATAAAAGCTTTATAAGTAATTATATATTTCTGTTGCAACAATATTGGTATACACTAGCATGCAAAATGTCAACACTTATATTCTAATCTAAAACATAAAAATATACCATTATTACTATTAATCAATAAACGCTTTGGGCTTAATATTTTATATGTATAAATTAAACTTTCTACACTATCACTCCTTATAATATCGCTGCACTTTATGTGTCGTACTCATATAAATTATTTTGATACTATAATTTGTATTAATATTTTCTATTATTACATGATTATAAAACTTATTATTAGCACTTATATGATGACTAGTCAATCTGTCATTTATTTTATCTTACTTACTATTATCTGGTAATTATACTATTCCCACTATCCGCTTTATGCATCTGTAATTTGTCATTCCTATTTAACTATATTAACCTTTTAAAACCATATTTCAGTTTATTATTCTTTTCAATAAATAAATCCGGATGTTAAATACAGATACTTGCATATTTATGTTGAGTCTTGTTTACATTTTTTATCTTATCATATCCTATCGTCTATATTTAACATTTTACTTGAGACTATCATTGTCGGTATGCTTGAGAAAGCTTAACATACTATTCTTGTTTATGGTTACTATCATTTTATAACTATTGTACTTGACATGCCATGACTACTCATTGTTCCAGACTACTCATATTAAAACGAGTTCTCTAATTTGAATGCTGAACTACATGCCATGACACCACTATTCCCCAGTTTTATTTCCATACAATTACCATAACATAAGTTCATGTATGTTCAGCATTTGTAATTTAGTGATTTAATGTTTACCATAGTAGCTATAAATACGCGGGTGTTGGGGTAATTTGAGTGTGCGTTGTACAACAGGATCTCAGGAGTCCCATGCCGGCAGCTCGTACCGGGCTATATCGGTCTCATGTTTACAGCTCGTACAGGGCTATATCGGTCTCTTGTTCATTCCACAGTTTGGCCCATGTTTCCTAGCCTCTGGGGCACTACTCTTGGGTTAGAAATACTCCTGCAGAGGTTGACGCACACATTTGAGCTTACGATATGATAGTTTACCTTTTAGTGACCTGTTAAGTTATCACTTAACCTTTTTACCTGTTTGTTTCATAGTAGTAATGTATCTATTTATTTATATCTGTTTTTTTCTTGTGCACTGGGCTTCACTACTTTCCTATATTCATATTATTATACTACACACACCTTATACGTTGAGTACTTGCTGGGATGTTCTAACATCCCTGAGATTTGTCATCTCAGATTTAGAGACAGATTTTCAAGCCGAGCAGGATTGCAGCGGATATCGGGACTTTACCGAAGATCAGTAACCGTAGATTTATTTTTTTTCCCTTTTCTCTTAGTCTTTAGCTTGTGCGCCCTTTTGGGACATTAGGACTTTTGTATCTCTTTTGGATCTTATTTTATTTTTAAACTTATTGTATCAGATCTTTAATTGCATCAATTATCTAGTGGACCCATTTTTAGTATTCCTTGTGGTTTCATTGCAGCATGATTATCAGTATTATTCGTTTTGGTATTGGATTTTATTTTTGACAGGTTAATCTAGACAGCCTTATATGACGATGGAAGGATATTTCCTTACCGTAGGTAACACGGCTGGCCTTCGTCACGCTCCGTATTCCGGATTTTGGGAACCGGGGCGTGACAAAGTTTTGTTGGTATCAGAGCCCAGGCTGACGTCAAAGTCAGTCTTGGTTCTACCGACCTTTTAGGTTAGAATCACACGTATAGATTCTCTCCAGTGTGTCATGCTGCATATTCTTTTGACTCTGGTTATAGGATTCGGACGACTGAGATAGAATTACGATATTGTATCCATGTACCGCGGCATGATTACAATACGTCATTCTGTTTGAGTAACTTAGAGTTCTACTTAATTTGTTTCCACTGATTTGATTTCCTTGCACACGCCGATTTCTCGAGCCAAGACAGTGACTCTTCATACCTTCATTTGTTTCCTTGATTCTTGATTTTTCATACATATCTATTTTCATTGATCCTTATTATTTAGTTCGCGATCTTGTATTTTCGTTTTTCAAATTTCGAGGACGAAATTTCTTGTAAGGTGGGTAGAATGTAACACCCTTATCCGATCGTGCGTTCCTTTTTCTTTTTGGATATATTGGGTTTTGTTTTATTATTATTATAATTTGGAGTTTAATACTTTTAATTAAGATATATGCATATAATTATGGTTTTTCAAGTTTGTTAAATATGCATATTATTAGTATTTAAATATTTATTTGTCCAATACTATTTTATAACCATATTTATATTTTAGAATCATAATTTAAACAAAAGATATTTTATTTGGTATTTCTTTAAACAATACATATACATAAGATTTTATCCCTTTTTAAATTCTATTTATAAGATATTTTGTGTTACGATATTTATTTGGTTAAAATATTTAATTTTGAAAAGTCATGAGAGCCCATATTAAATGTTTTAAGCATATAAATATTTTTCCTAAACTAACAGCTCAATTTTCTCTCTCCAATCACCATATATGTCTCACCTGATAACTTTATTCTTTTAAAACAAATATTATTCTCTCTCTCCAAACAAATATCTTTTCCAACAGATTTCTTTCTTTCCATATTCTATTCTATCTACATATATTTTTCTATATCACTAACTATATATCACCAAACCCCCGCTCTCTTTCTATATATATTCCCTAACAAAATCCCTCTCTCTTCAATCTAATCTTTCTCAGCAGATTCTTTTCTCAAATCTACTATCTCTTTAATTATTTTTCTAAAAATATATATACATACATATATATAATTGAAGATATTTTGTTATGATAGTTTAACCGAAAATATAGTTTAGTTGTTTAATATCATAAAATCCTATATATATAACTAATTATATTTATTTTCATTAACTCATAACCATATACATATCTACATATATTTTCACTATATACTAATATGTATATATGCATATACTTTTCTATTATTCTAACTATATACAAACTAATATGTATATATACAACTTTTCTAATATCTTATAGAAGTATATAACAACCCATCATATCTCTCTTTTATAAAATCAAATCCAAATCTTATCTCATCAGAATATTTCTCTCTAATTATAATAATCTCTACAATTTTTAATATCTCTCTTCTCTATAAATAACAACCTAATTATTATCATCTCTCCCCTTCTCATATAAATCAACCTTCTCTTTTTCACATCACAATATTTTTTTCTTCTTCAAATTTAGCCGAGCAATCAAACCTTGGAGTTGTTCTTCGTGTCATCGTGTTTATCTGTCTCCGAAGCAAGTACTCTTACTTTTTTTTTAGTCGATGCAACATCGACAATTCTCTAAATAAATTATTAACTTATAATATTTAAATAAAATTGTAATATTTTGCCGCTTTATTAATATATCTTATAATACTTGTACATATGATGAAAACCCTAGGATCTAAAATACCTATTAATCCTTTCATCAAGTGAACAACCATAAAATTGCAAGCGTAATAAAATAACTTTTAACATGTAAATTTGGTTTAATATATAAAAAGCTTTATAAGTAATTATATGTTTCTGTTGCAACAATATTGGTATACACTAGCATACAAAATGTCAACACTTATATCCTAATCTAAAACATAAAAATATACCATTATTATTGTTAATAAATAAACGCTTTGGGCTTAATATTTTATATATATAAATTAAACTTTCTACACTATCATTCCTTATAATATCGCTGCACTCTATGTGCCGTACTCATATAAATTATTTTGATACTATAATTTGTATTAGTATTTTCTATTATTACATGATTATAAAACTTATTATTAGCACTTACATGATGACTAGTCAATCTGTCATTTATTTTATCTTACTTACTATTATCTGGTAATTATACTATTCCCACTATCCGCTTTATGCATCTGTAATTTGTCATTCCTATTTAACTATATTAACCCTTTAAAACCATATTTCAGTTTATTATTCTTTTCAATAAATAAACCCGTATGTTAAATACAGATGCGTGCATATTTATGTTGAGTCTTGTTTACATTTTTTATCTTATCATATCCTATCGTCTATATTTAACATTTTACTTGAGACTATCATTGTCGGCATGCTTGAGAAAGCTTAACATGCTATTCTTGTTTATGGTTAGTATCATTTTATAACTATTGTACTTGACATGTCATGACTACTCATTGTTCCAGACTACTCATATTAAAACGAGTTCTCTAATTTGAATGTTGAACTACATGCCATGACACCACTATTCACCAGTTTTATTTCCATACAATTACCATAACACAAATTCCTGTCTGTTCAGCATTTGTAATTTAGTGATTTAATGTTTACCATAGTAGCTATAAATACGCGGGTGTTGGGGTAATTTGAGTGTGCGTTGTACAACAGGATCTCAGGAGTCCCATGCCGGCAGCTCGTACCAGGCTATATCGGTCTCATGTTTACAGCACGTATCAGGCTATATCAGTCTCATGTTTACAGCTCGTATCGGGCTATATCGGTCTCATGTTTACGGCTCGTACCGGGCTATATCGGTCTTTTGTTCATTCCACAGTTGGGCCCGTGTTTCCTAGCCCCTGGGGCACCACTCTTGGGTTAGGAATACTTCTTCAGAGGTTGACGCACACACTCGAGTTTACGATACGATAGTTTACCTTTTAGTAACCAGTTAAGTTATGACTTAACCTTTTTGCCTGTTGTTTCATAGTAGTAATGTATCTATTTATATATATCTGTTTTTTTCTTACGCACCGGGCTTCACTACTTTCATATATTCATATTATTATACTACACACACCTTATACGTTGAGTACTTGCTGGGATATTCTGACATCCCTGAGATTTGCCATCTCTGGTTTAGAGACAGATTTTCAGGCCGAGCAGGATTGCAGCGGATATCGAGACTTTACCGAAGATCAGTAACCGTAGGTTTATTTTTTTCCCTTTTCTGTTAGTCTTTAGCTTGTGCGCCCTTTTGGGACATTAGGACTTTTGTATCTCTTTTGGATCTTATTTTATTTTTGAACCTATTGTATCAGATCTTTAATTGCATCAATTATCTAGTGGACCCATTTTTAGTATTCCTTGTGGTTTCATCGCAGCATGATTATCAGTATTATTCCTTTTGGTATTGGATTTTATTTTTGACAGGTTAATCTAGACAGCCTTATGTGACTATGGAAGGATCTTTCCATACCGTAGGTAACACGGCTGGCCTTCGTCGCTCTCCGTATTCTGGATTTTAGGAAGCGGGGCGTGACATTTTCTTTTCTCTTAAAACAAATTTTTTTCTGTCACCCTAGGGCCGTCATCTCCGGAAGCCGTCTCCTTCCCCGTCCACCCCCTCTCACCGGCGACCCGCTCACATTCCCTCACTGGCGATCCCCCTCCCACCCTCCCTCAGCCTTCCTCCCCTCTGCTGTGCCCACCCCCTCTCTCTCCTTCGGTTGCGCCCTCCCCTCGGCCTCCCGTGCCCACCATCACCGACCCGTGCTCCCCTGCGGCTCCCGTGCCCCGATCCCCTGCTTCCCCCGGCTGCACGCCTCTGCCCCAATCGAGTCCCCCGGCACCTGTGCCAGATTCCTCTGCTGTTCCGCTCAGCCCCGATCAACTCTTTCTCCAACCAATGCTTCTCTCAACCCGCAGCCACCTGCGGTTGTCAGTTCGCCGATCACACCTTCTGAGATCGATACAATTCTCATATCATGAACAAGCCAAGGCCATACACTTTTCCCTCGCTCGATGTCTAACTCACCGGTCCCACCAATTATACTGCATGGGCTTTCACCTTGCGGTATAATCTCTAGGCTTTTGCATTTTGGGAATATATTGATGGCTCCACAAACCGTCCCCGCTACCACGGTTCAGACTCTAGTATCATCCTTGTCCTTCCTTTCCGATGGTGAGTCTCCTCTAACTAGTACTCAATGGATTCGTACTGATCAACAAATTATGGCAAATATCTTGTGCTCGGTTGCGATTCCTATTCGTCTTTCTATTGGACGTTTGACTAACTCTCGCGATCAGTGGCTTGCGCTCAGTCTCATATATGTTCAAACTGGAGCTGCCAATGAATACTGGCTGCATCAGATGCTTCAGGATGCTCATCAAGACAATCATTCCATTCAGGAGTTTCACACCCTCCTATCAGGGTACTGGGAAGAATTGCAAACCATGGAGGAAGTTATCCCTGCTGACCAAGTTGATCTTACACTTAGGCTTCAGAAGCAATGTAGTCGGTAACACCTCTATCACTTTGTCATGCACCTTCGTCATGAGTTCGAAGGGTTGCATGATCATATCCTCTATTGTGGTCCTTTTCCCACTCTTAACAATGTTATCGCCGAATTTATGGCTGAAGAGGCGCCTCCAGATACTTAAATCCTCACAGGTCGTGCCTTCACCCACAACATCCTCCACCACTGTTGTAGCTATGCATCATCGCTCTCAGGTATCCCGAGGCCCTCCTAATACCACCTCAGAGCAATTCCACTTCTGTCGCTATTACAAAAAGAAAGGTCACTTTAACTCATGAATGTCTGATCCGACCACCAAAGCCTTCGCCCCACAATCGTCGTGTACCTTCGGTTCCTGCTACTGCCAGTTCAATAGCTGCTGCTACACCGCCGTCGCCAGCACAGATTTCAACACAGTCTCATCTGCCTTCTGTACCTCTGGTATAAGGCTGCCTCACTTCGGCTTAGCTTGCAGAGATCGCCACTTATGTTACTCAGAATCTTGGAATCAATGGTGCCTTCGCTAGTTCTGAATTTACTACCATGTCTGTCTCTTTTAGTACTTCTACTTCTTAAATTTTAACTCAGGTGACTCTCATCATATGACTTTTGATTTCATTATCCTTACTAACTGTAAGCATGTCTCTTCCCTTTTTATTCATACTGCAAATAGCACACCTCTTGCGGTAACTCATTATGGTGATATCACACCGGCCTCTTACACCACTGGTTGTTTGACTTTAACTTCCATATTGCTTATTCACAAACTTACCATGAACTTGTCCGTAAATCAACTTGCTGATGCTAGTTATACCGTCACTTTTTTATTTATCTCTTGTACTATGCAGGATTCCCGCACCGGTCAGAAGATTGGGATTGGTCGTAAAGTGAATGGACTGTATCATCTGGAGCATCTTCATCTCCCTCTTTCCACTACCGGTTGGATTTTCTACTTCAGATATTTGACATCGCCGGTTAGGTCATCTTTCTGGTCCTCGACTAAAAATCTTATCCGACTCTGGTTTATTAGATTCTTTCCTTTTATTTCTAGTTCAACTTGTAGTATTTGCCACTTTGCCAAACAAGTTGCTTAACCTTTTTCATCAAGTAATAAAAAGTCTTATGAACCTTTTGAACTTGTTCATTCTGATATTTAGGGACCTGCACCATCTACTTCCTTGTCTGGTTTTAAATACTATGTTTGCTTTATTGATGACTATTCACGTTATACATGGGTTTATCTCATGTGTGCTCGTTTAGACCTTATTCACATTTACATGGATTTACAAATATAATTCATACTTAATTTCAAAAACGTATAAAAGTGTTTAGGTATGATAATGCACTAGATGTGTCTTCCTCAATGCAAAATATTCTAAAAACCCGCAGCACTATCTCTCGGCAATCATGTCCTCATACACATGAACAAAATGGTGTTGCTGAATGCAAGCACCGTCATGTCCTTGAAACCGTTCGTGCTCTGCTTCTTTCCTCCTCTATTCCTACCTCTTTTTTGGCAGAAGCCTTTATGACCGCTACACTCATAATCAACATCACTCCATCTTCCGTTCTTAAAGACCTCTCACCATATTCTCATATCGACTCTTTGCCTTTTGATTATTCTTTTCTCTGCACGGTTGATTGTGTCTATTTTTTCTACTTCTTCCACATGAACGAACAAACTCTCTTCCAGGTCAGACAAATATGTATTTCTTGGGTATAGTTCTGCTCACAAAGGACACCCCTATTATGTTCCCACAACGAAACGTCTCCGTATATCTCGACATGTTACCTTTTTCGAAAATGTATCCTACTTTACTATATCGTCTCCACCAGATCTCTCCTTTCCTAACCTAACCATCACCCACCCATCTCACCCTCCATCACCACATCTTCACTCTTACCTTGCCCTCCCCTCCTACTCCGTCTGAGTTGATACCAAGCCCCTTGTCCGTTATCGTCGCACCTTCCATAGATGTTCTAATGATCGATATTCCCTCTACGGCTAACCAGTCTTCTCCGGTGGCTTTTCCTCCTCGTCGTAATTCTGCACGAGACCGGCGACCTCCTGCTCGTTATAGTTTTTCTATGACTCTTATTCCTCTCAATTTGTATCCTTTCTTGCTGCAATTCATTCTCTTCATGAACCAAATTTTACTCGGTAAAAATACCGGAATGGCAACATGCTATGCAGGAAGAACTAGAGGCATTCTATCATACTAATACTTGGGATCTCGTACCACTACCATCCGGGGTCAAACCTGTAAGTTGCAAATGAATTTACAAAATCAAAACCAAGTCTGATAGCACCATCGAACATTACAAAGCTCGGCTTGTGGCTCGTGGTTTCTTCCAAGAATATGGCATCGACTATGAAGAAACTTTTGCTCCAGTTGCCAAAATGACCTCTGTTCGCACTCTTATCGCAGTCGCTGCTACCCGGAACTAGCCCTTATATGAGATAGATGTTAAGAATGCCTTTCTTAACAGTGACCTCTATGAGGTGGTTTATATGCAACCTCCTCTTGGTGTCTTTGCTCCGCTGGATCATGTTTGTCGTCTTCGCTGTGCTATCTATGGTCTCAAACAAGCTTCCCGAGTTTGGTTTGAACAGTTCCGTCAGACTCTTCTTTCCACGGAATTTACTGAAAGTCTTGCAGACTATGCCATATTCTACCGCCCTTTCCGAGGTCATGTCACCTTACTGCCCTATATTGACAACGTGATTATTACAGGCAGTGATTCTTCCACTATCATCTTCTTAAAGAAGTATCTTCAAAACCAGTTTGAGATGAAGGATCTTGGATTTCTTCGCTATTTCTTGGAGATTGAGGTTGCTTCTTCCTCCTCGGGCTATCTCCTCTTTCAACAGAAGTACATTTTCGACATTCTTCAGTAAGCTGCTCTCATAGACTCCACTACAGCTTCCACATCAATGACGCTGAATTTGAAACTTCATCGAATTGATAGTGACCCTTTGTCACAACAGACTAGTTACCAGGAACTAATAGGTGCCCTCATATACCTATCTATCACTCGTCCGGATATCGCTCATGCAGTGCATAATTTAAGCTAGTTTGTCAGTGCCTCTACATCCACACACTATGCTGCTCTACTGCGTGTTTTACACTATCTTCGTGGCACCATTACTCGGTCCCTTCTATTTCCCTCAAGTTTTTCTCTTTCTTTCCGTGCTTACTCAGATGCCGGTTGGGTGGATGATCCCTACACCCAGCGCTTCACTACTGGATATCGTATCTTCTTGGGCTCTTCACTTATATCCTGACGAAATAAGCGTCAAGGTGTTGTCTTCCGCTCCAGCACTGAAGCAGAATATCGAACCATGGCTGACACTGCTGCTGAGCTCAAATAGCTACAAAGTCTGCTCCAAGACATGGGTGTCACTACATCTCCTAACATTTCTTTGTATTGTGACAACAAAAGTGCAATTCATATCGTAACTAATACAGTATTTCATGAGCGCACAAATCATATTGAAGTGGAATGTCGTCTTGTTCGTCGGGGATATCAAGCTCATATGCTTTCCTTCATTTTGTTCTTCCAAAGAACAAGTGGCTGATTTCTTCGCCAAGGCTCAGACATAATCTCAGTTTCAGTTTTTCTTATCCAAACTCTCGGTATTCGATCCACTGAGAGTTTGAGGGGGTGTTAAATATAGTATAGAATCGCTTTATTTAGTAGGTTATATTTGATTATATTTGATTGTATTTTTTCTATTTTTCTTCCTTAGGACTTCGTATTTGGGTGTCTCCCAACTTGTATAAATAGGACATGTATATACTCATTTAAGAATCAAGGAAAATCTTTCTTTTCCACCAATTCCTCGTTCTCACGGTTTCTATAATGATATAATTTCGCCATGACTAATGTTTAATGTGCCACGTGTATTTAGAAATTAATTAAAATCTTTGGGTCGCCCTTATAACCAATTTCTCTGTACATTAATCCTGAAGCAGGACAATAAATAGTCAAAATGCTAAAAATGGCTAGACTCACTATACATGTTAAGAGCTATGTGCCAAAATATAATGTTGGGATTTTCGAAAAATGATTGCTCAAGAATCTGAAAGATTTTTCTTGAGCCACTTTTCAATATCAGGTCACATAAGAACATAATGTCAAAAATTTTACCAAATTCGTTTCAACTAGACTAAATTTCAAAAGAAAACACCATATGAACAAAACCTCAAGAACTATAAGCAAATTATCTTCTTGCCACCATTTAGTACCAAATCAACTCAAGATTGCATTTTTTACATCCCAGTCACAAAGGAACAAGCACCTACCCAAAGATTGAAGAAAACCCATTTCGATTGAAAGAATCAAGATCTGAGAAAGAGATGCGTACCCCCAAGAGAGATTCAAGATTCCAATAGTAAGCAGTCTTTCGACTTCGGCTGACTTTGCCCCCAAAATCAAGAAGATCACGAGAGCTCATTAGAGTAGAAATATTCGAGCATCGCCATTATTTTTTTTTCTTTTCTATAAAAAGGGAGGAATTTTTTTATGGCGGGTGGCTTTTGGTTTTTAGTTGCTTGGGGTTTTATTCGCAGAGACGACGACGAGGGAAGAAAAGATGCGGCCAAAAAGGCTCCCGGACCACGACAGCAGGGTCTCGCGTGGGCCCCAAATGGACCCCCACGTCGCTATCCGAAAGGACTCCTGTGGGGCCCAACGTCATCACGTTGCGTTATGGGTCGCATTCATTATTTCATTTGTTGGGATCTTTAATTAAATTTAGGGCACATATATTACCACACAACCTCGGCCTAATACTTTATTTCCTTATTTATCTTTCTTCTTATTTTTTAATCTCAGCATAATTACCGTATATATTTTTATCTCTCCTCATAGAAACTGTAAACATTTATTAGTTTTTATGTTTCAAGACAAGTCGAATAACTTTTCACATTTTATGGACTTTATCCGATCCTTTACAACAATTATTTAGTTTTTCACTGAGACCAAATACACATCTGGTCAAAAGTTTCTTCAGAAAGCATGTTTCCGTTGCCATCACATCTTTGATCACAACAATACCTATTTATATATATATATATATATATATATATATACATACATACATGGAAGAGAACAAATTTGAAATATATATATAAACTGAAACTCGGTAACCTTGTGTTTTTACACTTAAATTATGTACTTTTTTCTGCAATTTGATTAGCTGCTGGTTTATTTTGATGGATTTCTTTAGAATATTTAAGTAAAAATTTTTGCCAAAATTTAGATAACTTCGTATAAAGATGTGAAAGAAACATATTTATTTTATTTTATTTTATTTGATAGATTGGTTTGGGTATTGCACAATGGATGAATCTTATGAAATGGATAGTATTGAAGTTCAAGATATATTAGAAGATGAAGAACAAGAAGAAATAGACATAGACAGTGAAGAAGCTATGTTGAATGAAGAAATAGCTCAGTTACAGCGACAGTATCAAGATCGGGATGAATTTACAAAGGCTATTCAAACTTTTGCTTATGCTCAAGGTTACATGACATTTATCAAGAAATCTAAACGTGAAAAATTTGTTTTCATCGGTTGTGATAAAGGAGGTCAATACCGGAATCGACGTAATATACCTATGGAAAATCGAAAAAGAAAGACATCATCAGGATTGATAAACTGTCCATTTGAAGTTCGATGTTATAAAAGAAATGGTGCATGGACAATTGTGAAAGAGAATTTATCACATAACCATGATCCTTATGTGGATATGTTTGCCCATCTTTATCACCGTCGATTTACAGAAGAGGAAATTGTGTGCATAAAAGAAATGGTTAAAGCCGGCGTTATGTCTTGTCAAATTCTTTCTTCGCTCAGACAGAATAATCATAATTTTCGAACCATTTCTAAAACCGTCTATAACATGAAAGTGAAGATTTTCAATAAATACTTAGGTGGCCGCCCAATAATTCAAGCGTTATTAGATGGGTTTGGCAAAGATGGTTTTACTTACGATATGAACTATTTTTGCCATGTGTTAATTTTATTGAAAAATAAAATAAAATATTTTTGCAAGCAAATATTTGATTAAATAAATCATGAGTTCTCATTTTCTTTTGAAAAAAAATTAAAATTGTTAACTTTATTTTTTATTCATAGTTCGTGATGCATTTTCGGATTTTAAATATGAGTCTTAAAACTCATTTTATTTTATAACTTTATGAGAAATGATATTTGTTGCATGACAAAATGTTTGAAAACGCATCCAAATATTTACGGTGAATTTGAGTTATTAAATATAAGTTATTTAAAATGATTTCAATTTGAGTTGGAAATTCATACTTTTTGAGGGGTTTCTTAAACTTGCTAATACTTATATGCTTCAAAAATATAAAGTGATTCTTTTTGAAAGTTTGAATGTTTTTGATTGATTAAAAGAAAAATACTATGATGAAAAAGATTTGAACTTGATTATTAGAAGCTTATGCTTCTTTGTATGTTTTTCTTGAAGTGGATGGTCATGACTATAAATTTTGAATGCTCATATTGAGAATATTTTGGTATGCTCTATATCATGATTATAGAGGTGATTGAGATGTTACTTGTATATTTCAAATCTCAAAACTAGTGGGGGTTTCTGCAAACCAAATTTTCATCGTCGATAAATAGATAAATTTATCAAGAAATATTTTGGCCGATTTTTTCTAGATTATTTTACCAAAATTTGGTAGCATTTATTTGATGCCGACAATACAATGCATTTATTTTGGATGAAAATTTTATTTTTCCATAATCGGGAAAACTATATATTGATGTTATGTCCTTGTGAATGCATAACAAATTGTTTATCATGTGCTAATAAAATACTAGTTGAATATGTTGTATGACCATCCCGAGGTGTAAAAAGTTTTGTTTGACTAAATTTAATGTATTGTGTAATATCATTGCTGTAATTAGCAGCATGCAAAACTGTTTTCCAATGCTAATCCAAACCCATGAAGTTATGAGCTCATTATTGGTGTAAAATACATGTTATGTAAGATTTAATGATAATTTTGCATATTTGAAATTAAAGATATTGCGGCATAATGGTTTGGATAATATCGAGGGGGATTGGACTTGAGCCCAATAATAATATACTGCCTATGAGGGTATCCAATCCGGGGACCAGAGATCTTGAAAACTGGGTTCAATGGGAAAATGAATCATAGAGTAAGCCGGAGTTAGGATGCATCAATTTCGAGTTTACACTCGCAGTCCATCCCTATAATGTAGGTGTGTATATCCTGTAACAAGTAGAGAGTTGAGTTTATCTCTTAATGAAATCCGTATATTTTATAAGCGGGGTGTAAAATGCTACAAGAGTACTCTTAATGGATTTCACATATACGAGTCTGAGAGTGGTGCTGCTCACTTAAGAGAATATGGGTTTATTCTTTGAAGCAACTCATGAAAACCAGAATTAAGCACAAGGTCGAGGCGTGCTGGCTTAAGGGCTCGATTAGACACCCGGAATGCTATGTGCATGACACAATGTTTCATTTCCTATAAGAAGTTATAGTTAAAGGCCAGGTCCACTATAACTCTAGAGAAAAAGTTGTGACGTGCTAAGTGAAAGGTCCAGTGCTCCAGTGTATTGCATACCTTATCAATGCATAGTAGTCCATCTTTACCCACTATTATGATTTTTCATAATTTTCATATTATTGTTATCTTTATTATTTCCGTAATTTATCATTTTTTGTTTTTATTAAAATTAGAGGGTGATTGTTGAAAATTTTAATAAAATAATTCCCACTAATAATACTGATATTTTGTTGTACATAATTAGAGTATTGATTTTTGAGGTTTATGACATAATATTCTTAGTCATAAATCCTTTGTCAAAAATATTTAATCTATGTTTTATTGGGTTTAATATTTGGGCCATTGTTTGAGTAATTAAACGTTGAATTTTGACTATGCATGATTGTTGATATTAACTGGGTTTATATTGGTCATTTTAATTGATTTATTAGTACTATACTAGTAATTGATGTTTATGGAGGTTATTAATGGCCCATTATTCTCCTTTCATTTTCTAAACATATGTTACAATTTAAATCCTTATATATTACATATGTTTCTATCTCATTTTAACATATATGACAATTTTTCATATAATATATTGTCCATAAATACAGGTAGAGAAAAGGAGCGGGCAGAGCTCTTACTCTTTACTCTGTGCAGGAATGGAGAGCGAAACGGAGAGGTTCGTTGGCAGTTGTATCCTGGAGGAAACGTTGTTGGGATGAAGTCGTTCCACGGAACAATACTTGCAACAAACCAAATCACGCAATTAAAAACCAATCACATAATTAACAACAAAAAGATAAATTAATAACAATGCGAGAATACGTAAATAAGAATTACAAACCAAACAAGAGAGGGATTTGTTAACGAAATTCACCCACCGTATAGTTAGTCTCCGGCAGAGCGGAATCTGCAAAGTTCTACTAGATCTTGACTCAAGTATTACAGCTGTTCATATCAAAATTTTGCATTATTATATCGCTCATTTTTAATCACATTACATATAAATAGGTGCTTTTGATCCATATCTGCTAAATAGTTGCAGGTTACAGGTTCTCAGATCGTTACAGTGAAATTCGTGAAAGTCGCTATAAATGTGAGACTACGACCAACAATAGATGAATCCATATGATACTGCCTACCAGTTCAAGGAACAAATGAAATCAGTAGACAGTTCAATACACAAAGTACAAGGGCGGCACAAGATTCAAGATTTCAACGTGAAGCTCAAAGCAAAAGTCCACATCATTCTGCACTGTTGGAAATCTGGAAGAAAATAGAAGAGATTCTGAGGAACCAAGTGAAAAAAATAGAAGTTAAAAGTAACATGAAGCAACCCTGAAGAATTGAGCTCAAATTCCCACTAATTGGCCGCGGAACCGCGGCCAGACAGGGCTCTCTGCCGCGGTTCCGCGGTCGTAAGGTGTACGTGTCGGTACAGGTGTCGGTGGGTGTCGGTGCTTTGACCCGACTTTCTTAGGATAGTTTTGTAAATGCATGTATGGATCAAAATGTAATCTAGGATTTTTTCTATCTATAAATAGGAAAGTTGAAAACCAAATGAAGGCATGCCTCTCTTTAGTCTTTACTCTTTTTAATTCTTAGATCTAGATTTTAATTCATTTGTAATGCGTTGTTGAGAGGACATCAATAAAGTAAGTTTTCTTTTTCTATCTTTCATTTTTTTATCTGCAATTTATTACCTGCAAATTTTTTACCTATTCTTTTATTATCTGAAATTTAATTTTTCTATTAAAAATAAAACAAAAATGAATTTTATTGTCATTTTCCTAATGAGTGAGTAATTCCTCACTTGTTAGGGTTAGGATAGAGAAGGTTTGAGAGAAGGAAATCTCTCTCACTCCTTTCTTTACCCATATAATTTTTTAAAATACAGACTCTCTTTAAATCAACCATAATCCGCTCACTACGGCACCCTATTCTACATGATAGCGGTGATTCCCTAGTTAGACCGGTTGTGCTTGAATTAAACGGAGGTTGGGGCTAAGAGTCAAGAACGGACGGACAAGGACCAGAAGGAAGAAACTATGTTTCTTCCTAGTCGTGCTAATCCCCGTTGTTGACTATTACCCTAACACCTATATCCTTAACTAGGGCATTGATAGAAGCGAGAAGAATCCCTTTTTCGAACTAATCTAATCCTAATCCTAGCAAGCCTTTAAATCAATTTATTCTCATTCTTAGATCGTAAAACAAAACCACCATTTTTTTGGACTTAACTCATTAGAACTTAAAGAAAAGAACACCATTTCCCTGTGGATCGACTCGTACTCAACCAGCTAGCTACCAAGCGACACCGTCTTTATTACGGTATTCTTAAATTTAAACACACGCACGCAAAACAGAACATCAATCAACACCCATGAGCAATCCTAGGAGATTTCTCTCAAATCTCTATAGATCTAAGCCGTCATTCTCTCAATTCTAATTATTTAGGTTGTAGTAAATACATATGAGAGGTCTCTATGTATAAGCAAATCCTAATCCTACCCAAAATAGAGATAAATCACAATTTGGTAAATTTTGATTCGCGGCAGTTATCACAACGGCAGATGTCTGATTTACACTTGGGTAAACGTCTGTCCCGACTCTGTAAATCTTCATCTCCTTAAGACAGACATCTGACCCACACTTGGGCAAACGTCTATCTGCTCTCTGGATTGGGATTCGTTCTTACATAGACGTCTTTGCAGACATCTGCCTTCCTAGCCTGTAGACGCCTGTCGTTACTCTGGTGTTTCTTGTTGGATATATATGCCCTAGATGCCTTCATTGTATAGGATGCTAGGGATATGTATGTACATGATAGTCTTACTTAATATGATAGTACGCTATTTGGTTTGTCTTTATCTTAACATATGATATATTTTGCACAGTATTCATATATATATACATGTTGATAAAGCTCATAGGGTGTTTACCTGACTACCGGCGTTGTGATGGCAGTCATATTAGTGGGAGCTGGATAGTTAATAGGCACATCCTTAGATGTCCCTGGTCGCAGGAGTATCGAGACTGGGCATCGATACTCCGGAGTAGACTGGTGTATACATATCTAGACCCTGAGGAGGGGCGATGGATTGGTCCCGCAGCCATTGGTGGAGTGCACCTAAGATTGTATACAGATGCTCACTGGGTGTGAGTACACCAGACATGACTCGCCGAGAACTGACTGGATAGTATTTATACCTAACGTCAGATAGCAATTCTCAGGTGACATGTGTGCAGATAGTCCGTTGACTTAAGGTCGTCATTTGTCTCGTGTGAGTTCCCACTGTGCTTTGATTATTACCCTACCACGGTTCAAAGGAGTCGTGCAAACAGGTTTTAGTCGGGCACAGTCCCGAGCCACGTGGAGGCAGTGAGTGACTGTTCGGGATTCATCTCTCCCGGTATAGAGAGTTGATATCGTACGGTGATCGGTTGGTCATTACCATAACTCCCTGACCAGGGCTGATTGAGAATTACTGATAGATTGATCAGTAGATTCTCGGATGGTGATAGAGCCATACCGACACGACTTGTACGGTTATTAGGGGTCTGACGTTTACCACCTCCCTAGACCATACATGCGATACTCTTAGACGAACAGACCAGACTGCACGGATATTGTCATGGACAGGCTCAGTAGGAGTTCGGATGGGTATCCTCATCGGCCTTCTTATCGACATCTAACTGGGGACCGTTACATACAGCTAGTGCCGCTTGCGGTCTGTGGTTAAACCCACTGCCAGCGTAGTAGTCGGGTCTTTAGAGTCCCACACAGAGTTTTCCCAACTCCAGGCGAAACCATATAAAGGTCGTATGGTTTTACGATAAGGGTTCGGACGAATACGTGTTTAAACGCACGTACGACATTCGGACAGTTTTTTCTAGACGGCTTTGGTTTAAGCCAGATTCTAGTATCAGGTTATTGGATTTATACAGTCTAAAGTGTTTCCGTGTTTTCACGGATGGGAGGGGCTAATTTCCGGGAAGTTTCTAGAAGCATGGTGACTTGAGTGGTTAAGGTGGCATTGTCATTAATGTTATTGTGACTCATTATGTGTGATTCACTATCTCATTAATGCATTATTAAATGCTTAATGACTCACATAGTGAATCACTCATATACATTTATGAAGCATGGTGAATAATCTCTTATTATTCATTTTATTGATTTATTTATTATGCTTGATATATTAAGTGAGAAGCAATTTCATTTCATAATTCTAGTTCACCTTCTCTCTCCTCAAGCTCTCTCTTTCTTCAAGCTCTAATCCTACCACTCATGAGTTGAGAACAAGGATTAGAAAAGACTAAACATCCCATAACTTAACTCTATATGATCTAAGTTCCTTTAATTAGCAACTAGAGAAACTTAGTTACCTCAAGTTTTGAGGTGAAGCTTGAATTAGGGTTCTCGGGTGGATCATCTATCACTTGGTGGAGGCCGAGTAGGACGAAGAGATCGTAAAGATGAAGGAAACGTATCACCAGGTATAATCTCTTTACATAGTAGTTTAGAACTTCTATGGTAGTTGTTAATTATCGTTTAGCAAAGATCTTCGGTTGGTCGATGTATGCTTCAAGAACAAGATCGTTTTTCATATTTCCGCCTCCCCGCAACTCGTGGGGTGTTGCACATCGACTTACAGTGGTATCAGAGCCTCACTAAACAATAATTAACTCACTTGCAAAGTCGTATGAATTTCGAACGGAAAACGAACCGGAAAATACCCCGATATCACGTAGTTTCTGTCGTTTTTAAAATGAGGTCCAAAAATTTTTCAGGTTCCTCCAGAACACCCCAAATGAAATTATAAGAACACACAAAAAAATGGGCTCCTGAATCAAACACTGAGCCGCGGAACCGCGGCCGATCCCACCGATCCGCCGCGGATCCGCGGCCGAGTTGGGGCCGATTCAGCCCAGTTTTTCTCTGTGCATCTTCTGTGATATTTTGTCTTTTCTGGTATGGTTTATTTTTTGCTCAGGTCTCAGGTTTACAGAGAAGTTTTGGAGCAGAATCTAATGGGTTTGATCGATCGAAATTATACGATGTTTGCTTGTTTGATTATATCTGTGAACTGTATTATGTGTTCGTAAACCTCCCCTAACTGCTAGTATGTCGGTTGGCAGGGGGTTGCACATATTTGTAATATTTTAACTGTTTGTGATTATGAACTCTATTGGACTGTTGTGATGATTAGCCGGGGTTTTGTAATGAGTTTTTGTATTAATTCATTCGATATAATTGTAATAATTTGTAATATTATTTTGCGGGGCACATCTAGGTTGCGGTTGTAGCCACCGTTGTATTATTTCTTTTTACTGTTTTTGCTCCTCGGATAGACCCAAGGTAGGGTGCACAAACTACCGGGTATTTTGAAGTGCTTAGTGGCCTACTCACGTTGTTGAGGGAGACCGCTTCACTTCGGGTACTTGGTGGGTAGTTTGCCGTATCCGTAGGGGTCTGGGTGTGGTAATGGCTATTCATCACAACTGTGTAATCCGTCTTTTCTTACAGGCTAAAAAGAAACGCGGATTGCTTGCATATCCAATAAGTTTATCTGTGATCTGGAATGCCTATTATTGCGTCTGACGAATGTACAATATCTATATATGATAGCTATTTAGACGTCACTTATGTTTTACACCCGCACTAGCCCAGCCCCCGCTCTGCCATTACTTAAGTAACCTAACGGATGATGACGGGACCCCGTGGCGAATGCGGATGGCATAAGAGGACGTTGTATTTTCGTTGTTATCTGTAATGATAGGTTAAAGATGGGACGCATTATTTTAATGCAAAGAAAAAATAAAACCTAAACTGAATCGTTGGAACAATTTCTAAAACCACTCGGTTTTCTTCAAAAAGCAAATTTTAAATGCGGAGCTTAAACCACCCCTTTTAATAAAGGCTATCTTGGTTCCTGCGATCAAATCAAGTTCACTACGTTAACGGTTTTTTGCCAAAAACCAGCCGAAACCCTCCGTCGTTTCAAATAGACAGCACATCGTATTCATGCTATGCTTGTTGGCCTACATCAAGGCATAGTGGATGGTAGCAGTGTGGTCTGCTTATTTGTTGCATAGATAGATGCATTAGTATAGGACAGACGTACAACCTTGTTGGCCTACGTCAAGGGCATGTACGATGTACCTAAATTAATCAGGACAACGACGGGTAGAACTTGACTTGCGTCTTATGACTTGTTGGCCTACGTCAAGGTCAATAAGAGCTTGGGGTAAAAACCACATCGGGAGTTTCAAACATAAAGGAAACTTGCAGATTTAGCATACCTTCTGCAGTGTGGTGACTAGAGTGACTTCCATCTAGTACATCATGCAATGATAGTTGGATCCCGATCCCACTGATGAGTAGGATTACTCTCAGGAAACATTCTCACTTAACAATCAATGCTATAAACCAAGTAGGTGTCCAGAAAGGTGTTAGAGAGGCTACGCCTCCAGGGAAAAGAGGTTATTTAATTAAGGAACTTCGCGAAAGCGTTGGAAAACCTCCCTCGAAGTACCAACACCAGCCTGGCTGAAAGGTTAAGCAAGTATTGTGACGTGTGATTAAATCCTGACTAGTTCTTCTTTTAGGTTTTGAAGAAGGATTTTAGGGAACGGTGGGAGCCATCCTGTTTAATAAACTAATAACCAATCTAAACTTGCAAGAAGCATATGCTGAGTGTTTTCTTTTCTCTCTCTCTAGCAGCTACTAAGACAGGACTAAAACTATTACTTGAAAAAAATATACTGACCGGACAGAACTATAAAGATTGGCTAAGGAACGTCAACATTGCATTGACTTATGACAAAGTAGCATATGTTACCACCGTTGTTCCTCCCCTTATCCCTGGACCAGATTCCTCAGTTGTGGACAAGGAAGTTCGCAAAACCTGGGATCTAGATTGTGAGCGAGCTAAGTGTATCGTGCTGGCGTCCATGAACAATGAACTCCAAAAACAGCACGAGAGTATGGATATTGTATCCATCTTTCTCCATGTCAAGGAATTATATGGAGAGCACTCCCGTATCGCAAGGTACGAGACCTCAAGGAAACTCTTCCAGATGAGATTAGCTCCAGGATCGCCTGTAAGAGAGCACGTCCTCAAAATGATTAGCCTCATTGAGGAACTCGCAAACCTGGGATGCGTGCTAGAGAATGATTTTTATATCGACTTGATTTTGCAGTCCCTTCCCCACACCTTCTCTCAGTTGGTGCTTAGCTTCAATATGCACGAAATGGAAGCTGATCTTCCAAAGCTCCTCAACATGTTGAGGGTAGCAGAGACCTCCTTGAAAAAGGAGAAGACCCCCGTTCTGTATGTTGGCCAATCATCCTCTTCTAAATCTAAAGCAAAAGCTAAAGGGAAGAAGAAGATGAAAGCTACTAAACCGAAGGATGGGGTCAAGAAGGTGCAGGGAAAGAACAAGGCAGGAAGGGTGAAAGCGGATATAAACGAATGCTTTTATTGTCACAAGCAAGGGCACTGGAAGAAGGACTGTATGGCCTTCAAGGCAAAGGACACAAAGAAAGCTGTTGCTTCTGCTTCAGGTATGTTCGTAATCGAAAATTGTCTTTCAGTAAACTCTACATCATGGGTACTTGATACCGGTTCCGGTTCTCACATCTGTAATTCATTGCAGGATCTGAGAAATAGTAGAGTACTGGGGGCAGGTGATATGACTCTCCGGATGGACAATGGAATGCATGTAGATGCTATTGCAATAGGGGAATATCACCTAGGGTTGACTAGTGGGCACATTTTGGTGTTGTACAGCTGTTTTTGTATTCCCAGTATGTTGTGTAATATTATATCAGTATCTTTGTTGTCTAATAAATGATATAATTTTGCGCTTGAAAGAAATGTCATGAACATTCTCCTAAATCAAGAACTGATTGGGTATGGCACACTGGAAAACGGCATATACATACTTAATCAACCTCAAATTTTCAATATTCAAAACACACTCCCAGTATGTTGTGTAATATTATATCAGTATCTTTGTTGTCTAATAAATGATATAATTTTGCGCTTGAAAGAAATGTCATGAACATTCTCCTAAATCAAGAACTGATTGGGTATGGCACACTGGAAAACGGCATATACATACTTAATCAACCTCAAATTTTCAATATTCAAAACACACTTAAAAGAAAGGCTCCAGATTCAAATCAAGCCTTCCTATGGCATTGTAGACTTGGTCATATAAACGAAACAAGGTTGACTAAATTACATAAAGATGGATATCTAGATCCGTTTGAATATTCATCATATGCAACTTGTCAATCATGTATCAAAGGAAAAATGACTAAATCTCCGTTCACCGGACACGGAGCAAGAGCTACAGAACTCTTGGGACTTGTACACAGTGATGTATGTGGTCCAATGCTTATACATGCGAGAAGCGGTCACTCCTACTTCATCACTTTTACTGATGACTTCTCTAGGTATGGACATGTGTTCTGAATGAAACATAAATCCGAGGCCTTTGAGAAGTTTAAGGAGTATAAAAATGAGGTAGAGAAACAAACTGGTAAAAGTATCAAGACACTTCGATCTGATCGAGATGGAGAATACTTAAGTACTAGTTTCCTTGAATGCTTAAAAGAGAATGGAATTCTCTCTCAGCTTACTCCGCTTTATGCACCTCAGCATAATGGTGTATCAGAAACGAGGAATCGCACGCTATTAGATATGGTGCGTTCAATGATGAGTAGTGCTGAGTTGCCACTTTCCTTCTGGGGATTTGCTCTAGAATCAGCAGCATACTTATTGAATAGAGTTCCAACTAAGTCTGTGCCTACCACTCCATATGAAATGTGGAGCGGGAAGAGAGCATATCTCAAGTATATCAAGATATGGGGGTGTCCGGCATATGTTAAAAAGCATAGACCGGACAAGCTCGAGGCACGATCGGTTTTGTGCAAGTTTGTAGGATACCCCAAACATTCAAGGGGGCACATGGTCTACCACACTGAAGAACAAAAGGTGTTTGTCGCTCGCCACATTGTCTTCTTAGAAAGCGAATTTCTTGCAAAAGAAATTAGTGGGAGCGCGGTAGAGCTGGAAGAAATTCCAGAAGCTTAAACTGCTACAGAGGACTTAGAAGAACCTCAGATTTCAATAGAACATGACAAACCAACGCCACTCCGCAGATCTAGTAAGCTTTCTCATCCTCCTGAGAGATACTATGGTTTTCTTTTAGATGGGGATCGAGAGGATTGCATCATCGATGATGATGAGCCTACTAGTTTTCAGCAGGCTATCACGAGTATTGACTCGATGAAGTGGCTGGATGCTATGAGATCCGAAATGGAATCCATATACACCAATAAAGTATGGACTTTAGAAGTTGCTCCTTCTGGGGTGAAACCAGTTGGATGCAAATGGATCTTCAAAAAGATGATTGGTGCACTTGGACAAGTGGAAACCTACAAAGCTAGACTCGTTGCAAAAGGTTTTCGTCAAAGACCAGGATTGGACTATGATGAAACCTTTTCACCTGTAGCTATGCTTAAATCCATTCGGATCCTGCTTGCCATTGCTGCCTTCCATGACTATGAAATCTGGCAAATGGATGTAAAAACAGCTTTTCTAAATGGACATTTAGAAGAGAGTATTTACATGGATCAACTAGAAGGTTTCTTAGACAGTGAGAGCAGCGGAAGAGTGTGCAGGTTGCTTAAATCCATTTATGGATTAAAGCAAGCATCGCGAAGTTGAAACATCTGCTTTGATGAGACAGTCAAAGAATTTGACTTTATCAAAAATGTAGATGAACCATGTATTTATAGGAAGATTGTAGAGGGAGCAGTAGTCTTCCTCGTTTTGTACGTCGACGACATACTACTGATAGGGAATGATGTCCCTATGCTACAATCAGTAAAGCTCTTCTTGTCACATAAATTCTCCATGAAAGACTTGGATGATGCAACCTACATTTTGGGCATTAAGATCTATCGTGATAGACCTAATAGAATGTTGGGAATTTCAAAGTCCAAGTATATTGACACTATACTAAAGAGATTTAGTATGGAAGATTCCAACCGCGGTAATATGCCCACTTGTCACGGGATCACCCTCTCCAAAGAGATGTCTCCAAAGACTGATGAAGAGAGGAATCGCATGGGCATTATACCCTACGCTTCGGCGGTAGGATCTATAATGTATGCGATGTTATGTACAAGACCGGATGTAGCTTACACACTTGGTGTGGTAAGCAGGTATCAGTCTGACCCAGTGAGAAGCATTGGATAGCGGTAAAGAACATTCTCAAGTACCTGAGAAGGACTAAGGAGATGTTCTTGATTTACGGTAATGGGGACCTCCAGGTAGAGGCTTTTACCGACTCCGGATTCCAAAGTGACAAAGATGATTCTAAATCCATTTCAGGTTTGGTATTTACCCTCAATGGAGGGGCGGTATGTTGGAAGAGTTCCAAACAGAATACCGTCGCAGACTCAACTATAGAGGCTGAGTATATAGCTGCTAGTGAAGCCGCAAAAGAGGTTGTCTGGATGAGGAAGTTCATCTCTGAACTTCAGGTGGTTCCGTCCATTGCCAATCCAATACCTTTGTATTATGATAATAATGGGGCTGTAATATTAGTGAAGGAACCGAGGTCCCATCAGAAATCCAGGCATATCTTAAGGCGGTTTCACCTGATCAGGGAGATCGTTGATCGTCTGGAGATCGAGGTATGGAGAGTGGACACAAAAGACAACACGGCAGATCCATTCACCAAGGCCATCCCTCAAGTTCAGTTCGAGAGGCTGTTTGAGATGTTGGGCATGCGGTACTCCAGCAACTGGATCTAGTGAAGACAGTAGGTACTCATTGCGCCAATTATAGGCCTTAGTGCAAGTGGGAGATTGTTGGATATATATGCCCTAGAGGCCTTCATTGTATAGGATGCTAGGGATATGTATGTACATGACAGTCTTGCTTAATATGATAGTACGCTATTTGGTTTGTCTTTATCTTAACATATGATATATTTTGCGTAGTATTCATATATATATATATACATGTTGATAAAGCCCATAGGGTGTTTGCTTGACTACCGGCGTTGTGATGGCAGTCATACTAGTGGGAGCTGGATAGTCAATAGGCACATCCTTAGATGTCCCTGATCGCAGGAGTATCGAGACTGGGCATCGATACTCCGGAGTAGACTGGTGTATACATATCTAGACCCTGAGGAGGGGCGATGGATTGGTCCTGCAGCCATTGGTGGAGTGCACCTAAGATTGTATACAGATGCTCACTGGGTGTGAGTACACCGGACATGACTCGCCAAGAACTGACTGGATGGTATTTATACCTAACGTCAGATAGCAGTTCTCAGGTGACATGTATGCAGATAGTACGTTGACTTAAGGTCGTCATTTGTCTCGTGTGAGTTCCCACTGTGTTTTGATTATTACCCTACCACGGTTCAAAGGAGTCGTGCAAACAGGTTTTAGTTGGGCTCAGTCCCAAGCCACGTGGAGGCAGTGAGTGACTGTTAGGGATTCGTCTCTCCCGGTATAGGGAGTTGATATCGCACGGTGATCGGTTGGTCATTACCATAAGTCCCTGACCAGGGCTGATTGAGAATTACTGATAGATTGATCAGTAGATTCTCGGATGGTGATAGAGCCATACCGACACGACTTGTACGGTTATTAGGGGTCTGAAGTTTACCACCTCCCTAGACCATACATGCGATACTCTTAGACGAACATATCGGACTGCACGGATATTGTCACGGACAGGCTCAGTAGGAGTTCGGATGGGTATCCTCATCGGCCTTCTTATCGACATCTACCTGGGGACCGTTACGTACAGCTAGTGCCGCTTGCGGTCTGTGGTTAAACCCACTGCCAGCGTAGTAGTCGAGTCTTTAGAGACCCATACAGAGTTTTCCCAACTGCAGGAAAAACCATATAGAGGTCGTACGGTTTTACGACAAGGGTTCAGACGAATACGTGTTTAAACGCACGTACGACATTCAGACAGTTTTTTCTAGACGGCTTTGGTTTAAGCCAGATTCTAGTATCAGGTTATTGGATTTATACAATCTAAAATTTTTCCGTGTTTTCACGGATGGGAGGGGCGTTCTCGTAATTTCCGGGAATCTTCTAGAAGCATGGTGACTTGAGGGGTTAAGATGGCATTGTCATTAATGTTATTGTGACTCATTATGTGTGATTCACTATGTCATTAATGCATTATTAAATGCTCAATGACTCACATAGTGAATCACTCATATACATTTATGAAGCATGGTGAATAATCTCTTATTATTCATTTTATAGATTTATTCATTATGCTTGATATATTAAGTGAGAAGCAATTTCATTTCATAATTCTAGTTCACCTTCTCTCTCCTCAAGCTCTCTCTTTCTTCAAGCTCTAATCCTACCACTCATTAGTTGAGAATAAGGATTAGAAAAGACTAAACATCCCATAATCTAACTCTATATGATCTAAGTTCCTTTGATTAGCAACTAGAGAAACTTAGTTACCTCAAGTTTTGAGGTGAAGCTTGGATTAGGGTTCTCGGGTGATCATTTATCACTTGGAGGAGGCCGAGGAGGACGAAGAGATCGTAAAGACGAAGGACACGTATCACTAGGTATAATCTCTTTACATAGTAGTTTAGAATTTCTATGGTAGTTGTTAATTATCGTTTAGCAAAGATCTTCGGTTAGTCGATGTATGCTTCAAGAACAAGATCGTTTTTCATATTTCCGCCTCCCCGCAACTCGTGGGGTGTTGCACATCGACTTACATTTCTGACATGTTTATCATACACATCAAGACGTCTGCCTCATTGAACTGCAGACGTTTGACCTGAAGTAAACTACAAAATTTTTAATGATCTCCCACTTGGAGATACTTCGGCCTTGATTTTCAACACTAGTAGACTTCACACAACTCTGCTCTACTCTCTTCTCATCATATTTTCATGGAGAGCTTTACCAACCTGCAATAGAGCTCCAACTTGTCTATGTCTATGATTTTGGTGAACATATCCGCCAGATTCTTTTCTACCGCAATCTTTTACAATTGAGAGACCCAACTTATTGTTGTTCCCCAACCGTAAATATGTATCCCGTTATGCTCTTCCCACTATCTCGATCACCCGAATAGTCTGCATCAACGTAGCCTTACACTTTTAGAGAGTCACCTCCGAAATATAAGCACCGACTTAACATACCATTTAGATCATCAAAATCCACTTCACCGCATTCCAATGTTCCTTCCCCGGGTTTTGTATATACCTGGTAATAACTCCCACTGCATGTGCAATATCTGATCGCATACTGACTATCGCTTACATCAAACTCCCCACCACAAATCACGCTTGCCATCTCATCTTTCTGCTCTTGAATTGTCGGGCACAACTCCTTACTGAGTTTGAAATGCTTCGTTAAAAGCGTGCTCACTGGCTTTGACTTGTCCATATTGAACCGCTTCAAAACCTTCTCAATATATCCCCTTTGTAATAACCACAACTTCCGCTGCTTCCTATCTCTCACGATTTTCATGCCCAGAATCTGCTTGGCCGCTCCCAAATCCTTCATGGAGAATTTTTCATCCATCATCTTCTTCAGACTTTGAATTTTCTTGAAATTCGGACCCGCTACTAGCATATCATCTATGTACAGTGATAGAATAATATAGTCGCCGTCCTTCAAATTCTGAACGTAGACGCAATGATTTGATTCATATCTCACAAATCTCGTCTCTAGTATAAACTGATCGAACTTGAGATACCACTGCCTTGGAGCTTACTTGAGGTCGTACAATCTTTTTCGTAGTTTACACACCATATTTTCTGTCCCCTTCACCTCGTATCCCGGTGGCAGCATCTTATAGATCTTCTTCTCCAAATCTCTATGAAGGAACACAGTCTTCACATCCAGCTGCTCTAAGCAAAAGTCCTTCACTGCCACGATACTGAGAATCACCCAAATAGATGTCATCTTCATCACAGGCGAAAATATCTCTTCATAGTCAATTCCTTATTTTTGCGCATATCCCTTGATTACCAAGCGAGCCTTGTACCGCTTCACGCCATCAGCCACATTTGTAATCGTATACACCCACCTGTTTAGCAACGCTTTCCGACCCTTGGATAGCTTCACTGGATTGTTCCCCTCCGAACGGCGGCCGAGACATAGGCGTCTTGCCTGAGATTCGGGGCAGATGCTAATTGGTGCTATCCGTCCACCTCTCCGAAGATGCCAAGTTGATTTATGGCACCATGTATCGAAGGTTTAAACGGATGCGTCCGATATAGCAGACTTCGTCAGATTCCCCCTGGCTTGAGGGGTTTTTGATTGTGGGGACGCTCTTCCCTGCAGGCGCAAGCCCCTGCAGTTAATTACGCTACCGCATCGCGGTAACAACTTTCTCCTTCTCCAGATGGTCACTTCATGTCGTGGGTGTTTGTTTTGTTTTTGGTTGCCCGTGGATTGTATACGGAGACTAATTTATGTCGTCGCCCGTAGGACGTGGATTAGTCCAAATCCGTGTTTTCTTAGATTTGGGTTTGGGGTTTTGGTTTGAGGATACGTTAGCCATATTTGAGGCTAAGATCAACTCAAACGTTTGTTAAGGATACGTTAGTCCAGTTTGAGACTAAGATCAACTTAACGGGATCGTTTAGATCAGACAAAAGAGCAATTGGCTCTATTGTTCCAGTTTAGGGACATAGTGGTCCATTAAATGTATGGCCGTCGGGACCCATCACCTCTCTGACGACGTTGAAGGATTACAACGACAGATGTCAGAGGAGTTCAGAGATGTACCCTTGAACCAAAGTTGATTGGGGGATTTATAGTCCAATTTGGGACTAAAGTCTGTTTGAAGGTTTAAGGATACGTTAGCCATATTTGAGGCTAAGATCAACTTAAACGGTTGTTAAGGATACGTTAGTCCAGTTTGGGACTAAGATCGACTTAACGGTTGTTAAGGATACGTTAGTCCAGTTTGGGACTAAGATCGACTTAACGGGATCGTTTAGATCCGACAAAAGAGCATTTGGGCTCTATTGTTCCAGTTTAGGGACATAGTGGTCCAAGTTCCAGTTTAGGGACGTGGTGGTCCATTGCCAGTTTAGGGACATGGTGGTCCATCGCCAGTTTAGGGACATGATGGTCCATTGTATGTTTAAGGACGCATAAGTCCATGGGTTTAAGGACCCCACAGTCCATATGGGTGTGTTTAAGGACGCATTAGTCTGTTAGTTTAAGGACGCATAAGTCCGCGGGTTTAAGGACCCCACAGTCCGTATTTTGGTTTAAGGACGCATAAGTCCATGAGTTTAAGGACCCCACAGTCCGTGTTGATGTGTGGTTGTCGGGACCCGTTACCTCTCTGACGACGTTGAAGGATTACAACAACAAGTATCAGAGGAGTTCCGAGATGTACCCTTGAACCAATGAGTTGGTTGAAAGAGCAGATGTGCTCAGTTCAAGATGATTTGAGGACTTATGGCCAATTTGGGCTAAGTCCAATTGTGTTTGAAATATTGGCTCTCTGCTGGTCCATTGAAGGAGAGGCTTTGCCTCTAGAAACTTAGCCAATTGGGCTAAAGCTAGTGTTAAACACTAAAGGTCAACAGTGTTGAACACTAGGAATAAGATTAACAAGTTAGTGTTAAACACTAAAAGATAATCAGTGTTAAACACTAGCAACAGGGCTTTCAAATTAGTGTTAAACACTAAAGCAAATCAGTGTTAAACACTGGTAATCAGAGATTTCAAATTAGTGTTTAACACTAAAGCAAATCAATGTTAAACACTGGGAACAAAGTCTTCAGATTAGTGTTAAATACTAAGGGGAGAGGGGTCACGTGTGGACACGTGAGAGCGCCCTGATTTCCCTTATTTTATTCTGTAGATCAGTGTTTAACTCTTTTAATTCTGACGGCCATCACGTGTGAGCACGTGATGGAGGCCCCCGCTCTGGTATGTTAGAATGCTCATTAGGGGTCACGTGGTGACACGTGAGGGCGCCCTAAATGTGGAGCCAGATCTCCTTTGTTTTATCCTCAAATCTGCGAATAAGTGTTAAACACTTTTATTTTTATTTTAGAGCATCACGTGTTGGCACGTGATGGGGATCTGTGCGCCAATTGTTAAAGCATTTGCTAAGGGGTCACGTGATAACACGTGAGAGCGCCCAAAGCTTTCATTTCCTTTGCTTTTTCTTTCTGCGTTTTGGAAGTCACGTGGAGCACGTGATGGCATCAAAAAGTGGGGCCAGATCCACTTTATTTTGTTCTGCAAACAAGTGTTAAACACTTTTAATTTTCATAGCCATCACGTGTGGGCACGTGATGTATAATCATGCCCTGATTTATTAGAACATTTATTAGGGGTCACGTGGTAACACGTGAGAGCGCCCAGAATTGTTTCTGCCTTTGCTTTTGTTCCATATATAATGAGGGTCACGTGGGAACACGTGAGGCATTGCCTCAAAGCTTTCCTCTTCTCATTTTGGGGGATCTGTTCAGGGGTCACGTGGGGCACGTGACCCTAGTTCTTTTCATGCACAGAGATCTTTTAAGTCTGCTTATTTTTAAGAATTAAATTCTTATTTAGGGTAAAACCCTAATTTTTGTTTTGGAGGAATTAAATTCCTATTGTGAAAGAATTAAATTCTTATTTAGGGTAAAACCCTAATTTTATCCCAAAGGAATTAAATTTCTATAATTTTGTGACCATTGAATCCTCAAAACTTAATTCCTCCTCTATGTTTTGGATCTGCATGGCAGGATCTCAACCCAATGAGAATTAAATTCTCAATTCATGGGGAGATGTGCACTTTGCAGATCCTCCACCAGAGAAAGAACTAAGTTCTTTTCTTTATATAAGAGTTAAACTCTTTTGAGAATTAAATTCTCTTTTTAAGCCTCTCTTTTCTTACCTAGGGTTTTTCTTTTGCAGAGAATTAAATTCTCCTCTTTTCTTTTTTCTCTTGAGAATTAAATTCTCCTCCCTCTGTTTTTTCTCTCCCCCCAAGGTAGATCCCTTCTCTTCTCTTCTTGGCCCCTATTTATAGGAGAAGGCAGAGAATCAATTTATTTAGCAAATCTCTCATTAAGAGATTTGATTTGTATGTTGAGAGATTTAATTTGCATTCATCATTAATCTGGGCATTTAGATTGTTAAGTGAATTTTATTCACCATTGGATTTTAAATCCAAAGATATTCTATTTGTTATCTCGGTCAGATTTAGGGGGGAAATCTTCCCAAGTCCAGAATTTTTCCATAAATTGGTGATTTTTAATCACCCTTGGATTTTTAATCCAACGGTCCCCATAGACCTTTTCCATTTGGAAAGATTTGGAAGCTTTTAGAATTTAATTTTATTAACTGTAAGGCTTTCGAGGCCAGTCACGTGGTGACACGTGACCCTTGGTCACGTGTGAGCACGTGAGCCCCAAATTGGTTCTTTTAGCAGCCACTTGTTTATGTTGTTTTAACCATCACGTGTCAACACGTGACCATTGGTCACGTCTAACCACGTGATACCTCGTTGAGGTATTTTCTTACTTTTAGAATTAAATTCTATTCATTATTTTAGAGGCCTTAAAAGCCCATCACGTGTCTGCACGTGACCCATGGTCACGTGTGAGCACGTGATGTCCTATTGGGGTCTTTTTTGAGTTTTTATTATATTTTTTAACTCCTCCAGCGGGTTCTTAAAAGTCCATCACGTGTGGACACGTAATTCCTCATAACTTTTGATCCCGGATGAATTACGAGGCCCATAATATATCAAATCGAAGAGTTTTTTGAGCCGCTTTCGATTCCATCAGAATTTAGCTTTTTCTCCTTCAGGAGTTTGTCAAAAAACAGCCCGGAAAATACTGGTTCGTATTTTCATAAGCGTATCACTGCCATTTGATACCTTGGGCTCCTTTGTGCAAAAATTTTTGGCGGGAACATGGATCCCACATACAGTTCTTCAAAGAATCCATCTTCTCATTCATAGCTTGCTCCTACCACTTTCTAGCACCGTCGCTTGTTACTTCTTCAAGGGATTTGGGCTTTCCCGAATCTGTGTACAAAACGAAATCGGTCACAAGTCTTTCAGGTAGCCTCCTATCTCGCGTAGACCTCCTCAGAACTAGTATATCTAGTTGTTGAACATGGTCACCAACTTGTTCTTGAACCTGATCCTGCACTGCAGTCTCTTCCATGTTCTGATTTCCACCTGCAAATACCTGATTGCTCTTTTGAGTTCCATCCAACTTAACGAACTCCGATATCATACCATCTTTGACTTACTTTTCTTCCTTGTAAAAGTGTTGCTTATCAAAGACGACGTTCCGGTTTCATATTATCTTCTTGCTTGCGTAATCCCACAGTCAATATCCGAACTCGTCTCCATCATAACTGATGAAAGCACACTTTTTAGACTTTAAGTCAAGCTTACTCTTTTTTGCCTTATCAATTAAAGAATATGTAATACAACCAAATACTTTTAGGTGCGCGTAATTAACCGGTTTACCAGACCAAATTTCTTCCGGAATGCCTCCAACAAGCGCACTCGCCGGGCTTCTGTTGATTAGATACACAGCAGTATCGACCGCTGCTGCTCATAGGGATTTTGGCACATCCGCATCCAAGGTCATACTCCGCACTCGCTATAGAATTGTCATATTCGTCCTTTCAACGATATCATTCTGCTATGGCATCCCTGATACCGTTTTCAACCAACGAACACCCTTCTGCGAGCAAAACGTCTCAAATTCATGTGTGCAATAAATCCCGCCACTATCGGACTCAAGGAATTTTAGTTTAGCCCTCATTTGGTTCTCTACTTGTGCAATCCAGTATTTAAAGAGACTAAATACATCATATTTCTTCTTCGTCGCATAAACCCAAGTCTTCCTTCTTGCATCATCAATGAAAGTTACAGATATCGATTACCTCCATAAGACTCCACCGAGGCCGAACCTTATACGTTTGTATAAACCATATCTAGCTTCTTGGACTTTTTAGTAACGCCTCCAATTTGAAATCTGAGCGCGCTTTGCTTCCTACAAACGCAACTTTTGCAAATCCCCAACTCAACCTTTTTCAAACCCGAAAGAAACCCCCTACCCTGAAGAATTTTCATGTTCTTCTTACTGAGGTGCCCCAATCTCTTGTGCCACAACAAAGTCTCCGAATCTATCTCTGAACCTGTCGCTAATACAATTGAACCTCTGTTTACCGCCGAAAACGGAAGGCGGACTAGGATTTAACGTCTTGCCTGAATTTGAGGGCAGCTGCATAGGTTTGATCCATCCACCTCTCCAAAAATGCTAAGTTAATTTATAACGCCGTATATCAGAAGTTTGGATGAATGTAACCGATGTACCTTACTTTCAGATTCACTCTCAATGTGAGAGGTTTATTGATTATGGGGACACATTTTTCCTGCAGGTCCAAGCCCCTGCAGTTAATTACGTTATAGCAAACAATAACAACTTTCCGCACTCCAGGTTTTTAGCTTCATGTGTCGTTATTAGGTTTTTCTTTTGGGTTGTTCTTGGATTGTATACGGAGAAAAATTTATTTCGTCGCCCGTAGGATGCGGATTAGTCCAAATCCGTACTTATTTTGACATGATTTGGATCCACGTTGGTATCTTGGTTTGCCAACGGGGTTGAACTTAGGACACATTTCTTACATTTATGAAGCCCATCGGTTTCAGATGAGAGCAGAACCTCTGCCTAAGGATCGTTAGTCTCATTTGAAAGCTAAGATCAATTCAAATGATTTTGGGTCAAGCATTTACTTGACAGGGTCTACATTGGTATCTTGGTTTGCTAACAGGAGTGAACTTAGGACGCATTTCTCATATTTGTGAGGTCCATCAGGTCATGTGAAACTTGGGCTTTATCTAAGGATCGTTAGTCTTATTTAAGACTAAGATCAATTTAGATGACTTGGTCATATCTTGAGAACATTTTCTCGATTGATCATTTGATCATAAGTGAAGCCTAGGCTTCCATGGTTAGCTGCTTTGCTAAACTTTAAACTTTGGCTTATTTCTTTTCATGCGCTTGCGCACTTATGCTGCGCATGGCATCCGCCCACGTGCATGATACGTGGTGCGCATGTGCGGAGTTTGGTTCCCAAACACTGTCTTCGACCGACGCTGGCTCCATACCGAGAGAACACCCTGAGTTTACTTGACTTCACCTTCGGTTTCGTCAAGTTTTCTCAGGGCTCTCGGGAGGTGAAGCAGAGGGAAGGAGCCCCCCGTCGCGCGCGCGTGCGATAATAAGTACGCACGCATACGCGCGTATGTATATATATGCGTGAGTTAAAAAGATAGTCTAACATCTATCTTTAAAACGTTCTCAGATAGCTTAAATCTTAACGAGAACTTGTTTAAACTCATTTCATGATAGATTCTCTGGCGCTTGATGGGTCATGGATTGGCATTTAGGCCTGGAACTTGCGCATGTGCATGGCACATGGTGCGCATGGCTTCTTTATGGAGAGATATCGCAACTCTTTAGAGAGCGCAAGTGTTTTGCACGTGGCGGAACGCATGCTGCGCACTTATTTTGTGAGGATGTTTTTCTTTCCAGAAAGAAGTCGAAACTTCAACCCATCAAACTTTAAGGGTTGCGCTTCTAGGGCGCACTCAAGTTTATGAGGTGCACATAGCAACTTATTGAGTTGAAACTCACAAGGAAGCTAAAGCTTCGATTTTTATTTATCAAATCACTTTTGTAGTAGGAGTACTTTTCCCTAAAGCTTTTGGATCTTAGGGTCAACTCCTTCATGAAAGTCAAAACTTTCATAGGAAGGAGATAAACCCTAAGATTTTTTGATCTTATATTTTTGAGTCAAAACTCATAAGAAGAGTCGAAACTCATAAGAAGTCGAAGATTTTGTATGAAAAAGAGAGAGGCGGCGCTTCTTTTTTTTTATGATCATCCCTTTCTCTTTTTTCATCCAAAGTGGGCTCCTATTTATAGGAGAGAGATTTGTTAGGGTAAATCCCTAACAAACATATTTGAATTGATACATATCAATTCAGAGTGCATGCGTAGCGTTGGATCATTGATCCAGAGATCTTTTTGTTAAGAAAAATCAATCAAGAAGATTTTCTTCCGAATAAAACTTCATCTCTAACAGAAGCACATGCTTCAGAAGGGGTGTGCTTGCGCACTTGCCTCGTAGCACATCGCAAGTGCATGCGCACGTACATTGCACATGGTGCAGTGCATAAGGGACTTGCTCTTGCGCACGTGCGTTACACGTGGTGCATCGCAAGTGGCACCTGGGGTTTTTATGCCAAGTGCGCTCCAAGATTGCAAAGCTTGCGCTCAAAGTGGGCTGCACCCTAATTTGAGCGGGAACAACCTCCACTGCTCCCACCAAAGAAATACAATGAACCGCTCAATTTGCCCTTTGGGACCACCAACGATTCTTTGGAAATGTTCCACTGAGAATTCCCAAACACCGTCATGTAAGTTTCATTGTCTAGCTGACTTATAAATATAAGACTTTTCTTCAAATCTGAAATACGTCTCGCGTTCTTCAGCTTTATTTGACCTCCTCCTGAAGATTGCAGTATGATCATCCATTTGCCAACGATCTTGCACGGCCGACTGTTTCCTACCGTCACATGTCCAAGATCTCCTTGAACATACTCACTGAAGTGATGTCAGCCTGAAGTGCAATGAAAGTATGCCCCTGAATCTAGAAACCAAGTATCCGCATTTGTGCTCTTGCTCGCCGATAGACAAATCTCTTGTTCTCCTTATTCTTGTGTAGACAACACATTAGCTTCCTTTTCATTTATCTTCTCATCTGAGCCTTTCTTTGGAAATCTACATTCACTTATTTTGTAGCCTTTCTATTCCGTAATTCCAACAGGCGTCTTGGATTTTTCCTTGAGATTTTATTCGGCTTTTAGACTTGCCCTTTTTCCTTTTTCCGCTTTCCATCGTCCTACCGCGATTCTCCACTGAAAGTGCAAAAATTCCTGAACTCCCACTCACAGCCTTTCTTCGTATCTCATCACTTAATATGCAATTCACTGCATCATTAAATGTGAGAGTCTCTGAAATCGAGTTGCTAACTGCCATTACGAGGTTCTCCCACAACACTCCGACAATGAATATAGAAATAAAAGGGCACGAAGCTTATCTTCAAACAAAATTGAAACGGATTTGAGTTGGCTCGTCACGCTGTTGAATTCGTTCAAGTGTTTTGTTACCGAACTAATTTCTGCCATCTTCATATTGAAAAGCTTCTTCATCAAGTATATCTTGTTTGACGTTGAAGGTTTCTTATACAACTTCGCTAACATCGTCATTAGCGCCACGGTTGTCTTCTTCTTTGAGATATTAAAGACCACCTGCAGTCAACGACAATCTGATCATCGCCAGAGCTTTCTTATCCAAAAGGTTCCACGCCTCATTGGTTATCTTCTCGGGCTTTTCTCCTAGCAAAGGAAAATACAGGTCCTTTTAGTTTAGTATAGGTAGTTCTCCATCTGCATGCGCCACCAACCATAATTGTGAACATTAAATTTTTCGATCTTTATTTTATCCTCCGTCATCTTTTTGTCTAACGTTATATCAAACACAACTTCTCCCTTAGATCTAAACCAACGCTTTCAAAACGACAATCTAAGATAGTAGGGGAAAGTTCACAAGCGTCGATATTCTCCACCACCTAGACCATAGAATCGAAGAACTTTAGATTCCTTAACCACGCTCTGATACCAGTTGTTGGGATCAAGCATCAAGCACCAATCTTTGATACCGGTTGTTGGGGATTAGGAGACCAGCCGATCCCGGGATCAACGTGTCGAGACCTGCTGCATCGGTGGAGAACTACTAGTTTCTCATCACGGTGGCATGAATTGTATTAAAGAAAGCGAGAAACCCATGCCTCAGTCGACGACATCACCAACCTCGATTTTTATTTATTTTTGCTTTCTTTCATTATGTAAATTTTATTGTGTGCTTTATAATTTAATTTAATTTTGGTTCCATTGCTTACCACCTAGAAACAACATATGGTTGTGCTTCAAGCAACTGCCACATCTTATTCCTATGCAAATCGACATACATAGAATAATGAGGATGGGCTTCTCCTTTAGCTTAATTCTCTATTGATAAGTAAAGTGGAGGGTGTATCATTTGACGGTATGCTGCTCTTCAGCTGCCAATAATAACCAACCGACTGATTCTCCTGTAATAAGATTCCTTTATAACATGCATTTAAACCCTAGCATGGTATAGGATTCTCCATACCCTGGACGGACTCCTTTCAAGCTTTATATTAACTTAAGCATTAAAAATATATGCTAAAACACAATCAAACCTCATATTTAGCTATAAAAGAACTACCCCATTCCTCAAATCTTTTTTACTGAACACAGAATATTCCTATATTTATCGGTTACATCAACAACCAACCAATAATGGAAAAATAATAGTTTATTTCTTATTTCTCAGTTACATCAACAACGAACATATTGTGGAAAAATGATAGTTAGGAACACAAAATATTCAACTATAAGGACAACTAATTTGCACTTTGTGTGTGTATATATATAAAGCATAATATAACATAGACAACAAATAACATGATCTAAATCATAAGAAGAATATCAATAGTAAAGAATCCTAAAACAATTATCGCTAGCTCATTACTATGTTGATTAAAGAAATTGAAGAATTTTAGGAAAAGCAAGTCGGACTTGATTTTTTTCATTCGGAACAAAGTAAAAGTAATACCGTACAACTATATTTCTTTTTGGTAAGAGAATTTGAAATGAGCTTAGATATACTGTTCAACGGGGTTACACACCCAGCACGAAACTATAGTACCTTCTGGATCTATTACGCAACGGGTTGCGTAGAGTAATCCCCCTTTTGCTCAAGGTGTCTAATGGCCCGGCCCGGCCCGGTCCGGCCCGGCCTGAGTGCCGCGCGGCAGGCCATGCCCAACCAATCTCCTAGTCTGGCCTCGAGCTGGGCTGGGCTAGCCGTTAACGGCCCGGCCAAATTTGAATTTGAATTTGGCTGTTTGGCCTTGGGGGTTTGTGGTGGGGCCGGGCCACGGGGTTTGTAGTAGGAGGGTTTTTTTTTGAATGGGGTGGGTGTTTCCCCCAATCAGAGTAAAGCTCAGTTCAAATTTTCAAAATTTGAAATGAAGCAACGCTTCATAAAAATGCCAGCAAGCAGCGCTCACGTGCAAAGCTAAGAGCGCCAGCGCTCCAGCGCTCTGAAGCAGCGCTCACGTGCAAAGCATGAGTGCGCTAGCGCTAGAACTAAATGTTCCCCACCGTTGGTCAAAGATCCAACGAAGATGATAAATCATCAAGTTGCCAGAATAAAAATTCTGTTAAGAAAAAATTCTTCAGAATCTTTCCAAACAAAAAGATTTTGCTCTGTAAATCAGAGCACCGTCGGATCAATGATCCAATGGTGATTAAAAAACACAATGGTGCAGAATAAATTCCGCATGAGAAAGATTTCCCAATCTTGTTAAAAATAAGAAGATTGCTTTCTGTAAAACAGAAGTCCTAGGATCAAAGATCCAACGGTGGGGAAATCCCCAAATCAATTAGAGAAAATATCTCTTCAACTGATTCAATAAATCAGCTTGCCCTATATAAAGGCCCCATGACTTCAAGTCTCATATAGAGGACCCCCCCATAAACTTTGAGAAAGTTCAGAGAGAAGAGCAAAACTCTTAACAGAAGAAGAATTTTTTCAAGGTAAAATAAAGAGATCAAAGTAAGTCATCATAAAAAGAACTTATTTCTTATACCAGATCATAGATCTATAAGACAAACTGTCTTGCACAAAAGAGATCATAACATCTCATTATAAAAAGGAGGAGAATAATTCAATTCTCTTAGGATCACAGATTTTTAAAGGCAAAGACTTTCACAAAAAACATAAGAGATTGAAACATCTCCTATAAAATAAGAACTTGTTCTTAGATCCATGAGACAAAGTCTCTTATAAGAGAGAATTTAATTCTCAGAGAGCAGAATTGCCTAAAAAGAGCCCCAGCACTCCAAATTTAAAGCAGCGTTTCAGCGCTCCAGATCTAGCGCACAGCACTGCAGAGCCTTAGAGCTCCAAATTTCACAAGAAGCCCTCAACGCTCAATGACTGGCGCATAGTGTCAAGTGCGCCACGTGCTCTTCACGTGTGCGCTACTCACAAGAAGCGCTTTGCGTTCATTATCTGGCGCATAGCGCCAAGCGCGCCACGTGCTCCTCACGTGTGCGCTACTCACAGAAGCGCTTTGCGCTCATTATCTGGCACATAGCGCCAAGCGCGCCACGTGCTCCTCACGTGTGCGCTACTTGATAGAAGCGCTCTGCGCTCATTGGCTGACACTCAGCGCCAAGCGCGCCACGTACTCCTCACGTGTGCGCTGAGAGAACATAAACTGTTCTTTAAACAATAAAGCCCCAGAGCTATGATAAGTGCTCAGCACTCAATAAAAGACAAAAAGGCTGTCAGAACTCAAACTGATGCTCAGCATTGTTAAATGTTTAACATTTTTACTAAATGGGCCGAGCCCAAAGTGGCCACAGAACCCTACTTCAGATTAATTGAGCCCATATGCTCATAAATCTTTGATCTTAGTCCTAAATTGGACTACAGATCTCCCAACCAATATTGGTTCAAGGGTACATCTCTTCACTCCTCTGATATTTGTCGTTGTAATCCTTCAATGTCTTCAGAGAGGTGACGGGTCCCGACAACCAGACATTCCATGGACTGTGGGGTCGTTAAACTCATGGACTATTATGTCCTTAAACTTTATGGACTGTGGGGTCCTTAAACTTATGGACTATGATGTCCTTAAACTTTACAGACTATGACGTCTCTAAATTAGACTATGATGTCTTTAAACTCCCTGGACTAGATGTCCTTAAACTTCTGTACCGCAAAGTCCCTAAACTAAAGCAATAAAGCCCAAATGCTCATTTGTTAGATCTACATGATCCTGTTAAGTAGATCTTAGTCTAAAATTGGACTAACGTATCCTTAACAAATGGTTAAGTTGATCTTAGTCTAAAATTAGACTAACGTATCCTTAGCAAGCGTTTAAGTTGATCTTAGTCTCAAATGAGATTAACGATCCTTAAACCCAACCCAAAACCAAATCTAAGAAAATACGTATTTGGACTAATCCACGCCCTACGGACGACAACATAAATTAGTCTCCGTATACAATCCACGGGCAACTAAAAATAAAACAAACATATAGGACATGAAGTGACCATCTGGAGAAGGAGAAAGTTGTTACCGCGATGTGGTAGCGTAATTAACTGCAGGGGGAAGGAGAAAGTTGTTACCGCGATGTGGTAGCATAATTAACTGCAGGGGCTTACTCTTGCAGGGAAGAGTGTCCCCATAATCAAAAACCCCTCAAACGAGGGGGAATCTGATGAAGTCTGCTACAACGGCCGCATCTGTCTAAATCTCCGATACACGGTGCCATAATCAACTTGGCATCTTCGAAGAGGTGGACGGAAAAACCAAATAGCATCTGCCCCCAAATTCAGGCAAGATGAACCTGCGCGGTCGCGTCTCCGTCTTTTGGCGGCGAACAGATTCTAGCACGCCCGGGACCTTTTCCTCTTTCCACTCCACACTTCGTGTGTCGTGTTTCGCGAACGAATCGCGTTTGCTATGGTTGCCCCTGGATTCGAGGTACTAAGAATTGGTGTCTTGCTCCGTGCAGAAAATATAAGATCAATGGCTTTCAACTGCACAAATTGCAACAACTGCAACAACTCTCACTCCGTCCCCGCCGGGGGAGTAACCTATGGGCCCCAAGCGGCCTTCCTTTTTACAATGCCGGTGGAACAAGTAATCCAAGCCACCACTGGGCTACTCTTCGGGACCATGATCCCACCAACGAGCTTCAACGTTCAGATGCCGACACAGGAAGCTTTGAAGAAGTCGTCTTTGATCGGCTTGCAACCACCACGGCCCCTCTCAGCGGGTCGTCCAACTCCAATGCCTCAATCTTCGACAGGCTGGGTCAAGGCTCAAGTGGGCTCTCAAAGAGGCTTGCAATACCAGAGAAGGACACTCCAACTCCTGCTATAGTTGAGGTCATCCAAGGTGCTCTCCCTACTCGAAGGTCGGCTTTCGATAGGTTGACCATTCCCTCTCAGCGGACGTCTGTCTTCGACAGGCTAGCGCCAATAACAGCCTCTTCTCAAAACAGGGGGCATAGAAAAGCTGATCCAACAGCGGAGGTGATCCCGGCCGCTCGCCATGCTCACCATCGTCACTGGCGCCGAGTAAGGAAGGCTGGGGGCAGCTCTCCTTCTGGACTAACTCCGTCAGCTCCAACGGTGGAAGTTGATGCTGCTGTTCCAACTGGGAACGGCTTTGAACTACTTAACAGGGTATACAGGAATTCGCCAACTGCCGTGCTGAAAAAGTCTCCTCCGCCTATTGAAAAGATCACAAAGGCGAAGCCGGAGCAGCCCCCTCAGCAGCTGTCCTCCAAAATTTACAAAGTCTGGCGACAGGTCCAAAACTCCGTGATTGATCAAGACTACCCCCGCTGACAGAAAAAGATGAAAGGTCGGCGAGAAGGGGATCGCCCTGTCAAGCCACAGAAGGTGTCATCTATTTGGGTGCCCACTGCAATGGCTTGTTTACCCCAATCAGAGCAAAGCTCTGTTCAAATTCCGAGGCGGGAGATGAAGCAACGCTTCATCTTCTCCCAATCAGAGCAAAGCTTTGCTTTGAAAATTTAAACTTTAATAAATGAAGCAACGCTTCAGATTCTTTGCGCTGCGCGCAACACGCCACGTGTCAGGCGCAGACACATCAGCTCAGCACTCAAAGCAGCGCACCCAATCAGAGCAAAGCTCAATTTTAAATAAAATTAAAGGAAGCAACGCTTCAGTCGCGCAAGGACTGCGCTGCGCGACACGTGTCAGCGCAGATGCGCTAGCGCAGTCGCGCTGCACTGTGCGCTGCGCGACACGTGTCAGCGCAGATGCGCTAGCGCAGTCGCGCTGCGCTATGCGCTGCGCGACACGTGTCACGCGCTGGGGCATTTGCGTCAAACAGAATTAAGATTCTAAAGAAATCTTTCTGTTCTTGTCAAAACAAGAAGATTTTCTTCTGTAAAACAGAAGCCTTTGGATCAAAGATCCAACGGTGGGGAATATTCCCCAAATCACTCAGAGAAAGATCTCTTTAACTAATTTATGGGCACTATAAAAAGGACCCTAGATCTCAATTCAAAGGCATCAACATTTTCTTGAAAAATCAAGAGCTTCAAACAGAGAGAACTCTGAGAAAAATTTCAAGAAAAAAGGTAAAAACTTTCACAAGAAAGAAGAAATTTCTTCTAATAGATCATTGATCTAAAAACCAGATCAATGATCTTCATATAATAAACAGTGCTTTGCACTTCTTATGAACCACTGGTTCTTTAAAACAAAAAAAAACAAAAATAATAAACAGTGCTTTGCACTTTTATGAACCTTTGGTTCTTGAAATGAAAAGAAAAACCTGTTTTTTCTTTGATCTAAATTAGATCAAGGAAACGAATAGTGCTTTGCACTTTTATGAACCGTTGGTCTTTGAATCTAAAAGATTCTTAAATTATAGTGCTTTGCACTTGCAAACTGCGCTGTTGCGCTCTTGGATTGGCGCAAGCCACCAGAGCGCGCCACGTATCAACAGCGCAGGCGCAGCGCATTAGCACAGCGCACTGCGCTTGCGCGACACGTGTCAGCACTACAAGCGCTTGCGCTCTCTGATCGGCGCAAAGCGCCTGACAAATGCAATGCATTTCTTAAAGGGCTAAGCCCAAATCAAAAGACTTAGCATGCCAAAATAAATTGCAAAGCAATAAAAGGGCAGAGCCCAAATAAAATTGATGCTCTGCATCATTTATAAAAGGGCAGAGCCCAAAACAAATTGATGCTCTGCATCCTTTATGGGCAGAGCCCAAACAAAAATAATAAAAAATAATAATAATGCAATGCATTATTTAAAAATGGGCCAAGCCCTAGCACAGGTCTACCAGACCAAAAACAAATAAAAGCGTTAGATATTTTTTGACTGGACTTAGCCCAATCATGGGCGTAAGTCCTCAGATTAAATTGACTGAGCACGGCTGCTCCCTAAATCAATTTACGACCGGTTCGAGGGTACATCTCCGAACTCCTCTGACACCTATCGTTGTAATCCTTCAACGATGTCAGAGAGGTGACGGGTCCCGACGACCACACACATCAATACGGACTGCGGGGTCCTTAAACTCGTGGACCGAAACGTCTCTAAACTAATGTTGGACCGGAACGTCCTTAAACTAATGATGGACCGAAACGTCCTTAAACTAATGTTGGACCGAAACGTCCTTAAACTAATGTCGGACCACCATATCCCTAAACTGGAATATAGACCACCATGTCCCTAAACTGGAATATGGACCACCACGTCCCTAAACTGGAACATGGACCACCACGTCCCTAAACTGGAATATGGACCGCAATATCCCTAAACTACCTATGGACCACTATGTCCCTAAACTGGAAAAATAGAGCCCCTAAATGCTCTTTTACCGGATCTAAACGATCTCGTTTAAGTCGATCTTAGCCCCAAACACGGCTAACGTATCCTTAAACATTCAAATGAATTATAAAACCCCCAATCAACTCTGGTTCGAGGGTACATCTCCGAGCTCCTCTGATACATGTCGTTGTAATCCTTCAACGACATCAGAGAGGTGATGAGTCCTGGCGGCCATATATTAAATGGATCACAGCGTTAAGTTGATCTCAGTCTCAAACAGGACTGACGTATCCTTAACGAACGTTTAAGTTGATCTTAGCCGCAACACGGCTAATGCATCCTTAAACTAAAAACACTGAACCCAAATCTAAGTAAATACGGATTTGGACTAATCCACGTCCTACGGGCAAAGGCATTACTCAGTCTCCGTATACAATCCACGGGCAACCACAAACAAAACAAACACCCACGACACGAAGTGAAATTCTAGAGAAGGAAAAAGTTGTTACCGTGATGCGGTAGCGTAATTAACTGCAGGAGCTTGCGCCTGCAGGGAAGAGCGTCCCCACAATCAAAAACCCCTCATCCTGAGGGGGAATCTGACAAAGTCTGCTACATCGGCCGCATCCGTCTAAACCTCCAATACACGGCGCCATAAATCAACTTGGCATCTTCGGTGAGGTGGACGGATAAAACCAAATAGCATCTGCCCCGAATCTCAGGCATAGACGTCCTCGTGTCTCGGCCGCCGTTCGGAGGGGAACAGATTCCGGCACTCCCGGTGGGACCTTTTCCTCTTTCCACTCCACACTTCGTGTGTCGTCCTCGCGAACCAATCGCGGTTTGTTAAATGGTTGCCTTCGGATTTCAAGTTACTATGATTTTTTCTTTTGCCTGGCGCAGAACTCAAGATTCAATAGCCTTTAACAGCACCAACTGCTCGAAATGCCACTGCAACGGACGCTCCACCTCACCGGGAGGTGTAGCATATGGGCCCCAAGCGGCTTCCTTCCTCGCTCTGCCGGTAGACCAGGTGACCCAAGCCACCACTGGCCTGTTCTTCGGGACCATGATCCCACCTACAAGCTTCTTTACGCCAATACCTGCACCGGAAGTGAACAAAAAGTCGGTCTTCGACCGACTCACTGCTACGACGGCCCCTGTCAACGGGTCGCCCACTACCAAACCGACAGCCTCTGTTTTCACCAGGCTAAATCAGAACTCTAAACTGGCTGTCCCAAGGAAGGCAATAACTGCTGCTCCAGAAGTCGTCATGGCGGCTTCCCCTGTCAAAGAGTCAGTCTTTTCAAGACTGACGATTCCTGCTCCTGCCCCTGCTCGAGGATCCGTCTTCGACAGGTTGAATATCACCCCTCAAAAGACAACCTCAGTCTTTAAGAGGTTAACACCAGTGGTGCCTCATTCAGACAGGGGGCAAAAAGAAGCTGTCTCAATCTCTGAGCCAATCCCAACGGCTCGTCATGCTCGACGTCGCCATTGGCGACGAGTAAGGAAGGCAGGGGGAAACTCCCCCTCAGGACTAACTCCACCGACTCCAGTGGTGGAAGTCAACGATGCTTTTCCAACTGGGAACAACTTTGAACTGCTGAGGAGGGTACGTAAAAACTCTCCAACCGCTACACTGAAAAGATCTCCTCCGCCTGCGGAAAGAGTTCCATAAACGAAGCAAGAACAGCCCCCTTAACGTCTGTCCTAAAAAATATACAAGGTTTGGCGAAGGGTTCAAGACTCCATAATTGACCCAGATCGCTCTCGTCAACAGAAAAAGGAGAAAGTGGAAAAAGAAAAAGACCGTCCGATCAAACAGGAAAGGATGACAGTCACCAGGGTGCCCAAAGCAACGGCCCCCTCAACTTCTATGGCCCACAAAAGAAGAAGGCCGGAGAAAGTGCCAACGCCGATGACGAATATCGGAGGTGGTGAACCCAAACGCCTTAATTCGGGGGCATTGTAGTTCATACCGTCTACGTGGCGTCTGGTAAAAAAGACAGCGGCATATCTACGGGTCATCGACCGCTTACCCGATCAGTGACCAAGGCGCAGGAGCAACAGCAAAAGCTCCAAGAGATGATGAACGCTATGGCCGCACTTACAGGGCCAAAAGAAAATCCTGAAACGTCCTCGGATGAACGCCAAGAGGAAGAAACCGACGCCGAATTCCTTCGCCGGATATTGGAGAAAAAGGACAAAGAGGCTGCTGAACAAGCAGCCAACATACAGCGTATGGGCCTCCTCTTCTAAGAGATGATAGGGATGATGATACAACAAGATCCTTCGGCCGAAGAGCCCCCAATCGTCCTTAGAAACGATAGAGGAGAGACATCAAATCCTCCACCAGCTCTATCGACGGCTAAAGAGGATACAATCTCCAAAGCTGATTTGGATGAGTACATCGCCCAACAAATACGGGTTCATCATGCGACCGAAGCAGCCGGCCAGGTCGTAAAAACGGGGCGGCCATATCCAAGTTGGTACGATCAAATCAAGTACCCGCCAGGTTATACGATTCCCAAGTTCCATGTCTACAAGGGGATGGGCAATCCTCACCAGCATGTTGCCCAGTTCAGGGCACTCTGCGGCAACACCGGCGGTGACGACAAGCTGTTGCTTCGCCAATTTGTTGGAAGTTTATCAGATACGGCGTTCGAATGGTACTCTGAGCTCCCGAACGACTCTGTCAAAACCTTCGCGGAGATGGAGCTGTTGTTTACTCAGTGTTTTGCTAGCGCCAGTGAACGCACCCCGATGACGACACTAATTAACGCCAGGGTAAAACCAGGCGAGATATGGGTTCAATACGCTATACGATGGCGGAACTTGTGGTCGAAGTACGAACAGCGCATTGAAGAAGCTCCCGCGGTGGGTATGTTTGTGGGAACCCTTGATCCACAAGCGACCATCTTGCAATTTATGATGTTTTTCAAGCCGACTACCTTCCAGGCCTTGATTGACAAGCTAGCGCAGATGGATCAGATGGGCCATAAACCTCCTCTTCCAAAGCCGGACTCCTGAAATGACAAAGGGAAGGGAAAAGCGATCGTCGTCGCTAATGCTCAACAACAACCGAGCAGCTCGAAGCCGGTTGTGCGTCAAAATAATATGCGCCCGTACGTAGACCTTGAGGAGAGACTAAGGCGTCCTTGTTTCCCCGCGATAAAACGAGAAGGTTATTCGAGTTGGCATTGCGCAACAGACTCATAAATCTGCCGGATCCAAAACGTCCGTTGCAACCAAGTGACGTCAACGAGCCCAACTACCGTCCTTATCATCGAGTACTAGGCCATCCGATCGAAGACTGCTACGTTTTCAAAAATTGGCTTGAAAACCAGTACTGACAGGGCAAGTTCGCGTTATCTGACAAATGGAAGGTGAATCCCCCGTAGCCCCACACCTCTAAGGGGACGAATACGCCGGGGGCAACATGCTCCGTCGTTGAAGAAGCTCCTTGGGAGGTTGTACTATCAGCCAAGACAAAGAGGATGCTAAACGATCTTCAGACATGTCCAGCGATCAAGTGGAAGAACCCGTTGGAACCGCGGGTTATTGAAGGGATGTTGAAACCACGTCTAACTCCAAAGACCGATGGTGGTGGCTCAAGCACTCGCAACCAGTCGTCAAAATCTTCGAAAAAGAAGAAGAAGAAGTCAAAGAAGCCCTTGAAGCCTGGCGACAAGCGCTCGGACTTGCAAAAACAAATTGACACGCTAGAAGAATACAACCAGAAGGCATGGACTCCCATTACACTCCAAGAGTTTCTCAATCATATCTTTCAAGAAGAAGGTGATGGAGAAAGTTCGTCAGATGAATCTGAAGAATGCATGGCGAGCTGTCATGTGATTTCCCTTTCGTTCATGGACGATGAGGAAACTCCTTGTACCGAAGCGCTGGGGGCAGATCCTGAACCAAAAATTCTGGAGCTATTAGATGAAATGATTGACGCGTTCCTTAACGAAGATCGATTGAAAAGTAAGGCTGATCGAGAACGCGAAACGGCTATATTTGAAAGGGCCAAGCGCCAGCGACTTGATGAAAGAGCTGAGACGATCCCGCTGGAGCGAAACACCTCCGCTACCGACAAAAGCCAATTCAAGATGAGGAAAAAGTTTGCTAAGGCCATATCAATGGGCATGAAGCTACCATCCTCTGAAGGAAACATCACCGGTGAAGTGGGAATGCACCCCTCCTATTGCTTATATCATCAAATGGTTCGCACCCCACTCAAGGGTGCAAAGCTTTCAATAGATGATGGCAAGGGTACGTTGCTCATCGGCAACGCTTTAAGCGGGAAAAGCATAAAACTCGTCGAGAGCAAAGAAATACGACCGAAGAGCTTAAAAGAACCACTGGCGATTGTCGCATGGTTAACACCGGCGGGTCACAAGTGCCTACATTCGGGAGCGATTCTGATGAAGAGCTGGAACTTGCCCCTCTCTTTAAAGAATCCACTTCGGGAAAAGAAGAAGAGCCGAAGGTTTGCGAAAATATTCGGCTCCGGAATCGGACGCTGCCTGAAAAGAGCTTCAGACCCTCAAACAGAAAAGATAAAAGGAAAGAAAAGGTCTCTGAAGATATCGTCTTAGATGACCAAGTTCTGGAGGAGCTAAGCGCTAAGGACCCGCCGAAGAAGAATAAGGTGGATTACAACGTCTTAGCACATCTGAGGAAGCTGCCCTCACAGCTCAGCATTCTTGACGCCCTTTTACTATCAAAAAAGGCGAGAGATTCGTTGATTAAGGCACTCCAAGATCTGGAACAATTCCAAGCATGCCTGGCCGAGGAAAAGATGAAGGATGAATTGGAGGAAGTGCACACGGCCGATGTCACTTTCGGCAACGAGGACCTTCTCCTTGGGACGTGCGAACACAATCGCCCCCTCTATGTCTCAGGATACTGCCACAATATTAAGATAGGCAAAATCCTGATCTACAATGGACCCTCTGTTAATCTCCTCAACGTGCGGGTGTTAAAAGAAATCTGCATGAGCATCCAGCACCTTGCTCGTGATAAGATCACCGTCTCCGGGTTCGACTCCCAGTCATCAAGAACTCTTGGGTCTGTGATACTGACGCTACGCTTCGGGCTACTCGTCACGGACATTAAGTTCCACGTCATAGATGCCAAGACATGCTACAACGCTTTGCTCGGCCGACCGTGGTTACACGAGTACAACATCATCCCTTCTACGCAACATCAGTGTATGAAGTATTTTAAGGACGGGTTCGAGTATACCGTGACGGGAGAACTGAACCCGTTCTCTGTGAACGAGGTCCGCAAATATGAAGATGCCAAATACTTCTTACCGGATTTCGAAGACACGGAGAAGTGTCACAAGCCGGAGAACAAAGCTAGCGCCACCATCCCTGTCTTCGGCAGTGATACTGAGGAGGAAGAGGAGATAGTTTATTCGGTTCCGCCCCTACACAACAAGTCAGGACCGTCCGCTCCTACGTTGATCTTTGGTAGTGACTCGGAAGATGAGATCCATGCTGTATTCTCTGCTCGACCTTCAATACAAATGTCCGCCGATGAAGAGCAAAGTCTACAAGTCATCATAGTGCCGCTTAAACACCATAAAGAACTGGATGCACTTGATACTTACAATGTAGAAGAGCTGCAAACGTTCTATATCCCTCCCAGGAGAGAAAGCGAAAAAGCAATTCTATTCTACCGCTCTGAAGAAACCAAGACAGAGAAAGAAATTTGGCATAGCGCGGATCCTACGCTCGACAGGATTCAGCCTATCCGTCTTCCCAGATACTATACGGAAGGTTTGAAAAAGTTGCTGAAACGCCAGGGGATATCCTTCAAGCAGACCGTTCGAAAAGCCAAGTTCTATGACAAAGTCTGGAACGTTCCTGGGACTCAACGCAAACTGCCTAATGGAAGAATGGAGACAAAAGGACTTGGATATATCCGGTCAAAGAAACGAGAGCTACTAAACAGCTGCTATGTCATATATGACTTCGATGAAGAAGCATATGCTCAATGGGATGATGCTAATCCTCAGCCAGCGAAAGTTCCAGATGCAAAAGAGCCCAGTACGTCATTCGAAGAACAAATGGACAAGCTTATAAGGGAAGAGGGTCAAAAAGTCCGAGATGACCATAACCGCGAAATGGACATCTACGAGAAAGCCAAGATGCAACGCCTTCTCCAACAGGCCATGAAGGATGGAAATGCCGCTCCTTGTCAACCTGTTATAAAGAAGGCTCGACGCAAAAGCAGAAATAAGTCGAAAGGCCAAAAAGGCGCTCAACAGCAACAAAGCAGGACTAAGAAGCCACGCAGACGGGAGTCGAGCGTTATTGATCTATCACTCATGAAGAAAATGGGTCGAGCGTACTCGTTTCCTCGGGACAAGATGAAGAAGATACTTGATCTTGCTCTAAAACATCAAATGCTTACACTACCGGAGTCTAAACACCCCGAACAAGCAGGCGAGGTCTCACACCCATACTATTGCTCTTATCACCGAGTGGTAGGGCATCCTCTCGAAGACTGCTTCACCTTCAAAAATTGGGTTGAAGATCAGTACCAGTTTGGCAAGTTCGCTCTGTCCGACAACTGGAGGGTAGCGCCGCCACAGAAGCACGAACCCAAGGCCACGGAAGAAGAACTAGTTCCACATTGGGATTGGAAGCGAATTCGCACTTGTCACGTGATAACGATATCAAAAGAAGAGCCCGAGAACATGGATGACCTTCCCTGGTGCTTCGAAAACAGCAACGACAAGGTAATCTCAGAATTTCCACCAGCGCCAAAAGAGCTGGAAGATGGAATTCATACCACTGCAGATAACCTTAAGAAAATTGAGTTGGGAATGGCAAATGACCTGCGACCGACATTCGTCAGCGAGCTGCTATCTGAAGAAAGGGTGGCTGCGTTAAAGGATGTGCTTCTACAGCATAGAGATTGCTTCGTATGGAACTATTCCGAAATGTCGGGATTAGATCCAGAAATTGCTGTGCATAGATTGGCGATATCTCTGGACGTCAAGCCAGTCAAACAGGCGCCGAGAAGAATGCGGCTCGAGCTTGAGATGAGTATCAACGCCGAGGTCAAGAAGCTGATCGACTCTGGCTTCATCCAGGAAGTTCAATACCCTGAATGGATCGCCAACATTGTCCCGGTGATGAAGAAAAATGGGACAGTACGCATATGCGTAGACTTCCGGGATCTTAATAAAGCTTGCCCGAAGGACGATTTCCCAGTACCAGTCACCGAACTGATGATAGACAATACGTCCACTCATGAAGTTTTCTCCTTCATGGACGGCTCGTCAGGGTATAATCAGATAAAAATGCATCCCGAAGATCAGAAGCACACCGCCTTCAGGACTCCTTTGGATATATTCTGCTACAAGGTGATGCCCTTCGGTTTAAAGAATGCAGGTGCCACCTACCAAAGGGCCATGACGAAGATCTTCGATGACCTTATACACGAAATCGTTGAATGCTATATCGACGACCTCGTGGTTAAAAGCAAATCATACGAGGAACATCTCGAGCATCTGAAGACCGTATTTCAACGCCTTCGACAATACAACTTGAAGATGAACCCTCTTAAGTGTGCATTCGGAGTTTCCTTGGGCAAATTCTTAGGATTCATCGTCCGATAGCGGGGTATCGAAATAGATCCGTCAAAGATCAAGGCGATCATGGAAATGCCTCCGCCAAAGACTCTCAAACAGCTGCGGTCTCTCCAAGGGAAGCTCGCGTATATACGGCGATTTATAGCCAACCTTTCAGGCAAGTGCCGTCCTTACAGCCACTTGATGAAGAAGGGAACCCCGTTCGTCTGGGACCAAAAATGCCAAAGCGCGCTAGATGAGATCAAACAATACCTGCAGAACCCGCCGGTGTTGGCTGCTTCGGTCAAGGGAAAGCCCCTCATTCTCTATACAACCGCTCTCGAAAGCTCCTTAGGCGCATTATGGGCATAAGAGAACGATCAAGGGAAGGAAAGAGCACTCTACTACTTAAGTCGAGTTCTGCTGGGGTCAGAAAGCAACTACTCCCCCATTGAAAAACACTGCCTGGTGTTGATCTTCACGATAACAAAGCTTAGACATTATGCGTTGGCGCATGAGGTCCGTCTCATTTCAAAGGCGGACCCCCTTAAATATTTGATGTCGAAGGCTATACTGACTGGTCGACTCGCTAAATGGGCCCTGCTCTTGATGGAGTTCTCGATAACCTATCAGACTTTTAAGGCGGTGAAAGGCCAGGCCATCGCCGACTTCCTCGCTGAGCATCCGATACCCGCCGATTCTCTTTTAAATTGCGATCTTCCAGACGAACATGCGTTTGATGCGATCGACGGTGTTGATGCCCGATGGGAGCTTTATTTCGATGGAGCATCTTCCGTGAAGAAGCGCAAACAAAGTACCCCTATAATCAAATCGGGGGTAGGCCTTATCTTCGTGACTCCACAAGGAGGGATAATGCGCTTCGCCTTCTCCTTAACAGAGCCGATGACGAATAACGAAGCCGAATATGAAGCCTTGATAGCAGGTCTTGAGATCGCCATCGACATGGGAATTGAAAACCTCCTCATATATGGAGATTCCCAGCTGGTCGTTAGTCAGGTAAACGGCGACTACCAAACGTGCAAGCCAGAATTGGTAAAGTACGGCGAAAAGGTGCAACAATTGTTGACCCAAATTCCCTCTTATACTTTGGAGAACATACCGCGCGTGGAAAACAGCAAAGCAGACGCGTTGGCCAAACTTACTAAAGAACTGGCTGACGAGAACCTCGATGACGTTAGAATTGTGGTACAAAGCCGTCGAGTGCTTTCCCCAGCAGAAATATCTCCGGAATCATCCGAAGAAAAGGGAGCGAGCGAGCAGATGACCCTGCAAGTAAAAGGTTGGGAAAATACCGGGGATTGGAGAGAAGTCTTCATAGATTACTTCAAGTCCCACCGAATGCCTGAAGAAGCGTCCGCAAGACATCAGCTCATGAAACGAGCTCTGTCTTTCACCTTCGTCAACGATACTCTGTACAAGAGGTCATTTGATTCTCTGTGGTTGAGATGCTTAGGACCTGACGAAGCAAAAAGGGTCGTCCAGGAAGTTCATGACGGACTCTGCGGTTCTCACCAAGCGGCCCAAAGATGAAGTTGAAGATCAAACGGATGGGCTACTACTGGCCCACGATGATTCAGGACTGCCTCGAATATGCGAAGCAATGCCACTCATGCCAAATTCATGGGGACTTCATCCACCAGCATCCAAATCTACTACATCCAACGGTGGCTAGCTGGCCGTTCGAGATGTGGGGAATTGACATAGTCGGCCCCATCGAACCAGTATCGTCCAGAGGACATCGTTTCATCCTGGCAACGACTGACTATTTCTCCAAATGGGCAGAAGCAGTACCGTTGAGGAAAGTGAAGACGGAGAATATCCTCCATTTCTTCAAGACGCATGTCATATATCGGTTTGGAACGCCAAGACGAATCATCTCTGATAACGGGCCAGCCTACAGAAACCACAAAATCAGTCGCTTCACGCAACAGTATAATATAGACTGGAGATATTCCTCAGTTTATAATCCGCGAGCTAACGGTCTAGCTGAGGCGTTCAACAAGACCTTGACGAAGATCATGAAGAAAACAGTGTCACGAAATAAGAAAGACTGGCACGAAAGAATGCAAGAAGCTCTCTGGGCGTATCGAACTACGTTTAAAACGGCCACGAACGCAACGCCATATACATTGGTATTCGGTACAGAAGCAGTACTCCCCCTCGAGATAGAATTACCCTCTCTACGAGTGGCAGTCCACTACGAGCTGACAGACGAACAAAATGCTCATCTTCGGCTTGAGGAGCTTAACGCACTTGATGAAACCCGGCTCATAGCGCAACAAAATCTGGAAGCTTATAAAGCAAAGATGACGCGCTCATATGAAAGATTGACCCGACCGAGGACATTCCGCCAAGGCGAACTCGTGTTAGTGGTCAAAAGGCCTATGATCCCCAATCGCGCCAAGCGGGGAAAATTCGAGCCAAACTATGAAGGCCCGTACATCATAGATAAGGTCTACCAGGGTGGGGCCTATCTACTCATGGACATGCACGGTGAAAGGCCTTTCAGGCCAATAAACGGTCGCTTCCTAAAGAGATACTACGCTTAATGAGCCACGACTTAGGTCAATGATAGATGACGACGACTATGTCCGCTCGCTATCTTCCTAAGCTCAAGCTTTATAAGCAGTAGCCGGCCTTCTCCATGACGGACCGAAATGTCCTTAAACTAACAACGGACCGAAACGTCCTTAAACTAATACCGCAGCATCCGTAGGCTGGCAAAATAAAAAAATAAAAAAATGTATAAAAATAAAAAAAATAAATATAAAAAAAACGGTATGTCCATAAGCAAAAAGGGCATGGATGAAAACCCGAAAGAACTCCGTGAGTAAAAACAGCAGGACTACCGGCGAGTGTTTGTGAAAACCTGAAAGGGCGCAACCTCGTTAAAGGACACTTACAGGGTCCGCTCGACCTTGTAAGGAGAAACCACCCGCGTGAGATCCTTACGACTCACAAGGGAGCAGCACACATAGGGATCCCCACGATTCCTAAGGAGAAAATACACTTGCGAGATCCTCACGACCCGTAAAGAGAACTCTCTTATGGAACCCTCACGGCTCATAAGATTTGAAAGTCTTAAGTTACAGAGACCTAAACCTGTGCTTAAGCAACCCCCACAACTTCTGAGACTGCCCTACAAGTGGTTCAATACTGACCCTTGTATACAATCTACGGGCGCGAATAAACATTTCCCTGACCAAGTCCCATCCATGACTGGGGATATGTACGCATGATGAATAACCCTTATAAGTCCTCTCGACTTACAAGGAGAAAACGCTCTCGTAGGATCCTTACTACTTACAGAGGAATAAAGCACTTAGGAATCCATACGATTCCTAAAAAAAAAATACACCTACAAGATCCTCACGACTTGTAGGGAGAAATAACTTTGTGAGACCCTTACGGTTCATAAAGTCAAAAGCCTTAGTCGACAGGACCCTAACCCTGATCGCTAAGCCACCTTTGTTTGACATCGACAGAGGCAGATGATGATTCGCTCTTGCTAATATCCCAGTTGTAGCGGTGCTGATGCCGAAATCGGTGTCTAATTCCAGGCTTACGGCAAAAAACCAGTAGGCCGCACATGCATACGAAATAGCCGAAATGATAGGGCAACTTGCAATAAAAAGCAGCAAGTAAAAATGTATGCATGCAAAATAGCCGAAATGATTGGGCAACTAGCAATAAAAAGCAGCGAGTGAAAACAAAATAAACAGCTGAAATGATTGGGCACCGCGAAAAATAGCTGAAATGATTGGGCAATCGCGACCTTCGCGATATAAAAACTGAAATGATATAGCATCGCGGAAATAAAACAAAAAAAAGAAGATGATAAAACTTTGGCCCTACAGTTAAGATCACATCGATCCTTGTATACAATCCAAGGGCGTAAACAAAGAAGGAACCATACTCTCCCAGCAGGCTCCGCCAGAAAACGAAGCCAAATCTCGACGGTTCATCCCAACTCCGAAGAAACCAGTGTCTTCGGCAAATACCTAGCCACGGATACAAACACTCCTTGACGAGAGCCTCCTGATCCGCGTCGACTCGCAGAGCAACCAGTGCCTCCGTGGAAAATTCTCGACTCGTTTCAACCCCAAGGAAACAAATAATCCTTGGCGCTAGGAAAACAAATAATCCCTAGCAAACACCTCAACTCACAGATACAAACACCCGTTGACGATAGCCTCCTGATCCGCGTCGACTCGCAGAGCAACCAGTGCCTCCGTGGGAAATTCTCGACTCGTTTCAACCCCAAGGAAACAAATAATCCTTGGCGCTTGGGAAATAAATAATCCCTAGCAAACCCCTCAACTCACGGATACAAACACTCCTTGACGAGAGCCTCCTGATCCGCGTCGACTCGCAGAGCAACCAGTGCCTCCGTGGGAAATCCTCGAATCGTTTCAACCCCAAGGAAACAAATAATCCTTGGCGCTTGGGAAACAAATAATCCCTAGCAAACACCTCAACTCACGGATACAAACACTCCTTGACGAGAGCCTCCTGATCCGCGTCGACTAGCAGAGCAACTAGTGCCTCCGTGGGAAATTCTCGACTCGTTTCAACCCTAAGGAAACAAATAATCCTTGGCACTTAGGAAACAAATAATTCCTAGCAAACTCCTCAACTCACGGATACAAACACTCCTTGACGAGAGCCTCCTGATCCGCGTCGACTAGCAGAGCAACCAGTGCCTCCGTGGGAAATTCTCGACTCGTTTCAACCCTAAGGAAACAAATAATCCTTGGCGCTAGGGAAACAAATAATCCCTGGCAAACCCCTCAACTCACGGATACAAACACTCCTTGATGAGAGCCTCCTGATCTGCGTCGACTCGCAGAGCAACCAGTGCCTCCGTGGGAAATCCTCGACTCGTTTTAACCCTAAGGAAACAAATAATCCTTGGCGCTTGGGAAACAAATAATCCCTGGCGCTTGGGAAACAAATAATCCCTAGCAAACACCTCAACTCACGGATACAAACACTCCTTGACGAGAGCCTCCTGATCCGCATCGACTCGCAGAGCAACCAGTGCCTCCGTGGGAAATTCTCGACTCGTTTCAACCCCAAGGGAACAAATAATCCTTGGCGCTTGGGAAACAAATAATCCCTAGCAAACTCCTCAACCCACGGATACAAACACTCCTTGACGAGAGCCTTCTGATCCGCGTCGACTCGCAGAGTAACCAGTGCCTCCGTGGGAAATTCTCGACTCGTTTCAACCCCAAGGAAACAAATAATCCTTGGCGCTAGGGAAACAAATAATCCCTAGCAAACACCTCAACTCACGGATACAAACACTCCATGACGAGAGCCTCCTGATCCGCGTCGACTCGCAGAGCAACCAGTGCCTCCGTGGGAAATTCTCGACTCGTTTCAACCCCAAGGAAACAAATAATCCTTGGCGCTTGGGAAATAAATAATCCTTATCAAACACCTCAACTCACGGATACAAACACTCCTTGACGAGAGCCTCCTGATCCGCGTCGACTCGCAGAGCAACCAGTGCCTCCGTGGGAAATTCTCGACTCGTTTCAACCCCAAGGAAACAAATAATCCTTAGCGCTAGGGAAAAAAATAATCCCTAGCAAACACCTCAACTCACGGATACAAACACTCCTTGACGAGAGCCTCCTGATCCGCGTCGACTCACAGAGCAACCAGTGCCTTCGTGGGAAATTCTCGACTCGTTTCAACCCCAAGGAAACAAATAATCCTTGGCGCTTGGGAAACAAATAATCCCTAGCAAACACCTCAACTCACGGATACAAACACTCCTTGACGAGAGCCTCCTGATCCGCGTCGACTCGCAGAGCAACCAGTGCCTCCGTAGGAAATTCTCGACTCGTTTCAACCCCAAGGAAACAAATAATCCTTGGCGCTAGGGAAACAAATAATCCCTAGCAAACATCTCAACTCACGGATACAAACACTCCTTGACGAGAGCCTCCTGATCCGTGTCGACTCGCAGAGCAACCAGTGCCTCCGTGGGAAATCCTCGACTCATTTCAACCCCAAGGAAACAAATAATCCTTGGCGGTAGGGAAACAAATAATCCTTAGCAGATACCTTAACTAAAGGAAACAAACAATCCTTGACGAGAGCCTACTGATTCGCGTCGGCTCGCAGAGAGATCAGTGTCTCCGCGGGAAAATTCCCAATTCGTCTCAACTTGCAAGATGAAGCCTCAGGCAGCAGGGACTAAAAAACTTTCTTCCTGAACAATGGGACCCTGCAAGTCGATCTAAAACGGTCTCTTGCATACTATTCACGGGTCTCACTCTCCGAAGTCGAGTTTCGACAAGGAGGGAAACAACTACTTACGAGTCCTCTCGACTCGTAAGAGGGAAAAATTCTCTTATAGGATCCTTACGACTTATAAGAGAAAACCACACTTAGGAATCCTCACGATTCCTAAGGAGAAAAACCCACCTACGAGATCCTCTCGATCCGTAGGGAGAAAAATCTCTACGAGACCCTCACGGCTCATGGAGTTGAAAAGTATTAAACAGCAGATCTGAACCTGCGGCCTAAGCCATCGCTATTTCTTAAGAGAGTCAAGATGCTCACTCTATTATCTGTCAACCATGTTTATTAAGATAGCATGCCGATAATAAGAGAAAGAAGAAAGCTACGGAAGGAGCTTCCGATTTACATTTGATCAAGCGTTCGAGACACACTCATTCATGCACAAGCAAAAGACTCAGAACGAAAAATAAAGACAAGCTGGGATAAAATCTTTCCATTAATATTGCCAATAGTTCTTACAATCATAAAAAGCAATGAACGAAAAATATTATTACAATGGAATAACTTCAGATCCAGGGCACGGATTGAGAAAGTCAAAAGTAAGGCCATTCAGAGTTCTTCTGGCCTTTCTGATTATTCTTGTGCACAGCCTCTCGCGCTCCTGTGTGTCAAGATCTTCGGCAAGCCCTCCCAGCCTTCGATAAGCAGCAACTATCGTCGTCTGCTGGAAAATTTGATGTAGGATGTCAATGAGGCTGTCCCGCCATTTCTTCGAGATCAGCCCCGTCAGGTACACTGAATGCACCTTGTCTTCGGCATCATCCAGCGCATTGAGCGGTAGGGCCTCGTGAAACCCCGGAAATGCTCTCCATATTGCTCCCAACACGACCTTCAAGAGAGCTGAACGACGAGGAAGCAGCCAACCACCGCTTGCGTTGAGGCGATCCATGACCTCCGCACACTGGGCGTCCGTAAACTCCTGGTTTTGATGACGGCCCTGTGCGCGGATATCGTCATAGGTGATGAACTCGTGCAAACTGTATAGACGCACCGCCATTATGCCTGGAGGAAATACCATAGGAAGATTAGCGATAAAAGAAAAATAATATACACAGAGGGCTAAATTCCTCGAGAGCAAAGCTATGTTCATGGGTCAGAACCCATGACCAAGATCTCTGCAGATCTATAAGTTTTTTGAGAGCAAAGCTCTGTTTATGAAACCCCAATAGGGATCTCTTTAGATCAAAAGATCTGTGAGAGCAAAGCTCTTTGGCTGAGATTAACTTAAATTAATTTGATTTACCTAAAGTTTCTAACTTTGAAAATGAGCAAAGCTCTGCTGGTGAAACCCTGAAAGGATTTTCTTTAGATCAGAAGATCTATGAGAGCAGAGCTCTGTTGGTTAAGATTAATTAATATTAATTTAATCTAGGAATCAATTTTACCTAAAGTTTTTCTAAACTTTGGAAAAGAGAGCAAACCTCTGGAGTTCTTGAAGGCAAGAGCAAAGCTCTGAAGTTTTTAAAAATAAAAATCTGAAAGATGATAAGCATCTGTGGGGGAACAAAGGTCCTATTTATAGGCATCAAGTGCCTCTTCAACTTCCAAAAGTTGCGGTAGCGGTTGGAATTCCTCCACTGTTGCGCTCACGTTTGGGGCCACGTAAGCGCAACGGTGGGGGGGTATTTGTTTACCCCAATCAGAGCAAAGCTCTGTTCAAATTCCGAGGCGGGAGATGAAGCAACGCTTCATCTTCCCCCAATCAGAGCAAAGCTTTGCTTTGAAAATTTAAACTTTAATAAATGAAGCTACGCTTCAGATTCTTTGCGCTGCGCGCAACGCGCCACGTGTCAGGCGCAGACACATCAGCGCATCGCCTAAAGCAGCGCATCCAATCATAGCAAAGCTCTATTTTAAGTAAAATTAAAGGAAGCAACGCTTCAGTTGCGCAAGCACTGCGCTGTGCGCTGCGCGACACGTGTCAGTTGCACAAGCACTGCGCTGTGCGCTGCGCGACACGTGTCAGCGCAGATGCGCTAGCGTAGTCGCACTGCGCTGTGCGCTGCACGACACGTGTCAGCGCAGATGCGCTAGCGCAGTCACGCTGCGCGACACGTGTCACGCGCTGGGGCATTTGCGCCAAACAGAATTAAGATTCTAAAGAAATCTTTCTGTTCTTGTCAAAACAAGAAGATTTTCTTCTCTAAAACAGAAGCCTTTGGATCAAAGATCCAACGGTGGGGAATATTCCCCAAATCACTCAGAGAAAGATCTCTTTAACTAATTTATGGGCACTATAAAAAGGACCCTAGACCTCAATTCAAAGGCATCAACATTTTCTTGAAAAATCAAGAGCTTCAAACAGAGAGAACTCTGTGAAAAATTTCAAGAAAAAAGGTAAAAACTTTCACAAGAAAGAAGAAATTTCTTCTAATAGATCATTGATCTAAAAACCAGATCAATGATCTTCATATAATAAACAGTGCTCTGCACTTCTTATGAACCACTGGTTCTTTAAAACAAAAAAACAAAAATAATAAACAGTGCTTTGCACTTTTATGAACCTTTGGTTCTTGAAATGAAAAGAAAAACCTGTTTTTTTAGATCAAGGAAACGAATAGTGCTTTGCACTTTTATGAACCGTTGGTTTTTGAATCTAAAAGATTCTTAAATTATAGTGCTTTGCACTTGCAAACTACGCTGTTGCGCTCTTGGATTTGCGCAACCCACCAGAGCGCGCCACGTGTCAATAGCGCATGCGTAGCGCATTAGCGCAGCGCACTGCGCTTGCGCGACACGTGTCAGTACTACAAGCGCTTGCGCTCTCTGATTGGCGCAAAGCGCCTGACAAATGCAATGCATTTCTTAAAGGGCCAAGCCCAAATCAAAAGACCTAGCAGGCCAAAATAAATTGCAAAGCAATAAAAGGGCAGATCCCAAATAAAATTGATGCTCTGCATCATTTATAAATGGGCAGATCCCAAATAAAATTGATGCTCTGCATCATTTATAAATGGGCAGAGCCCAAAACAAATTGATGCTCTGCATCTTTTATGGGCAGAGCCCAAACAAAAATAAAAAAATAATAATAATGCAATGCATTATTTAAAAATGGGCCAAGCCCTAGCACAGGTCTAACAGACCAAAAACAAATAAAGGCGTTGGATATTTTTCAACTGGACTTAGCCCAATCATGGCCGTAAGTCCTCAAATTAAATTGACTGAGCACGGCTGCTCCCTAAATCAATTTACGACCGGTTCGAGGGTACATCTTCGAACTCCTCTGACACCTATCGTTGTAATCCTTCAACGACGTCAGAGAGGTGACGGGTCCCGATGACCACACACATCAATACGGACTGCGGGGTCCTTAAACTCATGGACCGAAACGTCTCTAAACTAATGTTGGACCGGAACGTCCTTAAACTAATGATAGACCGAAACGTCCTTAAACTAATGTTGGATCGAAACGTCCTTAAATTAATGTTGGACCACCACGTCCCTAAACTGGAATATGGACCATCACGTCCCTAAACTGGAACATAGACCACCACGTCCTTAAACTGGAACATGGACCACCACGTCCCTAAATTGGAATATGGACCGCAATGTCCCTAAACTGGAATATGGACCGCAATGTCCCTAAACTACCTATGGACCACTACGTCCCTAAACTGGAAAAATAGAGCCCCCAAATGCTCTTTTACCAGATCTAAACGATCCCGTTTAAGTCGATCTTAGCCCCAAACACGGCTAACGTATCCTTAAACATTCAAATGGATTATAAAACTCCCAATCAACTCTGGTTCGAGGGTACATCTCCGAGCTCCTCTGATACATGTCGTTGTAATCCTTCAACGACATCAGAGAGGTGATGAGTCCTGGCGGCCATATATTAAATGGATCACTACGTTAAGTTGATCTCAGTCTCAAACAGGACTGACGTATCCTTAACGAACGTTTAAGTTGATCTTAGCCGCAACACGGCTAATGCATCTTTAAACTAAAAACACCGAACCCAAATCTAAGTAAATACGGATTTGGACTAATCAACGTCCTACGGGCGACGGCATTACTCAGTCTCCGTATACAATCCACGGGCAACCACAAACAAAACAAACACCCACGACACGAAGTGAAATTCTGGAGAAGGAGAAAATTGTTACCGCGATGCGGTAGCGTAATTAACTGCAGGGGCTTGCGCCTGCAGGGAAGAGCGTCCCTATAATCAAAAACCCCTCACCCTGAGGGGGAATCTGACAAAGTCTGCTATATCGGCCGCATCCGTCTAAACCTCCGATATACGGCGCCATAAATCAACTTGGCATCTTCGGAGAGGTGGATGGATAAAACCAAACAGCATCTGCCCCGAATCTCAGGCGTAGACGTCCTCGCGTCTCGGCCGCCTTTCGGAGGGGAACATGGCTCCCTCAACTTCGACCGCCCACAAAAGAAGGAGGCCGGAGAAGATCCTTGCGTCTTTGGCAAATCGCAAGGACACTGAATCTAAACGCCCCAAGTCTGGGGGCATGGTGGTGGATACTGTTTATATGGCTTCCGGAAAAGAGGATAGCCGTATCTCTACGGGTCACCGACCACTTACACGGTCTGTGACTAAGGCTCAGGTGCAACAACAACAAAAGCTCTAAGAAATGCTGATAGCCACAGCCGCACTCACTGGACCAAAAGCAGGTCCGGAGACATCTTCGGAGCAGCATCATGAGCAGGAAACGAATGCCAAATTCCTTCGGAGAATGCTTGTGATGAAGGACAAAGAGGCTGTGGAACAAGCGGCCAATATAAAACAAATGACCCTTTTATTCCAAGATATGGCGGGCCTGATAATCCAGCCGGACCCTCCAGCCGAAGATCCTCCGGTAATAATTGAAGATGATAGAGGAGAAACATCAAATCCTCTGCTGGCTCTGTCAGCAGCCAAGGAGGAGACCATCTCCAAAGCCATGCTCGATGATTATATAGCTTAGCAAATACGAGCTCATCAAGCGAATGAAGTAACCGACCAAGTCGTCAGAACTGGGTGACCATATCCAGGATGGTACGATCAGATAAAGTACCCGTCAGGATACACAATTCCTAAATTCCATGTGTACAAGGGGCAATCCCCATCAACATGTCGCTTAGTTCAGGGCTCTCTGCGGCAACACTGGAGGGGATGATAAGCTACTGCTTTGCCAATTCGTCGGCAGCTTGACGGGGACGGCGTTCGAATGGTACTCAGAGCTTCCCAACGACTCCTTCAAAACTTTTACGGAGATGGAATTGCTGTTCACCCAATGTTTCGCCAGAGTGAATCCAGCAGAAACATGGGTGCAATATGCGATATGGAGGCGGAATTTATGGTCGAAGTGCGAACAGCGCATCGAAGAAGCGCTTGCGGTAGGCATGTTCGTAGGGACCCTCGACTCTCAGGCGACCATTTCACAATTCATGATGTTCTTCAAGCCAACTACTTTCCAGGCCTTGATTGACAAACTGGCCCAAATGGATCAGATGGGTCATAGACCCTCTTCTTCGAAGTTGGAATCTTGAAACGAGGAAGGGAAAGGGAAAGCGACCTTCGTCGCCAATACTCAGCAGCAGCCCAGTGGTCCAAAGCCAACTGATCGCTAAGATGAAAGAAGGCGATTCTTCAATGAGAAACTGAAGCGCCCTTATTCGTTTTCCCGGGATAAAACGAGGAGACTGTTCGAGCTGGCGGTGCGCAACAGGCTCATCACCTTGCCGGATCCAAAATGCCCATTGCAACCCGGTGAGGCCAATAATCTCAATTATTGCCCCTATCACCAAGTGGTAGGCCATCCAATCGAAGATTGTTTCGTCTTCAAAGGCTGGATTGAGGACCAATACCAACAGGAAAAATTCGCACTGTCCGAGAATTGGAAAGTAAGCCTGCCACAGCCGCATGCTCTTAAAAGGGGGGACACACCGGGGGTATCGTGCTCTTTTATAGAAGAAGCTCCAGGGGAGGTCGCTCTTTCAACCAAAACGAAAAGAATGTTGAAGGATCTCCAAACATACCCGGCAATCAGATGGAAGAGTCCGTTAGAACCTGAGGTCATCGAGGGAATGCTGAAGCCACGTCCGACGCCAAGAATTGGTAGCGATAGTCAAACGCCTATGCCCAGCCGTCAAAGTCTTCAAAGAAGAAGAAGAAGACCAAAAGTTCATGAAACCTAATGACAAGCGCACGGACCTGCAAAAACATATTGACGTGCTGAAAGAATATAACCAGAAGACGCGAACTCCGGTCACACTCCAAGAATTCCTCAACCACATCCTTGAAGATGGAGATGGCGATGAAGATGAGAGAGAAGACTCATCAGATGAACCTGAAGATTATGTGGTAAGCTGCCACGTGATCTCTCACTCGTTAATAAATGGTGAAGAAGCTCCTGATACAGAGAAACCAGGGGCAGATCCTGAACCAGAACTCCTAGCATCGTCAGACGAGATGATTGACGTATTTCTGAACGAAGCTCTTCTGAAAAGCAAAGCTGATCGAGGATGCGAAATGGCCATATTTGAAAAAGCCAAAAGCCGGCGACTGAACGAAAGGGTTAAAACACTCCTACCAGATCAAAGAACATCTGTCGCAAGTAAAAGCAGGTTCAAGACGAGGAAAAGGTTCGCCAAAGCTATATCGATGGGAATGAAGCTGCCACCCTCCTTAGGAAACACTCCTGATAGGATACACCTTAACGAAGAGGATCCACATCCAAACTACTGCTTATACCATCGGAGGACCACACATCCTACTGAAGAATGCAACGCCTTTAAAAATTGGTGGCAAGGATACGTTGCTCGCCGGCAGCATTTCAAGCGGATGAAGCGCAAAACTCGTCGGGAACAAAAAAGCACGGCAGATGAGCATAAAAGAACTGCCGGTGAATGTCACATGGTTAATTCCAGAGGATTACAATTTCTCATCTTCGGGAGTGATTCTGATGAAGAAATAGCCCTCGGCCCTCTCTTCAAGGAATCCACCTTTGAAGCAGAAGAGACGAAGACCTGCGAGAACATTCAGCTGCGCAATCGCACGCTACCTGAAAAGAATCTCGGGCTCGGAAACAAGGGATCGAACATAAAGGATAAGAGGAAAGAAAAGGTCCTTGAGAATATCACCCTCGATGACCGAGTCGTCGAAGAGCTGGTAGCCAAGGACCCACCCAAGAAAAACAAGGTGGATTATAATGTTCTGGCACACATAAGGAAAATACCCTCGCAGTTAAGCATTCTCGATGCCCTTCTTCTATCTAAAGAGGCGAGAGATTCTCTGATCAAGGAACTACAAGAACCTGGCCAGTTTCAAGCTTTCCTTGCCAAAGAAAAGATGAAGGACGAGCTGGAAGAAGTTCACGTAGCCGACATCACCTTCAGCGACGAAGACTTCCTCCTCGGGACATGCGAGCATAATCGTCCTTTGTACGTCACCGGATACTGTCATGACATCAAGATAGAGAAGATCATGGTCGACAATGGATCCTCCGTCAACCTTCTCAATGTGAGAGTGTTGAAAGAGATTTGCATGAGCGTTCAACACCTCGCTCGGGATAAAATCACCATCTCCGGGTTCGACTCCCAGTCATCACGGACGCTCGGTATGTGATACCGACGTTACGCTTTGGGCTGCTCGTCACTGATATCAAGTTCCACGTCATTGACGCCAAGACTTGCTACAACGCTTTGCTCGGCCGGCCTTGGTTACATGAGTACAACATTATCCCTTCTACACAACATCAGTGTATGAAGTATTTCAAAGATGGACTTGAATACACTGTGACAGGGGAGCTGAACCCATTCTCCGTGAATGAAGTCCGAAAGTACGAAGATGTAAAATACTTCTTGCCAGACTTCGAAGACACGGAAAGGTGCCATAAGCCAGAGAATAAACAGAAAGCTATCACCACCATTCCGGTCTACGGGAGTGATACCAAAGAGGAGGAGGAGATAGTCTATTCAGGGCCACCCCAATGCAATAAGCCAGGACCGTCCACCCCTATTCTGGTCTTCGGCAGCAACTCTGAAGATGAGGTCAATGCAGTATTTTCTATCCGACCATCAATGCAAGCCTTCACTGGAGATGATCAGAGTTTGCAGATCGTCATGGTTCCGCAAGATCATTACAAAGAATTCGACGCACTTGATATCTACAGTGTGTAAGAACTGCAGACGTTCTATGTCCCTCCCATTCGAAAAGATGAAAATGCGATCCTCTTTTATAGATTCGCGGAGACCAAAGTGGAGAAAGAGATCTGGCATGGTGCCGATTCTACGCTTGACAGGCTCCAGCCCATCCGTCTGCCCAGATATTACACAGAAGGATTAAAAAGGCTGTTGAGGCGCCAAGGCATACCCTTCAAACAGACTGCTCGACAAGCTCAGTTCTACAACAAGATCTGGAACGTCCCTGGAACTCAGCGAAAATTGCCCAGTGGGAGAATGGAAATGATCGGGTTGGGATATGTTCAATCCAAGAAACGAGAGCGATTCCATGGCTGCTACGTTATATATGACTTTGATGAAGAGGGAGATACTCTGTTAGAAGACGCTAACCCTGAACCAAAACGAGGTCCCGCCGTAAAAATGCCAAGTCCGTCGTTTGAAGAACAGATAGACAAGCTAATAAGAGAAGCGGGTCAAAAGGTCCGGGATGATCATAGCCGCGAAATGGCCATCTACGAGAAAGTCAAGACGCAGCGCCTCCTTCAGCAGGCTACGAAAAATGACGATGCTCTTCGTCGCCAGCCCGTCATGAAGAAGACTCGACGCAAAGGCAAAAACAAGCTAAAGAACGGAAAAAACGTTCGGCAGCGGCAAAGTGGGTCCAAGAAACCACGTGATCGAGAATCGAGCAGCCGGGATCCGTCTCTTACAAAGAAGATGTATCGAGCATATTCTTTTCCCCAAGACAAGACAAGGAAGATATTCGATATTGTCATGAAACATCAAATGATTATGCTCCCGGAGTCCAAGCACCCTGAACAAGCAAGCGAGGTTCATCACCCAGACTATTGCTCCTATCATCGAGTGATGGGACATCCTCTCGAAGACTGTTTCACATTCAAAGATTAGGTAGAAAACCAGTATCAGCAAGGCAAGTTTGTTTTATCCAGCAGTTGGAGGGTAACCCCGCCACAGAAGCATGAACCAAAAGCCACACATACAGCGAGAGTAGAGCCGGATCAACATCGGTTGGAAGCGATCTCGTACCTGTCACATGATAAGGATGTCGGAAGAAGGAGTGCATGAGGGTATGTCTGACCTCCCCTGGTGCTTTGAAAACGATGATGACGAGGTGATCTCAGAGTTTCCACCGGCGCCAAAAGAGCTGGAAGATGGGATACATACTACTGCAGATAACCTAAGGAAAATTGATTTGGGAACGACAAATGACCCACGGCCTACGTTCGTCAGCGAGCTGCTGTCTAAAGAACAGGTGGCTACACTCAAAGACGTGCTCTTACAGTATAAAGACTGCTTCGCATGGAACTATTCCGAAATGCCGGGACTAGATCTAGAAGTAGCTGTGCACAAATTGGCGATATCTCCGGACATCAAGCTAGTCAAACAAGCACCGAGAAGAATGTGGCTCGAACTTGAAATGAGAATCAATGCCGAGGTGAAGAAGCTAATCGACTCCGGCTTCATCTAAGAGGTTCAGTACTCTGACTGGATTGCCAACATCGTCCCAGTGATGAAGAAAAATGGGACGGTGCGCATCTGCGTAGATTTTCGGGACCTCAACAAAGCATGTCCGAAGGATGACTTCCCCGTACCGGTTACCGAGCTGATGATAGATAACACGTCCACTCACGAAGTTTTCTCCTTCATGGACGGCTCATCAGGGTACAATCAAATAAAGATGCATCCCGAAGACCAGAAGCATACCGCTTTCCGGACCCCTTTGGGCATATTCTGCTACAAAGTGATGCCTTTCGGTCTGATGAACGCCGGCGCTACCTATCAAAGGGCCATGACAAAGATTTTTGATGACCTCATACATGAAATCGTTGAATGCTATATCGACGACCTCGTGATTAAAAGAAAATCACACGAGGAACATTGGCAGCATTTGAAGATAGTGTTCCAACGTCTTCGGAAATACAAATTGAAGATCAACCCTCTCAAATGCGCGTTCGGAGTTTCCTCGGGAAAATTCCTAGGATTCATCGTGCGACACCGGGGCATCAAAATAGACCCGTCGAAGATCAAGGCGATTATGGAAATGCCTCCGCCGAGAACTCTCAAACAACTGCGGTCTCTCCAAGGAAAGCTCGCATCTATCCGACGGTTCATAGCCAATATCTCCGGCAAATGTCGTCCCTACGGTCATCTAATGAAGAAGGGAACTCCGTTCGTCTGGGATCGCAAATACCAAAGCGCACTAGACGAAATCAAGCAATACCTGCAGGATCCTTCGGTGCTAACCGCTCCGGTCAAGGGAAAGCCTCTCATTCTGTATACAACCTCCCTTGAGGGTTCTCTAGACGCATTATGAGCACAAGAAAACGACCAAGGGAAGGAGAAAGCCCTCTACTATTTGAGTCAAGTTCTTCTTGGGGCAGAAAACAATTGCTCTCCCATTGAAAAACACTGCCTAGCGTTAATCTTCGCGATAACGAAGCTCAGACATTATGCATTGGCATATGAGGTCCACTTCATATCAAAAGTGGATCCTCTCAAATATCTGATGTCAAGAGCCATACTAACAGGACGGCTCGCTAAATGGGTCCTCCTCTTGATGGAATTCTCGATAACATATCGACCTCTTAAGGCAGTGAAAGGCCAGGCCATCGCCGACTTCCTTGCTAAACATCCTATACCTGCCGATTCATCCCTAAATTGCGAATTACCAGACGAGTACGCGTTTGACACGATCGATGGGAAGAAAGGAGAGAGAGACACCCGATGGGAACTCTACTTCGATGGGGCATCTTCTATGAAGAAGCGAAAGCACAGCTCCCCCATAATCAAGTCTGGGATATGCCTCAGCTTCGTGACTACACAAGGAGGGATAATGCGCTTTGCCTTTTCCTTAACAGAGCCGAGGACAAATAATGAAGCAGAATATGAAGCTTTGATAGCAGGTCTTGAGATCGCTGTCGACATAGGGATCGAAAACCTCCTCATATACGGAGACTCCCAGTTAGTCGTTAGTCAAGTAAATGGTGACTATCAAACGTGCAAACCAGAGTTGGTAAAGTACAGTGAGAGAGTGCAACAATTGCTGACTCAAATTCCCTCCCACGCCCTGGAAAGCATACCGCGTGCGGAAAATAGTAAAGCGGATGCGTTAGCTAAACTCGCTAAAGAACTGGCTGACGAAAACCTCGATGATGTGAGGATCGTTGTGCAAAGTCGTCGGGTTCTCACACCGGCAGAAATATCTCCGGAGTTGTTTGAAGAAATGAAAGCAGCCAAGCAAGCGGCCCTACAGATAGAGGACCAGAGAAAGGTCAAGGATTGGAGAGAAGTCTTTATAGACTACTTCGAATCCCGTCGGACACCTGAAGATGCGTCCTCAAGACATCAACTCATGAAAAGAGCTATGTTTTCACCTTCGTCAATAATACTCTGTATAAGAGGTCGTTCGACTCTCTATGGCTAAGATGCCTGGGACCGGAAGAAGTAAGAAGAGTCTTCCAAGAAACTCACGACGGACTCTGCGGATCTCATCAGGTCGGGCCAAAGATGAAGCTGAAGATCAAAAGGATGGGCTACTATTGGCCTACAATGATCCAAGACAGCCTCGAATACGCAAAGCAGTGCCACTCGTGCCAGATTCACGGGGACTTTATCCACCAGCATCCAAATCCGCTACACCCGACAGTGGCTAGCTGGCCATTCAAAATGTGGGAAACTGACATAATCGGGCCCATCGAACCAGTATCGTCCAAAGGACACCGGTTTATACTGGCGACAATCGATTATTTCTCTAAGTGGTAGAAGCTGTACCATTAAGAGAAGTGAAGACGGAGAATATCCTCCATTTCTTCAAGACACACGTCATCTATCGGTTTGGCACTCCATGACGGATTATTTCCGATAACGGGCCGGCCTACAGAAGCCACAAAATCAGCCGCTTTGCACAACAACATAATATAGACTGGAGATACTCTTTGATCTACAATCCCCAAGTTAATGGTCTGGCTGAGGCTTCAACAAAACCTTGACGAAGATCGTGAAAAAGACGGTGTCCAACAATAAAAAGGACTGCCACGAGAGACTACATGAAGCACTCTGGGCGTATCGAACTACGTTCAAAACGGCTAAAAACACAACGCCGTATGCATTGGTATTCAGCACTGAAGCAGTGCTCCCCTTGGAGATAGAGCTACCCTCCTTACGAGTGGTGGTTTATTACGAGCTAACAGACTAAGACAATGCTCATCTTCAGCTTGAAGAGCTCGACGCCCTTGACGAAACCCGGCTCATGGCACAACAAAACTTGGAAGCTTACAAAGCAAAAATGACGCGCTCATACGAGAGATTGACTAGGCCGAGAACATTCCGCCAAGACGAACTCGTGCTAGTGGTCAAGAGACCTATGATCCTCAATCATGCCAAATGGGGGAAATTCGAGCCGAACTATGAAGGCCCATACATCATAGACAAAGTCTACCTGGATGGGGCTTACTTGCTCATGGATATGCATGGCGAAAGACCCTTCAGGCCAATAAACGGCCAGTTCTTGAAAAAATACTACGCCTGACGAGTCACGGCCTTGGTCAACGATAGATGACGACGCATATGTCCACTCACTATCTTCCCAAGTAGGAACTCTATAAGTGGTATCCGACGAAACCTCGCCTCGAAAACATGCGACGGACTGAAACGTCCCTAAACTAACGATGGACCGCAATGTCCTAAAACTTGCAACTGACCGAGACGTCTATAAACTACAACGGACCGCAGCATCCCAAGGCTGACGCAAAAAAAAGGTACGTCCATAACCGAGATGGGCACGGATGAAAAACCGAAAGGGCTTGATCGCACGCCAAAAGCGTGTCGGATATTTAAAAGTTTTAAAGTTTAACCGCGATCAGGACGGTGTCGCTTTGCAGCTAGCCGCGATGAGCACGGGTCGATCCACAGGGAGATGGTAAGTTTTACGTTCTTATTCTTAACGAGTTAACAACGTTGCGGATTTGTTCGTTATCTAACCTATGTGTTATATGCAAGTATAAGGCTTGTTAGGAAACGATAGGATAGTGTAAGTTAATGGGTTCCGTATTCAAGTATTTTGAGCCGAACTTAACCAATGAAGCTAGAAAAATCGGCAACAACATGGATTAGGGGACTTAAGCACGGTATTCATGGAATCCGGTTTATTGACCCTTGTCCGTCCGTTCTTGTCTCTTGCTTTCACCTCCGGCCAAACCGAATGCAACCGGTCACGGTTAGGAATCACCTTTACCTTGGTAGGGTAGGGTGTCTAACAGAGCGCTTGCGTAGGGTTTGGGCTGAGTTTCAAATAGAAAAGACGGGAAAAGGAAATGAAAAACGAAATGTTAACTTACAATATATTTCTCTTTTCCTAACAACAATATTCACACCATTCACAAAACAAACCAAAAAGAGATAACAAAAGAGAAGAACAAAGAAAAGAAAAGAAAAGATTACAAGCAAGTAATTAAAGTGCGAGAATTAAAAGAGCAAGAATAAAATGCAAGTAAGTAAAAGATTAGGAACCAAAGAACATATTGCAAGACATGGGTTCAATAACCCAAATCTTAAATGTGCAAGCTCAATGAAGAGATTGCATGATCAAGAAGAGGCAAAGAACTGATGGTGAATGAAGCACAAAAGAACACTTTATTAATCTTTAAGAACGATACAACCCCTTGAGATCAATAACCAACTCTTAAACCTTCAAGCTCAATGAAGAGGTTGAAGGATCAAGAGAAGGTTAAGAACTCAAGGGGACTAAGCTATTTACATGAAAAGAGAAAAGAAAACTTGGACTAAAGAATGACAATCCAAGACTAAAGAATGTCCCTTTGAACCTTTGCCCACTGCCTGCTTTTATAGGCAGAAAAGAAAAGAAAATAAACAATAAAATTAGGGCTACGTGGCAGTAAGGAGGGGTGTGTGAAGAACTGGGGCCCACTGGAGGTGGTGGGGCCGGCCAGGCCAATCTATAATGTGATGTGGCCGGCCACATCATGTTGGAACGGTCTCGTACTTGGTGTGTTGACTTGTTAGGTCCCCCGCATCACTTTGGCGCAGTTTATTTTCTCTGATTTGGCTTGGTCTACACCCAGATTTTGGAGGGAATTTTGAATCTTGAATTCAACACATAATCTTTACCATTAAATTCTCATTACTCCATTCCCACATGTGGCTTGATTCATGGCTGCCCCATTATGGCTCATGCTGATTTGTTTAATTGACTTTGATTTGATTTCAGTTTTGGAAGGAAAAAATCAACACATGATGTTTAGCCTTGAATGCATATAATATTTTTCCTTGAATGCATATTATATCATATCCACATGTGCCTAAAAGTCTTGTGTACACATTTGTTGTGTTGGACCATTTAGATAGAAAAATGTGTGCACAAACTTCTTGCAAAAAGGGACTCCTGAAGTATCGGTCGGATTGCGGTTCTGGTTGCAGTGTCGGATCTCATTTGATATATCCGTGCTTTTAAATGTATTTCTAGTATTTTGTCACGGATACCTGTAATCTGTATTACTAAGCAGACACTGGTTAATAGTACCGATAAATACAACAAATAGATAATGAATAGGCGGTATTAGAATGCAGTTTTCTGATATGAACAAATACCCCCAAACTTATCTTTTGCTCGTCCCGAGCAAAACCATTTATTCATAAAAGAAAATCCTAACCGCACTTTCGCAGGGAACGCGATTGCACTGAGCGTGTGTAACAAGCCGTTAAATCTCTAGGTGTCCCTAGTAGGAGGAGTGTTGTCTCCTGAGGGTTTTCAGCGGATTCCACCCATAAAATCCCATCAAGCTAGTTTTGCGAAATAACTATAAATCAAACCCTAAGGTTTTGTTTTAAAGATAACAATTCTATTATCCTAAATTTAGAACTATCGAACCTTTATTTTTCACACCTCGCTTCTCATTTAACTTAAGATTTTATATGTCTTTACGTGTAGTGTAAATAGTGTCGTTAAGTTTCAGAATGATCGATTAAAGTCATCATGTCACAAAATAAAGCCCAGATAAAAATTTAAAAAGGATCACATAAGTTTTATAAATAGTTAAGTATTTTTCAAGTTTCGTTTTCCAGTAAGGTTTCAAATTCAGAATTTCTATCTTCCTTAACAAGAAATTAGGTCTTATTTTTCACTGCACCTTTTTCTTATTTTCATTTTATACACACCTTTGTGAACGTGCAATAGTCTTTATCATAGAATAAAACCTTCATATCTCCGCTAGAAATACTTTTATAAAAACCTGTCTTTTGTCAAGATTATTCTCACACAAAGAACCGTTAGGAATTTTAACTTGGAGAGAACACTTGCTTGACTTTGTTTTAATCTGGACTTTCTAGGCTTCTTAGCGAGCTTTGGGCCAATGCTCCCAAACCAGTTGGTTTTAGGGCATTAGGTGTAGAGACACCCCAGCGAACTTAATTACTCAAGTTACCTAGGCCCTAAAACAAAAGACCAATTTTGGCGTGAAAATCATAATGATTTAATGCGAACGGAGATATAACCGGTAGTTCAATTATTTTTTTGGATAAAAGACGTGTTTAGTGGGTTAGGTGTGTAATTATTCCAATCAAGTTCCAGATGACTTATTTTTCAGAATAAGTTCCAATTAAGGCATCAATAATATCCCTTCATATCCGCTTCACTTCATAAACTATTCTTGATATTACTTATTTCAGAACAAACCTATTTGATCCTCAGAAAATAATTTATCAATTTAAAATTTTTCAGACATAATAGACTTGTTATCTAATTTTCAGAACCCACGACATGTGTAGTGTGATGTAAAAACGTATATTAGCTATAGTTAACTTCAAAGGAGAGTTATCTTTCAGGTTTTCACAATCTAAAAATAGGATTTAGTTGTTTCTATTTTATTAAACAAAACCGTCGTAATATTGAATCTAAGTTTACCCACTAGCTAACTTGGCAACAAAGTTTTTATGTTTTTAGAAAATTTTCTGATTTTTATGGATTTTTAAATAAGTATGCAAATACCGAATATACAAATGAATGCGAAGCTAGAAAGCTTACCGAGCACACCCCCAAACTTAAACTTGACAGTGCCCTCACTGTCAGGCTACACCAAGAGGGTCAAAATTGTCGGTGCCTCCCCAAAATCAAATTATATACAAAAATAAAAACCAAAAATATGTACACCAAAAGGTTCCCCCCCAAACTTAAGTAAAACAGTGTTTCCACTGTTAAGCGTTGAAGTTCAGGATTAGGGGGAAAGAGAACAGTATCAAGCTATACAAGGCCTTACAAAGGCCAAAAGTGAGCACCAACCATTCAAAAATTCTATCATGATAATATGCGGGTTGTGAAAGAAGATGAAGAGAAAAGAAATGGAGAATACGCGAGACCGTATGGAGATAGAAGCGGGATATGGTCTCGGTATATGAGAGGAAGAATGGTGAAAGGGAAAAAGAAATGGTGTACGAACTTGAGGGTGAAAATGGAGTGAATAAATTAGCACAATATGTAATGACCGATGTGTAAAAAGCGATTGTGCTAATCTATCAATCCGTCGAGAGATTGGGTCAAATCCCTCAAGATTCGTCAGAAAACATGGGTATGCCGAACTCGGTAAACCAGACATAGGAAATGAAAGTGATACAGTTTCTTGCAAGGTCGGAACGATGGAAGGAACGAAGGGGAGTGATTTAGGGATATTCTTATTCTCTCCTAAGTAAACTGTCTCGAACTCGAAAGATTCCATCAATAGTTCGAAATGACTGTGAGTAACCGAGTTTGATGGTTCAACTAACTCATCTAAAAATTCAAAGGACTCAAACTCGAACGGTGAGTCTTCAACATCGTCCGAAAAAGTAAAACACTCATAATCGTTATCGGCTGTGAGAAGAGTGTCAGATTCAAGGAGGAACGCACTAGTGGCGTCAAATGTGCTGTGATTGAACAGAAATTTTTCAAACTCACAGTCCTCCTGCATGATCTTTTGCGTGGTCGGAACGATGGAAAGGATGGAGGGTGATTTATGAAGTATAACAGTTAAAGGTTCAGGAGGATGAATTGGAAAATCCGACACATCAAACAAAAATGGTTCATCCTCAATACTATCCTCAATACTCTCCTCAAAACTATCCTCATAATTCTCCTCAAAAATTATATTATCCATGCAAATCTCATCAAAATCAAGACGCATATGAAGTTCGGGAGAAACATTTAATGACTCGGGATGATGAATTGGAGAGAAAATTTCAGTCAAATCTACGGGTTCATCATCCAAAATACTCCCTGCGTCAATATCCTCAATCAAGTGAAAATTAATATTCTCAGACTCCTCATCAAAAGCATGGATTCCAATTGATTCTGGTTCTAAGATGGAAGTGTAGAGGTCAAAAGGTTTAGGATTGGTTTCACTTGGAATGGACCCTTCACAATCTGGTAAATCAAACACTACAAAATCACACAACTCATTAAACGTTCTATCTTTAATCGGTAAATCTTTTGGGACACTAGATAGACATTCAAAACTGGAGTTGTGTGATTCAATTTGCAATGGATAGGTTTGATTAGGAAGGGTGTACAGCTCACTTTCACTACTCAAATTCTCAGCCTGTCCTACCGCCTCATCATTTATTGTAAAATGTGGAGCTAGTTGAAAACTAGCTACTGGGTCACTAGGTTTTATGAGGGCGGCCATGGACGCATTCAAATCCATTATTTGTTGGCATGACGTTACCCTAAATTCTTCCAACAACTATTCCAGACTAGACATGGGTTGTGAAGGAGTTTCAGTAAAAGATTCAAAGTTGTTTGGATACTGGAAACTCCCAAAAGGTTGTTCAGAAGCAATGTCTAGGGCAGGTGCAAAAGTTAGGTAGGACTCGTATGAATTGAATGGCTGGATAGGGGTAGGATCAACATACGAATAAGAAGGTGAATGGAATTGTTGATCCATAGAATTTGTAGTGGTGAAAGGAGTGAAAGATCGGCTACGGGATTGTTCAATATGTTCAGCGAGGGACAAAGGACGACTTGCAAAAGGAGTATCAACATAAGAGGGTGGGGGAGGTTGAAAAGGTTGATACAAAGTGGATTGCGGAGTGCAAGTGTTTGTCCTAGATGCGTCTATGCGATCTTTCAATGAAATTTTTGGCATGGATGGATCGTTCGAAGTTCGACCAAAACAAGAACCGTAAGAAGTTATGTCTGGTTGTGGGTACTAAAGTTTGGCAAGAGTTTTTCGAGGTGGGTACCCATGATATGAAGAGAGGAAGAAGAATAAGAGAAAAAGAGGGGAAAAGAATGTGGTTTTTTTTTTTTTATAGTTTTTTTTAGTTAGTTATTAACAAAAGAATGAAATATACAAAAAAGAATCTGGACAAAAACAATCACGACACAAAAATACCACACACCTAATCGTTCTAGGGTTCACCTAGGTCAACTAGAGCTGCTCAAGAACTTGATTGGCAAAGTAAAACTATGTCGAGAAACAGGCTCAAGATACACTGAACACGAGGGCAGGTAAGTGCAGAGATAAGGGGAGGTTTTCGACGCTTTCGCGAAGGTCCTTAATTAAATAACCCTTTCTTTTTTGGCGGTTTCGCCGTGAACACTTTCCTAGACACCCCGTAAACAATATACCGTTAAGCGGTGTTCTAAACATAATTAACCTCTTATAGTGAGCGCGAAGTCCTTAAGGCTTAAAGTCTAATTTCTTTTAAAATTTGTGCGGGTAAACGTTATGCTCAAGTTCGTGATTTGTGGGCCACGGAAAAGGTGATGAAATCCTTTACCGTATGTTGTGGGGTTCGCTTGCCCTTAAATCCGTAATGTATGCATTGCGCAAATCAATGAAAAAAATTTGTTCAAAATTTCAAACAATCTTTTTTTTTGTTAAGCGCGGCACTGCAACAAATACGGGTTAGTCAATTTTTTTTTGGCGTTTGCTAGCGAACTTGCAAAGAATCCTGCAAAGATATTATATTGGAAGCGTCGGATTTAAGAAGAAGGTGTTAGTAAAGTACGTACCGTTAAGTTGTGGGTTAAGAAACCCCGTTGAATCAAATCCGGTAAGCTTGAAAAGTTCTCTTGCGCGGGTCAAACTACTCGGATCTTTGGCACTGTACTTCGTAGCCACCTTAACTTTGAATGTGCACTTTGCTCCCCACGCTCGCTGTTCATAAATCCGCAAAATCTACAAATGTCGGAAAAATGGATATTAGTGCAGAAAAACGATACGAATGCCCAAATACCTGCATACTAAAAATTATAAAAAAAAACAAACAATATAAATAGGACAAAAATAGAACACTGGAGCACAGAAGAAAGTTTTGGAGCAAATGGAGGCAACTTGGCCGGCGACGCCGGATTTTGAGGGTGTGTCGCCGGTTGGTTTTTGGAGTTTGGGCTCCAAACTTGTTCTGTGATCACACTGTTCAAGTAATATCTCACCTGTATTGTTTATCTTTTCTGTTTAGTTACAGAGTGCAAGAAGGTACAAAATCCAGAGAGCAAAACGGTTAGCTTGTGTTAATTTTTGTTTTGGATTTTTTTTTTGAATTTTTAGTTTGTTTTGAAAAATAGGGTTAGATGGATATTAACAAAATTAACCCGAAATAAAAAAAATAAAAACGTTACCGTCTCCCCGGCAACGGCGCCATTTGATCGCACGCCAAAAGCGTGTCAGATATTTAAAAGTTCTAAAGTTTAACCGCGATCAGGACGGTGTCGCTTTGCAGCTAACCGCGATGAGCACGGGTCGATCCACAGGGAGATGGTAAGTTTTACGTTCTTGTTCTTAATGAGTTAACAACGTTGCGGATTTGTTCGTTATCTAACCTATGTGTTATATGCAAGTATAAGGCTTGTTAGGAAACAATAGGATAATGTAAGTTAATGGGTTCCGTATTCAAGTACTTTGAGCCGAACTTAACTAATGAAACTAGAACAATCGGCAACAACGTGGATTAGGGGACTTAAGCACGGTATTCATGGAATCCGGCTTATTGACCCTTGTCCGTCCGTTCTTGTCTCTTGCTTTCGCCTCCGGCCAAACCGAATGCAACCGGTCACGGTTAGGAATCACTTTTACCTTGGTAGGGTAGGGTGCCTAACGGATCGCTTGCGTAGGGTTTGGGCGGAGTTTCAAATGGAAAAGACGGGAAAAGGAAATGAAAAACGAAATGTTAACTTACAATATATTTCTCTTTTCCTAACAACAATATTCACACCATTCACAAAACAAACCAAAAAGAGATAACAAAATAGAAGAACAAAGAAAAGAAAAGATTACAAGCAAGTAATTAAAGTACATGGAATTTAAGTGCGAGAATTAAAAGAGCAAGAATAAAATGCAAGCAAGTAAAAGATTAGGATCCAAAGAACATATTGCAAGACATGGGTTCAATAACCCAAATCTTAAACGTGCAAGCTCAATGAAGAGGTTGCATGATCAAGAAGAGGCAAAGAACTGATGGTGAATGAAGCACAAAAGAACACTTTATTAATCTTTATGAACGATACAACCCCTTGAGATCAATAACCAACCCTTAAACCTTCAAGCTCAATGAAGAGGTTGAAGGATCAAGAGAAGGTTAAGAACTCAAGGGGACTAAGCTATTTACATGAAAAGAGAAAAGAAAACTTGGATAAAGAATGACAATCCAAGACTAAAGAATGTCCCTTTGAACCTTTGCCCACTGCCTGCTTTTATAGGCAGAAAAGAAAAGAAAATAAACAATAAAATTAGGGCTACGTGGCAGTAAGGAGGAGTGCGTGAAGAACTGGGGCCCACTGGAGGTGGTGGGGCCGGCCAGGCTGGTCTATAATGTGATGTGGCCGGCCACATCATGTTGGAACGGTCTCGTACTTGGTGTGTTGACTTATTAGGTCCCCCGTATCACTTTGGCACAGTTTATTTTCTCTGATTTGGCTTGGTCTACACCCAGATTTTGGAGGGAATTTTGAATCTTGAATTCAACAAATAATCTTCACCATTAAATGCTCATTACTCCATTCCCACATGTGGCTTGATTCATGGCTGCCCCATTATGGCTCATGCTGATTTGTTTAATTGACTTTGATTTGATTTCAGTTTTGGATCAACACATAATGTTTAGCCTTGAATGCATATAATATTTTTCCTTGAATGCATATTATATCATATCCACATGTGTCTAAAAGTCTTGTGTACACATTTGTTGTGTTGGACCATTTAGATAGAAAAATATGTACACAAACTTGTCGCAAAAAGGGACTCCTGAAGTATCGGTCGGATTGCGGTTCTGGTTGCAGTGTCAGCTCTCAATTGATAGATCCGTGCTTTTAAATGTATTTCCAGTATTTTGTCACGGATACCTGTAATCTGTATTACTGAGCAGACACTGGTTAATAGTACCGATAAATACAACACATAGATAATGAATGGGCGGCATTAGAATGCAGTTTTCTGATATGAACAGGGCTCCATGAGTAAAAACAGTCGGGCTACCGGCGAGTTTGTGAAAATCCGAAATGGCGCAATCTCGTTAAAAGACACTTGCAAGGTCCTCTCGACCTTGTAAGGAGAAAATACCTGCGTGAGATCCTTACGGCTTGTTCAGACCAGAATATTGCATTATTATATGCCCCATTCTTATTCTTTTTATAAATAAACAGGTACTTTTGACGCATGTCTGCTACATGTTACAGGTTACAGGTTCTTGGACAGAAAACAGTGCAAACGATGTAAAGACGATGAAAATGTGGACTTTAACCAACAAACAGAGAGTCTTGATCAAGCCTACATAAGGAACAATTCACAAAGCAAGATTCAAGACATCGACTCAAAGCGAACGGTTAAAAATCCATTACAAATTGTTCACTGAAGGTCTGGAACCAACCTAGAAGCCCAAATGGAAAAAGACATATAGAAACATGAAGACAAAGTTACCAGGAGCCCACAGCAGAAATTGCAAAGCCCAATCACTCCTTTTGGCCGCGGAACCGCGGCCAAACAGGGCCTCGGACCGCGGTTCCGCGGCTTGGTAGTGCAGTTAGGAGCGCAAAACTTTACAGTAAATTGTGGCGGCGTTGACTAAGTCTTTCTAGGGTTATTTGTGTAATTTTGGACATGCGAAACAAGTGTAACCCTAGGGTTTCCTATTCTTTATAAATAGGAACTCTAATCATTGTAATTTCTTTATGCCTCCTTTTAATAAAAATTCCAAAATTCTTTATGGAGAGCATCGGTGCCTCTCTTCAATTCTGAAATTCAGATCTGACAACCCTGCATCGATGATTGGAGAAATGCATCTGTAAAGTAAGTAGATTTGTTTATTTTCTTGCCCTAGATAATTTCAATTCATGCCCCAGATTAAATTTATTTTCCTGCCCTAGTATAGATTTTATTTCTCTGCCCTAGTTATAACTTTCAATTAATTTCCCTAGGTAAAATAATTTAGGATTTTAGATTTAATAATCAATCCGAATACTCTTCGGAATTAACTCGTAAGAACGAATCGGAAATTCACAAAATCCCTGTGGACCGACCTGTACTCACCGGCTAGCTTCATGCGACGCCGTTCTTGATTGCGGTTATAAATATTTTTGATTTATCTTTTAGAAAGCGCAAACACGCTAAATCTCTACCAATCAAATGGCGCCGTTGCTGGGGATGGCGTAGAACTTTCCTTTTCGCAATTTCGGGTTAATCAAAATTTTAAAAAAAAAATCATAAAAATCTAAAAAAATCCAAAAAAATATAAAAAATATATAATCTGTTATTTTTGGAAGGGATACTTTGTTGTTTGAATTTTGCAGGATATACGAAAATCGGATCTGGAAATCTATAGAGATCAAAACAGGAAAAAACAGATCGGAACAACAGAAGATCACAACAACCGAGGAACAGAAGAAATTTGGAGGACCGAGTCTACAAGTTAACCGCGGTGATCTGGTCTAAAAAAAAAAAGTTCGCCGAACCGACCAAAGCGCGGCGGAACCGCCGCGCCAGCCCCCTTTTGACCGCGGAACCGCCGCTGTCTAGTCGAATCAGGGCTTAAAAAAAAGGGCGCAGAAGCGCGATAAAAAAAAAGAAAAAAAAAAGAAAAAAAAACGTTCTGCCACTGCAAATTTTTGTGAGTTTTCTCTCTCTCCTCCTCTGCAAATCTTGATATATCTTCTGTAAATTTGCCTGCAGGATTTCTTTGCGCTCAAAAATCTTTTCCTTTCCAAATAACAATCTTGTGCAGGATTCTTTGCACCGCGCATAAAATAAAAATCTTTCATTGCAAGTGATTTACTGTTTTGCAAATCTTTAATCGGGCTTTAAGGGGTTTTTTGACCAATTCAGATTGGGTGGGGATTTCATCACCCTTCCCAGGACCCCAGAAATCACATAAGGCATTTGCATTGACCATATCCTAATTAAAAAATACTAGACTCAGCCCTAAGGACATCGAGCTCAATAGGAAAAGGACTAGTATAGGCATCGACCGTTTATCCTAATTGACTTTGCGGTGTCTAGGCTAGTGGTTTTTAATTAGGCCCACTACTGTGGTTCCTTCCCACTTACCTAGCCTACTTGTCGGTGAAGAGGCGGTTTGAGGTCCTATTTTTAGCCCTAGTTAGGAGCTGTCTAGCAGACCTAGGTGACCCTAGATCTAGGTCTGATTGTGCATTTCTGGTTGATTACATTTGTGTCTAAGCCCTTTATCGAATTTTTTTTCTCTGCAAACAGTCTCAAATAAAAAGAAAAAGGAAAAAAGGAAAATATTTTATAGAAACTTGCAAAAATTTTTTAGCTGCAAATAAATCCTTGCACCACCTAACCTTCCTTCTTGTCACCTTTCTTCTTACAACATGGGTACCCCACATAATAAATCATTAGCCGAACTTTGGTATCCCGAACCTAATTTTGCGTCGTACGTTAATTTGTTCGGTCAATTTAAAGATGATCCTTCCTTGCCAAAAATATCTTTGAAAGATCAAATAGAGACGTCTAGGAGAAATAGTTTGACTTTTCAACCCACTTGGTATCAACCGAGTCAACCTTTACCACCTACATATGTTGATACCACTTCTTCAAGTCCTTCTATCACTCCTAGGCCGATGTCCATTGCTGAGCATAATGCTCAATCTCGCAGTCGATCTTTCACCCCTCTCCACTCATCCAGTTCTAGGGATCAACGTGACTATTCACCTTTTTATCCATATGTTGACCCTACCCCTGCCCAACCACCCACTTCCTACCAGTCATACCCGACCTTCCCATCTTCACTAGACACTGTTTCGACACAGCCAATAGGGAGTTTCACATATCCAACCAATTTTGAATCTTTTACTGAAACCCCCTCACCACCTAAGTCTAGTTTGGAAGAGTCGTTGCAAGCGTACATTGCAGCAACGAATAAAATGACTAGGAATGTGGAAGCGTCCATGGCCGCCCTTATGCAACCGAGTGAACCGGTAGCTAGTGTCCCGCTAGCTCCAAATTTTTCAATGTATGAGGCGGCAGTTGGACAGAGTGAGAATGAGAGAGGATTTTCAAATCAAGCCTACCCTTACCCAATTGAAGCCCACAACTCCTGTTTTCCATCGATTGCCCTAAATAGTTCACCTGTTGAAAATAAAAACGAGTTGTGTGATTTTGTAGTGTTTGATTTGCCAAATTGTGAGGAACCCCTTTCGAGTGAAACCGCACCTAATTCTTTCGATCTTTACACCTCCCATCTAGAATCTAAATCGATAAATATCCATGCTTTTGATGAGGTGTCTAAGAAAATTGATTTTCACTTGATTGAGGATATAGACGCCGGGAATATTTCGGATGATGAACCTATCGATTTAATTGAGATTTTATGTTCAAATCATCATCCCGAGTTATTAAAGGTTTCTTCCGAATCTAATATGCGTCTTGAATTTGATGATAATGGCATGGATGAGTTAAATATTAAGGATAGTATTGAGGAGAGTCTTGAGGATAATATTGAGGTTGAATCATTTTTATTTGATGTGTCTGATTTTCCAATTCATCCTCCTAATTCACCCTCCCTCCTTCCCATCGTTCTGACCCCGCTTGAAGGCTGTGAGCTTGAAACCTTTTCCTTTGAATCTGACACAATTCTCACAGACGATAACACCTACGAGTGTTTCACCTTTTCGGACGATGTCGATGACTCACCGTCCGAGTTTGAGTCCTTTATATTTTCAGATGAGCCATCAGACTCGGTTGATTATAGTAGTTTCGAACCATTAATGGAATCTTTCAAGTTCAAAATAGTTTATTACGGTGAGAATGAGACTATCCCTAATTTACTCCCTGTCGTCTTTCCCATTGTTCCGACCGAACAAATGACCGTTACGCTTTCATCTCCTATACCAAGTTCGGCGTACCCATGTTTGCTTGCGAATCTTGAGGGATTTGACCCCATTGCACGACGAGTTGATAGGTTAGCGCAATCGCTTTTAACACATCGGTCATCACAAATTGCGCTAATTTATTTACTCAATTTACACCCTCAAGATCGCACTCCACTTCTTTCTTCTTTCCGTCTTTCTTCTCCCCCACCGAGACCATATTCTACCATTCTTCTTTCCACACGGTCTCGCGTGCTTTTCATCTCTTTTCTTTCCATCCCATTCTTGCACCAACTCTACCATTACCATGATAAAATTTTTGAATGGTTGGTGCTAACATTTGGCTTGTGTAAGGCCAAGCTTAAGTTTGGGGGGAATCTTGTTGTATATATGTATATATCTTTTTATTTTCTTTTTCTATAAAAAAATAAAAAAAATTTCAAAACATTAAAAAAATATAAAATTTTTTTTATAAATAAATAAACAGGGGAATACCGATATTTTGACCCTCTTGGTTTAGCATGACAGTGAGGACACTGTCAAGTTCAAGTTTGGGGTATGCTCGGTAAGTCTTCTTTCTTCGCATTCATTTGTACATATTTTTGCATTTGCATACTTATTTGAAAACCCATAAAAAAATTGAAAATTTTCAAAAATTATAAAAATTATTATATTCAATTTTGGCTAATTGACTTTGGTTTGACAAATAGGTCAACTGGCTAGGAACAACTAGATTTTAGACTTAGTGAATTAAAAACCCTAAAAATAACATTTCTTAAAGTTTAACGGTAGAAAGTATATGTCTTTGTAGATTATTTAGAAATAGGCAAATTTTGGGTTCACTTCTTGGGCTAAGTCAAAATGAGGGAAGAGTATTGATGTTCTTATTAGAGTATAAGTTTGAAAAATAGTTCCTAGCTTAAGTCTAGATTCTGAAAAAGTGTACCCTACAAAATGCACAATCACGCATCTTGAAACTTGGAATAGTAGAATAGACCTTGAAATGCTCTTGTCTAAAGTCCTTAGTACGAAGAAAATAAAAAAAAAAAGTGTGAATAAAGAATAAAAAAAAATGGACACTGGTTTTTGTGATTACTTAAGGCTGTAAAAATAGAAAAATATTTAGCGAGGGTGCCTCATCACCTAGTGCCTTAGACCAACTGGTTTGGGAGTCACTGCTAAAGCCTTGGGTGTTGCAAAACTAGGAAGTACGCTTTAAAGTGCTAACGCATCTTGTAATCGGTTGCTGGTACCTCAAGAAATATTAACAGTCGCATGAAGGATGTGTAAGCAAAAATTCAATTAAAAATTCACCAACTAATAAGTACTTTGGACAACGGACAAGGGTATGATTGCTTGATTTGAATTTCCAAGTGTAGGAGTGATTTATACACACACGTGGGGATATGTGATTGGAGTTTAGATGAGAGAAAGGAGTGAAGAATAAAACTTGTATCTTTAATAGAGTTGATAAAAATTCCTAAGTGGAGATGGAAACGTAGAAGGAAAACTTAAGAAATGCCGAAAGCTAAGTATATCTATAGAACATATATAATCTTAAGTTAAATGATGAGGAAGCGTGAAAAATATGGGTGGATAATTTACAAGTAGAAGATAATAGAATTCCTTGTTAGAAAACCTAATTGGAGAACAAAAGTTAATGGGCCGAATTGATAGGATTTTGTGGGTGTAATCAGCTGAAAACCCTCAGGAGACAACACTCCTCCTACTAGGGACACCTAGAGGTTTAACGGCTTGTTGCACGTGCTCAGTGCAATTGCGTTTCCCTGCGAAAGTGTGGTTAGGATTTTAGTGAATAAAAATAAGTTTGCTCGAGGACGAGCAAAAGATAAGTTTGGGGGTATTTGTTCAGACCAGAATATTGCATTATTATATGCCCCATTCTTATTCTTTTTATAAATAAACAGGTACTTTGACGCATGTGTGCTACATGTTACAGGTTACAGGTTCTTGGACAGAAAACAGTACAAACGATGTAAAGACGATGAAAATGTGGACTTTAACCAACAAACAGAGAGTCTTGATCAAGCCTACATAAGGAACAATTCACAAAGCAAGATTCAAGATATCGACTCAAAGCGAACGGTTAAAAAGCCATTGCAAATTGTTCACTGAAGGTCTGGAACCAACCTAGAAGCCCAAATGGAAAAAGACATATAGAAACATGAAGACAAAGTTACCAGGAGCCCACAGCCGAAACTGCAAAGCCCAATCACTCCTTTTGGCCGCGGAACCGCGGCCAAACAGGGCCTCGGACCGCGGTTCCGCGGCTTGGTAGTGCAGTTAGGAGCGCAAAACTTTACAGTAAATTGTGGCGGCGTTGACTAAGTCTTTCTAGGGCTATTTGTGTAATTTTGGACATGCGAAACAAGTGTAACCCTAGGGTTTCCTATTCTTTATAAATAGGAACTCTAATCATTGTAATTTTTTTATGCCTCATTTTAATAAAAATTCCAAAATTCTTTATGGAGAGCATCGGTGCCTCTCTTCAATTCTGAAATTCAGATCTGACAACCCTGCATGGATGATTGGAGAAATGCATCTGTAAAATAAGTAGATTTGTTTATTTTCTTGCCCTAGATAATTTCAATTCATGCCCCAGATTAAATTTATTTTCCTGCCCTAGTATAGATTTTATTTCTCTGCCCTAGTTATAACTTTCAATTAATTGCCCTAGGTAAAATAATTTAGGATTTTAGATTTAATAATCAATCCGAACACCCTTCGGAATTAACTCGTAAGAACGAATCGGAAATTCACAAAATCCCTATGGACCGACTCGTACTCACCGGCTAGCTTCATGCGACGCCGTTCTTGATTGCGGTTACAAATATTTTTGATCTATCTTTTAGAAAGCGCAAACACGCTAAATCTCTACCAATCAGGCTCATAAGGGAGCAACACACTTAGGGATCCCCACGATTCCTAAGGAGAAATTACACTTACGAGATCCTCACGACTCGTAAGGAGAACCCTCTTATGAGACCCTCGGGGCTCATAAGATTCAAATGCCTTAAGCTATAGGGATCTGAACCTGTTCTTAAGCCATCATAATCCCCAGATTGCCCTACAAGCGGTTCAATATTGACCCTTGTATACAATCCACGGGCACGAATAAACATTTCCCCAACAGAGTCCCACCACTGACGAGGGATATGCTCACACGGCGAACGACACTTATAAGTCCTCTCGACTTATAAAGAGAAAACACTCTTGTAAGATCTTTACGACTTATAAGAGAACTCACACTTAGGAATCCTCACGATTCCTAAGGAGAAAATACACCTACGAGATCCTCACGACTCGTAGAGAGAAATACCTTTATGAGACCCTTACGGCTCGTAAAGTCAAAAAGTCTTAGTCAACAGGATCCTAACCCTGTTTGCTAAGCCACCTTTGTTCAACATCGATAGAGGCAAATGATGATTCGCTCCTGGCAATGTCCCAGTGGTAGCAATGCTGATGCTTAAATCGGTATCAAATCTCAAGTCCTTTCACGGAAAATAATGATTCGCTCCTGGCAATATTCCAGTCATAGCGATGCTGATGCTAATATTGGCATCAGGTTCCAAGTTCCATACTTGTAACAAAATCAGCAAGTAAAAGAAATGCATATGAAATAGCCAAAATGATGGGGCAACTTGCAACAAAATCAGCAAGTAAAAATATATGCATACAAAAATAGCCGAAATGGTTGGGCAACTCGCAATAAAAAACGGTGAGTAAAAAGAAAAAATAGCCGAAATGATTGGGCACCGCGAAAAATAGCCGAAATGATTGGGCAGTCGCGACTTTCGCGATACAAAAAGATGAAATGATAAAGCATCGCGGAAAGGAAAAAAATAATACATATGAAATGAAACTTTTTTGTCCTACATGTGTGATCACATCGATCCCTGTATACAATACAGGGGCACAAACAAACAGGAAACCATATCATCCCACCAGGTTCCATCAGAAAGAGAGCCAAGTCTCGATGGCAACATTTACAACCTAAAGATCAACAATGGCGTTCCTTCTCGTTCCAACCGGAAGCAGATACGATGTCAACAAACGGAGCCATGGCAAAGTCCCCTAGTTCCAAATCTCGAAGGTGCATAGACAGCCTAGAGACTATCTCGGAGCCACGGCAGAGTCCCTAGTTCCAAGTCTCGATGGCCACATCTATAGCCTGGAGACCCACAACAGTGTTCCTCCTCATTCCAGCAGGATTCAGACGCGACAATCAACCTCGGAGCCACGGTAGGGTCCCTAGTTCCAAGTCTCGAGGGCCACATCTACAGCCTGGAGACCCTCAACAACATTCCTTCTCATTCCAGTAGGATTCGGACACGACAATCAATCTCAGAGCCACGACAAAGTCCCTAGTTCTAAGTCTCGATGGCCACATCTACAGCCTGGAGACCCACAACAGTGTTCCTCCTCATTCCAGCAGGATTCAGACACGACAATCAATCTCAGAGCCACGATAAAGTCCCTAGTTCCAAATCTCAACGGTTCACAGACAACCTAGAGACCACTTTGACATTCATCTCATTATAGCAGACGCAACGTCAGCAAAGCGGAGCCATGGCAAAGTCCCTAGTTCCAGGACTCAGCGGTGCACAGACAACCGAGAGTCAATCCTGACCCCGTATGGCCAAAGTCAATCCTGACCCCGTCTGACCAAAGTCAATCCTGACCCCGTCTGGCCAAAGTCAATCCTGACCCCGTATGGCTAAAGTCAATCTTGACCCTATATGGCCAAAGTCAACCCCTGACCCCGTATGGCCAAAGTCAATCATGACCCCGTATGGCTAAAGTCAATCCTGACCCCATATGGCTAAAATCAACCCCTGACCCCGTATGGCCAAAGGAAATCCTGACCCCATATGGCTAAAGTCAACCCCTGACCCCGTATGGCTAAAGTCAATCCTGACCCATATGGCTAAAGTCAACCCCCGACCCCGTAGAACACGACCAAAGTCAATTCTGACCCCGTGGAAAATGGACAAAGTCAACTCTCGACCTCCCCGTCAAAGCAATGCTTTGATTCGGGAGCAGGTCAACTCATCAATCACTTACGAGTTCTCTCAACTTGTAAGGAAGAAAACTCCCTTGTGAGATCCTTACGACTCTCAAGAGAAAAACACACTTAGGAATCCTCACGATTCCTAAGGAGAAAATACACATAAGAGATCCTTTCGACTCGTAGAGAGAAAAGTCTTTGGTGGCAGATCCTAACCCTGTCTCCTAAGCCATCACCACCCTGCAAAGAGTCTAAGATGGACAGCTACATACTATTAACAGACCACATTTGCCAAAATTACATGCCAGAGACATGGAGGTGCTACTCAAGAGTGCGTAACTGCTCAGCGTCAAATCAAGATGAAAAGGCGTAACCTACGGACGTCAATCATATACTATGAATGACAGTAAGAAGAATATTTGATTCGCATTAAGTTAAGCGTTCGAAGCATACCCATGTGCAAAAGATTTAGTGCGTAAAATAAACACACGGAAACAATGAATTTACTATTCATACTTCAAAAGGTTCTTACGGCGATGAAAACAGTAAACAAAAATATCATTAAAATGATTACAATAGCAAGACATCAAATCCAGGACATGAATTGAGAAATTCAAAAGTAAGGCCATCTAAAATATTTCGGGCCTCTCGGACTATTCTCGTGTGCTTCCTCTCACGATCACAAGCGTCAGGGTCCTCGCTGATGTTCTCCACCCTTCGATAGGCAGCGATTATCGTCGCCTGTTGAAAAGTTTGATGCAGAATATCAATAAGAATGTCTCTCCTTTTCTTTGAAATTAGGTCCATCAAATACACCGAGTGCACTTTGTCTTCGGCATCATCCAATGCCTTAAGCAGCATGCCTTGATAAAATAAAGGAAGTGCTCCCCAGATCGCTCTCATAATGAGCTTTAAAAGAGCAGAACGATGAGGAAGCAGTCGACCATTGTATTCATCAAAGTGACGCATGATTTTGGCGCACTGAGCGTTTGTGAACTTTTGGTTCTGGCAGCGGCCTAATGAGCGGATATCTCCGTAAGAAATAATCTCATCGAGATCATACAGATGAGCGGCCATAACGTCTGAAAAAGAAAATCAGTGAGAGTTAGTGGACAGACTGAAAAAGCTTATTGAAACAAACACGGGGATTTAAACAATTCTTGATATCCTCGCGAAGAAAACAAGTACTGATTAAAACACCCAATGAATTTAATTTTGTACAATTAAGGAGGGAATCCTAAAAGGATTTCTCATTTAATGAGAGGCTCCTCGGGCCGAGGAGTTAAACTCCTCGAGAGCAATGCTCTGCAGACAGGAGTGACACCTGTCAAAATCAATTATGAGAGGGAATAAAAGAAAATTACCCGAGAATTCTAAGAGTCATGCTTTGCGAGGAAGATGGAGTAACCCATCAGAAACCTTAAAAACAAAGCTTTTAATGAATTAAAAATTTTGAGATCTTCAAGATTTATGAACAAACTCTAAGAGTTCTTCATAAAAGATTAACAAATCTACATGATTTGAAAAGAGCAAAGCTCTGTTAATAGGTGAAACCCTAGATTATTAACTAATCCCTTGAAAGATTTAATCTTTACCAAAATTTTTAACAGAGTTCTGTCCCTAAGAAAATTCTTAAGACGAAGAGCTATACTCTGAAGGAGAAATAATTCTCAGAAAAAAGGTAAGAAGATGAACAGAGGTCATCTCAAGGGCCAAGGATCCTATTTATAGGCCTAGAGAGCCCTTTCAACTTCTGAGTTGATCCAATGGCAGAGATGCTGCCACCGCTGCATTTACGTGCAGGCCACGTGAGCGCAACGGTGAGGGGGTATTTGTTTCCCCAATCAGAGCAAAGCTCTGTTCAAATTTTCAAAATTTGAAATGAAGCAGCGCTTCATAAAAGCACCAGCAACTAGCGCTCACGTGCAAAGCACGGGTGCGCGAGCGCTACGAGCGCCAGCGCTCCAGCGCTCTGAAGCAGCGCTCACGTGCAAAGCACGAGTGCGCTGGCGCTAAAACTAAATGTTCCCCACCGTTGGATCAAAGATCCAACGAAGATGATAAATCATCAAGTTGCCAGAATAAAAATTCTGTTAGGAAAACATTCATCAGAATCTTTCCAAACAAAAAGATTTTGCTCTGTAAATCAGAGCACCGTCGGATCAATGAGCCAATGGTGATTAAAAATCATAATGGTGCATAATAAATTCCGCATGAGAAAGATTTCCTAATTTTGTTAAAAACAAGAAGATTACCTTCTGTAAAACAGAAGCCCTAGGATCAAAGATCCAACGGTGGGGAAATTCCTAAATCAATTAGAGAAAAGATCTCTTCAACTGATTCAACAAATCAACTTGCCCTATATAAAGGCCCCAAGACTTCAAGTCTCATATAGAGGAACCCTCTCATAAACTTTGAGAAAGTTCAGAGAGAAGAGCAAAACTCTTAACAGAAGAAGAATTTCTTCAAGGTAAAATAAAGAGATCAAAGCATCTCATCATAAAAAGAACTTAGTTCTTATACCAGATCATAGATCTATAAGACAAACCGTCTTGCACAAAAGATATCATAACATCTCATTATAAAAAGGGGGGAGAATAATTTAATTCTCTTAGGATCACAGATCCATAAAGGCAAAGCGTTTCACCAAAAACATAAGAGATTGAAAAATCTCCTATAAAATAAGAACTTGTTCTTAGATCCATGAGACAAAGTCTCTTATAAGAGAGAATTTAATTCTCAGAGAGAAGAATTGCCTAAAAAGAGCCCCAGCGCTCCAAATTTAAAGTAGCGTTTCAGCGCTCCAGATCTAGCGCACAGCACTACAGAGCCTTAGCGCTCCAAATTTCACAAGAAGCCCTCAGCGCTCATTGACTGGCGCATAGCGCCAAGCGCACCACGTGCTCCTCACGTGTGCGCTACTCACAGAAGCGCTTTGCGCTCATTATCTGGCGCATAGCGCCAAGCGCGCCACATGCTCCTCACGTGTGCGCTATTTGACAGAATCGCTCTGCGCTCATTGGCTGGCACTCAGCGCCAAGCGCGCCACGTGCTCCTCACGTGTGCGCTGAAAGAACATAAACCGTTCTTTAAACAATAAAGCCCCAGAGCTATGATAAGTGCTCAGCACTCAATAGAAGATAAAAAGGCTGTCAGAACTCAAACCAATGCTCGACATTGTTAAATGTTTAATATTTTTACTAAATGGGCCGAGTCCAAAGTGGCCACAGAACCCTACTTCAGATTAATTGAGCCCATATGCTCATAAATCTTTGATCTTAGTCCTAAATTGGACTACAGATCTCCTAACCAATATTGGTTCAAGGGTACATCTCTTCACTCCTCTGATATTTGTCGTTGTAATCCTTCAACGTCTTCAGAGAGGTGACGGGTCCCGACAACCAGACATTCCATGGACTGTGGGGCCCTTAAACTCATGAACTATGATGTCCTTAAAATTTACGGACTGTGGGGTCCTTAAACTCATGAACTATGATGTTCTTAAACTTTACAGACTATGACGTCTCTAAACTAGACTATGATGTCTTTAAACTCCCTGGACTATGATGTCCTTAAACTTCTGGACCGCAAAGTCCCTAAACTAAAGCAATAGAGCCCAAATGCTCTTTTATTAGATCTAAATGATCCTGTTAAGTAGATCTTAGTCTAAAATTAGACTAACGTATCCTTAACAAATGGTTAAGTTGATCTTAGTCTATAATTAGTCTAACGTATCCTTAACAAATTGTTAAGTTGATCTTAGTCTAAAATTAGACTAATGTATTCTTAGCAAACGTCTATGTTGATCTTAGTTTCAAATGAGATTAACGATCTTTAAACCTAACACAAAACCAAATCTAAGAAAATACGAATTTGGACCAATCCACGCCCTACGGGCGACAACATAAATTAGTCTCCGTATACAATCCACGGGCAATAAAAAATAAAACAAATACACACGACATGAAGTGATCATCTGGAGAAGGAGAAAGTTGTTACCGCGATGCGATAGCATAATTAACCACAGGGGCTTACGCCTGTAGGGAAGAGCGTCCCCACAATCAAAACCCCCTCAAACGAGGGGGAATCTGACGAAGTCTGCTATAATGGCCGCATCTGTCTAAAGCTCTGATACACGGTGCCATAAATCAACTTGGCATCTTCGGAGAGGTGGACGGATAAAACCAAATAGCATCTTCCCCCAAATTCAGGCAAGACGAACCTGCGCGGTCGCGTCTCCGTCTTTTGGCGGCGAACAGTGGGGTTTTTAATAAAGGGGTGAGTTTTTTTTAATAAAATTTGAGTTAAAGTGGATTTGTAAAAATTATCTAACCCCTCCTCAAAATTATACATTCCTATACTTCTAATCCAAAACTCTATAAATACCTCTTTACATTTCTCATTCTTCTCACAATTCAAAATAATAAAAATTTTAATCTCTCAATCTCTCTCTTTAATTTCCGAGAAGTTTACTGTTAAATTAGAATCACGCAATTTTCATTTCTGCAGTCCCAATCTTCACTTCAGTTCCACTAATTTGATTCTGCTATTTGGAATCAGGTTTTTTTGTATTGGTTATATATTTTTCTCATATATTTTTTATCGTCTTTCTTTCTCTCTTACTGATATTTTTAATTAAGAATGTCAGATTCATCTTCACAAGCTAACAGGGTGCTTCATCTTCATGGAGACGTTCTTTTCAAATTGATATAGATTCATAAGAGGGACATGGATTAATTAATATGCTGCAAACTAATTTTGATTCTTATTTTCCTAACTATGAATCTTCTAATTATGAGAAACCGTCTACGTCATAAAGTCATGTCCCTGAAAAAGTTCTTGCTCCTACCATTCCTGAAGAAAGAGCTTCTGCCCCTAAAGATAAAAGAGCTAAAACTTCTGATATTTGGAAATATTTTATAGTACAAACAGTTGTAGGTAAAAATGGACGGACGGTTTGTACTCATTGCCAAGTAGATTTTATTTGTGCTGCTTCAGATAAAACTATCCACCTAAAAAGATATTTAATCAAACACGAAAAATCAGATTCTTGATAGACGACTCTAAGTATGTCATCTAACTTTTTAACTAATTTTTCTTATTCATAAGATACTGATAAAGAGAACTTGCAAGATATGTCATACATACCGAGTAACTATTTAGTTTTGCAGAAAACGAAAATTTTGATTGATTGGTAAAAAAAATGCATATAATCCAGCATTTCAAAGAGTATCCAGAACAACACTTAGAAGATATTTTAAAAAAAATTCTTGATGGCAAAACCAATTTGATTGATATATTTGCAAATTTTAAAAGTAAAATTGTATCAACTTCTAATTTTTAGACTACAAAATGGGGCATGAGTTATATTTGTGTTACTGCACATTTTATTGATAATGATTGGTTTTTACATAAAATAATTATTGATTTTTCAAAAATGTAGCATCCACATAGTGGAAATAATATAAGTAATTGTATTCTAACTACTGTATGTCAATATAATATTCAAAATAAAATATTTTCAGTTAGTTTTGATGATACTATTAATAATAATTCTGCTATAGCAATTTTAAAAAATAATTTAAATCCTATTTTGAATGGAGAATTATTTCATCAAAAATGTGTATGCCATGTTTTAAATTTAATTGTGCATGACGGTCTTAGCATAATTGATCCACATTTAGCGAAACTTAAAGATGTAATGATATTTATTGAAAACTCTGGATCCCGAAAATAAATATTTAAGCAAACTTGTATCCAGTTAAATTTAAAATTTAGATCTTTCAAATTCAACATTCCTATTAGGCGGAATTCCACTTATGAGATGTTGAAATATGTTTTAAAATATCGGAAGTCTATTACTTTATTTTATGAGGAACAAATACCCAATAATAATTTAGAGAATTATAATTAGTTTGCTTGTGAATATGTTTTGAGATTTTTAGAAATAGTTTACTATGCTACTAAATATTTCTCTAGTGTTTATTATCCTACTACATGTTTAGCAGTAGCACAATTATTTTATTTTAGTAAAAATTATTAATGAGCATGTAATTGAACCTAAAAGTGCATTTGCTTGATTGTTATATAGTATGGTTACGAAATTAAATAAATATTGGCAAAAAGTTCCTGCATTGTTTTGTTTAGCTATTGTTTTTTATCCCAGACTTAAAAAAGATAATTTATTTTTTTTATTAGATGAATACCATGAAAACTTAGATACTGATATAGGAAATTATAAAAATATTTTAGATTCTTATTTGCATGATTTGTATGCCATATATAATGCGCAGTACGGTCAAAACAGAACTTCTTTATCTTTTTCTTCACAGCAAACTTCCAAAAAAAGAATATTTCAGTATTTGCAGCAGAAAAAATAAAGAGCAACCGTTTCTAACTTTTCAACTTATAATGAGCTTACAGTGTATTTTCAAACTGATTGCGGTAATTTTCTCACCACGGATTAAATAGATAATCTTGATATTTTGGGTTGGTGGAAAACACATGGATGGACACATGTATCTTGTGATTTCTGCCATGGCTCGTGATTTACTAACAACTCCGGTGTCCACGATGGTTTCGGAGTCTGCTTTGTGCAGGTAATATGGTTCTGAGCAACAAGAGAGTAAGGCTGTCGGATGACGCATTGAAAATCGTAATGTGCCAAAAAAATTGGTTCGATGCAGAAACTAGACAACAACACGTTAAGAGTATTGAAGACTCCGACACCTGATTGATCTGAAAAAGTGTTTGGAGAATAACCGCAATCAATAACGGTGTCGCTTGTAGCTAGCCGAGATGAGTACGGGTCGTCCGCAGGGATGCGTGGAACTTTAATCTTACTTCAGACGAGTTGAATAAATAAAAGAAGAAAGGAGAATAATTTATTTAAGATCTAAATTAATTACGGATGTATATTATATAAGAAAAAGGCTTGTAGGGTTCGTTAAGATTTAGTAGTTATGGATGATTAATTAAAGATTACTCATTTTATCCTTTAATAGATTTAAAACTAGATCGACGGTGATGCATGTAGAGTTAGGGTTTTCGGAGGGAATAGGGTTCCCACTCTTAACCCTTATCTTTACATGGATCTCCGTTCATATCTAGCCTTTACCAAAACAATTATTAATCTAATCTCAAATCGCGGTCGTGACTGCCAATGAATTGATAGCGCGCCCGATTAGGATGTTAACAATTCTTTTGATAAAGTTTATAAACTTTATAGGAAGTAAAAAGAGTTAAAAGATTTTAATCATCCATTGATCTAGTCTAATCCTACGAACCCTAACAAGCGGAGAATTACTCGCGCATGTTGGGAATAGAAGAAGAAATGATAGTTAAAGAAATCATAATGCAGAAATAATACAGAAAATAAATAATTAAACAAAATGATCTACCTTTATTAATCAACTTCACAAGTACAAATCCTATGAATTTATATTACAAGAGGAAGAAGTTGCTCTCGATCTCTGCCCCGCAGGAAGTAAATGCTCCGTCGATTTTCACGTCGCCCTATCACGTCGAATTATGAACCTGTCGTGGATCACTTGTTCTTTGACGGTGATTTTCTTTATGGTAAAGGTGATGAGTTTTAATTTTAGCCATCGGTCCTTTATATAGCCTTCAAATTAGAAATCCTAGATCTCATAGGTTTAGACTTGCCATAAAAATCCACTTTCCTAGTTTTCAGATCCTATGATTTTATCGGCAGATTTTTGATCCTGTCATTTTGAATATCTTGATCTCTTGATCTGAGCTAAATCTGCACAAAATCTCCATGAATAATGTTAGTAATATTTATTAAATTAAAGAGAGCATCTTAATTACTTTATATGGTAATACATCTTTAAGAAACTGATTAAGAATATTTAATATACTATAAACTTTATATGGTAATAAATTTTTAAGAAACATGATTAAGAATATTTGATATGCTATGCATCTTTTAATACTAAAATATTATGCATATATTTTGAAATATTATTCTAACCATTTGTATGATATTATATCTTTTCAGAATTGTGATTTAAATATTTGATATGATATGCATATTTTCAAATACCAAAATATTATATAAATATAAAATGTCTATATTTTCCTTCATAATGTTAATTATAATATATAAAGATATGGTAAATAGTATTTTGCAGATAAATCCAAATATATTCTATATTTATAATAAACGCCTTTAAATATTTAAGAAATGTAAGGAAGATAATCATACCAAAGTGCAATATTTTCAACTGAACAAAACCGATGAAGAGTAAAGATCGATAGGAGCTCATCGGTTAGTTTTTTTTATGAATTGTATTTTTAATTTTTTTTAGCAATTGTATGAAAGATAAGATTTACCAACTTATGTCCTTTCTTTAAAAAAAATTTAATCAATAAAACATCTAGGTCTGTCCCGGAATCTACACGCGGGTTAAAAAAATTTCTAAAAAATAATTCATAAAAGTAAAAATTTTCCTTTAATTTTTTTTTAAATTAACAAAAAGTCTGGGACGGCCCAAGCCCGGCCCAACCCAAACTGAGCCTCGGGCCAGGCTGGGTTTGGGGTTCGGTCCAGGCCTAAGCCCGGACCAAAGCCCGTCAATCCAGACCCAGCCCGGCCCAATAGAGACGGTGGCCTTTTGCTGTTTGGGATATTTTAACACTTGTAGCAAATCATTGGAGCAAGAAAGTCATCAAAAACCAAAACGGTGAAGTGAAAAATCATGCAAGACGCCACTCAAATCCCATCGACAGAATCTGTTACAGCACGTAGATGAGAATATAGACAAAGAAATCAAATCAAAATCCCATCAAAAATTCCAAACAAAAACCGCAGCTAGCCAATTTGGACCTCATACTTACCTCCCTCTTTATCTTTCTTCTTCCTTATCTAAAACCCAAAACCCCAAATTAATCCCAAAAATCTCAACTCAAAGCAAATCCCATGGCGAAAATAGAAGGAAAAAGCAAGAAGAAATTAAGCACCTGATCATGTGCATGTTCCTCTTCACATTGCCGATACAAGGGCACATATGTATGCATGCCCCCAATTAATGCTGAAGCTCTCCCGGGTCCTCCTCTCCTCCACCGATTACTTCTACATCACCTTCCTCGACACCGAATACATGCACAGCCACCAACGCTTCTCTCTGCACTTCACATTCCTCCTGGTAATGCTCGATATTGGCGACCCTCACGATCATGACACGTGATGGACGGCACATCCCAAAACTCAGAAGAAAGGGCCCACAAAGGACGACCATGCCACCCCTGTGTCCAACCGGCCAGCGCAAGCTAGCCCTCCTCGGGGCTCCCCGCAGATTGGCCTCCTCGGCCCTCAGCTCGCCCTGAGCAGCCACAAGACCAAGTCTCCTCGGCCTTCTCGCTCGTCCCCAAGCCCCTTTGCCGAGGTCATCTTCCGTGGTCATCCGACCAGTTCCGCCGCTCACAGGCGTAACCGCAGCTCCGAGAATCTCGCCATGCGCGGATTCTCCGCCAGAAACATCCCACGTTCCACGCCTTCGCGATCCCCATTCGTGGGCGATCCGCTCTGTATGCAGATGTGACGTCGGGAGCGTAACTGCCGTCGGGATTCTCGCGCCTGCTGCTGCGTGCCTCCACCACTATATAAACCCCCATCACAGAAGGTTCAAGTAAGCCATTTTTTACTCCACTTAACCGTTACGCTGCTCGGACCTAGTACTAACTTGATCGTCGAAGGGTCTTCGGTGGTATCAAACCACCCCGGGACTTCTTTGCAGGTACTTGGCATCCAACTCCTCCAATCACCCAATCTCCTCAAAACCCATTGAGACCCACACACAACAGGGGATCCCCTCCAGAATCCACCAGGAGATCGACGGAAGAAAACATCTGAAGGAGATCTGAAAAGGACCTTCATCATTGGCGCCGTCTGTGGGAAAGAAAACTCCACAAAAATGAAGTTGGCCTTCCGATCTCCATCCACATGGCAAGTAATCGCCCCGAAAACCCGGGTCCTAGACTCCACTTTCCCCTTAACGAAGACGTGAGCGAGCCTCAACCGAACGTCACCGGCCCCTACACCGGCCACCGCCTCACGGGCCCCGCCGAAGGAAACCAAGGCCTATCAAGGACTATGGTCATGGCGACAGGGGGCCTGTCGAGCTCCTACGAGGCTCGGCACCCCGCGCTGGCAACAGACGCAGGCGGCCGCCCGAGCAAAAGGGATAGAGGCCGCGAGCCCATCACTTTTGGCGACGGGGATCTCCACGGCATATCCGTGCCCCACAATGACCCACTGGTGATCACGGCCCAAATCCACCGGTACGAGGTCCACCGGATACTCGTCGATTCGGGCAGCTCGGTGGACATCCTCTTCCACGACTGCTTTCTACGCATGGGGCTCGCCCCAGCAGACTTGAAACCGACCTCTCACGTCCTTTCGAAGTTCACCAACCACTCCATCCCGATGCAAGGGGTGGTCACCCTGCAGTTCACGATCGGGGAGCCCGGTCGCTCGCGCAAGTTGCCTGTGGACTTCATCGTAGCAAAAGTACCGTCGGCCTACAACGTCCTTCTCGGCCGTCCGACGCTGAACACCCTCCAGGCCCAGATATTGACCTACCACCTAGCGATAAAGTTCCCTCTCGATCGGGGCGGGATAGTTCGGGCCTATGGGAGCCAGCGGGTCGCGAAGATATGCCTTACCGAAACGTCTTCGTCCGAGCAACCGGCCGATGACGCTGAGATAAATGGCGACATCAAAGATTCCCTGGACACCCGAGACGAGCGAAAGGAGATCCGGGGGGCACCGGTCGAACCTCTGACCGAGGTGCCCCTAACAGAAGGAGACCAGGGAAAAACCGTCCAGGTCGGATCACTCCTGACGGGGACTCAGCGAGATGACTTGGTCAGATTCCTCAGAAGCAACTTTGACGTCTTCGCCTGGGCGCCTTCTGACATGCCTGGGATTGATCCCAAAATCATCTCCCACAAGCTCGGGGTTGATCCTGCAGCCCGACCCGTCAGACAGAAGAAGAGAAGTTTCGCTCCGATCAAACAGAAGGCTATCGAAGAGGAGGTTGATCGGCTCCTCGCCGCTAACTTCATCAAAAATGTACCCTACTCGGAGTGGCTGGCGAACGTGGTTCTGGTCAAGAAGTCAAGCAGGAAGTGGCGTATGTGCGTCAACTTCACCGACTTCAATAAGGCCTGCCCCAAGGACAACTTTCCGCTCCCCCGGATAGACCAGCTCGTTGACAGCTCGGCCGGCCACGAGCTATTGAGCTTCATGGATGCTTTCTCCGGCTACAACCAAATCCGTATGAATCCTGAAGATGAAGATCTCACCGCATTCATAACGGACCGAGGAGTATATTGCTACAAGGCGATGCCCTTCGGCCTCAATAACTCCAGGGCCACGTACCAAAGGTTGGTCAACCGCATGTTCAAGCCACAGATCGGCAGGAATATGGAAGTCTACGTTGACGACATGCTCGTCAAATCCGTCTCGTCAGCCGACCATGTCAGGGACCTGGGCGAGGCCTTCGAAGTGCTCCGCAAGTTCAACATGAAGCTAAACCCCGCCAAGTGCACGTTCGGAGTCACCGGGGGAAAGTTCCTCGGGTTCATGGTCACTCACCGCGGAATCGAAGCTAACCCAGAAAAGATAGACGCTATCCTCAACATGGTCGCACCCAAGACCAATGTCGAGATCATGCGGCTCACGGGACGAGTCGCCACTCTAAGCCGTTTCATGTCCAGGTCGGGGGAGAAATGCCTTCCGTTCTTTAAGGCACTGAGGAAAATCCCGAGGTTCAAGTGGTCGGAGGAGTGCCAAGCCGCCTTCGACCAATTGAAGAAGCACCTCGCGGTGACGCCACTGCTCACCCGACCAGTTGAAGGAGACGAGCTGTCGCTGTATCTGATGGTATCCGACCAAGCGGCAGGCTCGGTGCTCGTCCGGGAGGCCGATGGAGCACAGAAGCCGGTGTACTATGTCAGCCACGTATTTAAGGACGCAGAAACGAGGTACCCTGCCATAGAGAAGATTGTCTTAGCCCTTATAGTAGCCTCGAGGAAGCTGCAGCACTACTTCCAAGCACACACCATCATCGTCCTTACCGAGCGCCTGTTGGGGGCTATCCCAGCATCACCAGAATCCTCGGGCCGCTTAGAAAAATGGAGGTGGGAGCTATCTCAGTTTGATATAAGGTATCGCCCGAGGCAGGCCATCAAGGCTCAGGCCCTGTCCGATTTCGTCGTTGAAAGCACCATCCCTAGCAAGAAGCCAGAGTCCACGCTGCCCCTCGCAACCCAGTGTCCCATCACGGGAAGGCCTGGCTCGGTTCCAGAGTGGGCCATCTACGTCGACGGGTCTTTTACCGAGGAAGGCTGCGGTGCCGGCCTCATTATCCGGGGCCTGAAAGAAGCAGAGATGGAGTATTCTCTAAAGCTCGGTTTCAAAGCCTCAAACAACGTGGCAGAGTACGAGGCCCTCCTGGCCGGACTGCGCATGGCCGCCGGACTGGGACTGAAGATAATTCAAATCCACAGCGACTCGGACCTTGATGTCGGTCAAGTGACCGGCCGCTTCGAAGCTCGGGAACCTCTGATGATGAAGTACCTGGACGAGGTGAGGAAACTCCGAAGGAACTTTGACGAGGTCCAGGTAGAACAAATACCCAGGCAGCTGAATGCCCAGGCCGACGCCCTGAGCAAGCTGGCTTCGTCATACTCGGCCAACAATAAGCGGTCCATCCTCTTTGAAACCTTGCCTCAACCCAGTGTGGGAGACGGAGCAATGGCAGTCCACGTGTACGCGGCAAAGGATAGCGACCAGGATTGGAGGAAACCCCTCGTGGAATTCCTGAAGGACGGCACACTCCCAGAGGACCAGGAAGCCGCCCGCCGTCTCCACGCCAGAGCCTACTACTTCGTCTAGAGCAATGTGAACCTCTACAAGAAGGCCTTCACTCAGCCCCTGCTCCGGTGCGTTGATCCCCACGAAGCCGACTACGTCCTTCGGGAAATCCATGAGGGGGTGGGCGGCGCATACTAGGGGGCCCGAACCTTGATCCAAAAGGCGTTGCTCCAGGGGTAATACTGGCCCACTATGCACAGGGACGCCCTGAAGCTAGTCAGGAGGTGCAAGAGCTGCCAGCTTCACGGCAGCATTCCCCGCCTCCCGGCTACCGAGCTGACTGCCCTAACATCCCCGTGGCCGTTCGCCCAGTGGGGATTGGATATGATCGGCCAGTTCCCTACCGGTACAGGCGGGCATAAATATGTTCTCGTCGCGGAGGACTATTTCACCAAGTGGATCGAGGCCGTCCCCATCAGAAAACCGGACGCTTCTACAACCATCAAGTTCCTGCAAAACAACCTGATACTCCGGTTCGGCATCCCGAGGTGTATCATCACCGACCACGGGACGAACTTTGAGAACGAAAAAGTGAAGGACTTCTGCAAGGAATACCATATCCTCATGAAGTTCGCCGCGATCGCGCATCCCCAGTTCAACGGGCAGGCCGAGGTCGCTAACTGAGACGTCCTCCGAGGTCTCCGGACCCGCCTAGAAGGACGACAAGGTAGTTGGGTCGAAGAACTACCCCGGGTCCTATGGGCCCTGCGCACGTCAAAGAAGACTCCAACCGGGGAGACCCCCTTCAGCCTCTGCTACGGGCCCGAGGCGATGGTCCCAGTGGAGATCGGGCTACCCAGTCACCGGGTCGAGCACTTCGATGATGACACGAACACCTCGGCGCTACGGACCAACCTGGACATCTTGTTGGAGAAGAGAGACCAGGCTTAGATCAGAGCTGCCGCTTATCAACAATAAATGGCCCGATACTATAACGCTCGGGTCAAACACCGCTCCTTCAAGACCGGGGATCTAGTCCTACGGCGAAACGAGTTTGTCGACCAAGGCAGGCTTCACAAGTTCTCCCCAAGGTGGGATGGTCCCTTCCTCGTCTCTGAGGCGCTCCCCGGTGGAGCCTACCGCTTACAAGATGCGGACGGACGCAAGCTCCCGCGGCCTTACAACGCCGAGAAGCTCAAGCTATACCAGTGAGGTTAAGGCCAGCGAGTGTGCACCCCTCCTTTTTTCTTTCACAAAGATGATGTAAAACGTTCTCTAAAAATCCTGTCCATTCGAATAAAGAAACGTCGAAACATCCCGAGTAGAGTTCTGTCTTTACAATCCAAAGCCCTCGCCAAGAGGCGGCCGCGCAGCCTCACTGCCCGGTTATCCTTAGTAGGCTTCCTACAGCCTCCCGACGCTAAGGACCAAAGCCCTCCTTAGAGGGAACCCAGCAGCTACCCTGCTCGGTTATCCCTGGAGGGTAGCTTCCCTACCGCAACGTCAGGGATTGGAAAGCCCTCCTATAGGCAGTCGAGCCCAACCGTCGCTCAGCTACCCCCGGTGGGAAGCTTCCCTGCCGCAACGCCTGGGATCAGAAAGCCCTCCCAGAGGCAGTCGAGCCCGAGGATCCCTCGCTCGGCTATCCTTCAGGACAAAAGCCCTCGCCAAGAGGTACCGGGCAGTAACCGTACCCGGCCAAGGGTCTTTGGTAGGCTTCTATAGCCCCTCCCGCGCCAAGGACCACAGTCCTCCCAGAGGCCGTCGAGTCCTTGCTCGGCTATCCCCGGTTGGTAGCTTCCTACCACGACCGATAAGGATCAAAGTCCTCGCCAAGAGGCACTGGGCAGTAACCCTGCTCGGTTCCCGTCCTGAAGGATCAGAGCCCTCACAAGATGCAACCACGCGGCTTCATTGCCCGACCATTCCTATCCAGTTATTCCTGGCGGGTAGCTTCCCTACCGCGACGCCTGGGATCAGAAAGTCCTCCCAGAGGCAGTCGAGCCCTTGCTCGGCTATCCCCGGAGGGCAGCTCCCTACCCATGATGCCAGGGATCAAAGCCCTCGCAAGAGGCACCCGAGCGGCAATCTCGCTTGGTCATCCCAGGCTGGTAGTTGCCTACCCACAACGCCAGAAATCAGAAGCCCTCGCCTAAGGGCAACGGGGTAGCTTCCGTCCATCCTCGGCAACGCTTGGCAAGTGGTCGAAGTCAACTCGACGAACGATCGCTGAACAGATGACCGATCCGACATGAAAGCTCAGCAGCACAAACAGAAGATGAAGTGCGGACCGATGAAACTAAAGAAGGAGTTTTATTATCAAACGCACAGTCTTTACAAAGGGTACTTCGAGCTCCCCAGCCTTACAAACTGCCCGGAGGCTTACAAAAGGGGGATGAGGAAATATCAAAAAAGACCTGAGTCACAAACCCCCCCGCGCCTCGCTTCCCTCATCGCTGGGGGCTTCACCACCGGAGGTTTTGCCACCAGGGGCGCGCCTCATTTCCCCCATCGTTGTCAGCCGGAGGCCTTGCCATCGGGAGCGGGACCCGAGCACGGAGCTCGCCATCGGCGAACTCGGGATGCTGCTCCTTCAAGGCATCCAGAGCCTTATTCCACGCGACAGCAGAATACTCACCGAGCTCGACGTAAAACTGCTCTGACACCTTGTAATCGGCCACGGCTTTCTTAGCCCGGACCTCAGCGGCCTGAGCCGACAGGAGCGCCGCCTCGGCGTCCCTCCGGCTGGCATCTCTCTCCTTCTCTACGGCCGCAAAGCGATCAGCCAGGTCCGCCAGCTTCCTCTCGGCAACCCGAAGAGATGCACTCAGGCAACGGCGGACGCCCTGATTAGCTGAATTGGCAAGCTCCACAGACTCCGCACGGGCTGCCAGGACATCGGCCTTAGCCCTCTCCAGGCGCAGGTCACGCCGCAGGACTTTGACCTCCGAAGGGAATGCTTCTACTGGGCTCGGTGCGTGGAACGCTCCCTCGGCTTCCATACGAGCGGCGATGGCGCAGTGTTGAAGGACCTGACAGGAAGCGGATGGGAAACCAGGAGTCGCTCGGGCCAAAGAAGGGAAGGCCAAAAACAACGCGTGAAGGGGTTCGTACCTGGACCGTCCCCTGGGCTATGGCCTCCATCTGGGCCCTTAGGGTGCCACACGAGAGTCTCCCTCCCGCCGACTCTTCCATCCCGGCGAGCAAGCCGACAGCAACGAAAAGCCCGGACGGAACCATGGAGATGGCCTCTCCCTCCTGCACGGGGATCCCTTCAGGGACCATTGCCGGCGGCGCACGAGAGATTGTCCTTTTCCTCTTAAGAGGGACCCCGTCCTCGCCCCCCTTCCGTCTCCCGTCTTGGGCTCGGATGACCGCGGGTGCCTCTGATCGCCGCTGGAAAAACCCCCAGGAGCCGCCAACGAGGTGGACGACCCCGTCGCCGGCAGAACATTCGACGCAGAACCTGGGCCAGCCAGGGTCACGGTCGTGTCGCGGGCCTCCCTCTGGAACGAGCAACCAAAAGAGTGGGAACGAACCATATATCCCCAAGAAGAGGAGCGTCGAGCGGCCAAAACTTAGAAGAAAGGCGAGATGAAGGAATAGGGGCCAGGGAACAGGCCCCACCCCTATTTATCGCCACAAGCGACCTCATCCGACGGTGCCCTTCGTCTCCCACCGAAACGCTTTCTCGCGTCCAAACGGCTCAGATTGCTCCACCTGTCATTCCTACACTGGACGCACCCTCTCAGGCGTCGCAAGTCTGCGCACGTCGCGTCAGCCAACCGGTGCTTGACATGTGGACCGTCATTTCAAAGGCAAGATATACGAACCGGCGCACCCCCCTTAAATGCAAAAATCTCGTTCTGATTCGCTAGCGGAAAAGACAGCTCACGGCCCGGGGACGCGTCCCGACGAAACCTTAGGAGAGATCTCACCCCGAGCGGCCCGGCAGTCCACTCCTGACCCGACCTGTTAGCTGATCGGGATACGAGTGGGGGGCTAATGGTAATGTTCGATATTGGCGACCCTCACGATCAGGACACGTGGCGGACGGCACGTCCTAAAACTCAGAAGAAAGGGCCCACAAAGGCCGACCATGCCACCCCTGTACCCAACCGGCCAGCGCAAGCTAGCCTTCCTCGGGGCTCCCCATAGATTGGCCTCCTCGGCCCCTCAGCTTGCCCCGAGCCTCCACAAGACCAAGTCTCCTCGGCCTTCTCGCTCGTCCCCGAGCTCCTTTGCCGAGGCTGTCTTCCTCGGTCATCCGACCAGTTCCACCGCTCACAGGCGTAACCGCAGCTTCGCGAATCTCATTATGCACGGATTCTCCGCCAGCAACATCCCACGTTCCACGCCTTCGCGATCCCCATTCGTGGGCGATCCGCTTTGTACGTAGGCGTGACGTCGAGAGCGTAACTGCCGGCGAGATTCTCACGCCTGCTGCTGCGTGCCTCCACCACTATATAAACCCCCATCACAGAAGGGTCAAGTAAGCCATTTTTTACTCCACTTAGCCGTTACGCTGCTCGGATCTAGTACTAACTTGATCGTCGGAGGGTCCTTGGTGGTATCAAACCACCCCGAGACTTCTTTGCAGGTACTTGGCGTCCAACTCCTCCAATCACCAAATCTCCTCAAAACCCATTAAGACCCACACACAACAGAGGATCCCCTCCAGAATCCACCGGGAGATCAACGGAAGACAACATCTGAAGGAGATCTGAAAAGAACCTCCATCACCTCCATGGCTTCGTCGACAGAAACGGCGGCAGGTTCCGATTCAGGACGATCCCCGATGGGCTCTCGGGGGTCGACGACGAGAGTCAGTTCCAGAACTTTTTGGGCCTCAAGGAGTCGCTCAGGACCCGTTCCAGGGAGCACTACAAGAAGGTGTTGGCTGGCGACGGCGAGGATGATTATGATGGGTGGCCGTCGGTGAGCCTGGTGGTGGTGGATGCGATATTGACGGTGGGGACGGACGTGGTGGAGGAGGTTGGAGTCCCGGTGATGGTTTTCAGGACCAACAGCGCTAGCTTCTGCCTTTTGGGTCTATATATCGGTGCGTGTAGGTACCTTTGTCGACAGAGGGGACATCCCTTTTCCAGGTATCACTAACTGAGGTATATGATGCTGCGGTCCACCCTTGCTAATTGTCACAGTAGCGTCACATATCATTAAAGATGTAAACAGATACCACCGATAATCCCAATAGGCTACATGTTCGTATCCGATTTTTATTAAATATGGATATTGATTTATTTATTGAGGACTATCCATATCCATATTCGTATCTATCAACATAACCGAATACTACTGATATGGTAATATATATATTCTTTCCGTATTCCTATCTGTATGCGTATTCTATATATGAATATAATTTTTATATTATTCATTTTATATCTTTATCCGTATCCGAATTTTTTCAAATACAGATAGTGGTTTTCACTATCCGTATCTGAATTCACATCTGTCAACAACTGCCGGATATGGATATAGTTACACCTATATCGATCCGTATCCGATTTGTTTGTCAGAAAACAAAACCAAGGACAAAACCAAAGTGCCTGTAATGTTTTAGTCTTTCTACATGAAAATGATTCAATAATAATAACAAAACATGCAAGGATGGTTTACAAAATCATTATACAGTGAAACGCCGGTTTTGGATAGAAATATAGTAAACACGAGAAAAATAATAAAAGGATTTTATCACCGGAAAAAACTATACACTATTGGAGAGAGCAATTTTACAAGAGGATTTGAGTACTGCAAAATTTACAAGAACCCTCAAAACTCTCAATCTCTCACAATAGCCCACAATTGTTTGTGTTTTGCCTGCTGTCCATATCAAATGACCCTTAAGGCATTTATAAGGATCTAATACACGGTTCTAGAAAGCTTCTGAAACATCTAGACCATTTTAAAGAAGAAGACTTGACCCATTCTAAATCAATTTCTAGAACAACTCTGGGACTATTCCAACTCAATTTTTAGAATTTCTTGCCTATATCTTGAAGAATTCTAGAACTTGGGCTTATGGTGAGTTTGCATGATCAAAACAACAAACAACACGACGTAGATACCTTATTTTGAAATGATATTTAAAAATACAACACAAAAGCATTTATTTGGCACTAATATTTAGGTGCCGTGGATTCTACCATTTTGTCCCTTATTTAGAGTTGGATAGGATTTCAAACCTGCAATTAAAGAATTACTCTTTAATTTTCATGTTTGTTGAATAAGAAAAATCGAAATCACCACCATCACGTTTCTTAAACAACAAATAATAAAATGCTAACACTTTTACTTTGGTTGCAGAGAATGGCGATTTGGACGAGAAAATACAAGGCATCAAAGGAATGGAAAACATACGAAGAGACCTCCCAAGCTTATGCAGAGTCGCTAAATCCCATACGATCCCGGTCTACAAATTCTCGCTGTTGCAACAAACAACGCAAGCAGAGGAAGAGCTCTCATCATCAACACCTTCGAATCTCTCGAAGCCCCGATGCTCTCATTACTTCACTCTTTTTGTCCCGTAGTATACTCTGTCGGGCCCATTCACTTGTTTGCGGAAACCAAGAATCAAGCAAACCTACGGCAGGAAGATCGAGATTGTATAACGTGGCTCGACCACAACCGCCGAAATCAGTGGTGTATGTCAGCTTCGGCAGCATCCCAGTGATGCCGAGAGAGGACTTGGCCGAGCTGTGGCATGGACCGATCGATAGCGGTCACAGGTTCTTATGGGTCATGAGGCAGGATTTGGTGCTAGCTAGGTGCGCAAAAGTTCTGCATACACACTAGTTTGTCCATCTTTTTCTAATCCGTTTTCGTCGTCTGCCCATCAGGATAGTTATAAACTATAAATAATAAGATTTCAGTTTTGATGCCCGAAAGTTTTCAAGTACATTTAGAAATTTTATAAAACCCCAAATTGGATATTGATAATTTCATTTTATTTTTCCAAACTCAAAACTACACCAGACTACCCTTAAATATTAATATTTTAAACTAAATTACTTAAACTTTTTTGTGTGACCTCCCTTAAAATGCCACGGTTAAGAATCCTTAAGTGAAAATAAACTTCCTCAAAACCAAAGTTTCTGATAGTTTACCGTATAGTAAGAAAAAAATTTGAAGGTAGCTTAGTGGAAAAACAACTATAGCTAATTAAGGGTAGTTTAGTCTAATTATCCTTTTTCCGAACTCCTTTTTAGAGATCTGACTATTTACCACAGTAGTAAAACAGAATACTGCCTTCTTTAGGAGAAAATGAGGCCCGTGGATCTGGTCAAACTACACTTTGAAGGTTTTTTTTTAATCAAAAAGCTGATAAACCATTGTCCGTGGTGTAATATAACGACAATGAAATAAAATACAAATCTTATTTTTAAGGATATATTTCTTTTCTTACTAAATCTTAACTGCATATGTTTAACACCAAGGTCGGTGGATAACAAGCTTCAACAAAAAATCTTCAAAGCATACTTTGACGGTGACTGAAACTAAGTAATAATTGTTAGTTTTTAAGGATAGTAACTCTATTCTAAATTTTTTTCACATTTTTCAAATGAGTCATCCATATAATCTCTAGGAGAGAACGTCAAGCACCACCATGCACCAGAACTTGAGGCAGCAACCACAGAAAGAGGATGTATCGTAAGCTGGGCCCCGCAAGAGAAGGTACTGTCACACCCAGCAGTCGGATGTTTCTTAACACACAAACGGATGGAATTCAATGACGGAGAGCATCGTAGCGGGAGTTCCGATGCTCTGCTTTCCGTTCATTACAGACCAACAAGTGAATAGTCGGTTTGTGAGCAAAGTATGGAAGATCGGGTTGGATGTGAAGGAAAACTGTGTAAGAGATGTTGTGGAGAGAATGGTGAGGGAGGTGAGGGAGGGGGAGAAGGCGGAGGAGGTGAGGAGATCGGTTACGGATATGGCGGCAAAGGCGAGGGAAAGCGTGGAGGAAGGGGGTTCGTCTTTTCTGAACCTGCAGAAGTTGATTGAACATATTACATCATTGAACTTAAAACAATCAAATGGACCAACTTGTGCAGTGTGATTGTAGATTAAGTTTGTAGTTTATTTTAGTCTATGGATAAGAGACTTTTAAGATAAACTGAGGTAGTTCTATTGGGGATTGAGCAGCTACTGCTAATTTTGGTTGAGAATGAAAAATTTAGATATGGAAAAGTATTTTCTTTAGAAAGTATTGTAAGAAAGTGCTATGACCAACCGAGCTATAAACCTGGTCACTTTCGATTAAGTTTTTGATTAAGGGTAAATTGTCAAAAAGCCCCCAGCCTGCTCTGGGCTATCTAAAAACCCATGATATTTTCAAAATTGTCGGGAAGAACCTATTATTCAAAATCTTTGTGAAAAAAACCTGGGCCGCATTTTATTTAGGTGTTTATACCTTCCAACTGCTTAAATATTACAGGCAACTGTTTTGATATAACAGGCAACTCTTTATATATTAAAGTCAATTAGTATAAACGAGGTTTTAATTGGGCTGATGGGTCTTTTAACAAGAGCAAAAGGCTCAGGATTTCAACACAGATTTGAGGTGAGAAGTAGGCCGAAGGCTTTTTGACAATCTACCCTTTAATTAATCAATAAGTCACTACGAGAGGATATCAAAGTTGTCCACCAAAGCCCACGCAATACATGCGAGGTGAAAGTATGAAAGCAATAAATTAGACTAACTTATATGTCTCAGTATTCTATTAGAGTCTCTATCTCAGAATAAAAGTGACAAGAAAATTGTTCCAAGCAAAGACGTGACAAGGAATTTGGAGCTACCTAGCAACTTGGATTACTCTATACGAACTTAGCCAGCTGAAAAACGAAAGGAGCTGTTGGCTCTGATCTTTATCTATAACAAAACAGTTGGCGTTCAATAATCTACTAATTAAAGCAACACATGTCTTGCAGAATGAATATTTAAGAGAACGGGAGGACTGACTCCGCTTGATGAGTTGCTCACAAAGGTTTGTTGATGATACTTAATATTGGTGATCCCTGAGATCAGGACGCGTGGCAGATGACGTGTCCCTAAACTCAGAAGAAATGGCTCACAGGGACTAACCAGGCCACCCCTGCTCCCGACCTGCAAATGCAAGCCGGCCCTTCTCGGGGCCCTCTGCAAATTGGCCTCCTTGGCCTCACGGCCCGCCCCGAGCTGCCACAGGACCAAGACTCTTCGGCCCTCTTGCTCATCTCCGAGCTCCCCAGCCGAGACCGTCTTTCTCGGTCCCTCCGACCGACCAACTCCACCACTCCCAGGCGTAACCGCCGCTCCGCAAATCTCGCCATGCTCAGATTTTCCGTCAGCAACGTTCCACGTTTCACGCCACCACGATCCCCATTAATGAGCGATCCGCTCTTTACGCGGGCGTGACGTCGGGAGGGTAACTGCCGGCGAGATTCTCGCGCCTGCTGCTGCGTGCTGCCGCCACTATATAAACCCCCATCACAGAGAGGTCAAGTAAGCCATTTCTACTCCACTTAGCCGTTACTCTGCTCGGATCTAGTGCTAACTTGATCATCGGAGGGTCATCGGTGGTACCAAATCACCCCGGGACTTCTTTGCAGGTACTCGGCGCTAAACTCCTCAAACCATCAATCTCCTCAAAACCCACTGAGACCCACACGAAATAGGAGATTACCTTCCAAATCCACCGGAAGATCGACGGAAGACAACATCTGAGGGAGACCCGAAAAGGACCTCCATCAGTTGGCGCCGTCTGTAGGAACACAAACTCCACAAAAACAAAGTTGGCCTTCCGATCTCCGTCCACATGGCAAGCAACCATCCTGAAGATTCAGGTACCAGTCGCCGCTCCCCCTCACGGGGGGCACGGATGAACCTCCTCCGGCGACCATCGTTAACGCCCTCGCCAGCCGAATAGACCGGCTGCAGTCCCTCGTGGAGGCGCATGTCCGCGTTCAAACGGTCGAGCCTGAGCCCCAGATAGCCGCTCCTCCGCCTCCAGAAGGCTCTGCCCTCGTCGGCACGGCTGACCACCGGCAGGCTACGACTCCTGGCCACAGATCTCACGGGCCGATACTCCCTGAGGCCCGCTGGGCGCCCCACGGTCCACACTGAGGTCCGCCGACAGAGCACTTCGCCTCAAGCCTCCTCGCGACGCTTAACCCCGTGAGGAGATGTCGGTCACCTCGCCTATCCACAAGCATGATCGACACCCCCTCCCCCGACGGGGCCGCACAGAAGGGGCTCGCCACGACTGCTCGAGAGCCACCTCGCTCGGGGATCTGAGGAACCTCATCGAGAGGAACCCGGGGTGCCCCCCAATGCAGGTCTCCCACAGCCGAGGCCATGGATCACAAGGCGCCGAATCCTCGGGGTACCATGGCCGACTCGATGCCCTCGAGAAGAAGATCGAGGGCATGCGCCGGGAAGGTCACCTCTCGGGCGACGGGGCTATGTACGCCGCCGACTCGCTCACCAAGCCATTCACTGAGGGACTGCTCCCTGTCCACGTCTCCTCACGCAACAAGCCCCCGAAGGTCTCTCTGTTCGATGGGAAAACCGACCCGAAAGACCATTTGGATGCTTTCACCGCGGGGATGAGCTTCCAGGATCATTCCGACGCCGCCCAGTGCCGGGCCTTCCCAGCCACCCTCATCCACGCAGGTCGAGACTGGTTCCGAGGGCTCGAGCCTCGCTCAATCTTGACCTTCGACGAGCTGGCTACTCAGTTCCTCGGCCACTTCGTTGGGAACCGTCGGCAGAAGCGCACGGTCGACTACCTCTTCACAATAAAGAGCGGAGACAAGGAGACGTTCAAGGATTACATCACCCGCTTCTACAACGCCCTCCTCGAGATCCCCGAGTACCGGGATGAGACCGTCATCACGGCGCTCAGATCTGGCCTTAGGCACAAGGAGTGGTTGCGCTCCTTTGCGTTGGCACAGCCTAGGACCATGGCCGAGGTCAAGGCGTGGACCGAGCGCGAGGTTCAGCTGGAGTCCGAGGTGAACGCGAACCTCCCCCGAGCAGAACGGTCCGACCAGAAGAAGAGGTCTCGGGAAGAGAGGCCGGAGCGTCAGCAGCCCTATCACCCGAAATTCCAGGAGTACACCCCGCTCAACGTCTCCCTCGCAGTGTTACTGGAGGAGGCCCAAGGCGAGGGGTTCTTCAAGTTCCCTCAATCCCGCGTCAGGCCTAGAAGCGAACCCGGGGCCCTTACTGCGCCTTCTGCCGGACCCCAGGCCACGCCATGGAGGATTGTAAGCAACTCCGGGACTACATCGAGGAGATCATCCGATCGGGGCACCTCGCCGTCTACTTGAGAGACAAACGACTGGCCGACCGCGAGTAGGAGCAGCGTCCTTCACCCGCCGAACTGACCGTCGGCCAGATCATGCTCGTTTCATCAGATGACCCGTCCGGCGCTCGGGGAGCCTCGTACTCGGTGCCGAGCACGGAGGCCACCAAGCCCCCGGGGAGCTCGGGTCGCGCTAATAAGGTCATCTATTAACATGCACGTTTCTGTTAAAGCAATGTAAACTCTTTCTAGGGTCTGTTGTTAATTTAATAAAGATCAATGGAACATTGCAAAAAAGAATGAAAGATCTCATTTATTCAAAAAAGGTATTGTGGGCTCCCCAGCCATACATACAAAAAGAAAAAGAAAATTACAACAGCGGGGGAAAGGGGTGCAGTGAGCACTGCTCATGATACTCGGTAAAGATCTTCGCCAGCCGAGGCCTTACGAGATCCAACCTCTACCCTCGGTTCCCCCCGCGTGCGTTGACCCCAAGCCTCAGCTCGTAGCACTCGCGGACGAGCGCCTCTGAGCGAGCCAGCTGGCTCGTGGAGATCAAGCCGAAGTGCCTCAGAGACCGCAGCTTGCCCACGGCCTCGTCATAGAGCTGCTCGGACAGGGGGTTGTAAAGCCCCGGCGACGCCCTCCAGATGGAGTACATCAGGAGCTGCAGCAGGGAGGAGCTTCAGGGGAGCAGCCGGCCGAAGTGGTCCTCGATGCTCCCATAGACCAACTGCACCGTGTCCTCGGTGCAGTTCTGGTCGTAAAGGTATACGTCTTCGAAGTGGATGATGTCGGGCATGGTAAATGGGAAGTCTTGCATTCTTAACGATCTGTTTATGAAGGAAGGAAGGACCAGTGCTCCTTCAGCCTTATATAGTCCACTGCGCCCCAACGGAGCTCAACAGTCACCCGCTTTCACCCAAAAAGTCGCTGCCACGCGGCGGTCATCAAGCCTTCTCTGGCGGAATCAAAACGACGCGACCCTAGCGCTTCGCCTCTCCCCACATTCAATGCACATGCTACGCGCATGGTCACCGCGACCGTTCCTATTCCCCATGCCTACAACTGGATGGTCGGGCTAAACTTCATGAAGAATTAGCCAAGCAGCTACCCTGCTCGGCTATACCTGGCCGGTAGCTTCCTTACTCGCAACGCCAAGAATCAAAGCCCTTGCCAAAAGGCAACCCTGCAGCTTCACTGCCCGGTTATCCTTAGCAGGCCTCCTACGGCCCCTCCAATGCTAAGGATCTAAGTCCTCCTTAGAGGCAGCTCAGCAGCTACCCTACTCGGCTATCCACGGCTGGTAGCTTCCTACCACGACCGACAGGGATCTAAAGCCCTCCCAGAGGCAGTCGAGCCCGGGGATCTCTCGCTCGGCTATCCTTCAGGACAAAAGCCCTCGCCAAGAGGCACCGGGCAGTAACCCTGCCCGGCCAAGGGTCCTTGGTAGGCTTCTTACAGCCCCTCCCGCGCTAAGGACCAAAGTCCTCCCAGAGGCAGTCGAGTCCTTGCTCGGCTATCCCCGGCTGGTAGCTTTCTACCACAGCCGACATGTATCAAAGTCCTCTCCAAGAGGCACTGGGCAGTAACCCTGCTCAGTACCCATCTTGAAGGATCAAAGCCCTCACAAGAGGCAACCGAGCAGCTACCCTGCTCGGTCATCTCTTGCTGGTAGCTCCCTACCCATAACGCCAGGGATCGAAGCCCTCGCAAGAGGCACCCGAGCGGCTATCCCGCTCATTCATCCCAGGATGGTAGTTGCCTACCCACGACGTCAGAGATCAAAGCCATCGCCAAGAGGAAACCGCGCAGCTTCACTGCCCGGTCATCCTTAGTGGGCTTCTTACAGCCCTTCCAACGCTAAGGATCAAAGCTCTCGCAAGAGGCAACCGTGCAGCTACCCTGCTCGGTCATCTCCGGCTGGTAGCTCCCTACCCACGACGCCAGAGAACAAAGCCCTCAGAAAGAGGCAACCACGCAGCTTCACTGCCCGGTCATCCTTAGTAGGCTTCTTACAGCCCCAACGCTAAGGACCCAAAGTCCTCCCAGAGGCAGTCGAGCCCGACCCTCGCTCGACCAGCCCCAGCTAGGGGTCGCTACTCGCAAACGCCAGTAGTGAAAGGCCCGCGCCAAGGGACAATCGAGCAGCCTTACATGCATACTCGGCACAAATACGGCGGACAGCCCTCTGCCCGCCACATGCAAAGAATCCGAGGCCCTAATAAGGGGCATCGGGTCCATCCAAGTCTGAGCGACCCCCCTCGACTTTGGGGACATGGAGACGCCTCCTTCTTGGCAGCGCTTGGCACGCTTGGCAAGTGATCGAAATCAACTCGACGAACGATCGCTAGACAGATGGCCGACCTGACATGGAAGCCCAACAGTGCAAGCAGAGATATTTTACAAGCGTTCTTCATGAACAAAAGACAAAGTGCAAACCGATGAAACCAAAGAAAAAGTTTTATTACTAAAAAACAAAGTCTTTACAAAGGGTATTTTGGGCTCCCCAGCCTTACAAAATGCCCAGAGGCTTACAAAATTCCAGAACCAACAAAATAAAAGGAGAAAGACGGGGGCTTTAGGCCTCGGGGCCAGGAGCGACCTCGGGGCCCTCGACATCCACCACGAGACGAGCTGGGTTCTCGGCGACTTCCTCACCAGGAATCTCCTGCCCCTGCTCATCGGCATCCGCGAGGGGGTTTTCAGCCCGGAGCTCTTCGTCGGCGAACCCCGGCATCCGGGCCTTAACGGCGTCGAGGGCCTCATGCCAAATGAGGGTCGTGGCAACGGCCAGGTCATCATAGAAGCCCTTCGACTTCTTGTAGCCCTCCACCGCCTTCGCCGCTCTCAGGTCGGCCGACTTCGCCACTCTTAGGTCGGCCAACTTCTTGTATCCGACTCGGCCAACTTCTTCGACCCGACTCTGAAAATTAAATAGAGCATATATAGACCAATAAAAAGCCACCGTAGAAACCTAAGCCCCTATCTCATTGTTCTGGCCACAAATTAATTGGTTTTGACCGCAATTTGTGGCGCGATTTTGGAATTAAGTTTTGAAATTTGTTCTGTAGCTCACTCACTAGATAACTAAGACCATCATATACGCTAAAAAGTCCCAGATCACCTTAAGAAAAATCTGGAGTTGTTTTAACTTGGTTTTGACGATGTTTTATGAGATTTGGAAACTTGGTTTTTAATAATTGTGTTTTAACTCGACCATTTGATGTTCATACGTCGACGTCGAGGGGTATTTTGTTGTTTTAGCATGCATTGACCATAGGTTCTAACCTATGTGTGATTCGCTCGTGATTTCAAACTCGATTCAGGTTTTTATGCGATTTTGATTATGGTTTGATTTATAAGTACAAATGCGTGGACTTCCGAGACGATGAAGAAGAGCAAGACGTCCGTTGACTTCGACTAGGGTGAGGCGTGTCGAGGTGAGTAGATGTATATCTATGGGGGAAGTCGGGTGGATGGCGTATAGCACCCTCGCAATCGTAGAATTAAGATGTGTGTGTGTGTGTTGTTGGGGTTCCTGGCGTAGACTGCGGCCGTTGCGGAAAAAAAAATTTGGTGTTTAAAAATTTGGCGCTAGAAACAACTAATTAGAATCGAAACCAAACATGAAACTAGCAAGCTACAAAGATGTTATCTACCGTGATAGAGTTGTTTTACCAAAAGATCCATGTCCTTCGGTCTTCCACTCTCTTCCTTAGCTCCTTGAGATCTTCTTCATCGAGCTTGACCGCCGGTCTTCCTCCGTCGAAGATGATCCACCCAAGAGATGTGGTTCATGGCTCTAGCTCTACACTAAAAATCTAGTGGAGAAACTAGGGACTCTAGATTGTTAATCTAGAGTGTTTAGGGATATAGTGAGTTATTCTAAGTATATATCTATCTCTCTTCCACCCTTGACTCTCAACTCATGAGATGGTAGGGTGGAAGATTATGAAGAAGGAGGAGTTCAAGGAAGGCTAGTGGGGAGAGATAAGGCAAATGGTGAGAAAGTTTTTTTCATCAAAAAACAACCAAGTGTTCATCCAACCTCTCAAAAAAGAGTATGATATGAAGCATGGTTTTGTAAAAACCAATTTCCAAATAAAATAAAGTAACCATACTTGAATAGTTTGCACAAATGAATTTTCAATTCATTTGTCAACACTATTCAAGCATTGTTCTCACTATTCTCTCTTCACTACCTTTACACCTCATTTCCATTTAAATTAATAAATGGATAAACCAAAATAGCTGTCCACCTTCTAGAATGTTTTCCGTATAAATACGGAATACACTCAACAGTATATACATACCCGTATTCGTATCAAAATATGAATACCCAAAGAGATAGAATAACACAAAGAACATAATACTAGAATATACATATCGAAATATATATACGTAAATTATTAAATCAATACCTGATTTAATAATTCGGCTCAATCCTATGCCGGCCAGTATTATCAACTGTCTGATCGAAAGTCCGGGTAACTAGTACAATCATTCGATCGGAACCCTGCACATATCAAAATACGGCTACTACATCATTTCGCCTGAACTAGAGAAACCCTCTGTGTGGGACTCTAAAGACTCGATAGTACGCCGATAATGAGTTACTGGATAAATCCATAACTACAAGAACGTCAGCAGCACTAGCTGTACGTAACGGTTACCCGGATACCTGCCAAAAGGAAGGCCGATGAGAAAACTCATCTGGATCACTACTGAGCCCATCTGTGACAATCTCCGTACAGTCCAGTCCCTTTGTCTAAGAGTATCACATATCGGGTTTAGGGGGTGGATAAGGTCAAATCCTTAATAACACGATATTTTGTGTCGGTGTGAAGCCCATTCCCCACTGAGAAATTACTGATCCAAATCAGTAATTCTCACCCACCTTGGCCAATGATTTCTGGTGACGGCCACCTGTGCACAGCATGACATCAACCCCCAATACCGGGAGAGACGAATCCCCGACGATCCGCTTACTGCCTCCATGTGGCTCGGGACTGTACCCAACTAAAACCTGTTTGCACGACTCTTTTGAGCCGTGGTAGGGTAGTAATCAAAGCACAATAGGAACTCACACGAGACAAATGACGAACTCAAGTCGAAGGACTAACATGTACTCATGTCACTTGAGAACTGCTATCTGACAATAGGTACAATACCATCTAGCATGTTTCCGATGAGTCCGTCCAATGTACTCACCCTCAGTAAGCACATGTATACGATCTTAGGTGCGAAAAACCAATGGCTGTGGGACTAACCATCGCCTCTCGTCGGGGTCTAGAAAAGTATACACCAATCTACTCCGGAATATCGATTCCCAGTCTCGATACTCACACGACTAGGGACATTTAAGAATGTGCTTATGGACTACCCAGCCCCCACAAGTATGATCGCCATCATAACGTTGGTAGTCAAGCAAGAATCATATGGGCTCTATCAACATGTAATAGCGATTTGTAATATCACATAATGAATGCACACGATGATAAAGACAAACCAGATAACATACTATCATTTTGAGTAAAACTGTTCTACCCATATAGGTCCTCCCTCAATCATCACAATCGCGTGCCTGCGATTTCAATAATTGATTTGAGGGCACTATATCCAACATGTGTATGTGTATTAGATATATATACCTAACTAATAGGGTTTCTAAAATACCATATGCGATAGTAGTATACCTATAGAAAGATATATCCCTAATTCTATTTCTTAGCCTATAAGCTATATCTATTTATGTAAGTATATATATATATATACATATGATTACCTTATATGATATAAGTTTACTAATGATACAAGGATATTTACGATATGGGGATATGTGTCAATATGATATGATATGATATGATATGATACGAGATGACATGAGATGACACGATATGATATGATATGAGATGATGTACTCAACTATAGTTTCGTACTATTTGATTTGATAATATCGTACGATAGATATTCCGTACGTGATATGATGAAAATGGATCGCCGATATTTATTTTCGACTCGAGAAATCTTGTTTTAAAATCACAAGCAGATATTATATAGTGTTTAGAGCCATACCTACTTTCAAAACTAACGAATCGTTACGAACTTTTAAATGATAACAAAAAGCGGACTCTATGAATTTTTCAAATGGTATCTTCTTCAAAAATATCCTTGCCCCCTATTTTATAAAACGGTATTTCGTACTATTTTAAATTATAACTGTATGGCTCATACGTAATTACATATTTTTATATACTTGTTCGCGTTACTATTTCTTTCTTCTGTTTACGCTTCCATTTCGATTTCTTATTTCTGCATACGCTCGCGTTTTTATCTTTTACGACATATATCGCGTTTATACTTTAGTTTTACTTGACCTTGTACTAGAACACATGCACCATTACCGACGATTTACATGTTGCACGTGCATATACTCGCATGCTAACACACACATCATCGGTAATTACCATGCCATTGTTTCCCCGATATATTTAGGCTAATAAAAGAGCAAAGCTCTGTTGAATTTAATGAGGCAGCGCCTCACGTGCTCTCCACGAGGGCGCCAGCGCCAGCGCCAGAGCCAGCGCCAATCTTATAGCATTAAATCCTGTGGTGGCGCATCATGTGCTCCTCACGCGGACGCCAATATGCAAAACACAAAAGAATCTATTAAATAAGAGTTAAACTCTTAGATGACACCGCACGCGTTTCTCATGCGGGCGCCAATGTGAAAAGCACAGGAATACCCAGCTTAGGAATTAAATTTTTAAGTGGCGCCCACGTGCACGACACATGAGCGCCAGCGCCCAAGTAGAATTAAATTCTACAATACTCTCTGTTAAACAGAGGTGTTGGATCAAAAATCCAACGGAGATGATAAATCATTAAAATACAGAATTAAATTCTGTTGGGAGAAAATATTTCCTAAATCTTTTTAAAATAAGAAAAATACTTTCGGTTGGATCAAGAATCCAATTTTAGAATAAAATTCTATTTTGAAATATATTCTTTCAATCTTTCTAAATAAGAAAGACCGCTCTCTGTAAAATGGAGAATCATTGGATTAAAAAAATTCAATGGTGATTAAAAATCACCGTTTTACAGAATAAATTCTGTATAGGGGAAAATATTTCCCCAATCTCGTTAAAAACAAAAATTATATTCTGTAAAAACAGAAGTCCTTGGATAAAAAATCCAATGGTGGGTAAAATTCACCAGAGACCGATTAAATCAATTGGAATCTCTCAATGAGAGATTTTCTCAAAACTAATTAACAATCTGCATCCACTATATAAAGGACCCGAGACTTCAAGTCTTACATAGAGAGAGAGAACAGGCGGATAGAGAGAACCCACCATAAGCTTTTGAAAAAACACATAAAACTTCCAAAACAACAGAAAACTTAATTCTCAAGAAAAGAAGAAGGGCTTCATTCTCGAAACTCTAGGTAAAGAAAAGAGATCAAAATATCTCTAGAATATCACATCTAAGGGTTTATCCCTTTTTAAAAGAAGAACTTAGTTTTTTCTCTGGATCTGAGATTTACAAGACAAGTCTCCCACAAGTTGAGAATTTAATTCTTATCGGGAAGATCTTCTTGTTGATAATCAAAAATTCAGAGAAGAATAAATTTAAAGAGAAACAATATAGAGTCTATAATACTCTAGGAACTCGGTTCCTTCAAATCAAGAACTTAGTGCTTAAAGAACATGATCCCAGATCCTCAAAATAATGATCGTGGTGGTCGTTAAAGGTCAAAATACCATTAACAGATAAATATCAATAGAGATTAAATCTCCATATAAAAGAAACTAGCTCCTCACGTGGGCGCCACATAAAAAGTGCGTAGCATTTCACATACAGTCAAAACAGCTGAGTGCTTAGCACTGATTGGGAAGAACCCAGCGCCTCACGTTCTCCTCACGTGGGCGCCACAAAAATGATAAGAGTGCTTAGCACTTCACAAACAGCCAAAATGGCTGAGTGTTTAACACTGATTGGGCAGCGCCCAGCGCCTCACGTGGGCGCCACATAAAAAGTGCGTACTTCACATACAGCCAAAACAGCTTAGTTCTTAGCACTGATTGGGCAGCGCCTAGTGCCTCACGTGCTCCTCATGAAGGCGCCACAAAAATAATAAGAGTGCATAGTACTTCACATATAGCCAAAACAACTGAGTGCTTAGCACTGATTGGGCAGTACCCAGCGCCTCACGTGCTCCTCACGTGGGTGCCACAAAAATAATAAGAGTGCTTAACACTTCACAAACAGCCAAAACGGATGAGTGCTTAGCATTGATGGACAGCGCCCAGTGTCTCACGTGCTCCTCACGTGGGTGCCACAAAAATAATAAGAGTGCTTAGCACTCCATAAAAAGTCAAAACGGCTGAGTGCTTAGCACTAATTGGGCAGCGCCCAGCGCCTCACGTGCTCTTTCCGTGGGCGCCATATAAAAAGTGCGTAGCACTTCACATATAGCCAAAACAGCTGAGTGCGTAGCACTGATTGGGCAGCGCTCAGTGCTTCACGTGGGCGCCACAAAAATAATAAGAGTGCGTAGCACTTCACATACAGCCAAAACAGCTGAGTGCTTAGCACTGATTGAGCAGTGCCCAGCGCGTCACGTGGGCACCACAAAAATAATAAGAGTGCTTAGCACTTCACAAACAGCCAAAACTGCTGAGTGCTTACTGATTGGACAGCGCCCAACGCCTCACGTACTCCTCACATGGGCGCCAAAAAATTAATAAGAGTGCTTAGCACTCTATAAAAAGCCAAAACGGTTGAGTGCTTAGCACTGATTGGGCAATGCCCAGCGCTTCATGTGTTCCTCATATGGGCGTCACCAAAAAAGAAAAGAAGAGAGAAAACTGCCAGCACTCCATAAACAGCCAAAGTCGCAGAGTGCTCAGCGCTCATTAGGCGGCGCCCATAATTAAATGCTTCACATGATATCCATGTGAGTGTCAGAGCGTCAAATAAGTGCTTAGCACTTTTTCATAAAAAGAAAATGGCTGAACAAATAGAGCCCAAATGAGTACTTAGCACTTTTTGAATAAAAAACAAAAAGAGTAGGCAGACTAAGCCCAAACTGGATAAGTCTTTGATGTTTTTTGCAGCTGAGCCCAAATGCTCTTTTGATGGATCTTAAGTAAAAATAATCCTTAAAAACATTATTAAACTGATCTTAGTCTGAAACATGATTAATGATCTCTCATTGATGATATCAAAAATGATATTCATCCTATATCTTCTAAGGTAATGTTAGTCTCAAATATGACTAACGATTCTTAGGTCCACCACAACCCATTTTTTGCTCAAATACGGGATTTGGTTTAAGGGTACATCTTTACACACCTCTGATATATATCGTTGTAATTCCTCAACGTTTTCAGAGAGATAGCAAGTACTGACAACTAACAACTCCTATCGTCATACATTGATGCACTTACAAATTGACGTGCACACCTCAAATACTCGCCTCAAACATGGCGATAATGGATCGAAACGTCCTTAAACTAGCATTTGTCCCAAATAGGGAATGTTGGACTATGTTGTCCTTAAGCTAAAATAATTGAGCCCATATGCTCATTTGTTTGCTAAGTTGATCTTAGTCTCAAATATGGCTAACATATCCTTGGCTAAAAATAAATTGATCCCAAATGGTCGTATATTTAAGTCGACCTTAATCTCAAACAAGATTAACGGTCCTTAAGTAAATCAAACCCAAATCTAAAATATACGGATTTGGACTAATCCGCGTCCTACGGGCGACGACATAAACTAGTCTCTGTATACAATCCACGGGCAACCAAAACCAACAAAAACACACACAACACGAAGTGAACTGCCGGAGCAGGAGAAAGTGATTATTGCAATACGGTAATTTAATTAACTATAGGGGCTTGCGCCTGCTGGGAAGAGCGTCCCCACAATCAAAAACCCCTCATAAAATGAGGGGGAATATAATAAAGTCTGCTACAACGGCCGCATTCGTCCAAACCTCCGATATATGGTGCCATAAATCAACTTGGTATCTTCGGAGAGGTGGATGGATAAATCCAAATAGTATCTGCTCCCAAATTCAGGCAAGACGATCCATCCCAGTTCGTTTCTGTTTTCGGCGGTAAACAGATTTTGGCATGCCCGGTGGGACGTTTTTCTCTTTCCACTCCAAATTTCATGTGTCGTATTTCGCGAACAAAATCACTGTTCGCTATAGTTGCCCTAGGATTCGAGATACTAAAATTTGGTGTCTTGTTCCTGTGCAGAGAAATCGATGGCTTCCAACTGCACTTCTTGCAACAAAAACTCTCGCTCCACTCCAACAGGAGGAGTAACCTACGGGCCCAATGCGACCTCAATTTTTTCAATGCTGGTGGGGCAAGAAACGCAAGCCACTATTGGATTGTTCTTTGGGACCATGATCCCACCAGCGAGTTTCGGTGCCTCAGCGCCGCAAGAGGAAGCTCCCAAGAGGTCGGTCTTCGATCGACTTGCAACCACAACGGCCCCTCTCAACGGGCCATCCAAATCTGATGTCTCAGACTTCAACAGGCTGAGCCGAAGCTTAAACGGGCCAGCAAAAAGGCTCGTAATACCCGAAGGGGCTACTCCGAAATGGATAGCCCTCCCAACTCCTCCTGCAGATGAAGACATCAAAGGTGCTTCCCCTACCAGAAAGTCGATCTTCGAAAGATTGGCCGACCCTCCTCAAACTCTGCCAAGGACATCAGTCTTTAACATGCTGACACCAACAACAGTTCCTCAGCAAAGCCGGGAGGATGAAGAAGTCGCTTCCAAAACTCAGGCGGTCCCTGCTGTGAGGCATGCTTGATGTCACCACTGGCGCCGAGTGAGGAAAGTTGGGGGAAACTCCCCCTCTGGACTCACCCCACCAGCTCCAATAGTGGAATTTGACGCTGCTGTTCCAACCGGGAACAACTTTGATTTGCTTAGGAGGGTGCGCAAGAACTATTCAACGGCGGTGCAAAAGAAATCACCCCCGCCTGCAGAAGCCACGGTGCAGGCAAAGATGGAGCAGCCCCTTCAACGGCTCTCTTCGCAAATTCACAGAGTCTGGCGGAAAGTCCAGGACTCTGTGATCAACAAAGATTACTCTCCTTGGCTGATGAAATCAAAGACTCGGTAAGAAAAAGACCATCCCTCCGTAATACAGCGATAGAATTCTTCTACACAGGTGCCCGTCATAACGGCTCCTTCAACTTCAACCTCACACAAAAGGATGAGGCTGGAGAAAATCCCACTGCCTGCGGCAAATTCCAAAGGCAATGGACCCAAACGCCCTAAGTCTGGGGTAATGATCGTGCATACTGTTTACATGGCTTTCGAAAAAGATGAAAGCCGTGCTTCCGTAGGTCACTGACCGCAAATTCGGTCGCTGACAAAAGCTCAGGAGCAACAATTAAAGCTCCAGAAAATGTTGACCAAAATGGCAGCGCTTACCGGGAAGAAAGAAAACCCGGACACAACAACCGAACAGCGCCAAGAATAGAAGATCGATACAGAGTTCCTACGAAGGGTGCTTGAAAGAAAGGATAAGGAAGCTGCTGAGTAGGCTGCTAACATAAAGCGGATGGCTCTCTAGTTCCAAGACATGGTTGGGATGATGATCCAGGCAGAACCCCAGGCCGAGGATCCGCCGATAATCATCGAGGATGACAGAGGGGAAACGTAAAATCCTCTTCCGGCCTTATCAACAGCCTAGGAGGAAATGATCTCCAAGACTGCTCTTGATGATTATATAGCTCAACAAATAAGAGCTTAACAAATAAGAGCTCATCAAGCAAATGAAGCGGCTGGCCAAATCGTCAGAACTGGATGACCGTATCCAGGCTAGTATGACCAAGTCAAGTACCCGCCGGGATATACGATCCCTAAGTTCCATATATACAAAGGGACAAGCAACCCACATCAGTATGTCGCGCAGTTCAGAGCTTTGTGCGGCAACACTGAAGGGGACGATAAATTGTTGCTTCGCCAGTTCATTGGCAGCCTGTCAGAGACGACTTTTGAATGGTATTCGGAGCTTCCAAATGACTCCATGAGAACATTCACAGAGATGGAACATCTGTTCACATAGCGGTTCACCAGCGCAAGCGAGCGCACCCCGATCACGGCATTAATCAATGCCAGAGTAAGGCCAGGAGAAACTTGGGTCCAATATGCGATCCGGTGGCGGAACCTATGGTTAAAGTGCGAACAATACATCGAAGAATCTCCCGCCATGGGCATGTTTATCGGGACCCTAGATCCTCAAACGATTGTGTCCCAGTTTATGACATTCTTCAAGCCAACCACCTTCCAGGCTCTAATCGATAAGCTTTCCCAAATGGACTAGATGGGCCACAGGCCTTCCTTCTCAAGTAAGGACCCTCGAAACGCCAAGGGTAAAGGAAAAGCGGCCTTCGTTGCCAACACTCAACAACAACCGAGTAGCCCAAAACCGGCTGGTCGCCAAAACAACGCACGTCCACGCCTATCCCTAAAAGAAAGGCTAAGACACGCTTACTCGTTTCCTTGCGACAAGACGGGGAGATTATTTAAGTTGGCAGTGCGCAACAAACTCATCACATTGCCAGATCCACGGCATCCACCGCAACCCGGCGACGTCAACAACCCCAACTATTACTCATGTCAAAAAATGGTGAGCCACCCGTTTGAGGATTGCTGCGTCTTGAAGAACTGGGTCGAGGATCGGTATCAACATGGGAAGTTCGTGCTGTCTGAAAACTGGAAGGTGAACCCACCACAGAAGCACATTCCCAAAAAGGTGGATGCACCGGGGGAATCATGCTCGCTCGTGGAAGATACTCCATGGGAAATCGTTCTTTCAGCTAAAACCAAAAGAATGCTGAAAGATCTACGGGCATCTCCAGCAATCAGGTGGAAAATCCAACTTGAACCCGAAATCATCGAAGGGATGATGAAACCGCATCCCATACCGAAAGTTGTTGACAAAGGGCAAAACTCCTAAGTCAAGCCTTCGAAGTCTTCAAAGAAAAAGAAGAAGACTAAGAAGCCTGTGCAGCCTGCCGAGTATGACAACAAGCGCACAGACCTACAAAAGTACATTGACACGTTGGAGGAGTACAACCAGAAGGCGCGGACACCGGTTACCCTCGAAGAGTTTCTCAAGCATATTCTTGAGAATGAAGCTAGTGACAGCGATGAGAAAAATGACTCATCAGAAGAAACCGAAGACTATGTAGCAAGTTGCCACATGGTCTCCCATTCGTTGTTAAATGATGAAGAAACTCCCTCGGCGTCAGAAAAAAACGTGGAGGAACTGGGAGAAGGATCGGCGCTAAAATTCCCGGAACTGCTAGAAGTTCAATTGATAGGATGTTAAATGAAGCCTTTCAAAAAAGCAAAGCTGACCGAGAACGCGAAACAACAATATACGAAAAGGCTAAGCGTCAACGTCAGGATGAAGAAGCCTCGGCGAGTATGAGTCGTAAAATACTCCAACTAAACCAAAGCACACCTACCACAAATAAGAGCAAGATCAAGACAGAGAAACGGTTCACCAAAACCCTGTCAATGGGAATGAAGCTGCCACCTCTCGTAAGAAACACTCCCGGGGTCATATGCCTCGATGGAGAGTATTCACATCCAAACTACTGCCTATATCATTGGAGAATTACCCACCCCACCAAGGAATGCAGTACCTTCAAGAAGTGGTGGCAAAGATATGTTGCCCATCAAAAACACTTCAAGAGGATGAAGCGCGAGGCTCGTCGACGGCAAAAAGGAGCGACATATGCGCATGAAAAAATGACTGGCAACTGTCATATCGTTGATACCAATTCAGAAGTGGAACACCCCCAAGTTTTTATCTTCAGGAGCGATTCTGAGAACGAAATACCCCTCAGCCTTATATTCAAAGACTCCACCTCCGAAAAAGAAGAAGAGGAGAAGAACTGTGAGAACATTCAGCTGTGTAACCGTACACTGCCTGAGAAGAACATTAGATCTACAAACATAGGTTCGAGCAAAAGAGACAAAGGGAAAGAAAAAATCCATGAGGAAATTGCCCTCGACGATGGAGTTGTCAAAAAGCTCGCAGCCAGGGACCCGCCTAAAAAAACAAGGTGGATTACAATGTCCCAGCACATATGAGAAAAATACCCTCACAACTGAGCATATTGGATGCTCTCCTACTGTCCAAAGAGGCACAAAATTATCTGATTAAGGCATTATAAGATCCTGATCAGTTCTAAGCTTTTCTCGCAGAAAATAAGATGAAGGATGAGCTGGCAGAGGTCCACACGGCTGACATTACATTCAGCGATGAAGATCTCCTCCTCTGTACGTGCGAACATAATCGCACGTTATACGTCACTGGGTACTGCCACAACATTAAGATAGAGAAAATCCTTGTCGACAACGTATTCTCCGTCAACCTTCTCAACGTGAGGGTGCTGAAGGAAATTTGCATGAACGTTCAGCATTTGGCCTAAGACAAAATTACCATCTCCGAGTTCGACTCACAGTCGTCACGAACGCTCGGGTCCGTAATACTGATGCCGCGCTTTGGGCTGCTCGTCACCGACATCAAATTTCATGTCATTGACGTCAAGACCTACTATAACGCTTTGCTCGGCAGGCCCTGGTTACACGAGTACAACGTCATCCATTCTGCACAACATCAGTGTATGAAGTATTTCAAGGATGGCTCAGAGTACACCGTCACAAGAGAGCTAAACCCGTTCTTTGTAAACGAGGTCTGAAAATATGAGGACGCAAAGTACTTCCTACCAGATTTCAAAAATACGGAAATGTGTCATAAGCCGGAGGATAAACAGAATTCCTTCGCCACTATCCCAATTTTTTGGAGCGATTCCGAGGAAGATGAAGAAACAGTCTACTCGGGGCAACCCCAGAAAAAAACAGCGGGCCTGGACCATCTACTCCTATTTTGGTCTTTGGCGGTGACTCTGAAGACGTGACCGACGCAGTGTTCTCCATCCATCCGTCAGTGCAAACCCTCACCGGAGCCGATCAGAGTCTGCAAATCATAATGGCTCCGCCTCGGTATTATAAGGACTTGATGCGCTCGATACATATAGCGTCCAAGAACTACATACTTTCTACGTCCTTCCCAGACGAAAAGGTGAAAATGCGATCCTCTTCTACCAATCTACAGAGACCAGAGTAGAGAAGGAAGTTTGGCATGGTGCCGATTTTGCACTTGACAGGCTTCAACCAATCCGCCTGCCAGGATACTACACGGAGAGATTGAAAAGAGTGTTGAGAGACCAAGGTATACCCCTCAAACAAACTGTTCAGCAAGCCTAATTCTACAAAAAGATTTGGGATACCCCTGGAACCCAGCGAAAGATGCTCAACGGGAAGATGGAGACAACCGGGTTCAGATACATTCGGTCCAAGAAACGGGAGCAATTCCACAGCTGATGTGTCATAAACAGCTCCATAGAAAAGGAAAATGCTCTTCCAAATGGCCGTGACGTTGAAACAGAGTGAAATCCCGCTCTAAGAACGTTAAGTCTGTTGCTTGAAGAAAAAATAGACAAGCTAATAAAAGAAGCTTGTCAAAAGAGCCGAGATAACCACAGCCGTGAAATGGCCATTTATAAAAAGGCCAGGACGCAGCGTCTCAATCAGCAATCTGCGGAGAAAGAAGACTACAATGCCCTTTATTCCCAGCCCGCTGTACATTCTCGCGACAGAGGAAAAGCCCAGAATAAAGGCAAAAATAGGGAAAAGAACACAAACAATGTTCGAAAACAATGAAGTGGATCTAAGACGCCATGCACTCGAGAAAAACTCGATTGGAACCCGTCCTTTATAAAGAAGATGGGTCGGGAATACTCTTTCCACCAAAACAAGACAAGGAAAATATTCAACCTTTTCATGAAGTATCAAATGGTGACGCTCCCGGAGTCTCGGCACCCCGAACAAATAAACGAGGTCCATCACCCGGATTATTGCTCCTACCACTGAGCAATATGTCATCCTCTCGAGAACTGCTTCACCTTCAAAGACTAGATAGAAGACCAATATCAATAAGGCAGGCTTTCTTTATCCAACAGCTGGAAGATAACCCCGCCGCAAAAACATAAGCCAAAGAGGACCTATACCGTGAGGATAGGACTAGCTCAATATCAAGGATGGAAGCGAACTCGTACCTGCCATATGATAACACTCTAAAAAAAGGGAGGGCACGAGACTATGGATGACCCGCATGTGCTTCGCAAATGAAGATGAGAACGAGATAATTTCCGAGTTTCCACCAGCACCAAAGGAACTGGAAGATGGGATACACCACGGCGGACAACCTAAGAAAAATTGACTTAGGGACGAAAGACGATCCGAGACCAACGTTCATCAGTGAGCTACTATCTGAAAACAGGTAGCCACGTTAAAAGACGTGCTCATGCAATATAAAGATCGCTTCACATGGAACTATTCCGAGATGCCGGGTCTAGATTTAAAGGTAGCAGTACATAAACTGGCCATATCGCCGGACATAAAGCCAGTCAAACAGGCGCCAAGAAGAACGCGTCTCGAGCTTGAGATGAGCATCAACGCTGATGTCAAGAAACTAATCGACTACGGTTTCATCCAAGAAGTTCAATATCCTGACTGGATCGCCAACATTGTCTCGGTGATGAAGAAAAATGGGACGGTGCGTATCTGCGTAGACTTTCGGGACCTCAACAAAGCTTGCCCGAAGGATGACTTCTCAGTACCTGTTACCGAGCTGATGATTGATAACACGTCTACCCAGGAGGAATGTTTATGTTAACTTGTTTAAAAATTTCCACAATCTTCTCCATTTATGGACTTGGTCTGTTGCCCCTTAACCTGTTTGGATAAGGTGCTTGATCAATAAGTTTTGGGTCCAACGTTTGTGGAGAGGACTGTGGGGATGGATTCGATCCCAAAATTGGAGTGGGAATCGACTTAGATAGATTCGGCGAAATGTTCGAGCCTTGGGGAAAACGGAAAATAGGCACGGGTGGAGGTGGGAGATTAGACGAATTAGGGAAAGAAGAAGAAGCTGGGGTATCATTGGTGTCACTATCATCACATTGCTCACCCACTAGGTTATTCAGCACTTTTCCCGATCTCAACGTGGTAACAGCACTCACATTATAACTTTGTGAGTGGCCAGGATTAGATATGGGTTGAGATGGGAGTTTCTCTTTCTTTCTAGCACTCATTGCGGCGTTTAACTGTGCGATTTGATTTTCTAATGATTTAATACTCTCACCATGGGAGGCGGAGTTTTTCGTTATGGTATCAATAGAAGACCTCATCTCAGCCGAAATTTGCATGCATTGTTTCATGAACATATCCAAAGTTTGTGCAAGTGAGTTGTGTTAGTTATATGTATGCCCTAGAGGCCATTATTGTACATAGGATGTATATTGTAGTGGATGCTGGGACATATATAGGGAGGACTTTCTTGCTCGACATGATAGTATGCTATCTGGTTGCTCTTTACCTTAACGTGAACACTGATTGTCTCTCTGTAACATGTTGGTAAAGCCCTTAGGATGTGTACTTGACTACCCTGGACTATGATGCGGATCATACTAGTGGGGACATGGTAGTCCATAAGTACATCCTTCAAGGTCCCTAGTCGTGGGTGTATCGAGACAGGGCATCAATATACCAGAGTAGACTAGCGTATACCTTCTCGACCCATACAAATGGGCGATGGATGATCCCATATCCATTGGTGTTTGACATCAAAGATGATATACGGGTGCTCAGTAAAGACTGAGTACACTGGACGGACTCGCCGAGAACTCCCAGATGGTATTATACCTTACGTCAGATGGCAGTTCTCTGGTGACACTGGTACAGAGTAGTCTGTTGACCCGAGATCGTCATAGAGTCTTGTGTGGTTCCCACTGTGCTTTGATTTCCATCTTACCACGTCCAAGAGGGCATGCAAAACGGTGGTTTTTGGGTACAGTCCCGAGTCACATGGAGGCAATGAGCGATAGGAGGGGATTCGTCTCTCCCGGTATAGGGAGTTGATGTTGCGCTGTGTTCGATTGGCTATAACCGGAAATCCCTGGCCAGGGTTGCTGAGATTTACTGGTAAGTGTTACCAGTAGTTTCTCGAATTGTTATAGACCTCATATCGACACGACTTATCGAGCTATTGGGGTCTGACGTTCACCACCCCTAGGCGAGATATGCGACATATCAGATGATCAGACCGGACTGTACGGTAAGTGTTACTGGTTGGATTCACAGGAGTGTGAGCGGGCTTGCTTGTCGATCTTCTGATTGCTCAATACCCGGATGGCCGTTACGTTTAGCAGACCGCTTATGGCTTGTGGGTGTTTGATATGATCATCACCTGCTGCCGGCGTATTGACGAGTCTTTAAAGTCCTACACAGAGGTTTCCTGGCTCAAGCGAAACGAAATAGGAGCGCATATGAGATATGTGCGGGACCGAGAATAATGCGTGTATGTGATACCATATTCTATTCTCGCGATGAATGTATCGATTGGTTGTATGCGATATAACCTAGTTATCGAATCAAGTATTGATTCGATAAGCCGATACATAGGATACTAGTCGGTTATATGCGATATGACCGGATCGTTAAATCAAGTGTTGATTTAATGATTTAATGTATAATTATATATTTGATATATTACTTTGCATTAACTAGTATTGGTTCACTTTAAATGGATTTTCTCACTTGGATGTACAAGTTGTATATGTGATATACTTTTTGTGCAAATGGATGTATCATATTTGATGATACATGTTTACTTGGTTAAGTGTAAAGAATAAACCATGGTTAAACTAATGATTAGGGTTTTGTTTATCCATTACTTATTTATTCATTTATTTATTTATTTATTTTTGGCAAAAGAAAAGAAAATGGTGGCTTTATTTGGATGCATGTTGAAGCTTCATGAAGCTTTGACCAAAGTGACCATTTTGTCTTCATGCTTAACCCTAACCATTCATCTAACCTTGGTCAATTCTCTACACCTAACCATGGTTCAAATTATGATAAGTATTCTTTTTCTTTTGATTTTAATAAACTGATCATAACATTATCATCTTCTTCATCTTCATCTTCAAGATGAAGAAGCTTGATTCCATCAATGGTGATTTGATGAAATGAGTGAGAAATCAAATTCTAAAGTGAACCCACCTCCTATTTCTTCATCCTCTACCTCTTGCCAAGTAGTATAGGGTGTTTTCTTCACAAGTTTCATGACTTGGTGAAGTGGGAGCTTGATCTTGTGATGCCTCGACGTAGATCATCTTCGGCACGAAGCCGACGACCTTGCCCGCCCATTTCTCCGATGAAGCCGACGCAAGAGCCCGGGATTCCATTTGGACAGTGAGGAGACTTCATTGCGGAGCTATGGAGGTGGAGGACCGGATCTACAAAGGTTGTATTTCCGTTCTTTTAGTTATATTGTTAACTAGTTGCATGTGTTCGCCTAAAATCTAGTTAACGATCCGTATTAGGGTTTCTCGACACCCGTAAAATTTGAAATTGGCATGGTTGATACCTTGTGAGACCTCATTAGAGTGCCTAGGAACCCTACAGTGGTATCTGCGCCTAGCTAGAGCCTTAGGCGATGCGTAGACGGAGTTAGAAATCCGATCGAACCGAAACCGTAACCCTAATATTGCTCTCTGTACATTTTTGAAAATCGTGAATTTTTGAGAATTAAAAATATGCAGAAAACTCAGTAGAAGATTCTAAGAATTACTGTATAAAACGGGGCCCCTGAATCCATAAAAGCGCGGTGGAACCGCGGCATTAGCATGCTAATGCGGCGGTTCCGCGGCCCTTTTGTCTCTTCTTGCAATCAATTTTGCACAGTAATTCCTAGTTTGCAGTGCTGGTTTTCCGGGAATTTTTAATGTTTTTTCAAGAGTTGAATTTTCTGGGTTGTATTGGGGACTCGGTGTATCGATCGGATTGTCTAATTTTGTCAGTGTGTTTTTCCGGGTATTTTTAGAATATGTTAAAAAGTTCGACCGGATATAAATACCCACTTTTTCCCCTGCCGGAAAATTTCCAATTGTTGGATTTTTCCGTAGTTTAACGACGTTCTAAGTAGTGCAAGTAACGCGATGGTCCCTCTAGAAGACAACAAACCTTAACTCGATTATGTGACCGTCTTGAACTGCCCTTTGAACCTTCGGGTTTGGGGCAGTACGGCGTGCCACATGTGAGGCGTTGGCTTGACCCTTCTACGGCTGGACCGTTGGTACCGAGGCACGAACTGAATGCTGTTAGACTTATTTCATGTGTTGAGCTGTATCGGGAAAACTTGGGTGTTCGATTGTTCGATCGAAAAGTTTAGCGTTTTCTATTTATCCAGAATGTAATACAATAATTGGAATTCACAAGTAGTTATGAGATAACGGAATGAATATTATAAACATAGCAGTTTAGTCTCACTTGATCGGTTGCCACGGAGTTTTGATGTGATCAAAAGTCCGTCGCAATCACCTAGCGTACGGGGATACTCGCCGGGTAAACTTAATAGACAGCCTCACCCCATAGCCCCGACCAAGTGACTGTAGGAGAACCCCGTCGCCGAAAGCATCCGTTTGGGTGCTCGCGGTAGCGGTGTTCCACCTTGGTGCACTTCGTCGACGGCGTCGGGGGTGCGGCCACCTACTAAAGTCTGCGACGAGCATTCGATCAAAATGTCCGGAATCTTGTTGAATTGCCCGACTTGATATTGAAAAGTGTTTTCGATAATGAGACTAAAATGCGGGGTTTATAATTGTTAGGCATGCGATGTCTAAGTAATTCATTTGGTCAGGCATGCGATGTCTGAGGTGGTTGCGGATTCCAACTGTTGTAGTTTTACACTTTCTTTTCTGTGACCGTAAGTGTAATATGTGATATCGCCGGTTTCGTTGCTATATGTCAACGACAATTGGGATGCGCATATTTACTTACGTTGATGACATGTGATGTTATGTGTTGCTGGATATGTTATATTGGATCGTCGTCTTTGAATAGCCGGGAGTTTATTTTTTATGTGAGATGAGTGTTTTTCATTTTCATTCATGTAAAAACTTGTATTTAATATTCTTTTATTGGGGCACTTCCAGGTTGCGGAAGATATCACCCTTTGTATATTATTTACTTTTCCGCACTAGGATAGACCCAAGGAGGAGGGCACAAGTAACCGGGTTCTGAAGTCCAGTGGGAGACCAACTCGAGGAGTCGAGTCCGGGTCTCCTAACTCCAGAATTGGTAGGGTTGCTTGCCGCTCTCGTAGGGGTCTTGGGGTGTGGGTTTGGCTATTCATCACGACCGTGGAATCCGTGTTTTATACTGGCTCGTATTGAAAACACGGACGTCCTAGTATATCCAATATTTCATATGTTTCTTCTGCTGCGATATCTGTGATGTGATCATGTGATGTTCTGTGATGGATACTCTATATAGTATATATGATATATTATATAGACGTTACTTATGTTTTACACCCGCGCTAGCCCTGCCCCGCTCTGCCGTTAGTTACCTAACCTAACGGTGCACGAGGGGACATCGAGGCGAATGCGGATGGCATAAGTGTACGTCGTATTTATCTGTGATGTTTAGGTACTTAATGATGGGACTTCATTAATATGATTAATGAAATAAAAGAAAGCTAAGATGTTGTAGAATCGAATTTCAAAAATAAAACAGGTAGCTACTGTTCTTGCTTTGCACAGCGGTATATATGATATATCCTGTACCTTATTCGATAAGGAAAGGACCGAGATCCCTTCACCGGGAGTGACTCCTTTAGCAATAACTGGCAGATGCTACACACTCGGTTTGTCTTTTGATTGCTTTTAAGAGTTTTTGCTTTGCACAATGATATATATGATATATCCCGCACCTCATTCGATGAGGAAAGGACCGACGATCCCTTCACCAGGAGTGACTCCTTTAGCAAAACTAGAAAAGCCTCAAAGACACTCCATTTCAAAATTCATTCGATCCTACAACGATATCAAGTTCATTACGCAATAGGTTTTCAGAAAAACCTGTCGTAGCCCTCCGTCATTTCAGATAAGTACCAGTTAGTATTCGTGCTGCGGTAGTTTGGCCTCCGTCAAGGCGTAGTGTACGGTAGCTAACTAGTGCTTATCTGCTAGCATATGATGCGATTGGATTAGGGTATTCGTACGGCGTTGTTTGGCCTCCGTCAAGGGTCGTGCGGGTAGGTTTAATTCAATCAGGAAATGACGGGTTGAACTTGACTAGCGGACTATAGGTAGTTTGGCCTCCGCCAAGGTCATAGGACGCTAGGGGCAAAATATTATCGGGAATTTCAAGTGTTGAAATTTGCAATGAGATTGCATACCTTTTATGAGATAGTTGGATCCTGATACCCACTGCGAGTAAGAGTTGCTCCTGGGAGAGTTTTATACATTACAATTAGCCGATCAAGTAGGTGTCTAGAAAGGTGTTAACGAGGTTACGCCTCTGGGAAAATGAGGTTTACATTAATTAGGTTCGTGCGAAAACACGGGGGACCTCCCTCAAAGTACCGATACTGGCCTGGCTGAAAAATTGGCGAACTTGTAGTGTGTAATTAATCCCGGCTAGTCTTTCCTTTTAGGGTTTGAAGGAAGATTTGATAAAAAGCAGTGGGAGCCATCCTGATTAGATAAAATAATAACCAATCTATTCTTGCAAGAGCGCACGCTGAGTGTTTTCTTCTCTCTCTCTCCAGGTAGCGACCATATCACGCCTTAATCAAGATAATAATACGGAATATTGACCGAACCCGCTTGTTATACTGAGCTGGGGAACGTTGGTCCCGCTCCAACATATAATTGTTATAAGACAGAGCAGGAAATAGGGGAATACTAAGATTCCCATGCCGCCCAAACGAAGAGAGTGCATGCTGTTGCATCATCTTTGGGTGTGTTCATTATAAAGAACTGTTTCTCAGTATCCTCTGAATCCTGGGTATTTGATACCGGATCAGGATCCCAGATATGTAATATGTTACATAGGGCTACAAAAAGGTAGAAAACTGAGAATGGGTGATAAGTTTCATGAGGCAGAAAACGGGGCAAGTGTTGCAGCCAAGTCTGTTGGTCACTGTCACCCTGTATTACCAATACATTGATTCTGAACGAATGTTATTAGATACCGAACCTGATATACAAAATCATATCAGTCTCTTTATTATTAAAGAAAGGATATAATGTTCTATTGTTGGATAATGTTTTGAAAATTTCCTATATCAAAAGTTGATCGGTTCAGGCACGTTATCTAAAAGCATTGATGTTCTAAATCAAACTACAGTTCCTAGTATACAGAACACACACAAGAGGAAGAGTTCAGAAATGAACGAATCCTTCTTGAGGCATTGTAGACTAGGTCATATCAATGCGACCCGACTAGCTGAAGTTACATTTAGATGCATATTTAAATCAGTTTGAATTTCCATCTTGTGAAACTTGCCAGTCATATCACAGAGATAAGATGACCATAGCTCTGTTTACTGGAAACAGAGAAAGAGTTAGTGAACTCTTGGGATTGATACATGTTGATGTATATAAGGTCCCCTGTCTACACATGCCAAGACTTGTTCTTTGTACTTCATTACACTCTCTGATGATCTCTTTAGATTCAGACAGATGTTCTTGTTGAAACACAAGTCCGAACCTTTTGAGATATTCACAGAATATAAGTTAGAAGTAGAGAACCAAAATACGGGTATAAGTATTATGTCCTTTGATGTGATCGAGGAGGAGAATACTTGAGCACGGAAATCCTGGTCTATTCTAAAGGAGAATGAGATTCTCTCTCAGCATTACTCCTCCGTATACACCATAGTGAGATGGTATATCGGGGCGGAGCAGATACATCCTATTTGATATGGTGTGCTCTATGATGGTACTACTGAGTTTCCTGTTTCCTGTTGGGAGTTATGCAATTAAGAAGCTGCATACCTATTGAATAGGGTTCAAATCAAATCTGTTGCCTACCACTTCATATGTGATATGGAAAGGGAAGAGCCCGTGTCTTAAGCTAGTTAAGATTTGGGGTTGTCCGGCCTATGTCTAAAAGCAAAATCCGGACAAGCTCGAGGCAAGGTCTGTTATGTACAACTGGAAAGGTTCCAGCTATACAAACTACAGCAGATGATTTGGTAGAACCAAAGGATTCAGTAGATACCAACGAACCTCTGCCTCTCCGCAGATCTAGTAGGGTTCCTCACCCACCTGAGAGATACTTCGGTTCCTCTATGACAGTGGGAGCGAGGATTGCATCATGAGATGATGACCCAACTAGTTTCGAGCTGGCCATCAAGAGTGGGACTCTGTAAGAATGGCTGGATGCTTAGTGATCTGAGATGGAATCCTTATACACCAACAAAGTATGGACTTTAGTTGCTATATCTGAAGGGTTAAATCCCCATCAGGAGCAAGTATATCTTGAGAAGATTACTTGGTGTACATGGAAAAGTTAAGACTTTCAAAGCTAGACTTGTTAAAGGTTTGCATCATTGACCAGGTATGGATTGTAATGAAACCTTTTCTAAGTAGCTACGCTTAAGTCCATCCAGATCCTACTTGCCACGGCTACATACCATAACTACGATATCTGGCGGTTGGGTGTCATGACTACTTTTCTAAATGTTGTTTTAGAAGAGAGAGTCTGTAAGTACACAGCCAGAGGGCTTCGTAGACAGTGGGAGCAGCGGAAACGTGTACAAGATGCTTTATAAGATAAAGCAGGCATCGCGGAGTTGGAACATCTGTTTTGATGAATTAGTCAAACAGTTTGACTTCATCAAAATGGTAGATGAACCTTGTATATACAAAAAGGTAGTAGGGAGTATGGTAGTGATCCTCGTAGAGTACGCGGATTACATACTCTTGATAGGGAAGGAGTTTCCTATGCTACGCTCGGTCAATCTCCGCTTATCACAATGATTCTCCATATAGGATCAAAGTGATACCTCCTAAATCCTGGGTTTTTGGATCTATGAGATAGATCTAAATGGATGTTAGGATTCTCACTAGTTGTAGTAAGATGGTATCAATCGATCCTGGGGAGAATCAATGGAAAGGTTCCAGAGTGATAAAGACGACTGAGTGTCAGTCACAGGCATTGTCTTTACCCTCAGTAAAGGGACGGTATGTTAGAAGAGTTCCAAGCTAGATACCGTGGCATACTAGACGATAAAGGCTGGATACATCGCTACTTAAGATGCTACCAAAGAGGGTGTTTGGGTGTATATTGGTTCATGAGATGAACTACGTTCCTCCCATTGTGTACAATGGAGTTGTGGCTTATGCCAAGGAACGACCGTCCCATCAGTGATCCAGACATATTCTAAGGCAGTGTCACCTGATCGTGGAGATGGTTGATCTCTAAGGGATCGAGGTTAGGAGAGCAGACTCAGAGGATAACACGGCGGATCCACTCACGAAGGCCTATTCCCAGAGAGAGACTTTTATGGGATGGTTGAGTATGAGATACTACAACCACTGCTATCAGATGGCCCTAGTGCAAGTGGGAGATTGTTGTTATATGTATGCCCTAGAGGCCATTACTGTACATAGGATGTATATTGTAGTGGATGCTGGGACATATATAGGGAGGACTTTCTTGCTCGACATGATAGTATGCTATCTGGTTGCTCTTTACCTTAACGTGTACACTGATTGTCTCTCTGTTACATGTTGGTAAAGCCCTTAGGATGTGTACTTGACTACCTGGACTATGATGCGGATCATACTAGTGGGGACATGGTAGTCCATAAGTACATCCTTCAAGGTCCCTAGTCGTGGGTGTATCAAGACAGGGCATCGATATACCAGAGTAGACTAGCGTATACCTTCTCGACCCATACAGATGGGCGATGGATGATCCCATATCCATTGGTGTTTGACATCAGAGATGATATACGGGTGCTCAGTAAAGACTGGGTACACTGGACGGACTCGCCGAGAACTCCCAGATGGTATTATACCTTACGTCAGATGGCAGTTCTCTGGTGACACTGGTACAGAGTAGTCTGTTGACCCGAGATCGTCATAGAGTCTTGTGTGGTTCCCACTGTGCTTTGATTTCCATCTTACCACGTCCAAGAGGGCGTGCAAAATGGTGGTTTTTGGGTACAGTCCCGAGTCACATGGAGGCAATGAGCGATAGGAGGGGATTCATCTCTTCCGGTATAGGGAGTTGATGTTGCGCTGTGTTCGATTGGCTATAACCGGAAATCCCTGGCCAGGGTTGCTGAGATTTACTGGTAAGTGTTACCAGTAGTTTCTTGAATTGTTATAGACCTCATATCGACACGACTTATCGAGCTATTGGGGTCTGACGTTTACCACCCCTAGGCGAGATATGCGACATATCAGACGATCAGACCGGACTGTACGGTAAGTGTTACTGGTTGGATTCACAGGAGTGTGAGCGGGCTTGCTCATCGATCTTCTGATCGCTCAATACCCGGTTGGCCGTTACGTTTAGCAGACCGCTTGCGGCTTGTGGGTGTTTGATATGATCATCACCTGCTGCCGGCATATTGACGAGTCTTTAGAGTCCTACACAGAGGTTTCCTGGCTCAAGCGAAACGAAATAGGAGCGCATATGAGATATGTGCGGGACCGAGAATAATGCGTGTATGTGATACCGTATTCTATTCTCGCGATGAATGTATCGATTGGTTGTATGCGATATAACCTAGTTATCGAATCAAGTATTGATTCGATAAGCCGATACATAGGATACTAGTCGGTTATATGCGATATGACCGGATCGTTAAATCAAGTGTTGATTTAATGATTTAATGTATAATTATATATTTGATATATTACTTTGAATTAACTAGTATTGGTTCACTTTAAATGGATTTTCTCACTTGGATGTACAAGTTGTATATGTGATATACTTTTTGTGCAAATGGATGTATCATGTTTGATGATACATGTTTACTTGGTTAAGTGTAAAGAATAAACCATGGTTAAACTAATGATTAGGGTTTTGTTTATCCATTACTTATTTATTCATTTATTTATTTATTTATTTTTAGCAAAAGAAAAGAAAATGGTGGCTTTATTTGGATGCATGTTGAAGCTTCATGAAGTTTTGACCAAACTGACCATTTTGTCTTCATGCTTAACCCTAACCATTCATCTAACCTTGGTCAATTCTCTACACCTAACCATGGTTCAAATTATGATAAGTATTCTTTTTCTTTTGATTTTAATAAACTGATCATAACATTATCATCTTCTTCATCTTCATCTTCAAGATGAAGAAGCTTGATTCCATCAATGGTGATTTGATGAAATGAGTGAGAAATCAAATTCTAAAGTGAACCCACCTCCTATTTCTTCATTCTCTACCTCTTGCCAAGTAGTATAGGGTGTTTTCTTCACAAGTTTCATGACTTGGTGAAGTGGGAGCTTGATCTTGTGATGCCTCGACGTAGATCATCTTCGGCACGAAGCCGACGACCTTGCCCGCCCATTTCTCCGATGAAGCCGACGCAAGAGCCTGGGATTCTATTTGGACAGCGAGGAGACTTCATTGCGGAGCTATGGAGGTGGAGTACCGGATCTACAAAGATTGTATTTCCGTTCTTTTAGTTATATTGTTAACTAGTTGCATGTGTTCGCCTAAAATCTAGTTAACGATCCGTATTAGGGTTTCTCGGCACCCGTAAAATTTGAAATTGGTATGGTTGATACCTTGTGAGACCTCATTAGAGTGCCTAGGAACCCTACAAGTTGTCAGTACCGGCCACTTGTGGTGTAGAAATGTTGGCCGGATTTTGGAAATTCTGTGACTGAAAGGGGGGCTGATTCTGTGGTTGTGATTGCTGTGGAGGAGGTCTTTGATAATTGCTTTGTTGGTTTTGATTCCAAGCAAAGTTAGGATGATTCCTCCATCCTTGATTGTACGTGGAAGAATAAATGTCGTTTCTAGGTCGCTGCTGAAAAGCAGCATTAGCTTGAAACGAAGCATTCATAGGACATTCTTCCGTTAAGTATGAAGGATCCGAACAGCAACCACAGACGGTCTTAGGAAGCGTGACCTGAATTAGGGAGACTGATGAAAGTTTGTTCTCGATAGCATCGAGTTTCTTCTGCATCGCTGCCATTTCGGCTTTCACTGCGATGGAAACATCGATCTGGTGAATACCTCCCCTAGATGAAGGTGGTCTTACGCTTTCCCACCGCAAAGTGTGTTCAGCGAGGTCTTCCAGATACTTCCAAGCTTCACCGTCATCTTTAGACATGAAATTGCATTGACACATTGTTTCAAGCATCTGCTTTGTCGCTGGATTAATGCCCTCATATATAATCCGACATAAATCCCATCTATTGATTCCATGATGAGGACATTGGACAAACAGATCTTTGAAACGTTCAAAGCACTTCCAAAATGGTTCATTGGGAAGCTGGGTGAACTGGTTGATCTCGCTCCTAACACGTGCAGTCTTATGGTTTGGGTAAAACTTCTTAAGAAATGCTATGACGAATTCATCCCAATTAGTGATAGAGTGTGCGGCAGTATTGTAAAGCCATTTTCCTGCCAAGTCGCACAGTGTGAATGGAAGAAGACGTAAGCGCATAGCATCTAAAGTCAATTGTGAAGTACCCATCATTGCGCATACGTTTTCGAATTTGGTGATGAAAACGTACGCGTCTTCCGACTCAAGCCTGTGAAATTTGGGCAGCAGATTGATGTAGTGGGGTTTAATTTCGAAATTATCCCCGTTAGGTGGTGGAAGAGATAGACAAGTGGGAAGAGGACCACGGATAGGATAGCATCTCTCTTGGAGAGAGATGCGCGGTGGGTTCTGCGCACCTTCGGGCAGTGGCAGCGTGGTGTTATAATTTGATGGAGTGCCGTCCATCTCGGTCGTGTGTGGTGGGGGAAAAGAAGATGAAGAAGTACCGACTTCGGCGTCGATAGCAGGAACACGGACAAGACGGGCATTAGGATCCCGTGTCCAGCCGAGCATGCACTAAGCGGGTTTAGTGCAAGTGGCAGCGTGTGTGTAGTTTAAAAATTAGCTTTTTTTTTGAAATAGTGGGACTCAAGACAAATCTCCCTAAGATGCACAAGCAACCCTAGAACTAAGGTCACCTAGGTCAGTCTCTAGGCCGCTCCTAGACTTCCAAAGGACAAGCCGCAAGATAAATCCTCTACCGCCTCCGTACTACCTTTGTAGCCAGGTAAGTGACAGGTAAGTGGGAAGGAACCACGGTAGTGGGCCTAATTAAAAATCACTAGCCTTTGACACACTTCCCTAGGTACTACAAAAGTAATGCGGATAAACGATAAATTACCCACGACCTTCCTCTGTCCTTATTGAGCGCGACAGTCCTTAGAGTCTGGTCTAGATATTTTTTAAATTAATGTAGGGTTGATACATATGCTCAGTTTGTGATTTGTGGGGCTTAGGAAGTGTGATGAAATCCCCACCTAATCTTGATTTGGTCTTGCCCCTTAAAAATCCGTATTAAAATATGAAATAACAAACCAATAACAAAACTTTGCAAAAAGATTTTTGAGCGGCGATATTTTGCAAAGAATCCTGCAGAAAATAGATTTTATTGGATTTAAGAGGAGAGAGAAGGAGTTAAGAAAGATACCAGAGAAGTGTGAAATCCTAGATCTCCTGTTTCCTCAAATCCGTGACTCCAGATTTCCTCGCAAAATTCATACACAAATCGTTAAATATGCAATTTGCAGTTTTGTTTTAATAATGATATGAATCGTCTAAGAATTCAACACAAATAGCAAGAATAAAAAATTACGCACGTTTTCCCGGCAACGGCGCCATTTGATTGATGTGAAAAAGTGTTTTTGTTTGTAGTTTAACCGCAATCAATAACGGTGTCACACGTAGCTAGACCGAGATGAGTACGGGTCGTCCTCTGGAAAACGTGGAACCTTTTACTTTTACTTTAGATGTGTTGAGAAAGAGAGGAGGGATAAAGAATTTTTATAGAAAGATTTCTAGATCTACGTTAAACAAGAATGTAAAATATAGATCTAGATTATTTTAAAGATGTAATTAATATAATAAGAGGGCTTGTAGGGTTCGTTAGGATTTAGTAGTTATGGATGATTAATTAAAAGTTACCCTTTTTATCCATTAATAGATTTAGAACTAGAACGACGGTGATGCGTGTATATTAGGGTTTCTGGAGGGAAAAGGAATCCCACTCTTAACCCTTATCTCGACACGGAACTCCGTTCATATCTAGCCTTTACCAAAACAATCATTAATCTAATCTCTAATCGCGGTCGGAACTAGCAAAGAATTGCTAGCGCGCCCGATTAGGATGTTAATAATTCTTTTGATAAAGTTCCTAAACTTTATAGGACTTAAAAAGGGTTTAATTATTTTCATCGTCCATTAGCCTACCATAATCCTACGAACCCTAACAAGCGGAGAATTACTCACGCATGTTGGGAGAAGAAGATGAAAAGACGGAGAGGGAAAACATAATGTAAAATGCAAAGACAATTAAATAAAATAACTACCTTTATTAATCAACTTGAACAAACTACACTTTTAATCCATAGAAAATGATTACAACTAGTTGCTTCTCGATCTTTCCTAAGGAGGTAGTCGAACAGTCGATGATCAGCCTGGATGCGTGAGTGTCTGGGGCTTCGTGATCGCGTCGGCTTGATAACTTTTCCAAGAGGCTCTCGGTGCCCTTTTATAGTGCAAAGCCAGAATCTTTAAGGTGAAAACTTGGTAAATATAGCATAGATTCACCTCCCAAATTTTTAGCAATTGATCTCTCTAGAATGCCGCGGATCCGCGGCCAACAGGGGGGTTTGGCCGCGGTTCCGCGGCCAATGGTGGAGATCATTTCATCATTTTTCTTGGGCTTTGTAATTGTGACATATGGCAATCCTATGCACCTTCAGAATTCAGAAATCTTCTCTCGGTTGCTTCCAGACTTGGTCTCCAAGTTTTGCTTCTTAATTAGGCAAGTCTTCTTCAACAGCTTGATTTCTTTGATATATTCTGCATAACAACTTGGAAAATTCTGCACAATAATCTTAAATAATATTTAGTAGACTTAGTTCTACTAGGATTTGGTCAATGAATTTATTTGCATACATTTTTCTACCAAATACTAATTAAAATATATTAACACATGGAAAATGGTGTTTTTACACATAAACCCTCATATGTATAATATATTATAATAAAGTCCTTTTTTAATATGAAAATGGTAGGAAAAATGTAATACAAATGTACAGTTTTATCAACTGAACAATATTATTATAATATTGTGTTAAAGCTGTTGTTTATAACTTGGTACAGATGGATGCCAGTGTATACGAGAGGGGTTCCTATATGCTAGAGACCATAGCAAACGGAATGTACAAGGAACCGTTGGGCCATGGTACAACAGCAACGGATTATAGGTCAGGTGTCTTAATCTTGCTGTCTCGTGCCACTTCTAACACCTTCCGTACCAATCTACCCCTTAAACCCCGTAGTGTTTTGATTGTATTGTTTGTCTTGTATTGTAACTGTATAGATTGTATAATTGGATGACTGACCGAAACCATGATATCAGTAAACGGATGTAACTATAGAATCATGTAAATGGATGTAACTGGAGAATCATGTAAATGGAAGTATATCCATGGTTCGGTTCAGTCAATACAGATTGAATAGTTTGAACATATTGAATTATGGATTCATGGATTCGTATTGAATTGTTATATTGTAGATTGTAGATTGTAGATTGTACTTGAATCATATTCAAGTCAGATTATAATGAGACTCACTCTTAGTCAGACAATTAGAAAAGTAAATTGAAGTCCTGATTGTTTTGATGTTATCAGTAACCGCTGCACATGGGCGGCAGGATTTGTGTCTTTTTCAAAGACGATTACCGTATTGATAACACCGTTGTTAAGTTGTCTACCTTAAATAGGCAAGCACCCACTTCTCCGGCTCCCTGAGACTCAAGAGATTGGTCCTGCTTAAACCTATGTTTATTAGGGTCCTTAGGGTAATTTATAGAACTTGAGGGGGTTTTATGTAAAAATACTTTTATATACTTTTCAAAATACACCCTAAGTATTTATTAATTGTCTTTAGAGTTGTAATGAATGTAGATTTTATAAATGTGATATTTCTAATGAGAATATCCTAAATTCATAATAAAAGGTATTTATTTGTAATATTGATTTGTATGGAATTCATTGTATTTTAGTGTAAATGATTCTTGTGATTTTTGAAAAGAGTTGGAATATTTATAATAATTCAAAATAAATATTTTAATATTACATATACATATATTTATATGAAAATAATTTTAGTATATATATTATATTCTAGAAATCTCGTTTTTCTTAAGATGTCGTATTTTAAATCTTTCGAGACCGAATGCTCCTTGCGGAGGTCTGCATCTCGCACTACTAAGCCCGAGGATGTGCGATAATCCACACCATCCCTAACGGGTTTCCCAAATGGGTTGTAGCGGCGCTTTGCAAAGATTTGTATAAATACTAATCATTAAGGAAAAACAGTTTTATTAATTATGGTATTTATTTGTAAATATGTCGATTTCCTGTATTCTATGTTCCCGAGGGTATTGTGCTATGTTGCATATGAGTGTGTGAGGAGGTAGGTCATTACCTCGTGATCTAGTTAAATGTATAGCAAGTTTTGTGATGTTATATGGAGAATTGAAACCATGTGGTATTTAATTGAAAATACGGTAAAATGAAATAGCAATTACTTCATGATATGAAACTTGATCAATATGGTTGATTAGTGTTTAATAGTCAACATGAATTGGTTTAAGCATGATTGTATTAAAGAAAAGTGAAGTTTTATAAAGAAACCGAATCGAAAATCGGATTTTTTCCGATTCCGTCGGGTTTTGTAATTCCGTATTTTAGAATAAGAATAGCGAAGATAGAATTGGGACTTACGGGTTGCGAACTAGACAAGAGGGAGATGGAATGAACGTAGCTTCCGATGCGTCGTTTCATCGCCGGGAGCTCCTAGAGTCGTCATCGGAATTTCGTCGGCGCTTCGCCTCTTGTTCACTTCGATTGCACACTTGGGTTTTCTAGAGAATTCTTGAGAGTTGGCTTAGAGTTTTGAGGTGAGGGGGTAAAGTGTAGGGGTGGTATTTATAGGGTTAGGCTAGGGTTAGGGTAGATGAAGAGTTTAAATTAAAAATGTAAAAAAAATATTAAAAATTCATTAAAAATTGAGTAAATGTGGTATTAAGAGCTCTCTGGAAACGATCTAATTAAATGGAGTGTGCAGGGGGTTTCAGAAGAGGAAAAGCGACAATTTCTCAGTTGGGGACTCGGCTGTCCGGCCGAGTCAGGAGATGGGTAGGTGGGGAGTCATCTGGTGTAGCCTCTGGAACATTTACTTTTCTATGTGTAGTGGGGTTTTTGGGAGTTAGCACGTGTTGACTGTTGGTATTCTAAAAAATTCAAAACAAAATAACATTAAAAAAATAATGTGGGGTATGGGATTTGAACTCTGGTGGCTTGGTTCAGCAGTGCAAAGTCTTACCAATGAGCCACAAGCTCCTTCTTGTAATTATGGAGCTAATTAATTACTTAAAATAATAACAGTAAATGTAAATACCCCAAGTATACATTAATTTTTAAACAAATTTTGTACACTAAAAATGGAGTTGTTACATTCTTTTAACTTGTAATTAAAAAGAAAAATAATTACTTATATTTTGTGCTCAGGCTAAAATACCCCTTTATGGATTTTTGAAAAATTGTACAGAAAATTGTATAGAAAATTTAGGCTTGTTACAATCTACCCTTCTTATAAAAATTACGTTCTCGAAATTTGTAAAAAGAAAGTGTAACAGATTCAAAGAAAGTTTTGTGACAGAACTGTTGGTAGTTTATGAAAATATTTAGAAGAAAGAAATATTGCAAAAAGTTTTTGTCAAAGTGAGGGAGTTACATGGGTTACCTTGGTTCACAGTCTCAGGTTCTATGGCTGCTAAGGTGGAGGCTTGACGTCTCGGCACATTTTTCTATGTAAGCCGGTTCATCGATGCCTGACTAGGTAGAGGTGGTCCACGTGAAGGTGGTGCTGGGAGTGTAGGACGAGTTGCAGGAGCCTGGATAGCTGGCCGCTGCGAATAGTTGGTGGGTGTGTGAGCTAAGTTGCATCTATAGGGACAATCTCCAATTCTATGATCGGATGCGCCACAAACTAGGCACAGTCCTTTTGCGCGCCAACAGTCCTTCCACAAGTGTCCATCTCTATGACAGTAGTAACAAAAACCTGGACTTGACTGGTTAATTGTTTCTTTCTGTCTCTTGGGTTCAGAAGGTTGTGTAGTGTAGGTTCCTCTTGCCATCTGGGTGGCAGAGCGTTTCCTGACGGTTGCTTCTACTTCTGGTCGGTTCAATAATATAGCAGTCTGCTGCTGCAGTCCAACCAGGAGGCTTCGGATTTCCTCAAGCAGAACCGTTTGCTCGTTGAGCGGAGCAGGGACGGCAGGTATGATTTGTAGTGGTGGTGGAGTGTTGTTGAAGTTGGTACTGGTGTTGTTTGGGGAATCCATAACCTTGAATGAAAAATTTAGGTTAGGACAGATTCAAAGTATATGATTCAAGGAATATGAAATTGATAAGGTTCAAGGAACATGGATTGTAAAGAATGATTTAGTTGCTGGTTATTGTGTTATATTGCTTAGGTTGTTCACGCAGAACATAACTGTATAGTATGGTTCTATACAGCTCTGGCCTGCATGGGCCACCAACAAAACCTGTCACGTCCCGCTTCCCAGTATACGAGCGGAGGACGCGACGAGGCCGCCACGTATTTACTGTGAAGTAAATACGCTAAGCGTATCTAAGCAATATAAAAGTAAATGCACAAGAGACAAGATATAATCAAAACAGCAACTTTATTTATTCACATTTTTTCTGTACAATACATGGAAAGTAAATGCAACTGATAAAAAGCAATGCCTAAACAATGGCATAAAAGAAATGAAAAGTACTGAATGGAAAATATACAATGAACTAGAGTTCGGGGTCTTCACTGAATTGGTCCAAGTCTTCAGCAGTGGGCTCGATCTCTGACGTGTCCAGATCACCTGACGACATTTAAAGAAGAAAGAAAGAGAATGTCGTCAGCGAACAGATCGCTCGGTAAGTCCCAAAGATAAGAGAGAAGTAGAATAGAAAGAATAAGAAGGTAGCTTTTAAAGTTGTGGTATATTGTTATAATATTATGTTAAAGATGTTGTTTATAACTTGGTACAGAAGGATACCAGTATATACGAAAGGGGTCCCTATATACTAGAGACCATAGCAAACGGAATGTACAAGGAACCGTTGGGCCATGGTACAACAGCAACGGATTATAGGTTAGGTGTATTAATCTTGCGGTCTCGTGCCACTTCTAACACCTTCCGTACCAATCTACCCCTTAAACCCCGCAGTGTTTTGATTGTATTGTTTGTCTTGTATTGTAACTGTATAGATTGTATAATTGGATGACTGACCGAAACCATAATATCAGTAAACGGATGTAATTATAGAATCATGTAAATGGATGTAACTGGAGAATCATGTAAATGGAAGTATATCCATGGTTCGGTTCAGTCAATACAGATTGATAGTTTGAACAGATTGAATATATGGATTCATGAATTCATATTGAATTGTAATATTGTAAATTGTAGATTGTAGATTGTACTTGAATCATATTCAAGTCAGATTATAATGAGACTCATTCTGAGTCAGACAATTAGAAAAGTAAATTGAAGTCCTGATTGTTTTGATGTTATCGGTAACCGCTGCACATGGGCGGCAGGATTTGTGTCTTTTTCAAAAACGATTACCGTATTGATAACACCGTTATTAAGTTGTCTACCTTAAATAGGCAAGCACCCACTTCTCCGGCTCCCTGAGGCTCAAGAGATTGGTCCCGCTTAAACCTATATTTATTAGGGTCCTTATGGTAAATTATAGAACTTGAGGGGGTTTTATGTAAAAATACTTTTGTATAGTTTTCAAAATACACCCCAAGTATTTATTAATCTTCTTTAGATTTGTAATGAATGTAGATTTTATATTGTGATATTTCTATTGAAAAGATCTTATTTTCATAATAAATGATATTTATTGGTAATATTGGTTTTGTATGGAATTCATGGTATTTTAGTGTAAAATGATTCTTGTGATTTTTGAAAAGAGTTGGAATATTTATAATAATTCAAAATAAATATTTTTTTAATATATATATTATATTTCTAGAAATCTCGTTTTTCTTAAGATGTCGTATTTTAAATCTTTCGAGACCGAATGCTCCTTGCGGAGTTCTGCATCTCGCACTACTAAACCCGAGGATGTGCGATAATCCGCACCATCCCGAACGGGTTCCCCAAATGGGTTGTAGCGGCGCTTTGCAAAGATTTGTATAAATACTAATCATTAAGGAAAAACGGTTTTATTAATTATGGTATTTATTTGTAAATATGTCGATTTCCCGTATTCTATGTTCCCGAGGGTATTGTGCTATGTTGCATATGAGTGTGTGAGGAGGTAGGTCATTATCTCGTGATCTATTTAAAGGTATAGCAAGTTTTGTGATGTTATATGTAGAATTGAAACTTTGTGGTATTTAATTGAAAATACGGTAAAATGAAATAGCAATTTTTATGATATGAAACTTGATCGATATGATTGATTAGTGTTTAATAGTCAACATGAATTGGTTTAAGCATGATTGTATTAAAGAAAAGTGAAGTTTTATAAAGAAACCGAATCGGAAATCGGATTTGTTCCGATTCCGTCAGGTTTTGTAATTCTGTATTTTAGAATAAGAATAGCGAAGATAGAATTGAGACTTACGGGTTGCAAACTAGACAAGAGGGAGATGGAATGAACGTAGCTTCCGGTGCATCGTTTCATCGTCGGGAGTTCCTAGAGTCGTCGTCGGAATTTCATCGGCGCTTCGCCTCTTGCTCACTTCGATTGCACACTAGAGTTTTCTAGAGAATTCTTGCGAGTTGGCACAGAGTTTTAGGGTGAGTGGGTAGAGTGTAGGGGTGGTATTTATAGGGTTAGGCTAGACTTAGGGTAAATGAAGAGTTTAAATTAAAAATGTAAAAAAAATATTAAAAATTCAATAAAAATTGAGTAAATGTGGTATTAAGAGCTCTCTGGAAACGATCTATTTAAATGGAGTGTGCAGGGGGGCTCAGAAGAGGAAAAGCCACAATTTCTTAGTTGGGGACTCGGCCGTCCGGCCGACTCGGTCGAGTCGGGCTGAGTCAGGAGGTGGGTAGGTAGGGAGTCGTTAGGTGTATCCTCTGGAACATTTATTTTTCTGTGTGTAGTAGGATTTTTGGGAGTTAGCACGTGTTGACTGTTGGTATTCTAAAAAATTCAAAAAAAAATAACATTAAAAAAATAATGTGGGGTATGGGATTTGAACCCTGGTGGCTTGATTTAGCAGTGCAAAGTCTTACCAATGAGCCACAAGCTCCTTCTTGTAATTATGAAGCTAATTAATTACTTAAAGTAATAACAGTAAATGTAAATACCCCAAGTATACATTAATTTTTAAACAAATTTTGTACACTAAAAATGGAGTTGTTACATTCTTTTAACTTGTAATTAAAAAGCAAAATAATTACTTATATTTTGTGCTTAGGCTAAAATACCCCTTTATGGATTTTTGAAAAATTGTACAGAAAATTGTACAGGAAAATTAGGGTTGTTACAGCACGCATATATCCGGCGGTTCATGACCAAGCTCTCCGGAAAATTCCGTCCCTACGGTCATTTAATGAAGAAGGGAACCCCATTCTTCTGGGATCAAAAGTGCCAAAATGCACTAAACGAAATCAAGCAATACCTGCAAAATCCGCCAGTATTGACTGCTCCGGTTAAGGGAAAATCCCTTATCCTATATACAACAGCCCTTGAGGGTTCTCTAGGCGGGTTATGAACACAAGAGAACGATCTGGGAAAGGAGAGAGCTCTGTACTATTTGAGTCGAGTTCTACTGGGGGCAGAAAACAACTACTCCCCCATCGAAAACCATTGCCTGGCACTGATCTTCGCAATAATGAAGCTCAGATATTACGCCTTGGCACATGAGGTCCATCTCCTATCAAACGTGGATCCTCTCAAATATTTAATGTCAAGAGCCATACTAACATGAAGGCTTGCCAAATGGGCCCTCCTCCTGATGGAGTTCTCGATAACGTATCGACCCCTCAAATCAGTGAAAGGCCAGGCCATTGCCGACTTTCTTGCAGAGCATCCGATAACAGCCGACTCCCTCTTAAGTTGCGAATTGCCGGATGAACATGCATTTGTTAGTTATGTATATGCTCTAGAGGCCATTGTTGTACATGTGATGTATATTATAATGGATGCTTGGATATATAGAGAGAGGACTTTCTTGCTCGATATGATAGTATGCTATCCGGTTTCACTTTATCTTAACGTGTTAACAAATACTATTTTGTGCTCACATGTTGATGAAGCCCTTGGGATATGTACTTGACTACTAGGACTATGATGAGATCATACTAGTGGGGCTAGGGTAGTTATTGAGTACATCCTATAACTGTTCCTAGTCGAGGGTGTATCGAGACAGGGCATCGATACTCCAGAGTAGACTAGCGTACACGCATCTTGACCCATATGATGGGCGATGGATGATCCCATATCCATTGGTGTTAGACATCAAAGATGGTGTACGGGTGCTCAGTGGAGACTGGGTACACTGAACGGACTCGCCGAGAACTCCTGGATGGTATTATACCTATCGTCAGATAGCAGTTCTCCGGTGACACTGGTACAGGTTAGTCTGTAGACCCAAGATCGTCATAGAGTCTTGTGTGATTCCCACTGTATTTTGATTTCCACCTTACCACGTCCAAGAGGGCGTGCAAAACGGTGGCTTTTGGGTACAGTCCCGAATCACATGGAGGTAATGAGCGATAGGAGGGGTTTCGTCTCTCCCGATATTGGGAGTTGATGTTGCGCTGTGTTCGATTGGCTATAACTGGAAGTCCCTGGTCAGGGCTGATATGGAGATTTACTGGTAAGAGTTATCAGTAGTTTCTCGACCCGTTATGAGCGTTACAACGACACGACTTATCGGTTACCGGGGTCTGACGTTTACCACCCCTAGACTAGATATGCAACATATCAGACGAAGAGATCGGACTGTACGGGAGTGTTACTGATTGGATTTGCAGGAGAATGTACAGGCTTGCTTGTTGATCTTCTGATTGCTCAATACACGGGTGGATGTTACGTTTAGCTGACCGCTTGCAGCTTGTGGGTGTTTGATATGATCATCACCTGCTGCCGGCGTATTGACTATTCTTTAGAGTCCTACATAGAGATTTCCTGGCTCAGGCAAAACGGAGTAGGAGCACATATTTGATATGTGCGGGACCGAGAATGATACGATATGAGATACCGTATTATATTCTCGCGATATGAGATATCGGTCGGGTATATGTGATATAGCCGGGTCATCGGATAAAGTGTTGATTCGATGAATTAGTATATGTTATATTAGTCGGTTATATGAAATATAACCGGATTGTCGGATCAAGAGTTGATTCGATAATTTAATGTATAATTATATATGTGATATATTACATTACGTTAACTAATATAAGCTCGCTTTATTGATTCATTTTCTCACTGGATAATACATTGATGTATATGCGATATATGTTAATTGCATTATTTTCTTTTGTTACAAAATATATTGTATATGTGATATATAATATTGCAAAAAGTTAGGGTTACAAATGCAACATGGTTTTTAAGTTTAAACAAAAGTTAGGTTTTGGATTTGGGTTAGCTTTTGGGTTAGCTTTTTCATGAAGCTTCATGAAGCTTTCCTTTTTGTTTTCTAGCTTGATATTTTGTGTAGATATTTGTTAATCCAACCCAAACTCTGTACCTATGGTTTATTCTCTACAATGGTTAAGACTTTCATTCTTAACCAAGGGTTGCAATTTGTAACCACAACAATAATTCATTATTCATCACAAAAACTTTCTTCTTCTTCTTCCTCCTTGAAAAAGCTTTCTAGTTTTTTGACTTGTGATGATTTAAAGTGAGAAAATGAAAACAAAAGAGAGAAAAATTCCTAGTTCATCATCCTCATCTGTTCTAACTACTTAGATTAGGGTGTTCACTTCACTAATACTTGATTAGAAAAGTGAAATCTTGATCTTGAGATTCTTCAAGGTAGATCATCTTCGAAAAGGAAGACTTCAAGCAAGAATGGATCATTCGACTTGTGGAGCCTCTCTTGAGTCCAGGAGATCATGGATCGCGGTAAAGGGACTACTACTCGGAGGTTATGAAGCGAAGGAACAGACTACAAAGGTTGTAATCCCTCTCTCTTAGATGTAAAGTTGTTTACTTGCATAGTTAACCCTAATTCTCTAGTTAAGATCTTGGTTAGGGTTTGTTTAGCACCCCAAAAATTTTAGAGTAGCATGATTGATGCTTGCCAAAACCTTCACAAGGTGCTATGCTAACCCAACAGTGGTATCAGAGCCAAGCTAGAGCATTAGGCAATGTCTAGACGAAGTTAGAAGTCCGATCGAACCCCGAAACACCGAGAATTGACCGCTTGCTGGAAATTTTTTCAAAAGTTGAAATTTTTCATATTAAAATACTCAGAAAATCATGCAGGGAATTTTATGGACCCATCTGAAGAAAGAGTCCATAACTCGCTACAGTGACCGCGTAACCGCGGCCAAAACCTGGTTTTGGCGGCGGTTCCGCGGCGCCACTGTGGAGGCTTGGGACGGGCACTTCAGTGACGGTCCATAGGTACTGGGGCATGCTGCTGAAAATTTTTATTTTCTGCTCAAGTGTTGAGCTCACCGGGGTATTTTGGGAATTCGTTGTGTCTGTCGAATTATCTAACTTCGCCTAATTATCTGTGATGTTTATGTGTTGCTGTGATATGTTATATTAGATCGTTGTGTATTGAATAGCCGGGTTTTTTTTATGTGAGATGAGAGTTTTCTTTTTCATTCATGTAAAATTCATTTGTATTTAATATTCTTTTATTGGGGCACTTCCGGGTTGAGGATGATGTCACCATTGTATATTATTTACTTTTCTGTATTAGGATAGACCCAAGGCGGAGAGCACAAGTAACCAGGTTCTAGGGTCTAGTGGAAGGCCATCTCGAGGAGTCGAGACCGGGTCTCCTAACCCTAGAATTGGCAGGGTTACTTGCCGCTCTCGTAGGGGTCTAGGGATGTGGGTTTGGCTATTCATCGCGACTGTGGAATCCATATTTTACATAGGCTTAAAATAAAACATGGATGTCCTAGTATATCCAATATTTCATATGTTGACTTCTGCTGCAATGTTCTATGATGAGATCATATTACTGCCTGAGACGAATGCTTATACTATATGTTGATATATAAATATTGCTGGTTTCGTTTCTTCTGTGATGCTTAGGAAGCTTAAATGATGGGTTTTATTAATGAGATTAATAAAAGAAAAGAAACCTAAAAAGATGTTGTAGAATCAAATTTTCAAAAAGGGTAGCAACAGTTTTTGCTTTGCATAGTGGTATTCCTTGAAGAATATCCAGCACCTTATTCGATAAGGAAAGAACCAAGATCCCTTCACTGGGAGTGCCATCTTTAGCAAAACTGGCAGATGCTACAAACTCACGGTTTAGTTTTTGATTGCTTCTATAGTTCTTGCTTTGCACAGCGGTATTTATGAAATATCCCGCACCTTATTCGATGAGGAAAGAGCCGAGATCCCTTCACCGGGAGTGACCTCTTTAGCGAAACTAGAAAAGCCTAAAAAACATTCCTTTTTCAAAATCATTTGTTTCTACAACGATATCAAGTTCATTACGCAATAGGTTTTCTGAAAAACCTGCATAGCCCTCCGTCATTTCAGATAAATCCTACTTAGTATTCGTGCTGCGCTTGTTGACCTTGTCAAGGAGCAGTGTACGGTAGCTAATTAGTGTTTATCCGCTAAAACATGAGATGTGATTGGATTAGGGTATTCGTACGGCCTTGTTGATCTTGTCAAGGGTCATGCGGGTAGGTTTAATTCAATCGGGAAATGACGGGTTGAACTTGACTTGCGATTTATGGTTTGTTGACCTTGTCAAGGTCATAGATCGTTAGGGGCAGAATATTATCAGGAATTTCAAGTGTTGAAATTTGCAATGAGATTGCATACCTACTATGAGATAGATGGATCCCGATACCCACTGCGAGTAAGAGTTACTCCTGGGAGAATTTTACACAGGACAATTAGCCGATCAAGTAGGTGTCTAGAAAGGTGTTAACGGGGTTATGCCTCTGGGAAAACGAGGTTTATTTTAATTAGGTCCGTGTGAAAGCACGGGGAACCTCTCTCAAAGTACCAACACTGATCTGGCTGAAAGATTGGCGAACTTGTAGGGTGTAATTAATCCCGGCTAATCTTACCTTTTAGGGTTTGAAGGAAGATTTGATTAAAACGGTGGGAGCCATCCTGATTAGATAAGATAATAACCAATCTAATCTTGCAAGAGCGCACGCTAAAGTGTTTTTCCTTCTCTCTCTCTCCAGATAGCGACCATGTCAGGCCTTAATCAAGATAATAATATGGATGTATTAACCGAACCCGCTTGTTATACTGAGCAGGGGAACGTTGGTTCCGTTCTTTCTTATAATTGTTATAAGACTGAACAGGAAATAGAAGAATACCAGAATTCATACGCCACCCAAACGAAGAATAAACATGTTGATGCATCTTCTTCGGATGTGTTAGTTACTGAGAACTGTTTCTCAGTTCACTCTACGTCCTGAGCATTAGATACCGGATCAGGATCCCACATATGCAATATATTACATGGGCTAAAGAAAGGTAGAGAACTGGGAATGGTGATCATTCCGTAAGAGTAGGGAATGGTGCAAATGTTGCAGCCAAAGCAGTTGGCGAATATCACCTTGTATTACCAAGCAGTAATACATTGATTCTGAACGAATGCTATTATATACCGAACATTATATGCAACATTATATCAGTTTCTTTATTAAGTAAAGAAGGATATAATTTTGTAATATATGATAATGTTATGAACATCTTCCTAAATCAAAAGTTGATTGGATCAGGCTCGTTAAATAATGGCATATACGTTCTAAATCAAAACACAGTTCTTAATATACAGAACATACACAAGAGGAAAAGTTCAGAAATGAACGAATCCTTCTTGTGGCATTGTAGACTTGGTCATATCAATGCGACACGACTTGCTAAATTACATAAAGATGGTTATTTAAATACATTCGAATTATCATCTTATGAAACTTGTCATTCATGTCTCAAAGGCAAAATGACCAAAACTCCGTTTAGTGGACACGGAGAAAAAGTTACAGAATTCTTGGGACTGATACATAGTGATGTATGCGGTCTCATATGTACACATGCCAGGAATGGTTCCTCGTACTTCATTACGTTCACTGACGATCTCTCAAGATACGGACATGTGTTCCTGTTGAAACACAAATCTGAAGCTTTTGAGAAATTCAGGGAATATAAACAAGAAGTCGAGAACCAAACGGGTAGAAGTATTAAAATCCTTCGATCTGATCGAGGAGGAGAATACTTGAGCAATGAGTTTCTGGACAATTTAAAAGAGAATGTGATTCTCTCTCAGCTTACTCCTCCTTATACACCACAGCACAACGGTGTATCGGAGCCGAAGAATCGCACCCTATTAGATATGGTGCGCTCTATGATGAGCACCGCTGAGTTGCCTATTTCCTTTTGGGGCTATGCGCTTGAAACAGCAGCATACCTATTAAATCAAGTTCCATCTAAATCTATAACTACCACACTATATGTGATATGGAGTGGGAAGAGACCTTATCTTAAACGAGTTAAGATATGGGATTGTCCGACCTATGTCAAAAAGCAAAATCCGGATAAACTCGAGGCACGATCAGTTCTCTGCAAGTTTGTAGGATATTCGAAGAATTCTTATGGATACTTTTTCTACCACAGTGAGGAGCAAAAGGTGTTTGTTGCTCAACATGCCACCTTTTTAGAAAAGGAATTTCTCGCAAAAGAAATTAGTGGCAATGAGGTAGAACTGAAAGAAGTTCCGGCGACACAAACTGCAACTGAAGATTTAGTGGAACCAGAGGATTCAGTAGTTCCCGACGAAACCCCGCCTCTCCGCCGATCTAGTAGGGTTTCTCATCCACCTGAGAGATACTACGGTTTTCTCATCGATGGTGGGAGCGAGGATTGCATCATGGAAGATGATGACCCGCTAGTTTCGAGCAGGCCATCACGAGTGGTAACTCTGTGAAATGGCTGGATGCAATGCGATCTGAGATGGAATCCATGTACACCAACAAAGTATGGACTTTGGAAATTGCTCCTGAAGGGGTAAAACCCATTGGGAGCAAATGGATCTTTAAGAAGAAACTTGGTATAGATGGAAAAGTTGAGACTCACAAAGCTAGACTTGTTGTAAAAGGTTTTGGTCAACGACCAGGTGTGGATTATGACGAAACCTTTTCTCCAGTGGCTATGCTTAAGTCCATCCGGATCTTACTTGCCATTGCTGCATACCATGACTACGAAATCTGGCAAATGGATGTTAAGACCGCCTTTCTAAATGGTGATTTGGAAGAGTGCGTGTACATGATTCAGCCAGAGGGCTTCGTAGACAGTGGGAGCAGCCTAAAGGTGTGCAAGCTGCTTAAATCCATCTATGGGTTGAAGCAGACATCGCGGAGTTGGAACATATGTTTTGATGTGGTAGTCAAAAAGTTTGACTTCATCAAAAACATAGATGAACCTTGTATATACAAGAAGGTGGCAGAGAGTAAGGTTGTCTTTCTCGTATTGTACGTGGATGACATACTCTTGATAGGAAATGATATTCCTATGCTGCACTCGGTCAAACTCTTCTTATCACATAGATTCTTAATGAAAGATCTAGGTGACGCCTCCTGCATTTTGGGAATTAAGATCTATAGAGATAGATCTAGACGGATACTGGGATTGTCCCAATCCAGGTACATTGGCACCATACTAAAGAGGTTTAGTATGGAAGAATCCAAGCGTGGGAACTTACCCACGATCTCTGGACTCACTCTCTCCAAAGAGATGCCTCCCAAGACTGATTTGGAGAGAGCTCGCATGCAAGGGATACCCTATGCTTCGGCAGTAGGCTCTATCATGTACGCGATACTATGTACCAGACCCGATGTAGCATACTCACTAAGTGTAGTAAGTAGGTATCAAGCAGATCCTGGAGAGAATCACTGGACAGCTGTGAAGAACATTCTCAAGTACTTGAGAAGGACTAAAGAGATGTTCTTGGTGTATGGTAACAGAGAACTCCAGGTGGAGTCCTTTACCGATTCGAGCTTCCAAAGTGATAAGGACGACTCTAAGTCGCACTCGGGTTTTGTCTTTACCCTAAATAGAGGGGCGGTTTGTTGGAAGAGTTCCAAATAGGAAACCGTGGCAGACTCGACAATAGAGACTGAATACATCGCTGCCAACGATGCTGCCATAGAGGCTGTCTGGATAAAGAAGTTCATCACTGAACTTGGTGTGATTACGTCCATTGAGTATCCAATACCTCTGTATTGTGATAACAATGGAGCTGTGGCTTTGGCCAAGGAACCCAGGTCCCATCAGAAGTCCAGACAAATTCTGAGGCGGTATCACCTGATCCGGAAGATAGTTGATTGCTGGGAGATCGAGGTTAGGAGAGTTGATACGAAGGACAACACTGCGGATCCACTCACAAAGGCTATTCCTCATATACAATTTGAGAGACTCTTCGGGATGTTGGGTATGAGATACTACAACAGCCGGCCTTAGTGCAAGTAGGAGATTGTTAGTTATGGATATGCCCTAGAGGCCATTGTTGTACATGTGATGTATATTATAATGGATGCTTGAATATATATATAGAGGATTTTCTTGCTTGATATGATAGTATGCTATCTGGTTTCACTTTATCTTAACGTGTTAACAAATACTGTTTTGTGATCACATGTTGATGAAGCCCTTGGGATATGTACTTGACTACTAGGGCTATGATAAGATCATACTAGTGGGGCCAGGGTAGTCAATGAGTACATCCTATAACTGTTCCTAGTCGAGGGTGTATCGAGACAGGGCATCGATACTCCAGAGGAGACTAGCGTACACGCATCTTGACCCATATGATGGGTGATGGATAATCCCATATCCATTGGTGTTAGACATCAAAGATGGTGTACGGGTGCTCAGTGGTGACTGGGTACACTGAACGAACTCGCCGAGAACTCCTGGATGGTATTATACCTATCGTCAGATAGCAGTTCTCCGGTGACACTGGTACAGGTTAGTCTGTAGACCCGAGATCGTCATAGAGTCTTGTGTGATTCCCACTGTGCTTTGATTTCTACCTTGCCATGTCCAAGAGGGAGTGCAAAACGGTGGCTTTTGGGTACAGTCCCGGATCACATGGAGGCAATGAGCGATAGGAGGGGTTTCGTCTCTCCCGGTATTGGGAGTTGATGTTGCGCTGTGTTCGATTGGCTATAAATGGAAGTCCCTGGCCAGGGCTGATATGGAGATTTACTGGTAAGAGTTATCAGTAGTTTCTCGACCTGTTATGAGCCTTACATCGACACAACTTATCGGTTACTGGGGTCTGACGTTTACCACCCCTAGACTAGATATGCAACATATCAGACGAAGAGATCGGACTGTACGGGAGTGTTACTGATTAGATTTGCAGGAGAATGTACATGCTTTCTTGTTGATCTTCTGATTGCTTAATACACAGGTGGCTGTTACGTTTAGCTGACCGCTTGCAGCTTGTGGGTGTTTGATATAATCATCACCTGCTGCCGGCGTATTGACTATTCTTTAGAGTCCTATACAGAGGTTTCTTGGCTCAGGCAAAACGGAGTAGGAGCACATATGTGATATGGGAGGGACCGAGAATGATACGATATGAGATACCGTATTATATTCTCGCGATATAAGATATTGGTCGGGTATATGTGATATAGCCGGGTCATCGGATCAAGTATTGATTCGATGAATTAGTACATGTTATATTAGTCAGTTATATGAAATATAGCCGGATTGTCGGATCAAGAGTTGATTTGATAATTTAATGTATAATTATATATGTGATATATTACATTACGTTAACTAATATAATCTCGCTTTATTGATTCATTTTCTCACTGGATAATACATTGATGTATATGCGATATATATTAATTGTATTATTTTCTTTTGTTACAAAATATATTGTATATGTGATATATAATATTGTAACAAGTTAGGGTTACAAATGCAACATGGTTGTTAAGTTTAAACAAAAGTTAGGTTTTGGATTTGGGTTAGCTTTTTCATGAAGCTTCATAAAGCTTTCCTTTTTGTTTTCTAGTTTGATATTTTGTGTAGATATTTGTTAACCCAACCCAAACCCTTTACCTATGGTTTATTCTCTACAATGGTTAAGACTTTCATTCTTAACCAAGGGTTGCAATTTGTAACCACAACAATAATTCATTATTCATCACAAAAGCTTTCTTCTTCTTCTTCCTCCTTGAAAAAACTTTCTAGCTTTTTGACTTGTGATGATTTAAAGTGAGAAAATGAAAACAAAAGAGAGAAAAATTCCTAGTTCATCATCCTCATCTATTCTAGCCACTTAGATTAGGGTGTTCACTTCACTAATACTTAATTAGAAAAGTGAAAGCTTGATCTTGAGATTCTTCAAGGTAGATCATCTTCGAAAAGGAAGACTTCAAGCAAGAATGGATCATTCAACTTGTGGAGCCTCTCTTGAGTCCGGGAGATCATGGATCGGGGCAAAGGGACTGCTACTCGGAGCTTATGAAGCGAAGGAACAGACTACAAAGGTTGTAATCCTTCTCTCTTAGATGTAAAGTTGTTTGCTTGCATAGTTAACCCTAATTCTCTAGTTAAGATCTTGGTTAGGGTTTGTTTAGCACCCCAAAAATTTTAAAGTAGCATGATTGATGCTTGCCAAAACCTTCACAAGGTGCTATGCTAACCCAACATCTTTCGACACAATTAAAGGAGAGATGGAATAAAATGATTCCCAATGGGAAATCTACTTCGATGTACTTCGATGGAGCATCTTCCATGAAGAGGCGAAAGCAAAATACCCCCATAATCAAAGCCGGGGTAGGCCTTATCTTCGTGGCTCCGCAAGGAGGGATATTACGTTACGCCCTTTCCTTAACGGAGCCGAGGACTAATAACCAAGCTAAATATGAAGCTTTGATAGCAGCTCTCGAGATCGCTGTCGACATGGGAATCAAAGAACTCCTCATATTTGTAGACTCCCAGCTGATCGTTAGCCAAGTAAATGGTGACTATCAGACGTGCAAGCCAGAGCTGATAAAGTATGGTGAAAGTGTGCAGAAACTTCTGACACAAATCCCCTCCTACATCCTGGAGAGTATACCGCGTGCAGAAAACAGCAAGGCGGATGCATTGGCCAAATTGGCTAAGGAACTGGCCGATGAAGACCTCGATGACATAAAGATTATCGTGCAAAGTCGCAGGATTCTCGCGCCAACCGAAATATCTTCGGGAGACTTAACAGAGCTATGCGAAGGGAAAAAAACGACCGAACAAGTAGCCCTTCAAATAGAGGAAAAAAAGAAGGTCAATGATTGGAGGGAAGTCTTCATAGACTATTTCAAATCCCAACGAACGTCCAAAAATGCGTCGTCTAAATATCAGCTCATGAAATGAGCTCTGTCTTTCGCCTTCGTTAATGATGCTCTATATAAGAGATCGTTCGACTGTCTGTGGCAAAAATGCCTGGGACTAGAGGAAGAAAATAGAGTCGTCCAAGAAACTCATGACGGACTCTGCGGTTTTCATCAAGTTGGATCAAAGATGAAGCTAAAGATCAAAAGTATGGGTTATTACTGACCCAGAATGATTCGGGATTGCTTCGAATATGCGAAGCAGTGTCACTCGTGCCAAATTCAAGGGGACTTCATCCACCAACATCCAAATCCACTACACCCAACAGTAGCTAGCTGGCCGTTCGAAATATGGGGAACCGATATAATTGGCCCCATTGAACCAGCATCGTCCAAAAGACATCGGTTCATACTGGCAACGACCGACTACTTTTCTAAGTGGACAGAAGCAGTATCACCGAGGGAGGTGAAGACGGAGAATATCCTCCATTTCTTCAGAACCCATGCCATCTATAGGTTTGGCATTCCGCGGCGAATTATCTCGGATAATGGACCAACTTATAGAAGTCATAAAATCAGCCGCTTCGCATAACAGCATAAAATAGATTGGAGATACTTTTCAGTCTATAATTCTCAAGCCAATGGTCTAGCTGAACCTTTCAACAAGACCTTGACGAAGATTATAAAGAAAAAGGTGTCCAGAAACAAAACAGACTAGCACGAAAGGCTGCATGAAGCTCTCTGGGCGTACCGAACAATGTTCAAAATAGCCATGAATACAACACCATACGCGTTGGTATTTGGCACAGAAGCAGTGCTTCCCTTGGAAATAGAACTCCCTTCTCTACGAGTAGCGGTTCGATACGAGCTGACCGATGAAGAAAATGCTCATTTTCGGCTTGAGGAGCTCAATGCCTTCGACGAAACTCGCCTTATAGTACTGCAAAATCTGAAGGGTTATAAGGCAAGGATGACACGGTCATATGAAAAACTGACCAGGCCGAGAACATTCCGTCAAGGCGAACTCGTGCTAGTCGTCAAAAGACCAATGATCCCCAATCATGCAAAATGGGGGAAATTCGAGCCAAACTATGAAGGCCCGTACATCATAGACAAAGTCTGCCAAGGTGGAGCCTACCTGCTCATAGATATGCATGGTGAAAGACCCTTCCGACCAATAAATGGTCGATTCCTCAAAAAACACCACGCTTGATGAGTCACAACTTAGATCTATGATAGATGACGACGCTCGTGTCCGCTCACTATCTTTCTGAGTTAGAACTCTAAGAGTTGTATGCAAAGAAGCTCCATCGCCTCAAACATAGTGATGAAGGACCGAGATGCCCTTAAACTAGAAATTCACCTCAAACATGGTGATAATGGACCGAAATGTCCCTAAACTAACAATAGACCGAAAAGTCCTTAAACTAATTACTCGCCTCAAAAAATTGCAATAACGGAACGAAAAGTCCTTAAGCTAATTACTCGCCTCAAACATGGCAGTACGGACCGAGATGTCCCTAAACTAGAACCTCGCCTCAAATATGGCGATATTGGAGCGAAATGTCCCTAAACTAACAATGGACCGAGAATTCCCTAAACTAACAACCCGCCTCAAATATGGCGACATCGGATCGAGATGCCCCTAAACTAACAATGGAACGAAAAGTCCTTAAACTAGAAATTCATCTCAAACATGGCGATAATGGACCAAAATGTCCCTAAACTAGAGCGTCGCCTCAAACATGGCGCATCTCCCCAAATACGGCGATATCCTCTTTTGAGATCTATATTGCAATCGAAGTCTTGACGGCGAGGGTTGCAACTTAAGTTCTACCGGCTATACAGCTACTCCAGCAATGAAGCCACTCTCAAATCACACCGGAAAACAGATGGGTCACCTACGATAAAGCGACTTTCGAGAGTTTCATTTATAAAAAAAAGATGGTATGCCCACAAGCAAAATGGGCACGGATGAAAACCCGAAAGGGCGCCTGTGAGTAAAAACAGCAGGACTGCTGGTGAGTTTGTGAAAACCTGAATAAGGCACAAACTCGTAAAATAAAAAAATTTATATGCACTTGCAAGGTCCTCTCGACCTTGTGAGGAGAAAATACCTGCCTAAGATCCTTACGACTCACAAAGGAGTAACACACTTAGGGATTCTCACGATTTCTAAGGAGAAATTACACTTACGGGATCCTCACGACTCGTAAGGAGAACTCCCCTTATGAGACCCTCACGGCTTATAAGATTCAAAAGCCTTAAGCTACAGGAATCTGAACCTGTTCTTAAGCCATCATATCCCCCAAATTGCCCTACAGGTGGTCCAATATTGACCCATGTATACAATCCACGGGCACAAATAAATATTCCCCTACCAAGTTCCACCAACGACGAGAAATGTCCTCGTATGGTGAATGGCACTTGTAAGTCCTCTCGACTTATAAGGAGAAAATACTCTTGTAAGATCCTTATGACTTATAAAAGAAAACGCACTTAGGAGTCCTCACGATTTCTAAGGAGAAAATACAATTACGAGATCCTCTCGACTCGTAGGGAAAAAATACCTTTGCGAGACCCTTACGGCTCATAAAGTCAAAAAACCTTAGTCGACAGGATTCTAACCCTGTTTACTAAGACACCTTTGTTCAAATCAATAAAGGCAAATGATGATTCGCTCATGGCAACATCCCAGTTGCAGCGATGCTGATGCCTAAACAGGTGTCAAACTCCAAATCCTCTCACGACAAATGATGATTCGCTCCTGGCAATATTCCAGCCGTAGCGATGCTGATACCAAGGTTGGTATCAAATTCTAAACTCGCAATAAAAACAGCAACGAATAGCAAAAAGTATGCATATAAAAATAGCCGAAATGTTTAGGCAGCTCGCAATAAAAAGCAGCGAGTAAAAATATATAAAAATAGCCGAAATGTTTGGGCAGCTCGCTAAAAAAGCAGCGAGTAAAAATATTTTTAAAATGGCCGAAATGATTGGGCACCGCGGATAAAAATCCGAAATGATTGGGCAATCGCAACTTTCGCCACATAAAAGCTGAAAAGATAGAGCATCGCGAAATATATATATATATATATATATATATATATATATATATATATATATACAGGCGAGTCCACACTGACCTATGTATACAATCCATGGGCACAAATAAAAAGGGAACCTTATTTTCCCACTAGGCTCCGTCAAAAGGAGAGCTGGATCTCGACGGTAGCATCTACAGCCTAGAGATTAGCTCGACGTTCTTTTCATTCCAACAGAACACAGACACGACGTCAACAAAGCCAAATCAAAATGGAGTAATGGAAAAATCCTAGCTCCAGCTCGGCCTTCTTTCTCATTCCAGCAGAATGCAAACGCGGCGTCAACAAAGCCAAATCAACACAGAGTAATAGCAAAATAATAGCTCCAACTCGGCATTCCTTCTCATTCCAACTGGATGCAGATGCAACATCAACAAAAGACCCAAGGGTCGAAACAAAAATGGAGCCATGGCAAAATCCTAGCTCCAAGTCTCGACGGCATATATACAACTTAGAAACTGTCTCGGCGTTCCCCCTCATTTCAGCAGGATGCGGACGTAACTATCAAATGAAATTGGAGTAATGGCATATTCCTAGCTCCGGGGTTCAACTGCAATATATACAGCATAGAGGTCCTACAGATGTCTACCCTATTTCAGCAAAAGAAGCGGCGTGACATCATTAAAAAAATGAAGCGACGGAATATTCCCAGCTTCGGGTCTTGATGGCAACTCATATAAATCCTAAAAGACTATCGGAGATCATCCCACACTAGTGCGGAGCGGTTATGACTCATCGGGGCTCTAAATTGATCCTAAACTCAAGTAAAAAGCGTCATGACAAATTCCTAACGCTTGCTCTATCGACAATAATATAGTCTAAGGAGATTACTTGAAGACGTTTTGTCTAGCCTCCGAAGAGATCAGAGACACGACAACCGCTGGGTTACTCGAACAACAGCTTAAAGACTGTATATCGAGGAATACATCAGCCAACGCGACGGTACCATGGACTAAAACCCTAGTACCACAAACCTAACGGACCTCTGTCGTAAAGAATAGGGGTTATCTATATACAATATTAGGATAAGTTTACCTGTAAACCCAAGGGAGGTAAACTAAAAAACTCCAAAATGAGTACATAAACTAGAAACTTCGAAACGAGTGAATAAACTATAAATTCCGAAATGAGTACATAAACTAGAGACTCCGAAATGAGTGAATAAACTAAAGACTCCGAAACGAGTGAATAAACTATAAACTTCGAAACGAGTACATAAACTAGAGACTCCGAAACGAGTGAATAAACTACAAACCCCGAAATGAGTAAATAAACTAATAGGCACTAAATTAAGACATCAAGAAACAGAAAGGGCGCAACTTGTAGGCCTCGGGACTCATAACTATGGGTATACCACCTGTAGGGTGTTCTTCGTCACCCCATTGAGATGGGAATACACGCGCGCTTGTCAGGCGTAATACAGATTCCCCTTACCTAGGGTAGGCGGAGGTTTATTGATTGTGGGGATCCGAATCTCCGGCAGTCGCGGACTAAGCTGCCGTTAATTACCCCTTGCCTTTGAAGCGAGGGAACCTCCGATTGACAGGTCAACTAGTCATGCGAACTCAATATGCAGTGTGCGTGTGTTGTGTTTTGGAAGGGTTTTGGATATATTGAGGGCCCTCGCCTTTGAAGCTGCATGTTGCGAACTCAATATGCAGTGTGCGTGTGTTGTGACCCCGCAGGGTTTTAGATATATTGGGGGCCCCGCAGAGTTTTACGGGGGAGGAGCGTCTTAAAGACGCGTGCCTAGTATGTGGGCGCTGGGCTCCCACGGGTCACGTGCCTGGTGTGTCGGCACCGGCGCCCGTGGGTCACGTTCCTGGTGCGTGAGCGCTAGGCGCCCACAGGTCACGTGCCAAGCATATGGGCGCTGGGTGCCAGCGGGTCACATGCGCGACACGCGACTGCTGGGCGCCAGCGGGTCACGTGCGCGGCACGCGACCGCTGCGTGCTGAGCGCCTGCGGGTCGCATGAGACGCTGTTTCCCCTAATCAGAGCAAAGCTCTGTTCAAATTTTCAAAATTTGAAATGAAGCAGCGCTTCATAAAAGTGCCAGCAAGAAGCGCTCACGTGCAGAGTATGGGTGCGCTCGCGCTAAGAGCGCTAACGCTCTGAAGCAGCGCTCACGTGCAGAGCACGAGTGAGCTAGCGCTAAGAGCGCCGGCACTAAGAGCGCCAGCGCTCTGAAGCAGCGCTCACGTGCAAAGTATGAGTGCGCTAGCACTAGAACTAAATGTTCCCCACCGTTAGATCAAAGATCCAACGAAGATGATAAATCATCAAGTTATCAAAATAAAATTCTGTTAAGAAAACATTCTTCAGAATCTTTCCAAACAGGAAATATTGTGCTCTGAAAATCAGAGCACCGTTGGATCAATGATCCAATGGTGATTAAAAATCACCAAAGTACATAATAAATTCTGTATGGGAAAGATTTCTTAATCTTGTTAAAAACAAGAAGATTGCCTTCTGTAAATCAGAAGCCTTTGGATCAAAGATCCAACGGGGGAAATATCCCCAAATCAATTAGAGAAAAGATCTTCTTAACTGATTGAACAAATCAGCCTTCACTATATAAAGGCCCCAAGACTTCAAGTCTCACAGAGAGGAACCCCCCACAAACTTTGAGAAATTTCAGAGAGAAGATCAAGCTCTGCGAAGAAGAACTTTTCTTCAAGGTAAAAACAGAGAGATGAAAAAACATCTCATCAGAAAAAGAACTTAGTTCTTATGCTAGATCATAGATTTTTAAGACAAATTGTCTTTCACAAAAGAGATCATAACATCTCATTATACAAGGGGGAAGAATGATTCAATTCTCTTAGGATCACAGATCCATAAAGGCAAAGCTTTTCATCAAAAATATAAGAGATTGAAATATCTCCTATAAAATAAGAACTTTGTTTTTAGATCCATGAGACAAAGTCTCTTAAAAGAGAGAATTTAATTCTCAGAGTGCAGAACTGCCTAACAAGAGCCTTAGCGCTCTAATTTAAAAGGAGCGCCTCAGCGCTCCAAATCTAGCGCATAACGCTGTAGAGCCTTAGCACTCCAAATTTAAAGAAGCGCACTGTGCTCATTGTCTGGTGCACAGAGCCAAGAGCGTGCTCCTCACGTGTGCGCAACTTCACCAGAAGCGCTCTCAGCTCATTGTCTGGCGCACAGTGCCAAGCGCGCCACGTGCTCCTTACGCGTGCACTACTTCACCAGAAGCGCACCGCGCTCATTGACTGACGCACAGCGCCAAGCGCGCCACATGCTCCTCACGTGTACGCTACTTCACCAGAAGCGTACTGCGCTCATTGCCCGGCGCACAACACCAAGCGCGCCACGTGCTCCTCATATGTGCGCTATTTCATCATAAGCGCACTGCGCTTATTGTCTGGCGCACAGCGCCAAGCGCGCCACGTGCTCCTTACGTATACGCTAAATGAACATAAACTGTTCTACAAATAAAAGCCTCAGAGCTATAATGAGTGCTCAGCACTCAGTAAAAGACAAAAACAATTGTCAGAACCAATGCTCAGCATTTTAACTGAATGGGCCGAGCCCAAACTGGCTACAAATCTCTATTTCAGATCAATCGAGCCCATGTGCTTACAAATCTTTGATTTTAGTCCTAAATTGGACTACAGATCTCCCAACCAATATTGGTTCAAGAGTATATCTCTTCACTCCTATGATATTTATCGTTGTAATCCTTCAACGTCTTCAGAGAGGTGACGGGTCCCGACAACCAGACATTCCATGGACTGTGGGGTCCTTAAACTCACGGACTATGATGTCCTTAAACTTTACGGACTGTGGGGTCCTTAAACTCACGGACTATGATGTCCTTAAACTTTACGGACTGTGGGGTCCTTAAACTCATGGACTATGATGTACTTAAACTTTACAGACTATGATGTCTCTAAACTAGACTATGATATTTTTAAACTCCACGGACTATGACGTCCTTAAACTTATAGAGCCCAAATGATTTTTTGTTGGATCTAAATGATCCTGTTAAGTTGATACAACAACAACAACTGAGCCTTTTATCCAAAGCATATGGGGTAGGCTACATGAACCAACATGAGAATCACGCCGGGTCCAGCACATGAATCCTCCGTCTCCACTCACTCCTATCGAACAATATATTCATCGAGTCCTTTGGCACCTATATCGTTTCGTATCACCTCCATCCATGTTTTCTTCGGTCTTCCTTTTGCCTTTTTTCCATTGCCCATATCTAGAGTATCTATTCATCGAACTGGTGCTTGCATAGGTCTGCGTCGCACATGACCAAACTATCTTAGCCGGTTTTCCCGCATCTTCTCCTCCACAGGTGCTACACCAACTTTTGCACGAATATCCTCATTTCGCACCTTATCTTTTCTAGTGTTACCGCACATCCAACGAAGCATGCGCATCTCCGCTACGTGCATCTTCTGTGTATGATGCTTCTTAGGAGCCCAGTATTCTGTACCATATAATAAGGCAGGCCGAATAGCGCTCCGATAAAACTTCCCTTTCAATTTTAACGGAAAGTTACGATCACATAAAATCCCTGTTGCACTCCTCCATTTCAACCAACCAGCTTGGATCCTTTGATTAACATCACTATCGATCTCCCCATTCTTTTGGATGATGGAACCTAGATATCTAAACTGGTCGCTCGGTGATATCTCTTGCCCATCATGTTAAGTTGATCTTAGTCTAAAATTAGACTAACGTATCCTTAACAAACGTTTAAGTTGATCTTAGTCTCAAATGAGACTAACGTATCCTTAAACCCAAACCAAAACCCAAATCTAAGAAAATACGGATTTGGACTAATCCACGCCCTACGGGCGACAACATAAATTAATCTCCGTATATAATTCATGGGCAACCAAAAATAAAACAAACACACACGACACGAAGTGACCATCTGAAGAAGGAGAAAGTTGTTACCGCGATGCGGTAGCGTAATTAACTGCAGGGTCTTGCGCCTGCAGGGAAGAGCATCCCCACAATAAAACCCCCCTCAAATGAGGAGGATTCTGACGAAGTCTGATACAACGGCCGCATCCGTCAAAACCTCCGATACACGGTGCCATAAATCAAATTGGACGGATAAATCCAAATAGCGTCTGCCTCCAAATTCAGGAAAGACATTTGTCTTTCCGGTTTTCGGCGGAGAACAGATTCTGGTACGCCCGGTGGGACATTTTCCTCTTTCCACTCCACACTTTGTGTGTCGTGTTTCGCGAACGAATCGCGGTTTGCTATAGTTGCCCCTGGATTCTAGGTACTAAGATTTGGTGTCTTGCTCCGTGCAGAAAACAGAAGATCAATGGCTTCAAACTGCACTAACTGCAACAACTCCCACCCCGTCCTCGCTAGAGGAGTAACCTATGGGCCCCAAGCGGCCTCTCTTTTTACAATACCGGTGGAACAAGTGACCCAAGCCACCACTGGGCTATTCTTCAGGACTATGATCCCACCAACAAGCTTCAACGTTCAGATGCCGTCACAGGAAGCTGCGAAGAAGTCGGTCTTTGATCGGCTTACAACCACCACGACCCCTCTCAGCGGGTCGTCCAACTCAACTGCCTCAGTCTTCGACAGGCTGGTCAAAGATCAAGTGGGCCCGTAAAGAGGTTCGCAATACCAGAGAAGGACACTCCAACTCCTGCTACAGTTGAGGTCATCTAAGCTGCTCTCCCTACTCGAAGGTCGGCTTTCGATAGGTTGACCGTTCTCTCTCAGCGGACGTCTGTCTTTGACAGGCTGGCGCCAACAACAGACTCTCATCAGAATAGAGGGCATGGAAAAGCTGATTCAACAATAGAGGTGGTCCCAACCGCTCGCTATGCTCGACGTTGCCACTGGCGCCGAGTGAGAAAGGCCAGGGGCAATTCCCCTTCCGGACTGACTCTACCAGCTCCGATGGTGGAAATTGATGCTGCTGTTCCAACTAGGAACAACTTTGAACCACTCAGGAGGGTGCGCAAGAACTCTCCGACGTCCGTGCTGAAGAGATCTCCTCCACCTGTGGAATGCGCTACATAGGCGAAGCTGGAGCAGCCCCCTCAGCGGCTGTCTTCCAAAATTCACAAGGTCTGGCGACAGGTCCAAGACTCCGTGACTGATCAAGACTACCCCGCCGACAAAAAAAGATGAAATTTCGGTGAGAAGGGGATCACCCTGTCAAGCCATAGAAGATGTCATCTGTTTGGGTGCCCGTTACAACGACTCCCTCAACTTCGACTGCACACAAAAGAAGGAGGCCGGAGAAGATCCCTGTGTCTTTGGCAAATCGCAAAGACACTGAATTTGAATGCCCCAAGTCTGGGGACATGGTGGTTCATACTGTTTATATGGCTTCCTGAAAAGAGGATAACCGTATCTCTACGAGTCACCGACCACTTACACGGTTTGTGACTAAGGCTCAGGAGCAATAACAACAAAAGCTCCAAGAAATGCTGACAGCCAAGGCTGTACTCACTGGACCAAAAGCAGGCCCGAGGACATCTTCAGAGCAGCTTCATGAGCAGGAAATGGATGCCGAATTACTTCGGAGAATGCTTGAGAAAAAGGACAAAAAGGTTGTGGAACAAGTGGCCAACATAAAACAAATGGCCCTTTTATTCCAAGATATGGTGGGCCTAATGATCCAGCCGGACCCTCCAGCCGAAGATCCTCCAGTAATAATTGAAGATGATAGAGGAAAGACATCAAATCCTTTGCCGGATCTGTCAGCAGCAACGGAAGAGACCATCTCCAAAGCCATGCTTGATGATTATATAGCTCAGCAAATACGAGCTCATCAAGCGAATGAAGCAACCGGCCAAGTCGTCAGAACTGGGCGACCATATCCAGGATGGTACGATCAGATAAAGTACCCGTCAGGATACACAATTCCTAAATTTCATGTGTACAAGGGGACAGGCAATCCCCATCAACATGTCGCTCAGTTCAGGGTTCTCTACGGCAACACTGGAGGGGATGATAAGCTACCGCTTCGACAATTCGTCGGCAGCTTGGCGGAGACGGCGTTCAAATGGTACTCAGAGCTTCCCAATGACTCTGTCAAAACTTTTGCAGAAATGGAGTTACTGTTCACACAAAAGTTCGCAAGCGCTAGCGAGCACACCCTCATCACAGCATTAATTAACGCCAGGGTGAAGCTGGGCGAAACGTGGGTGCAGTACACGATACGGTGGCGGAATTTATGGTCGAAGTGCGAACAACGCATCGAGGAAGCTCCTGCGGTTAGCATGTTCGTGGGAACCCTCGATCCGCAGGCGACAATATCCCAGTTCATGATGTTCTTCAAGCCGACTACCTTTCAGACCTTGATTGATAAGCTGGCCCCAGATGGGCCATAAGCCGTCCTCGTCGAAAACGGAGCTTCGAAACGAAAGGGGTAAAAAGAAAGCTATCTTCATCGCCAACGCTCAACAACAACCGAGTGGCCCGAGACGGGTTGTTCGCCAAAGCAACAAGCGGCAATCCCTCGATGAGAAGTTGAGACGTCCTTACTCGTTTCCCCGGGATAAAACAAGGAAACTGTTTGAACTGGCAGTGCGCAATGTGCTCATCACTCTACCGGAGTCGAGACACCCACCGCAACCGAACGACGTCAACGATCCTAGTTACTGCCCCTACCACCGAGTATTGAGCTATTCGATCAAAGACTGCTACGTCTTTAAAAATTGGGTTGAAGACCAGTATCAACAGGGCAAGTTCGCACTGTCCGAAAACTGGAAGGTAAATCCGCCACAACAGCACGCCCCTAAAAGGATGGACACGCCGAGGGCATTGTGCTCTTTTATAGAAAAACCTCCATGGAAGGTCGCTCTTTCATCCAAGACGAAAAGAATGTTGAAAGAACTTCACACTTGCCCAGCAATCAGGTGGAAAAGTCCGCTGGAACCCGAGATCATCGAGGGAATGCTGAAGGTGTGCCTGACTCCAAGAATTGGTAGCGTTAATGAAAACGCTCAGGCCCAGCCGTCAAAGTCTTTGAAGAAGAAGAAGACCAAGAAGCCCGTGAAGTCTGATGACAAGCGCACGGACCTGCAAAAACATATCAACGCACTGGAGGAATATAACCAGAAGGTGCGAACCCCGGTCATGCTCCAAGAGTTTCTCAACCACAACCTGGAGAACGGAGATGATGACAATGATGGGGAAGAAGACTCGTCAGATGAGCAGGGGAACTATATGGCGAGCTGCCATATGATCTCTCACTCGTCAATAAATGATGAAGAAGCTCCTGATACAGAGAAACTGAGGGCAGATCCAGAACCAGAATCAAAATCCCTGGAGCCATCGGACGAATTGATTGACAGATTGCTAAGCGAAGCCCTTAAGAAAAGCAAAGCTGACAGAGAGCGGGAAACGGCCATATACAAGAGGGCCAAGCATCGGCGTTAAGTTGAAGAAGCTCCAGTATTGAGAAACCGTGGAGTACCCCAACCGGGTCGAAGCATCCCTGTCACCAGCAAAAGCAGCTTAAAATAAGAAAACGATTCGCTAAGGCCCTGTCAATGGGAATGAAGTTGCCTTCTTTTTGAGGAGATACTCCTGGCGGTATACATCTTGATGAAGTGGACGTACATCCAAATTTCTGCTTATACCATCAGAGGATTACACACCCTACCGAAGAGTGCATGGCCTTTAAAAACTGGTGGCAGGGATATGTTGCCCACCGACAACACGTCCAGAGAGTGAAGCGCAAGGCTCATCGTAAATAGAGAAGCACAACAGATGAACACAAAAGAACTTCCGGCAAATGTCACATAGTTGACACCAAGGGATCGCAAGTTCTCACCTTTAGAAGCGACTCTGATGAACAAATAGCTCTCAGCTCTCTCTTCAAGGAATCTACCTCTTTACAAAAGATACGAAGACTTGCGAGGATATCTAGCTGCGTAATCGTACGTTGCCCCGAAAAATCTCGGACTTACGAATAACGGACCGAAATGTCCCTAAAGTAACGATGGACCGCAATTTCCTAAAACTTGCAATTGACCGAAACGTCTATAAACTACTACGGACCGCAGCATCCCAAGGCTGACGCAAAAAAAAACGGCACGTCCGTAAGAAAAATAAGCACGGATGAAAACTCGAAAGGGCTCTGTAAGTAAAAACAGCAGGGCTACCGGCGAGTCTGTGAAAACCCGAAAGGGCGCAGACTCGTAAAAAAATCATGCACACTGGCAAGGTCCTCTCGACCTTGTAAGAAGAAAATACCTGCGTGAGATCCTTACGACTCATAAGGGAGCAACACACTTAGGGATCCTCACGATTCCTAAGTAGAAACGTCTTTATGAGACCCTTATGGCTCATGAAGTCAAAAACCTTACTTGACAGGATCTTAACCCTGTTTGCTAAGCCACCTTTGCTCGAACCGACGAAGGCAAATGATAATTCTCTCCTGGTAATGTCCCAGTGGTAGCGATACTGATGCCTAAATTGGTATCAAATTCGAAATCCTTTCACAGCAAATGATGATTCGCTCCTGGCAACATTCCAGTCACAGCGATACTGATGCTAAGATTGGTATCAGATCTTGAGTTCTATACTCGGGGGAAAAAAGGGACGTCCATAAGCAAGATAGGCACGGATGAAAACCCGAAAGGGCTCCATGAGTAAAAACAGTAGGACTACCGGCGATATTTGTGAAAATCCGAAAATGCGCAAACTCGTAAAAAAAATGGTACATCCGCAAGAAAAATGGGCACGGATGAAAACCCGAAAGGGCTCTGTGAGTAAAAACAGCAGGGTTATCGGCGAGTCTGTGAAAATCCGAAAGGGCGCAGACTCGTAAAAAATTCATGCACACTGGCAAGGTCCTCTCGAAACATACCTGCGTAAGATCCTTACGACTCACAAGGGAGCAACACACTTAAGGATTCTCACGATTCCTAAGGAGAAACATCTTTATAAGACCCTTACGGCTCATGAAGTCAAAAGGCTTAGTTGACAGGATCTTAACGCTGTTTGCTAAGCCACCTTTGCTCGAACCGATGAAGGCAAATGATGATTCGCTCCTGGCAATGTCCTAGTGGTAGCAATGCTGATGCCTAAATCGGTATCAAATTCCAAGCCCTTTCACGGCAAATGGTGATTCGCTCCTGGCAATATTCCAGTCGTAGCGATGCTGATGCTGAGATTGGCACTAGATTCCAAGTTCCACACCCGCGATAAAAATCAGCGAGCCAAAAATGCATATGAAATAGCCGAAATGATGGGGCAACTTGCAACAAAATTATCAAGTAAAAATATATGCATACAAAATAGCCGAAATGGTTGGGCAACTCGCAATAACAAACAGCGAGTAAAAAGAAAAAATTAGCCGAAATGATTTGGCACCGTGAAAAATAGCCGAAATGACTGGGCAATCGCGACTTTCGCGATATAAAAAGCTAAAATGATAGAGCATCGCGGAAAGAAAGAAAAAAATGAAAGAATGAAATTTCTGCCGTGCAGGTAAGTCCATACTGACCACTGTATACAATCTATGGGCATAAACGAAAGGGAACTATGAGTCCCAACAAACTCTGTCAAAGGGAAAAGTCAGATCTCGACAACAACATCTGCATCCCAGAAGACCAACAACGGCATTACTTCTCAACTCCAGCAGGATGCAAATGTGACGTCAACAACCGACCTCAGGGTCATAACCAATCGGAGCCACGGCAAAGTCCCTAGTTCTAAATCTCGATGGCCACGTCTACAACCTAGAGAACAACAACGATGTTCCTCCTCATTCCAGCAGGATTCGGACGTGACATCACCAATCGGAGCCATGGCAAAGTCCCCAGTTCTAAGACTCTACGGTTCACAGACAACCTAGCGTCACCTAATGACCCCGTCTCGAAAATACGTCATCCAATGACTCCGTCTCGGAAATAAGTCAACCGACCCCCAGGGAAATCAGTGTCCTTGGCAAAAGCCTCGATTCAGAGAAATCAACATCCTTGACGAGAGCATCTCGATTCGCGTCGACCTGCAAGGAAATCAGTGTCTTTGCAGGAATACCTCGATTCGTCTCAACTCCGAGGAAATCAGTGTCCTTGGCAAATACCTCGATTCAGGGAAATCAGCGTCCTTGACGAGAGCATCTCGATTCGTGTCGACCCGCAAGGAAATCAGTGTCTTTGCAGGAATACCTCGATTCGTCTCAACTCCGAGGAAATCAGTGTCCTTGGCAAATACCTCGATTCAGGGAAATCAGCGTCCTTGACGAGGGCATCTCGATTCACGTCGACCCGCAATGAAATCGGTGTCTTTGCAGGAATCTCTCGATTCGTTTCAACCCCAAGGAAATCAGTGTCCTTGGCAAAACCTCGATTCAGGGAAATCAACGTCCTTGACGAGAGCATCTCGATTCGCGTCGACCTGCAAGGAAATCAGTGTCTTTGCAGGAATCTCTTGATTCATCTCAACTCCGAGGAAACCAGTGTCCTTGGAAAAATCCTCGATTCAGGAAAATCAGCATCCTTGACGAGAGCATCTCGATTCGCGTCGACCCGCAAGGAAATCAGTGTCTTCGCATGAATCTCTCGATTCATCTCAACCCCGAGGAAATCAGTGTCCTTGGCAAAACCTCGATTCTGGGAAATCAACGTCCTTGACGAGAGCATCTCGATTCGTGTCGACCCGCAAGAAAATCAGTGTCTTTGCAGGAATCTCATGATTCGTCTCAACTCCGAGGAAATCAGTGTCCTTGGCAAAAACCTCGATTCAGGGAAATCAGCGTCCTTGATGAGAGCATCTCGATTCGCGTCGACCCGCAAGGAAATCAGTGTCTTTGCAGGAATATCTCGATTCGTCTCAATTTCGAGGAAATCAGTGTCCTTAGAAAAAACCTCGATTCAGGAAAATCAGCATCCTTGACGAGACCATCTCAATTCGCTTCAACCTGCAGAGAAATCAGTGTCTTTGCAGAAATATCTCGATTCGTCTCAACTCCGAGGAAATCAGTGTCCTTGGCAAAAACCTCGATTCAGGGAAATCAGCGTCCTTGACGAGAGCATCTTGATTCACGTCGACCCGCAGAGAAATCAGTGTCTTTGCAGGAATATCTCGATTCCTCTCAACCCCAGGGAAATCAGTGTCCTTGGCAAAACCTCGATTTAGGGAAATCAGCATCCTTGACGAGAGCATCTCGATTGGCGTCAACCCGCAGAGAAATCAGTGTCTCTGTAGGAATATACGACGTCAGCAAAATGGAGCCATGGCAGAGTCCCTAGTTCCAAGTCTCGACGAAAACTGTTAGTAATATGTATGCCCTATATGTATGCCCTAGAGACCATTACTGTACATATGATGTATATTGTAGTGGATGCTTGGACATATATAGGCAGGACTTTCTTGCTCGACATGATAGTATGCTATCTGATTGCTCTTTATCTTAACATGTTGACTTGTATTGGTTTACTGTCTTCCTCTCACATGTTGATAAAACCCTTAGGATATGTACTTCAATACTAGGACTATGATACAGATCATACTAGTGGGGCCAGTGTAGTCAACGAGTACATCCTATAACTGTTCCTAGTCGAGAGAGTATCGGGACTGGGCATCGATACTCCAGAGTAGACTAGCGCATACGCTTCTCAACCCATATGATGGGCGATGGATGATCTCATATCCATTGGTGTTTGACATCAGAGAAGGTATACGGGTACTCAGTGGAGACTGGGTACACTGAACGGACTTGCCGAGAACTCCTAGATGGTATTGTACCTATCGTCGGATAGCAGTTCTCTGGTGACACTGGTACAGGTTAGTCTGTAGACCCGAGATCGTCCTAGAGTCTTGTATGATTCCCACTGTGCTTTGATTTCCATCTTACCATGTTCATGAGAACATGCAAAACGGTGGATTTTGGGTACAGTCCCGAGTCACATGGAGGCAATGAGCGATAGGAGGGGTTTCGTCTCTCCTAGTATAGGGAGTTGATGTTGCGCTATGCTCGATTGGCCATAACAGGAAATCCCTGGCCAGGGTTGCTGAGATCTACTGGTAAGTATTATCAGTAGTTTCTCGAACCGTTATGGACCTTGCATCGGCATGACTTATCAGCTTATTGGGGTCTGAAGTTATACCACCCCCAGGCTGTGATATGCGACATATCAGACGAAAAGACCGGACTGTACGGTAGTGTTACTGATTGGATTCACTGGAGTACGAACAGGCTTGCTTGTTGATCTTCCGATCGCTCAATACTTGAATGGCCGTTACGTTTAGCAGACCGCTTGCGGCTTGTGGGTGTTTGATATGATCATCACCTATTGCCGGTATATTGACGAGTCATTACAGTCCTACACAGAGGTTTCCTGGCTCAAGCGAAATGGAGTAGGAGCGCATATGTGATATGTGCGGGACCGAGATTAATGGGAGTATGTGATACCGCATTCTATTCTCGCGATGTGTGACATGATTGGTTATATGTGATATAGCCGAGTTATCGGATCAAGCGTTGATTCGATAAGATGTTGCATTTGATATTAGTCGGTTATATGTGATATAGCCGGATTATTAAATCAAGAGTTAATTTGATAATTTAATGTATAATTATATATTTGATATATTATATTACATTAACTAATATTTAGCTCACTAATGATTTCTTTTCTCACTAGATGTGCACATTGTATATATGTGATATGTATATTTGTGTACATGTATTGTGTCATGTTTGATGATACATACAAGATGGGTGTATGAGATTAATACCATGCTAGGGTTAAGTTAGGGTTTCTATTTATGTTATGCTAATTCAAAAGAGATTGACTTTGTTATGATAAAGCTTGGACAAAAGCTTTTGGATAAGCTTTGACAAAGTCAACACTTTTGTCTAGTTAAAGATATTTATCAAACCCAGCCCTTAACCATAGTGTGGAGTTAATTCTTGACATGAGTTAGGCATGATAGCTTTAACTCAACCATGGATGCCATAATTCATTGGGATGAATTATTCATGAGTTCTTCTTCTTCTTCTTCAAGCTTCATGAAAAGCTTTCTAACTTCAATGGAGGTATGAGAAATAATGTGAGAAAATCAATTCTAAAGTGAGCCCACCTCCCACTTCTTCATTCTCTACCACTTGCCATGTAGTAGAGTGTGTTCTCTTCACAAAGTTCATAACCTAGTGAAAGAATAGCTTGAGTTAGTGTCTCCTCGATATAGATAATCTTCGGCCTCGAAGTCATCGAAGCAAGCACGTTCATTTCTTCATAGAGCCTCTCTAGAGTCCGGAGTTTACAATCGCAGCGATGGGGACTACTACACGGAGCTATTTGAAGTGGTCTACAAAGGTTGTATTCCTTGCTCACTACTTATTGCAAAGTGTTTGCATATGTTTACCGTATATTTCTAGTTAACGATTCATGGTTAGGATTAGCTAGAACGGCAAATTTTTGAATTTGGCATGGACGATACCTTCCGAAACCTTGCTGCCATGCTAGGCAACCCTACAACAACATCTACAAACTAGAGATCAACAATGGAGTTCCTTCTTGCTCCAACCAAAAGCAGATACGACGTCAACAAACGGAGCCATAGCAAAGTCCCCTGGTTCCAAATCTCGAAGGCTCACAGACAGCCTAGAGACTATCTCGGAGCCATGACAGAGTCCCTAGTTCCAAGTCTCGACGACAACATCTACAGCCTGGAGACCCACAACAGTGTTCCTCCTTATTCCAGCAGGATTTGAACGTGACAATCAGTCTCGGAGCCACGGTAAAATCCCTGGTTCCAAATCTCGACGGTTCACAGACAACCTAGAGACCACCTCGACATTCGTCTCGTTACAGCAGACGCAACGTCAACAAAGCGGAGTGACGGCAAAATCCCAGCTCCACCTTAACATTCGTCTCGTTATAGCAGACGCAATGTCAACAACGACGTTTCTTCTCAACTCCAGCAGGATGCAGATACAACGTCAACAACTGACCCCAGGGTCAAAACAATGGAGCCATGGCAAAATCCCTATTCTAAGCCTGGACGGTTCACAGGCAACCTAGAGATAACTGCGAAATTCGCCTCGATACAGTAGACGCAATGCCAGCAAACGAAGCAAAGGCAAAATTCCTAGCTTCAGGGTCTTGACGGCAACTCAAATAAAATCTGAAAGACTATAGGAGATCATCCCACACAAGCACGGAGTGGTTATGACTCATCGGGGCTCCCCAAACTGAACCTAAGCTCAAGTAAAAAGTGGCATGGAAAAATTCCTAACGCTTGCTCTTCCGACGGTCAAACTGCCTTGGAAGATTGCTTGAAGACGTCTTGTCCAGCCCTCGAAGGGATCAGAGACATGACAGTCGCAAGGCTGCTCGAACAGCAAGATTGCCTATCAAGGGATACATCAACCAACGCGACGGTACGACAGGCAAAACCCTAGTACCACAGACCCTAACGGACCTTTGTCGTAAAGAGCAAAGGTTAACTGTGACGTTAGGACATTCTTACGAGAACTTCTCGATTCGTCTCGACTCGTAGGGAAAAGCCTTAGGCAGTAAAAAAAACTGTTTTCTAAGCACTGGGGCCCTGCAAGTCAGTCTAATATAGGCGCTTGCATACTATTCACGGGCCACACTCTCCAAAGCCGAACATCGATAAAGAGGGAAATAACCACTTATAAGTCCTCTCGACTTGTAAGCAGGAAAATTCTCTTAGGAGATCCTTACGACTCTCAAGAGAAAAACACACTTAGGAATCCTCACGATTCTTAAGGAGAAAATTCACCGACGAGATCCTCTCGACTCGTAGGGAGAAAAATCTTTATGAGACCCTCATGGCTCATAAAAGTGAAAAGTCTTAGACGGCAGATCTGAACCTGTTTCCTAAGCCATCGTTACCCTACGAAGAGTTCAAGATGAACTGTTACTTACCATCTACAAGCCACACTTGCTAAAATTACATGCCGCCGAAATCTAGGTGCTGCTCAAGAGTACATAAACTGCTTTGCGCCAAGTCAAAACAAAAGGGCATAGCCCACGAATGTCAATCACATGTTATGCAAGGCAATAAGAAGAACATTTGATTTACATCCAATTGAGCATCCGACTCGTGCCCACTCATGTATGTGCGAAAAGGATAAAATAAATGCATGGAAAGGAAAAATTTGGTATTCATACCTCAGAAAGTTCTTACATTGATGAACATAGCAAACAAAAGTATCATTAAAATGTTTACAATGGCAAGACATCAAATCTAGGACATGGATTGAGAAATTCAAAAGTTAGGCCATTTAAAATGTTTTGGGCCTCTCGGACCATCCTCGTATGCTTCCTCTCACGGTCACAAGCGTCAGGGTCTTCACTGATGTCCTCCGCCCTTCGATAGGCAGCAATTATCGTCGCCTGTTGAAAAGTTTAATGCAGAATATCGACAATATTGTCTCGCCTTTTCTTTGATATTAGGCTCATCAGATACACTGAGTGTACCTTATCTTCGGCGTCATCCAATAATTTAAGCGGCATGCCGTCATAGAATAAAGAAAGTGCTTCCCAGATCGCTCTCACAATGAGCTTCAAAAGAGCGGAACGACGAGGAAGCAGTCGACCATTGTATTCATCAAAGTGACGCATGATTTCGGCAAACTGAGCGTTTGCAAACTCCTGGTTCTGGCAGCGGCCTAGTGGGCGAATGTCTCCATAAGAAATAATCTCGTCGAGACCATACAGATGAGTAGCCATAACGTCTGAAAAGGAAAATCAGTGAGAGTTTAGTGGACAGACTGATTAAGAAAAAGCTTATTGAAACAGACACGGGGATCTAAATAACTCTTGATATCCTCACGGAGAAAATAAGTTCCGATTAAGAGACCCAACAAATTCAAATTTGTGCAAATAAAGAAGAAATCCTAAAAAAGATTCTCATTTAATGAGAGACTCCTCGGGTCAAGGAGTTAAACTCCTCGAGAGCAACTCTCTGCAGACAGGAGTGACACCTGTCAAAACCACTAAAATTTCCCAAAAATTCTAAAGAGTATTGCTCTGCGAAACAGATGGATAGTCCATCAAAAACTATAAAAAGCAAAGCTTTATTGAGTTAAAAAAAAACTCCGAGATCTTTAAGGTCTGCAAGAACTCTAATAATTCTTCTTTAAAAATGGGTTAAGAAACCGTAAGAAAGATCTCTTTAGATCTATGATAGCAAAGCTCTATTAACAAAACCCTGAAAAAAAAATTTCTTAGATCTATGATCTGAAAAGAGCAGGGCTCTGTTAGCGGGTGAAACCCTAGATTATTAACTAATCCCTTGAAAGATTTAATTTTTACCTAAATTTTTGACAGAGTTCTGTCCCTAAGAAAGTTGTTAAGACAAAGAGTTATGCTATGAAGGAGAATTAATTCTCAGAAAACAAGAAAGAAAATGAACAGAGATCATCTCAAGGGCCAAAGGCCCTATTTATAGGCACTGAGAGCCGTTTCAACTTCTAAGTTGATCTAAGGGCGCAGATGTTGCCACCGCATCACTCACGTGTAAGCCACGTGAGTGCAACGGTGGGGGGGAGGGGCATTTGTTCCCCCCAATAAGAGCAAAATTATGTTCAAATTTTAAAAATTTGAAATGAAGCAGCGCTTCATAAAACCGCCAGCAAGCAGCGCTAACGTGCAAAGCACGGGTGTGCTCGCGCTAAGAGCACCAGCGCTCTGAAACAGCGCTCACGTGCAGAGTACGAGTGCGCTCGCGCTAAGAGTGCCAGCGCTCTGAAGCAGCGCTCACGTGCAAAGCATGAGTGCGCTAGTGCTAGAACTAAATATTCCCCACCGTTGGATCAAAAATTCAACGAAGATGATAAATCATCAAGTTACCAGAATAAAATTCTGTTAAGAAAACATTCTTCAGAATCTTTCAAAACAGGAAAGATTGTGCTCTGAAAATCATAGCACCGTTGGATCAATGATCCAATGGTGATTAAAAATCACCAAAGTACAGAATAAATTCTGTATGGGAAAGATTTTCCAATCTTATTAAAAAGAAGAAGATTGCCTTCTGTAAATCAGAAGCCCTTAGATCAAAGATCCAACGGGGGGAATATCCCTAAATCAATTAGAGAAAAGATCTCCTTAACCGATTGAACAAATTATCCTTCACTATATAAAGGCCCTAATACTTCAAGTCTCACAGAGAGGAACCCCCCCCCCAAACTTTGAGAAATTTTAGAGAGAAGATCAAGCTCTGCGAAGAAGAACTTTTCTTCAAGATAAAAACAGAGAGATGGAAAAACATCTCATCAGAAAAAGAACTTAGTTCTTATGCTAGATCATAGATCTTTAAGATAAATTGTCTCTCACAAAAGAGATCATAACATCTCATTATAAAAAAGGGGAGAATGATTCAATTCTCTTAGCATCAAAGATCCATAAAGGCAAAGCTTTTCATCAAAAACATAAGAGATTGAAATATCTCCTATAAAATAAGAACTTTGTTCTTAGATCCATGAGACAAAGTCTCTTATAAGATAGAATTTAATTCTCAGAGCGCAGAACTGCCTAAAAAGAGCCTTAGCGCTCCAATTTAAAAGGAGCGCCTCAGCGTTCCGAATCTAGCGCATAGCGTTGCAGAGCCTTAGCGCTCCAAATTTAAAGAAGCGCACTGCGCTCATTGTTTGGCACACAGCGCCAAGCACGCCACGTGCTCCTCACGTATGCGCTACTTCACCAGAAGCGTTCTGCGCTCATTGTCTGGCGCACAGTGCCAAGCGCGCCACGTGCTCCTCACGTGTGCGCTACTTCACCAGAAGCGCACCGCGCTCATTGGCTAGCGCACAACGCCAAGCGCGCCACGTGCTCCTCACGTGTACGCTACTTCACCAGAAGCGTACTGCGCTCATTGCCCGGCGCACAGCGCCAAGCGCGCCACATGATCCTCATGTGTGCGCTATTTCAGCAGAAGCGCACTACGCTCATTGTCGGCGCACAGCGCCAAGCGTACCACGTGCTCCTCACGTGTGCGCTAAATGAACATAAACTGTTCTACAAATAAAAGCCCCAGAGCTATAATGAGTGATCAGCACTCAGTAAAAGACAAAAACAATTGTCAGAACCAATGCTCAGCATTTTAACTGAATGGGCCAAGCCCAAGCTGGCCACAAATCCCTATTTCAGATCAATCGAGCCCATGTTCTCACAAATCTTTGATCTTAGTCCCAAATTGGACTACAGATTTCCCAACCAATATTGGTTCAAGGGTACATCTCTTCACTCCTCTGATATTTGTCATTGTAATCCTTCAATGTCTTCAGAAAGGTGACGGGTCCCGACAACCAGACATTCCATGGACTGTGGGGTCCTTAAACTCACGGACTATGATGCCCTTAAACTTTATGGACTATGGGGTCCTTAAACTCATGGACTATGATGTACTTAAACTTTACAAACTATAATGTCTCTAAACTATACTATGATGTCTCTAAACTCCATGGACTATGACGTCCTTAAACTTATAAAGCACAAATGCTCTTTTGTTAGATCTAAATGATCCTGTTAAATTGATCTTAGTCTAAAATTAGACTAACGTATCCTTAACAAACGTTTAAGTTGATCTTAGTCTCAAAGGAGACTAACGTATCCATAAACCCAAACCAAAACCTAAATCTAAGAAAATACGGATTTGGACTAATCCACGCCCTACTAGAGACAACATAAATTAGTCTCCGTATATAATTCACGGGCAACAAAAAATAAAACAAACACACACGATACGAAGTGACCATCTAGAGAAGGAGAAAGTTGTTACCGCGATGCGGTAGCGTAATTAACTGCAGGGGCTTGCGCCTGCAGGGAAGAGCGTCCCCACAATAAAAAAACCCTCTCAAACGAGGGGGAATCTGACAAAGTCTGCTACAGTGGCCACATCCGTCTATACCTCCGATATATGGTGCTATAAATCAACTTGGGATCTTCGGAGAGGTGGACGGATAAATCCAAATAGCATCTGCCCCTAAATTCAGGCAAGATGTTTGTCTTCCCGGTTTTCGGTGGAGAACAGGCGCACGTGGGCGCTTAGCGCCCGTGGGTCACGTGCCTTGCACATGACCGCTGGGCGCCCGCGGGTCACGTGCGCTGCACGCGACCGCTAGACGCTAAGCGCCCGCGGGTCGCGTGAAGCGCATGTGGGCGCTTTAGCGCCCGTGGGTCATGTGCCATGCACGCGACCGCTGGGCACCCGCGGGTCCTGTGCCCTGCATGCGACCGCTAGGTGCCCGCGGGTCACATGCGCGGCACGCGACCGCTGGGAACACCAGCAGAAAAGGGGCTTAGCCCCTGGGTTAGGAGTTAAACTCCTAAGGGGGGTTTTGGAGTTGAACTCCCAACAGGGATTATGTATAGAATTGGATTTAAACTCCTAAAAAGGGTTTTTCTTTATAGAGTTACACTCCAACAGATTTTGAATGGAGTTAAACTCCAAGAGATCTTTGGATCTTCTTTTGAGCCTTGGATCCTTCTTCCTCCTCTTCGTTGGCTGGATCTTGGAGGAAAATGGGGGTGAGATTCAAAATCTCCCTTTAGAGATCTGATGGGAGATCCAAGCACCCCTTTGTGGGTTTTATGGTGAAAAACTATTTCTTTTTGAAGAAGGAAGTGTTCAACTCTTGATTTAATTCTAAAGGGGAAGAAGATTTTAGAACCTTGAGGAAGGAGGCACAGACCCTAAATTTTGAGGGGAATGAAATTTTTTTTTTATTTCATTATCATGTTGCCTTATATAGGCTTACAAATTTATGTATAGTCCCTTGGGCTTTACAAAATGGCATTTTTCCCATCTCATGCCTCATGTGCTCATTTCTTTTGCACATGAGTCATGTACTTTACAAGAATTTGGTTTTATGCCCATTTTTCTTACATTAATGCATAAAAAATTGCATCAAAATTATTTATTACATGATTTCATTTTGGCTTGGGAGAGGCCGGCTGCGGGGCTCGACTTGGGTATGGGCCCACTTGATCTGGGCTTTGGCCCGCTTGTTTGAGGTTGACTTTGATTTTGACTTGGTCAACCGGGGTGCAATTTTTTACCCCAACACCACCGTGAGCAAAGTGGTAGGGTCACATCAGTCCAATGTTCACCTATGCCTAGATGCATGCATCAGAAACTTCTAAGGTTAAATACAAAGTATTTGTACAGAGACAGGATGCCCATATGAATATGCGCTGGGGATGAAATGTTCAATGGTCGACATTTTTTTATTATTCATTCCGCAGAGAAAAGATCACCAAATATTGGATCAGAGATGCAAGGATTAACAAAATAAGATTCTTTAATTCCCTCTCTACTTTCTCCACCATGTTGAAGCCGCGATCTTCGCGAGGACTTGCTCTCCACCGGTCAACGCCGTGCTCATCAACGAAAGAAGCCATGATCGCCCGTTGAACCCATATCTGGCTTAGCAACTGGACAGAGCGATCTTTCAGAGGCTGGGTAATCAAATGTGCCTCATGGAAGCTCTCGATCTTGTCCTCCGCTGCGTCGAGCATCGCCGGAGTCATCTCCGCTGGATGAGGAGGGATGTCAACAAGTACAGATGAGAAAATCATCGGAGCCAAAACGGAGCCGATAGGAAGAGAGGAGCCCCTACGAGCCAGACGGTGTCACATTGGTCATCTGTGATAACGGAATCCACTAATCGCGCTGCAAAACGAGGAACGATTTTCTCGATAGGTACTTCTCACGGTTGCCGACGAGCATGCGGACGATTGCAAGCCATAACTCTTGGTTTGTTAAAAATTGGTCTCTATTTGTAAAGGAAGAGGGAAACAGAGCTTCAGATTATAAAGAGGAGCATTCAAATCTAGGCACAGAAAATGTTGTGCATGGTGGAGATATTTCTAAGTCCTGACAAAAAGAGCATGGGAAAAGAAAGAGTTGACTAATGGGAATCAGAGCAAGAAGGTGAAACGACTCCCTCGACAGCGCCTCACGTGCATGACACGTGAGCACTGGCATTGATTCTTTCCGGGACTAGAGCAGCGCCTCACGTGCGTAACGTATGAGCGTCGGCACTAATTCAAGATTAAAATCCTCAACAATACCCCACGTACATGACATATGAGCACCGACGCTAGACTTTATATGTATATGTGTGTGTGTGTGTGTGTGTGTGTGTGTGACAACACCTTATAGAGGCACATATGAACATTGGCATAAAGAGAAAGGGGAGTTCTTTCATTCATACTTCGAAGGAATTTAAACATTGGTAAAAAAAAACTGAATCCCATTTACAACGGCAAAACACTGAATTCCGGACATGGATTCATGAACTTAGAAGCAAGTCTGAGTAAAGTGCTTCTGGCTTCTTCGACCATTTTCTTATGCATTTTCTCACGAATGCAAGCGTCGGGATCCCCGCCGAGGTCGTCCGTTCTCTGGTATGCGGATATTATCGCCTTCTGTTAGAAGATGTGATGCAAAATATCAACAGAATCATCTCTCCGCTTTTTTGAGATCAGCCTCATCAGATATACTGAATGCACCTTGTTTTCAGTATTATCAAGCGCCTCGAGCGGCATAGCCTCGTCAAGTTCAGGAAGTGCTTCCCAAATTGACCCAACGATAATTTTCAAAAGAGAAGAACGGCGGGAGAGTAATCGACCATTGTAGTCTTCAAAGTGACGCATCACGTCAGCACATTGGGCGTTAGTAAATTCCTGGCCTTGACAGCGGCCTTGGATGCGAATATCTTCATAAAAGATAATCTCTTCAAGATCATAAAGACGAGAAGCCATAGTATCTGAAAAAAACCGGCAAGGGGTTAGCAATCAAAATATCAAAATTATTACAATCTAAAAAGAAATTACAATGGTTCTAACGCCCCATCAGTGATGAGGCATGCACCACTTGTTAGAATCCAAAAGTATTCTCATTTAATAAAAAATCTCATTGAACTGTGGAGTTAAACTCCCTCGAAAATATGTTCAGATTTCAAATCTGCAAAAAGAACCCTAAAAAGAAAATAAGAAATGGAATAAAATTCCCAAAAGAACTTTCAAAAAAAAATTCTCAGAGCTAAGCCCTGTAGAACAACCCAGAATTAAATTTCTCTAATAATGGGATTAAATCCCAGAAATCCTTATAGGAAATATACTGGAATTAAATTCCAGAGAACTCTTAAAAATCAGAGTTGATAACAGGGTAAAATCCTAAGATCTCTAAGACCCATGGTCTACCCAAACAAAAGTTTTTTTAGATCTCTAAAAGATCATTCTAAGAAAAGAGAAAAGCTCTGTTAATGGGTAAAAAACCCAAAACAAAAAGGAAGTTTCTTTTAAGGGTTTAAGAAAAAATTAGTCGAAATCCTTACCAAATTTCTTAAATAGAGTAAAACTCTAATAGTTTCTTTGGGGCAGAGATCTAAGCTCTGAAAAGATAATTAAATTCTCAAAGAAGAAGAAAGAGGATGACAAAACATCGGTCATCTCAAGAGCCAAAGACCCTATTTAGAAGACATGAAGGGACGGTTCAACTCCTCGGGAGATCGAACGGTGGAAAAGGTGACACCATTGCACCCACGTGTAAGCCATGTGAGAGAAACGGTGGGGAGCATTTGTTTCCCCAATATATTTAACCTAATAAAAGTGCAAACCTCTGTTGAATTTAATGAGGCAGCGCCTCACATGCTCTCCATGAGGGCGCCAGCGCCAGAGCGAATCTTATAGGATTAAATCCTATAGTAGAGCCTCACATGCTCCTCAAGCGGGCGCTAATGTGCAAAGCACAAAAGAATCTATTAAATAAGAGTTAAACTCCTAGATGGAGTCGCACGTGCTTCTCACGCGGGCGCCTGTGTGCAAAACATGGGAATACCCATCTTAGGAATTAAATTCTTAAGTGGCGCCCACGTGCACGATACGTGAGCGCCAGTGCCTAGGTAGAATTAAATTCTACAATACTCTCTGTTAAACAGAGCCGTTGGATCAAGGATTCAATTTTAGAATAAAATTCTATTTTGGAATATATTCACTCAATCTTTCTAAAGATTGCTCTCTGTAAAACAGAGAACCATTGGATTAAAAAAATCCAATGGTGATTAAAAATCATCATTTTACAGAATAAATTATGTATAGGGGAAAATATTTTACCAATCTCGTAAAAAAAATCATATTCTGTAAAAACAGAAGTCTTTGGATCAAAGATCCAATTGTGGGTAAAATTCACCAAATCAATTTTCAGACCAATTAAATCAATTGGAATCTCTCAATGAGAGATTTTCTCAAAACTAATTAACAATCTGCCTCCACTATATAAAGGACCCGAGACTTCATGTCTCATACAGGAAGAGAGAGAGAATAGACGGATAGAGGGAACCCCCATAAGCTTTTGAAAAAAATACATAAAGCTTCCAAAACAACAGAGAACTCAATTCTCAAGAAAAGAAGAAGAGCTTCATTCTCGAAACTCTAGATAAAGAAAATAGATCAAAATATCTCTACAACATCACATCTAAGAATTTAACCTTTTTTGTAAAAAAAGAACTTAGTTTTTTCTCTGGATTTGAGATCCACAAGACAAGTTTTCCACAAGTTGAGAATTTAATTCTCATCGGGAAAATCTTGTTCTTGAGAATCAAAGATTCAGAAAAGAACAAATTTAAAGAGAAAGAATATGGAGTCCATAATAGTCCAGGAACTCAGTTCTTTAAAATCAAGAACTTAGTTCTTAAAGAACATGATCCCATATTCTCAAAATAATGATCTTGGTGGTTGTTAACGGTCAAAATACCGTTAACAGAGAAACATCAACAGAGATTCAATCTCCATATAAAAGAAACTAGCGCCTCACGTGGGCGCCACATAAAAAGTGTGTAGTATTTCACATACAGCCAAAACAACTGAGTGCTTAGCACTGATTGGGCAGCGCCTCACGTGCTCTTCACGTGGGTGCCAAAAAAATAATAAGAGTGATTAACACTTCACAAACAGCCAAAACGGCTGAGTGCTTAGCACTGATTGGGCAGTGCCCGGGGCCTCATGTGCTCCTCACGTGGGCGCCACATAAAAAGTGCGTAGCACTTCACATACAGCCAAAACAGCTGAGTGCTTATCACTGATTGGGCAGTTCCCAGCGTCTCACGTGCTCCTCACGTGGGCGCCACAAAAATAATAAGAGTGTGTAGCACTTCACATACAACTAAAACAGCTGAGAGCTTAGCACTGATTGGGCAGCGCCCAGCACCTCATGTGCTCCTCACGTGGGCGCCACAAAAATAATAAGAGTGCTTAGCACTTCATAAACAGCTAAAACGGCTGAGTGCTTAGCATTGATTGGGCAGCACCTAGCGCCTTACGTGCTCTTCACGTGGGTGCCACAAAAATAATAAGTGTGCTTAGCACTCTATAAAAAGCCAAAATGGCTGAAGCTTAGTGTTCCCCTCCGAAAGACGGCGCACAAGACTGCGAAGTCCTGACGCTGGGGTTCAGGGCAGATGCTATTTGGTTTTATCCGTCCACCTCTCCGAAGATGCCAAGTTGATTTATGGCACCGTGTATCGGAGGTTTAGACGGATGCGGCCGATCTAGCAGACTTCGTCAGATTCCCCCTCACTTGAGTGGTTTTTGATTATGGGGACGCTTTTCCCTGCAGGCGCAAGCCCCTGCAGTTAATTACGCTATCGCATCACGGTAACAACTTTCTCCTTCTCCAGAATTTCACTTCGTGTCGTGTGTGTTTGTTTTGTTTGTGGTTGCCCGTGGATTGTATACGGAGACTAAGTGATGCCGTCGCCCGTAGGACGTGGATTAGTCCAAATCCGTATTTACTTAGATTTGGGTTTGGTGTTTTAGTTTAAGGATACGTTAGCCATATTTAGGCTAAGATTGACTTAAATGTTTGTTAAGGATACGTTAGTCTGATTTGAGACTAAGATCAACTTAACGGGATCGTTTGGATCCGACAAAAGAGCATTTAGGGGCTCTATTGTTCCAGTTTAGAGACGTAGTGGTCCATAGGTAGTTTAAGGACATTTCGGTCCATATTCCAGTTTAGGGACATGGTGGTCCATAGGTAGTTTAAGGACGTTTAAGTCCGTGGGTTTAAGGATGCATAAGTCCGCGGGTTTAAGGATCCCACAATCCGTCTTTTGGTTTAAGGACGCTTAAGTCCATGTTGATGTGTGGTTGTCGGGACCCGTCACCTCTCTAACATCGTTGAAGGATTACAACGATAGGAGTCAAAGGAGTTCGGAGATGTACCCTCGAACCGGTCGTAAATTGATTTAAGAGAGCAGCTGCGCTCAGTTAATTTAATTTGAAGACTTACGGCCATGATTGGGCTAAATCCAGTTGAAAAATATTCAACGCTTTTATTTATTTTTGGTCTATTAGACCTGTACTAGGGCTTTGCCCACATTTAAATAATGCATTGCATTACTTTTTATTTTTGTTTGGGCTCTGCCCAGAAAGGATGCAGAGCATCAATTTGTTTTGGGCTCTGCCCATTTATAAATGATGCAGAGCATCAATTTTACTTGTGCTCTGCCCTTTATAAACGATGCAGAGCATCAATTTTATTTGGGCTCTGCCCTTTTATTGCTTTGCAATTTATTTTGGTCTGCTAGGTCTTTTTGACTTGGGCCTGGCCCTTTAGCAAAAGAAATGCATTGCATTTGTTAGGCGCTTTGTGCCAATCAAAGAGCGCAAGCGCTTGTGGTGATGACACGTGTCATGCAAGCGCAGTGCGCTGCACTTGCACTGCTGACACGTGGCGCGCTGTGGTGAGTTGCGCCAGTTTCAGAGAGCAAGGCTCTATTTCAAAAGCGCATAGCGCAAATGGTTCAGATGCTGACACGTGGCGCTCTCTGGTGGTTTGCGCCAACCCAAGAGCACAACAGTGCAGTTTTGCAAGTGCAAGGCACTATTAACTTGAGAATCTTTTAGATTCCAGAACCAATGGTTCATAAAAAAGTACAAAGCACTGTTTGATTTCTTGATATAATTTAGATTCAAGAAAACAAGTATTTTCTTATTTTTTTCTTGATCTCAGAGAACCAATGGTTCATAAGTGCAAAGCACTATTTTTATTTTTTGTTTTTTATTAAAGATCATTGATCTTGTTCTTAGATCAATGATCTATTAGAAGAAATTCTTCTATCTAAAAGGTCTTTTACCTTTTTTCTTCTTGAAACTTCTTCAGAGTTCTCTCTGTTTGAAATTTTTTGATTTCTCACAAAATGTTGATGCTTTTGAATTGAGGTCTAGGGGCCTTTATATAGTGCCCATAAATTTATTAAAGAGATCTTTCTCTGAGTGATTTGGGGAATTTTTCCCACCATTGGATCTTTGATCCAAGGGTTTCTGTTTTACAGAATGCAATCTTCTTGTTTTAACAAGAACAGAAAAATCTTACTCGAATTTAATTCTGTTTGGCGCAAACGTCCCAGCGCTTGACACGTATCAGGTAGCGCAAAGCGCGGCGCAACTGCGCTGGCGCAACTGCGCGGACACGTGTCGCGCAGCGCACAGCGCAGCGCAACTGTGCCATGCATCTGCACTGACACGTGCCGCGCATCTGCGCTGACACGTGCCGCGCAACGCAGCTGAAGCGTTGCTTCCTTTAATTTTTTTTAAATAGAGCTTTGCTCTAATTGGGCGCGCTGCGCTGATGTAACAGCTTTTGATACGTGGCGCGTTGCGCGCAGCGCAAAGAATCTGAAGCGTTGCTTCATTTACTAAAGTTTAAATTTTCAAAGTAGAGCTTTACTCTGATTGGGGGAAGATGAATGCTTCATCTTCCGCCTTGGAATTTGAACAGAGCTTTGCTCTGATTGGGGTAAACAAATGCCCCCCCCCACCATTGCGCTTACGTGGCCTCAAACGCAAGCACAACGGTGGCAGAATTCCAACCGTTGCGGCAACTTTTGGAAGTTGAAAGGGCACTTGATGCTTATAAATAGGACCTTTGGTCCTGCACAGATGATTATCATCTTTAAGATTTTTATTTTCAAAAACTTCAGAGCTTTGCTCTTGCCTTCAAGAACTCCCTGAGTTAGATTTTCTTTAAAAGAAACTATTTAAATAAGAATTAGTCTTGAATTAAATCAATTTTAATTAATAGAGCTTTGCTCTCATAGATCTTTGATCTAAAGAAAATCTTTTTGGGGTTTCACCAAATAGAGCCTTGCTCTCAGGAATCTGTTTCAGGGTTTCTTAACCCATGAACAGAACCTTGCATCTTTGGCAAAACATAGATCTCTTTGATCTAAAAAAGATGAACTCTTAAGAGTTTGAATATGGATAATGAAAATTAAAAATGGAGTTTTGTATTTAATGGATTATATCATCTTTTAATAGTAACGATCTCAGAGTTCTCGGGGGATTTCTTTAAATTCCCCTTATTAGGATTTTGGTAGTCACTCCTGTTTGCAGTGCATTGCTCTCAAGAAGTTTAACTCTCTGTATATTTTTTTTATCGCTAATCTTCCTGTGATGTTTCATCCAGGCATAATGGCGGTGCGTCTATACAGTTTGCACGAGTTCATCACCTACGAGGATATCCGCGCACAGAGCCATCATCAGAACCAGGAGTTTACGGATGCCCAGTGTGCGGAGGTCATGGGTCGTCTGAACGCACGTGTTGGTTGGCTGCTCCCCCGCCGCTCTGCTCTCTTGAAAGTCGTGTTGGGAGCGATTTGGAGCGCACTCCCGGGGTTCCATGAGGCCCTACCGCTCAATGCGTTGGATGATGCCGAAGACAAGGTGCATTCAGTGTACCTATCGGGGCTGATCTCGAAGAAACGGCGAGATAGCCTCATCGACATCCTGCATCAAATTTTCCAGCAGGCGACGATAGTTGCTACTTACCGAAGGCCGGGTGGGCTTACCGAGGATCTTGACACACAGGAGCGTGAGAGGTTGCGCACGAGAATAATCCGAAAGGCCAGAAGAACTCTGAATGGCCTTACTTTTGAATTCCTCAATCCGTGCCCTGGATCTGAGGTTATTCCATTGTAATAATGTTTTTCGTTTATTGCTTTTATGATTGTAAGAACTTTTGGCAATATTAATGGAAAAAATTTATCCCATCTTGTCTTTATTTTTCGTTCTGAGTCTTTTGCTTATGCATGAATGAGTGTCTCGAACGCTTGATCAAATGTAAATCGGATGCTCTTTCTGTTGCTTTCTTCTTTCTCTTATTATCAGCATGTTGTCTAGATAAACACATTTGACCGATAATAAAGTAAGCGTCTAGATTTTTTCCAAGAGATAGCGATGGCTTAGGCCGCAGGTTCAAATCTGCCGCCTAAGACTTTCCAACTCTATGAGCCGTGAGGGTCTCATAGAGATTTTTCTCCCTATGGATCGAGAGGATCTCGTAGGTGTGTTTTCTCCTTAGGAATCGTGAAGATTCCTAAGTGCGTTTTCTCTTATAAGTCGTAAGAATCTTTTAAGAGAATTTTTCCCTCTTACGAGCCGAGAGGACCCGTAAGCGGTTGTTTCCCTCCTTGTCGAAATTCGACTTTGGAAAGTGAGACCCGTAAATAGTATGCAAGAGACCGTTTTAGACCGACTTGCAGGGTCCCATTGTTCAGGAAACAAGTTTTTAATCCCTGCTGCCTGAGGCTTCATCTTGCAAGTTGAGACGAATCGGGAATTTCCCGCGGAGACACTGGTTTCTCTGCGAGCCGACGCGAATCAGGAGGCTCGCATCAAGGATATTTATTTCCCTGAATTGAGGTATTTTCCAAGGATATTTGTTTCCCTGGTGTTGAAATGGATCGAGAATTTCCCACGGAGACACTGGTTTCTCTGCGAGTCGACGCGAATCAGGAGGCTCTCATCAAGGATGTTTGTTTCCCTGAATTGAGGTATTTGCCAAGGATATTTGTTTCCCTGGTGTTGAAACGGATCGAGAATTTTCCACGGAGACACTGGTTTCTCTGTGAGTCGACGCGAATCAGGAAGCTCTCATCAAGGATGTTTGTTTCCCTGAATTGAGGTATTTGCCAAGGATATTTGTTTCCCTGGTGTTGAAACGGATCGAGAATTTCCTACGGAGACACTGGTTTCTCTGCGAGTCGACGCGAATCAGGAGGCTCTCATCAAGGATGTTTGTTTCCCTGAATTGAGGTATTTTCCAAGGATATTTGTTTCCCTGGTGTTGAAACGGATCGAGGATTTCCCACGGAGACACTGGTTTCTCTGCGAGTCGACGCGAATCAGGAGGCTCTCATCAAGGATGTTTGTTTCCCTGAATTGAGGTATTTTCCAAGGATATTTGTTTCCCTGGTGTTGAAACGGATCGAGAATTTTCCACGGAGACACTGGTTTCTCTGCGAGTCGACGCGAATCAGGAGGCTCTCATCAAGGATGTTTGTTTCCCTGAATTGAGGTATTTGCCAAGGATATTTGTTTCCCTAGTGTTGAAACGGATCGAGAATTTCCCACGGAGACACTGGTTTCTCTACGAGTCGACGTGAATCAGGAGGCTCTCATCAAGGATGTTTGTTTCCCTGAATTGAGGTATTTGCCAAGGATATTTGTTTCCCTGGTGTTGAAACGGATCGAGAATTTCCCACGGAGACACTAGTTTCTCTGTGAGTCGACGCGAATCAGAATTATCTTTGTCAAGGACGCTTGTTTCCTCGAGTCAAAGGATTTGCCGAAGACACTGGTTTCTTCGGGGTTGGGATGAACCGTCGAGATTTGGCTTCGTTTTCTGGCAGAGCCTGTTGGGAAAGTATGGTTCCCTCTTTGTTTGCGCCCTTGGATTGTATACAGGGATCGATGTAATCTCAGCTGTAGGGCCAAAGTTTTATCATTTTTCATTTTTTTTCCCGCGATGCTCTATCATTTCAGCTTTTATATCGCGAAGGTCGCGATTGCCCAATCATTTCGGCTATTTTTCGTGGTGCCCAATCATTTTGGCTATTTATTTTATTTTTACTCACTGCTTTTTATTGCGAGTTGCCCAATCATTTCGGCTATTTCGTATGTATGTGCGGCCTACCGGCTTTTTACCGTAAACCTGAAATTAGACACCGATTTCGGCATCAGCACCGCTACAACTGGGATATTGCCAGGAGCGAATCATCATTTGCCTCCGTCGATGTTGATCAAAGGTGGCTTAGCGAATAGGGTTAAGGTCATGTCAACTAAGGCTTTTAACTTCATGAGCCGTAAGGGTCTCACAAAGGTATTTCTCCCTACAAGTCGTGAGGATCTTATAGGTGTATTTTCTCCTTAGGAATCGTGAGGATTCCTAAGTGTGTGTTCCTCTGTAAGTCGTAAGGATCCTACAAGAGGGTTTTCTCCTTGTAAATCGAGAGGACCTACAAGGGTTGTTTATCATGCGTACATATCCCCAGTCACAGATGGGACTTGGTTAGGGAAATGTTTATTCGCGCCCGTGGATTGTATACAAGAGTCAGTATTGAACTACTTGTAAGGCAATATTGGAAGTTGTGGGGGTTGCTTAAGTACAGGTTTAGGTCTCTGTAACTTAAGACTTTCAAATCTTATGAGCCGTGAGGGTCCCATAAGAGAGTTCTCCTTACGAGGCGTGAGGATCTCGCAAGTGTATTTTCTCCTTAAGAATCGTGGGGATCCCTAAGTGTGCTGCTCCCTTGTGAGTCGTAAGGATCTCACGCGGGTGGTTTCTCCTTACAAGGTCGAGGGGACCCTGTAAGTGTCTTTTAACGAGGTTGCGCCCTTTCGGGTTTTCACAAACACTCGCCGGTAGTCCTGCTGTTTTTACTCACGGAGCCCTTTCAGGTTTTCATCCGTGCCCATTTTGCTTATGGACATACCGTTTTTTTAATTCTTTTTATTTTTATATATTTTTTTTACGAGGTCGCGCCCTTTCGGGTTTTCACGAACACTCGCCGGTAGCCCTGCTGTTTTTACTCACGGAGCCCTTTCAGGTTTTCATCCGTACCCTTTTTTTGCTTCTGGACATACCATTTTTTTTTATATTTTTTATTTTATATATTTTTTATTCTTCTTGTCAGCCTAAAGATATTGCTGTAGTAGTTTAAGAACGTTTCGGTCCTTCATTAGTTTAAGGACGTTTCGGTCCGGCATTAGTTTAGGGACGTTTCGGTCCGTCATTGAGAAGGCTGGCTACCGCTTATAAAGTTTGAGCTTAGGAAGATAGCGAGCGGACATAGTCGTCGTCATCTATCGTTGACCTAGGCTATGGCTTATTAAGCGTAGTATTTCTTTAGGAAGCGGCCGTTTATTGGCCTGAAAGGCCTTTCACCATGCATATCCATGAGTAGATAGGCTCCACCTTGGTAGACCTTGTCAATGATGTACGTGCCTTCATAGTTCGGCTCGAATTTTCCCCGCTTGGCGCGATTGGGGATCATAGGCCTCTTGACCACTAGCACGAGTTCGTCTTGGCGGAATGTCCTCGGCCAGGTCAATCTTTCATATGAGCGCGTCATCTTTGCTTTATAGGCCTCCAGATTTTGTTGCGCTATGAGCCGGGTCTCATCGAGGGCATCGAGCTCCTCAAGCCCAAGGTGAGCATTTTCTTCATCTGCTAGCTCGTAGTGGACTGCCACTCGTAGAGAGGGTAACTCTATCTCGAGAGGGAGTACTGCTTCTGTACCGAATACCAGTGCATATGGCGTTGTGTTTGTGGCTGTCTTGAACGTAGTTCGATACGCCCAAAGAGCTTCTTGCAGTCTTTCATGCCAGTCCTTCTTATTTCGGGACACTGTCTTCTTCACAATCTTTGTTAAGGTCTTATTGAAGGCCTCAGCAAGACCGTTAGCTCGCGGATTATAAACCGAGGAATATCTCCAGTCTATATTGTGCTGTTGCGCGAAGCGACTGATCTTGTGGCTTCTGTAAGCTGGCCCGTTATCGGAGATGATCCATCGTGGAGTTCCAAACCGATATAGGACGTGCGTCTTGAAGAAATGGAGGATATTCTCTGTCTTAACTTCCCTCAGCGGTACTGCCTCTGCCCATTTGGAGAAGTAATCAGTCGTCGTCAAGATGAAACGATGTCCCTTGGACGATGCTGGTTCGATAGGGCCGACTATATCAGTTCCCCACATTTCAAACGGCCAGCTAGCCACCGTTGGATGTAGTGGATTTGGATGCTGGTGGATGAAGTCCCCATGAATTTGGTATGAGTGGCATTGCTTCGCATATTTAAGGCAGTCCTGGATCATCGTGGGCCAGTAGTAGCCCATCCGTTTGATCTTCAACTTCATCTTTGGGCCCGCTTGGTGAGAACCGCAGAGTCCGTTATAAACTTCCTGGACGACTCTTTTCGCTTCGTCGGGTCCCAGGCATCTTAACCACAAAGAATCAAACGACCTCTTGTACAGGGTATCATTGACGAAGGCGAAAGACAGAGTTCATTTCATAAGCTGATGTCTTGATGACACATCTTCGGGCATTCGGCGGTATTTGAAGTAGTCTATAAAGACTTCTCTCCAATCCTCGGTATTTTCCCGATCTTTTATTTGCATGGTCGTCTGCTCAGTCGCTCTCTTCTCTTCGGGTGATTTCGGAGATATTTCTGCTGGGGCAAGCACCTGACAACTTTGTACCACGATTCTTACGTCATCGAGGTTCTCATCATCCAGTTTCTTAGCGAGTTTGGCCAATGCGTCCGCTTTGCTGTTTTCCGCGCGCGGTATGTTTTCAAAGTGTAGAAAGGAATTTGGGTCAACAATTGTTGCACTTTTTCGCCGTACTTCACCAATTCTGGTTTGCATGTTCGGTAGTCGCCGTTTACTTGACTAACGACTAGTTGGGAATCTCCATATATGAGGAGGTTTTCAATTCCCATGTTGATGGCGATCTCGAGGCCTGCTATCATAGCTTCGTATTCGGCTTCATTGTTTGTCCTTGGCTCTGTTAGGGAGAAGGAAAAATGCATTATCCCTCTTTGTGGAGTTACAAAGATGAGTCCTACCCCCGATTTGATTATAGGGGTACTTTGTTTGCGCTTCTTCACGGAAGATGCTCCATCAAAATAAAGCTCCCATCGGGTATCACCACCGTCGATCGCGTCAAACGCATGTTCGTCTGGAAGATCACAATTTAGAGGAGAATCGGCGGCTATCAGATGCTCAGCAAGGAAATCGGCGATGGCCTGGCCTTTTACTGCCTTGAGAGGCTGATAGGTTATCGAGAACTCCATCAATAGTAGGGCCCATTTAGCTAGTCGTCCTGTCAATATGGTTTTTGACATCAAATATTTAAGGGGGTCCACCTTCGAAATGAGACGGACTTCATGTGCCAACGCATAGTGCCTGAGCTTTGTTATCGCAAAGATCAACGCCAGGCAGTGTTTTTCAATGGGGGAGTAGTTGCTTTCTGTCCCCAGTAGAACTCGACTTAAGTAGTAGAGTGCTCTTTCTTTCCCTTGGTCGTTCTCTTATGCCCATAACGCGCCTAAAGAACCTTCGAGGGTGGTTGTATAAAGAATGAGGGGCTTTCCCTTGACCGGAGCAGCCAGCACTGGCGGGTTCTGCAGGTATTGCTTGATCTCGTCTAGCGTGCTTTGGCATTTTTGGTCCCAGACGAACGGGGTTCCCTTCTTCATCAGGTGGCTGTAAGGACGGCACTTGCCTGAAAGGTTATCTATAAATCGCCGTATATACGCGAGCTTCCTTTGGAGAGACCGCAGCTGTTTGAGGATCCTTGGCGGAGGAATTTTCATGATAGCCTTGATCTTTGACGGATCTATTTCGATACCCCGGTGTCGGACGATGAATCCCAGGAATTTTCCCGAAGAAACTCCGAATGCACACTTGAGAGGGTTCGTCTTCAAGTTGTATTGCCGAAGGCGTTGAAATACGGTCTTCAAATGCTCGAGATGTTCCTCGTATGATTTGCTTTTAACCACGAGATCGTCGATATAGTATTCGACGATTTCGTGTATAAGGTCATCGAAGATCTTCGTCATGGCCCTTTGGTAGGTGGCACTGGCATTCTTTAAACCGAAGAGCATCACCTTGTAGCAGAATATACCCAAAGGAGTCCTGAAGGCGGTGTGCTTCTGGTCTTCGGGATGCATTTTTATCTGATTATATCCTGACGAGCCGTCCATGAAGGAGAAAACCTCGTGAGTGGACGTATTGTCTATCATCAGTTCGGTGACTGGCACTGGGAAATCGTCCTTTGGGCAAGCTTTATTAAGATCCCGGAAGTCTACGCATATGCGCATTGTCCCATTTTTCTTCATCACCGGGACGATGTTGGCGATCCATTCAGGGTATTGAACTTCCTGGATGAAGCCAGAGTCGATCAGCTTCTTGACCTCGGCATTGATATTCATCTCAAGCTTGAGCCGCATTCTTCTCGGCGCCTGTTTGACTGGCTTGACGTCCGAAGATATCGCCAATCTGTGCATAGCAATTTCTAGATCTAGTCCCGGCATTTCGGAATAGTTCCACACGAAGCAATCTTTGTGCTGCATAAGCAGGTCTTTTAATGAAGCCACCTTCTCTTCAGACAGTAGCTCACTAAAAAATGTCGGTCGTGGATCGTTCGCCGTTCCCAACTCAATTTTCTTAAGGTTATCTGCGGTGGTATGGATTCCATCTTCCAGCTCTTTTGGCGCTGGTTGGAATTCTGAGATTACCTTGTCGTTACTGTTTTCGAAGCACCAGGGAAGGTCATCCATGTTCTCGGGCTCTTCTTTTGATATCGTTATCACGTGACAATTACGAATTCGCTTCCAATCCCAATGCAGAACTGGTTCTTCTTCCGTGGCCTTGGGTTCGTGCTTCTATGGCGGCGCTACCCTCCAGTTGTCGGACAGAGCGAACTTGCCAAGCTGATACTGATCTTCAACCTAATTTTTGAAGGTGAAGCAGTCTTCAAGAGGATGCCCTACCACTCGGTGATAAGAGCAATAGTCTGGGTGTGAGACCCCGCCTGCTTGTTCGGGGTGTTTAGACTCCGGCAGTGTAAGCATCTGATGTTTTAAAGCGAGGTCAAGTATTTTCTTCGTCTTGTCCCGAGGAAAAGAGTATGCTCGACTCATTTTTCTCATGAGGGATAGATCGGAACCGCTCGGTTCCCGCTTGCGTGGCCTCTTAGTCCCGCTTTGTTGCTGTTGACAGCCTTTTTCGCGTTTCGACTTGTTTTTGCCTCTGCGTCGGGCCTTCTTTATAACAGGTTGACAAGGAGCGGAATTTTCATCTTTCACGGCCTGTTGAAGGAGGCGTTGCATTTTGGCTTTCTCGTAGATGGTCATTTCGCGGTTATGGCCATCTCGGACTTTTTGACCAGCTTCCCTTATAAGTTTGTCCATTTGTTTTTCGAATGACGGACTGGGCACTTTTGCATCTGGAACTTTTACTGGTTCAGGATTAGCATCTTCCCATTGAGCATCCACTTCTTCATCGAAGTCATGCACGATGTAGCAACCATGGAGTAGCCCTCGTTTCTTGGACCGAATGTATCCAAGTCCTTTTGTCTCCATTCTCCCATTAGGCAGTTTGCGTTGAGTCCCGGGAACGTTCCAGACTTTGTCATAGAACTTGGCTTTTCGAACGGTCTGCTTGAAGGATATCCCCTGGCGTTTCAGCAGCTTTTTCAAACCTTCCGTATAATATCTGGGAAGACGGATAGGCTGAAACCTGTCGAGCGTAGGATCCGCGCCATGCCATATTTCTTTCTCCACTTTGGTTTCTTTAGAGCGGTAGAATAGAATTGCTTTTTCACTTTCTCGCCTGGGAGGGATATAGAACGTTTGTAGCTCTTCTACATTGTAAATATCAAGTGCATACAGTTCTTTACGGTGTTTAAGCGGCACCATGGCGACTTGTAGACTTTGCTCTTCATCAGTGGACGTTTGTATTGAAGGTCGAGCAGGGAATACAGCATGGACTTCATCTTTCGAGTCGCTACCAAAGATCAACGTAGATGCGGACGGTCCTAGCTTGTTGTGTCGAGACAGCCCAGAGTAAACTATCTCTTCTTCTTCTTCGGCATCACTCCCGAAAATAGGAATGGTGGCAGCGGTTTTGTTCTCCGGCTTGTGACACCTCTCCGTGTCTTCCGAATCCGGTAAGAAGTATTTAGCATCTTCATATTTGTGGACCTCGTTCACGGAGAACGGGTTTAGTTCTCCCGCCATGGTATACTCGAGACCATCCTTAGCTTACTTCATACACTGATGTTATGTAGAAGGGATGATGTTGTACTCGTGTAACCACGGTTGGCCGAGCAGAGCATTGTAGCATGTCTTGGCGTCTATGACGTGGAACTTAATGTCCGTGACGAGTAGCCCAAAGCGTAGCGTCAGTATCACAGACCCAAGGGTTCTTGATGATTGGGAGTCGAACCGGAGATGGTAATCTTATCCCGAGCAAGGTGCTGGACGCTCATGCAGATTTCTTTCAACACCCACACATTGAGGAGGTTAACGGAGGATCCATTGTCGATCAGGATTTTGCCTATCTTTATATCGTGACAGTATCCTAAGACATAAAGGGGGCGATTGTGTTCGCACGTCCCAAGGAAAAGGTCTTCATCACCAAAAGCGACATCGGCCGTGTGCACTTCCTCTAACTCATCCTTCATCTTTTCCTCGACCAGGAAAGCTTGGAATTGTTCTGGATCTTGTAATACCTTGATTAACGAATCTCTCGCCTCCTTTGATAGCAAAAGGGCGTCAAGAATGCTGAGCTGTGAGGGTAGCTTCCTCAGATACGCTAAGACGTTGTAATCCACCTTATTCTTCTTCGGCGGGTCCTTGGCGCTTAGCTCCCCCAGAATTTGGTCATCTAAGACGATATCTTCAGAGACCTTTTCTTTCCCTTTATCTTTTCTATTTGAGGGCCCGAGATTCTTTTCGGGGAGCGTACGATTACGTAGCCGGATATTTTCGCAGACCTTCGGCTCTTCTTCTTTTCCCGAGGTGGACTCTTTAAAGAGAGGGCCAAGCTCCAGCTCCTCATCAGAATCGCTCCCGAATGTAGGCACCTGTGATCCCCCGGCGTTAACCATGCGACAATCACCGGTAGTTCTGTTAAACCTTTCGGTCATATCTTTCCGCTCCCGACGAGTTTTACGTTTCTCCCGCTTAAAATGTTGTCAATGAGCAACATATCCTTGCCACCATCTATCGAAAGCTTTGCACTCTTGAGTGGGGTGCCAAACCTTCTGATGATATAAGCAATAGGAGGGGTGCATTTCCATTTCACCAGTAATGTTTCTTTCGGAGGATGGTAGCTTCATGCCCATTAATATGGCCTTAACAAACCTTTTCCTCATCTTGAATTTGCTTTTGTCGGTAGTGGATGTATTTTTCTCCAGCGGGATGGTCTCAATTCTTTCATCCAGCCACTGGCGCTTGGCCCCTTTCAAATACAGCCGTCTCACGTTCTCGATCAGCTTTACTTTTCAATCGAGCTTCGTTAAGGAATGCGTCAATTACTTCATCTGATGGCTCCAGAATTTTTGATTCAGGGTCTGCCCCCAGCGTTTCAGTATAAGGAGTCTCCTCATCGTCCATGAACGAATGGGAAATCACATAACAGCTCGCCACATATTCTTCAGATTCATCAGATGAACTTTTTCCCTCATCTTCCTCTTGAAAGACATGATTGAGGAACTCTTGGAATGTAATGGGAGTCCGTGCCTTCTGGTTGTATTCCTCCAGCGCGTCAATTTGTTTTTGCAAGTCCGTGCGCTTGTCGCCAGGCTTCACAAGCTTCTTGGATTTCTTCTTCTTCTTCTTCGAAGATGTTGACGGCTGGTTGTGAGTGCTTGGGCCACCACCCTCGGTCTTTGGAGTTGGACGCGGCTTCAACATCCCTTCAATGACCTGCGGTTTCAACGGGTTCTTCCACTTAATCGCTGGGCATGCCTGAAGATCGTTCAGCATTCTCTTTGTCTTAGCTGACAGCACAACCTCCCATGGGGCTTCTTCGACGAGAGAGCACGTTGCCCCCGGCATATTCAACCTCTTAGAGGCGTGAGGTTGCGGCGGATTCACTTTCCATCTATCGGATAACGCGAACTTGCCCTGTTGGTACTGGTCTTCAAGCCCATTTTTGAAGACATAGCAATCTTCGATTGGATGACCCAGTACCCGGTGATAGGGGCAGTAGTTGGGCTCATTGACATCATTTGGTTACGACGGACGTTTTGGATCCGGCAGATTTATGAGTCGGTTGCGCAATGCCAGCTCGAATAACCTTCTCGTTTTATCACGGGGAAAAGAGTAAGAACGTCCTAGCCTCTCCTCAAGGGCTACGTACGGACGCATATTATTTTGACGAACAACCGGCTTCGAGTTGCTCGGTTGTTGTTGAGCATTAGCGACAACGATCGATTTTCCCTTCCCCTTGTCATTTCGGGAGTCCGTCTTTGGAAGAGGGGGTTTATGGCCCATCTGATCCATTTGCGCTAGCTTGTCAATCAAGGCCTGGAAGGTAGTCAGCTTGAAAAACATCATAAATTGTGAGATGATTGCTTGCGGATCAAGGGGTCCCACAAACATACCCACCGCGGGAGCTTCTTCAATGCGCTACTCGCACTTCGACCATAAGTTCCGCCATCGTATAGCATATTGAACCCATGTCTCGCCTGGCATTACCCTGGCGTTAATCAGTGCCGTCATCGGGGTGCGTTCACCGGCGCTTGCAAAACGCTGAGTAAACAATAGCTCCATCTCCACGAAGGTCTTGACAGAGTCGTTCGGGAGTTCAGAGTACCACTCGAACGCCGTATCTGAAAAAATTCCAACAAACTGGCGAAGCAAAATCTTGTCATCACCGCCGGTGTTGCCGCAGAGTGCCCTGAACTGGGCAACATGCTGGTGAGGATTGCCCGTCCCCTTGTAGACATGGAACTTGGGAATTGTGTAACCGGGCGGGTACTTGATCTGGTCATACCAACTGGGATACGTCCGTCCTGTTTTTACGACCTGGCCGGCTGCTTCAGTCGCATGATGAACCCGTATTTGTTGGGCTATGTATTCGTCCAAGTCAGCTTTGGAGATTGTCTCCTCCTTAGCTGTTGACAGAGCTGGTAGAGGATTTGACGTCTCTCCCCTATCGTCTTCAAGGACGATTGGGGGATCTTCGGCCGGAGGATCTTGTTGTATCATCATCCCCACTATGTCTTGGAACAGGAGGCCCATACGCTTTATGTTGGCTGCTTGTTCAGCAGCCTCTTTGTCCTTCTTTTCCAATATTCGACGAAGGAATTCGGCATCGGTTTCTTCTTCCTGGCGTTCATCCGAGGACGTTTCAGGGTTTTCTTTTGGCCCAGTAAGTGCGGCCATGGCGTTCATCATCTCTTGGAGCTTCTGCTGCTGCTCCTGCGCTTTGGTCACTGATCGCGTAAGCAGTCGATGACCCGTAGATATGCGACTGTCCTCTTTACCAGACGCCACGTAGACGGTATGAACTACAATGGCCCCTGACTTAGGGCATTTGGGTTCACCACCTTTGATATTCGTTGTCGGCGTAGGGACTTTTTCTGGCCTTCTTCTTTTATGGGCCGTAGAAGTTGAAGGGGCCGTTGCTTTGGGCACCCAAGCGGTCGTCACCTTTCGTTGCTTGACCGGAGGATTTTCTTCTTCCCGACCTTTTGACTTCTTCTGTTGGCGAGAGAATTTAGGATCAATCAAAGATTCTCGAACTCGTCGCCATGTCTTGTAGATCTTGGAGGACAGCGATCGAGGAGACTTCTCTGGCTTTTCTGCTTCCACAGTAGTCTCTACTGGTGGAGGAGATCTTTTGAGCACCGCAGTTGGTGAGTTTCTGCGTACCGTATTCAACGGTTCAAAGCTGTTCCTGGTTGGAACAGCAGCGTTAACTTCCACCGTTGGAGCTGGCGGAGTCATCCCAGAAGGAGAGTTGCCCCTGGTCTTCCTTATCCGGCACCAGTGGCGTCGTCGGGCGCGACGAGTCGTCGGTATCGATTCAGAGAAAGAAACAGCTTCTTCTTGCCCCCTGTTCAGATGTGGGGCTGTTGCTGGCGTCAGCCTGTTGAAGACTGGTGTCTTTTGAGCAGCAAGAGCAGGAGTGGGAGTTGGGACGGTCAATCTTGTAAAGACCGATCTCTTAGCAGGAGAAGCCGCCGTAACGACTTCAGGAGCAGGTTTGGCTATTCTTTTTGGAATAACCCTTTCCGGGACTGCAAGCTTCATCGTGGGCCCGCAGGAGTTTTGGCCCAGCCTGGAGAAGACCGAGGCACTGGCGTTGGGCGACCCGTTGAGAGGGGCCGCAGTAGCTGAAAGTCGATCGAAGACCGACTTCTTAGGAGCTTCTTGTATGGGCACGGGGGTGCTGAAGCTTGTTGGCGGAAGCATAGTTCCGAAAAACAACCCCGTGGTGGCTTGAGTAATCTGCTCCACGGGCATGGTGAACAAAGAGGCCGCTTGGAGCTCGTAGGTTATGCTCCCGGTTGAGGCCGGACGCTAGCTGCCGCTGCAATTAGAGCACTTCGAACAGGTAGAGGCCATCGATACTTGATTTCTTTTCTGCGCCAAGCAAGAGACCAAATCTTAGTAAACTTGAAATCCAAAGGCAGCCATTAACAAACCGCGATTCGTTCGCGAAGACGACACACGAAGTGTGGAGTGGAAAGAGGAAAAGGTCCCATCGGGCGTGCCAGAATCTGTTTCCATCCGAAAGACGGCGCACAAGACTGCGAAGTCCTGACGCTGGGGTTCGGGGCAGATGCTATTTGGTTTTATCCGTCCACCTCTCCGAAGATGCCAAGTTGATTTATGGCACCGTGTATCGGAGGTTTAGACGGATGCGGCCGATGTAGCAGACTTCGTCAGATTCCCCCTCGCTTGAGGGATTTTTGATTGTGGGGACGCTCTTCCCTGCAGGCGCAAGCCCCTGTAGTTAATTACGCTACCGCATCGCGGTAACAACTTTCTCCTTCTCCAGAATTTCACTTCGTGTCGTGTGTGTTTGTTTTGTTTGTGGTTGCCCGTGGATTGTATACGGAGACTAAGTGATGTCGTCGCCCGTAGGACGTGGATTAGTCCAAATCCGTATTTACTTAGATTTGGATTTGGTGTTTTAGTTTAAGGATACGTTAGCCATATTTAGGCTAAGATCGACTTAAACGTTTGTTAAGGATACGTTAGTCTGATTTGAGACTAAGATCAACTTAACGGGATCGTTTGGATCCGACAAAAGAGCATTTGGGGGCTTTATTGTTCCAGTTTAGGGACGTAGTGGTCCATAGGTAGTTTAAGAACATTTTGGTCCATATTCCAGTTTAGGGACATGGTGGTCCATAGGTAGTTTAAGGACGCTTAAGTCCGTGGGTTTAAGGACCCTACAGTCCGTGTTTTAGTTTAAGGATGCATAAGTCCGCGGGTTTAAGGATCCCACAATCCATCTTTTAGTTTAAGGACGCTTAAGTCCGTGGGTTTAAGGACCCCACAGTCCGTGTTTTAGTTTAAGGATGCATAAGTCCGCGGGTTTAAGGACCCCACAGTCCGTGTTGATGTGTGGTTGTCAGGACCCGTCACCTCTCTGGCATCGTTGAAGGATTACAACGATAGGAGTCAAAGGAGTTCGGAGATGTACCCGCGAACCGGTCGTAAATTTATTTAAGAGAGCAGCTGCGCTCAGTTAATTTAATTTGAGGACTTACGACCATGATTGGGCTAAGTCCAGTTGAAAAATATTCAACGCTTTTATTTATTTTTGGTCTATTAGACCTGTGTTAAGGTTTTGCCCACATTTAAATAATGCATTGCATTACTTTTTATTTTTGTTTGGGCTCTGCCCAGAAAGGATGCAGAGCATCAATTTGTTTTGGGCTCTGCCCATTTATAAATGATGCAGAGCATCAATTTTACTTGGGCTCTGCCCTTTATAAATGATGCAGAGCATCAATTTTATTTGGGTTCTGCCCTTTTATTGCTTTGCAATTTATTTTGGCCTGCTAGGTCTTTTTGACTTGGGCCTGGCCCTTTAGCAAAAGAAATGCATTGCATTTGTTAGGCGCTTTGCGCCAATCAAAGAGCGCAAGCGCTTGTGGTGACGACACGTGTCATGCAAGCGCAGTGCGCCGCGCCAGTGCGCTGCGCATACGCTGCTGACACATGGCGCGCTGTGGTGAGTTGCGCCAGTTTCAGAGAGTAAGGCTCTATTTCAAAAGCGCATAGCGCAAATGGTTCAGATGCTGACACGTGGCGCTCTCTGGTGGCTTGCGCCAACCCAAGAGCGCAACAGTGCAGTTTTGCAAGTGCAAGGCACTATTAACTTGAGAATCTTTTAGATTCCAGAACCAATGGTTCATAAAAAAGTGCAAAGCACTGTTTGATTTCTTGATATAATTTAGATTCAAGAAAACAAGTATTTTCTTATTTTTTTCTTGATCTCAGAGAACCAATGGTTCATTAGTGCAAAGCACTATTTTTATTTTTTGTTTTTTATTAAAGATCATTGATCTTGTTCTTAGATCAATGATCTATTAGAAGAAATTCTTCTATCTAAAAGGTCTTTTACCTTTTTTCTTCTTGAAACTTCTTCAGAGTTCTCTCTGTTTGAAATTTTTTGATTTCTCACAAAATGTTGATGCTTTTGAATTGAGGTCTATGGGCCTTTATATAGTGCCCATAAATTTGTTAAAGAGATCTTTCTCTGAGTGATTTGGGGAATTTTTCCCACCGTTGGATCTTTGATCCAAGGGCTTCTGTTTTACAGAAGGCAATCTTCTTGTTTTAACAAGAACAGAAAAATCTTACTCGAATTTAATTCTGTTTAGCGCAAACGTCCCAGCGCTTGACATGTATCAGGCAGCGCAAAGCGCGGCGCATCTGCGCAGACACGTGTCGCGCAGCGCATCTGGGCTGACACGTGTCGTGCAGCGCAGCACTTGCGCAGCTGAAGCGTTGCTTCCTTTAATTTTGTTTTAAATAGAGCTTTGCTCTGATTGGGCGCGCTGGCTTGGGCGCTGCGCTGATATAACAGCTTTTGATACGTGGCGTGTTGCGCGCAGCGCAAAGAATCTGAAGCGTTGCCTCATTTACTAAAGTTTAAATTTTCAAAGTAGAGCTTTGCTCTGATTGGGGGTTGCTTCATCTTCCGCCTTGGAATTTGAACAGAGCTTTGCTCTGATTGGGGTAAACACTTAGCACTAATTGGACAGCGCCCATCGTCTCACGTGTTCCTCACATAGGCGTCACCAAAAAAGAAAAGAAAAGAGAAAAGTGCCTAGCACTCCATAAACAGCCAAAGTGGCAGAGTGCTCAGCGCTCATTAGACGGTGCCTATAATTAAATGCTTCACATGACACCCATGTGAGTGTCAGAGCGTCAAACAAGTGCTTAGCATTTTTTCATAAAAAGAAAAGAGCTGAACAAAAAGAGCCTAAATGAGTGCTTAACACTTTTTGAATAAAAAAGAAAAAGAGTAGGCAGACTAAGCCTAAGTTGGCTAAATCTCTGAAGTTTCTTGCAGCTGAGCCCAAATTATTTTTTGATGGATCTTAAGTAAAAATGTTCCATAAAAACATTATTAAATCGATCTTAGTCTCAAACATGATTAATGATCTCTCATTGATGATATCAAAAATGATATTCATCCTATATCTTCTAAGGTAATTTTAGTCTCAAATATGACTAACGATTCTTAGATCCACCAGAACCCTTTTTTCCCTTAAATTCGGGATTTAGTTCGAGGGTACATCTTTACACACCTCTGATATATGTCGTTGTAATTCTTCAACATCTTCAGAGAGGTGGCAAGTCCCGACAACCAACAAATCCTCTCGTCATACATTGATGCACTTCAAATTGACGTGCACACCTCAGATACTCGCCTCAATCATGGCGATAATGGACCGAAACGTTCTTAAACTAGCATTCGTCCCAAATAGGGAATGTTGAACCGTGATGTCCTTAAACTAAAATAATTGAGCCCATATGCTCATTTGTTTGCTAAGTTGATCTTAGTCTCAAATATGGCTAATGTATCCTTGACTAAAAATAAATTGAGCACAAATGCTCTTATATTTAAGTTGGCCTTAATCTCAAATTAGATTAACAGTCCGTAAATAAATCAAACACAAATCTAAAATATACGGATTTGGACTAATCCACGCCCTACGGGCGACGACATAAACTAGTCTCCGTATACAATCTACAGGCAACCAAAACCAACAAAAACACACACGACACGAAGTGAACTGCCGGAGCAGGTGAAAGTGGTTATCACAATGTGGTAACGTAATTAACTGCAGAGCCTTTCATCTGCAGGGAAGAGCGTCCCCACAATCAAAAACCCCTCATAAAATGAGGGGGAATCTGATAAAGTCTGCTACAACGGCCGCATCCGTCCAAACCTCCGATATATAGTGTCATAAATCAACTTGGTATTTTCGGAGAGGTGGATGGATAAATCCAAATAGCTTCTGCCCCCAAATTCAGGCAAGACGATCCATCCCAGTTCGTCTCTATTTTCGGCGGTAAACAACCTTATACACAAATAAAACTCGCTATGCTACTGCATCATACTATAATCAGTTAGTATGATCAAATTCTATTAGTACTTTCTTTACAATACTATACGACACGTTTATATGAACACACTTGCTATGCATTACAGTAATGTTCTGTACCTGTACATATCATTTTATTATTGTCACATTCTTATGAAATTCTGTTTTCATGAGATTTCTGAATTTGAAAAACCGCAAATATTATTTAAAAACTTATGAATATTTTAAAACCACGGTTTTCTCTTGATATGGTATTTCAGCATCCACCATGAGATTTCTCGGTTCTGAGTTATGATGATTATCCTAATCTAGGCAGTAGGAGAAACCGATTACGGATATATAGTGGATCCGGTACGGTACCCCGGGATAAGAAGATCATATAGAAAGGCGTTGAACCTGACTGGGGAACACTACCTACCGGTAACAGTATTAGACTCGGCGGATATCCGGAGGATACCGACCGGAGTGATATAAGACAGATGGATATGAGGACCAATCCGATGAGACGGTGTCTGAGATATGAGGGCCGATCCAATGAGACGGTGCCTGAGATATGAGGATTTACGTGTCGATACTAGACACGGGTTTTATGATGATTTCGAGTGTCGGTACTGTACACTCAGGATTTTATGATAATTTTGAGTGTCGTTGATGGACACTCATTGGTTGATATATATACATACATGCGATGGATGGTATGATACCAGATATTAATACATCCACGATATTATATATATATATATATATATATATATATATATATATATATACACACGCGTTCACCTTCGATACCATACGGTATGATATTATTGTTAAATTACTGTATGACCTAAGTAGATCATTATACATTCGATTTCTACCTGATAATGTTTTCTAGTCACGGGTTGGCAACTCACCCCCGTTGTGGCATAGTTTTCTTGCAGGATCGACCGTTCGGATTCAGTAGCGTCTTACTGGCACATTTCCTCTTTTGGATGATTTTCTTGGTAGGTGAGTTACACCACATATCGTAACCACCATTGCATATTTTATTAGTTTATATCTGATTAAAAAGTCCATCAACCAGACTATGTATATTTGGTAAATTTAGAAACCAAAGACTTATATATTCTTTTGGACTTAGAGTGAGATTTGTATATATTCTTTATACTTGAGTTCGATAATGTTTTGGTTTTCTTTACTATCTTTTCTGAGTTGATTTTCGTCTTGGGCGTCATATACTTACTTGCGTGGTTGTATTTCCGCTACTTGAGGATGCCTATATTATTATTGTTATGTACTGATTTTGATCAAAATTTACAAAGAATCTGCTGACCAAATTTCAAACGACGAAAATGTTTTCAAATTATAGTATATAATCCACTTGCATTCAAACGAACTTTATTTAACTTGATTTCACTTACACCCCTTTTCAAAACTTCACCTCCACTATTTTCCTAAAAAGTTTTAGATTTCTGGTTTTCGGCTTACTAGGGTTACGGTGGGGTCCGACAGACTTCACGTGATTTAAGTGCCGGTCACGTGCCATTTTTGGGTCGTGATACTAAACTTTTAGGAGCAGCAATTACGTCCTTAATTTGTGTAATGGGTTTCCATGTTTAGCTTCAATCATGACTACGGGAAATCAACTATTTGCATATGATGGTTCGCATTTTGGTGCACATTCGTCTGTTATTGCCGCTATATTTTGGCCAGCATTACATATATAGCTAATGAGTGGCATCGGCCGATACCTTTTACCTATGTGAAAAAGCCAAAGTGTTTTTGATCTTTCGTCCATGATTTCTTATAGCCAACAAATTCTGGTGCAAACGGTTCGCAAAAGCATCATATACACTTGACCCAAAAAACAATTCAAGCTATTTTAGATAATAGTAAACATAAATTTTATAATAGAAAGTAGAGTATATATATTGACACAGTAAGAGATTTTCTTTATTGGCGGCTCTAAAGTCAACGAACCGTCGATTTTTTCGATGATCGATACCGGCTTTTTTGATCTTCATATCTTAAATATTTGTACGTCAATACTCATATAATTTGGATATTTTTTGCTCTTGAATCAATTGATTGCAAAATTAACATTTTTTAAACATTGAACCTTTCATAGACAAGTACAAAGATGGCTTGTCCGTATGGATAATAAAATCTGTATGGGCAATTCATGAATGTCCCTACGAATTAATCCTACAACTAATGCCTCTACGGATAACACCGTAGAGGCATATATAAATAAAAATTTGTTAAAATTTAATTTATACAGTTGCCCTTACGGTGCTGCAAGATAAATCCCTACGGATATAGCCGTAGGAGCAAATTTCAAGATTAAAAAAAAATAAAAACCAAAGGTTATCGTCCCCGTCATCACACACCCTATTTCCCCAATTCCCCCCAAAATCCCCCCCCCCCCCGCGCTTGTCGCCTCCTCCCTTCCTGTCGTCTCCTCCGAGCTCTCGGCCCCTCCTCCGACCTCGTCGCCTCCTTCGACCTCGTCGTCTCCTTTCTCATCGTCTTCTTCGACCTTCTACGACCTCCAACGCCGTCTCCATCACCTCCAGCGTCGCCCTCTTCATCAGTGTCGAGCTTCTCCCCGGCATCCTCGTCACCGTCGAAATCGTCAACCGGTTAGTTAATTTATTGATAAATTTTTATTTCCGTAAATTGAATTTGGTGGGTAGGGCTTCAATTTGGAGATTTCAAATTGTAATTGCGGCTGTAGTGGTCGGTGGTGTGTGGTGGCGGCTGTGGTTTGGGGATGTGAGTGGTGGCGGCGGCGGCTATGGATGGTGGTGGCTGCACTGTAATTAGGTCTAGGGATAGGGTTAAGGTAATTAGGATTAATTAGGTCTAGGGATAGGGTTAAGGTAATTAGGATTAATTAGGTCTAGGGTTAGAGTTAAAGATGAGGGTTATGGTTATGGTATTTTAGTGTTAGTGTAAGTGTGTGTGTGAGAGAGAGAGAGATAATGTTGATGATGATATATGTGTGTTTGTGATAATGATGATGTTGATCTCTCATATTAAATAAGGCCAAACCCTAATTTTAAACTTAACACTAGAACTAAATCCAATATCTTAAACTTAACACTATAACCAAATCCAAAATATTAAACTTGATTAAGAAAACTCTTAGTTTTAAAAAACTTTACCCTAAACTAAAAACTTAAAACCTTTGAAATTGAAACGTAAACGTAAAACCAATTCAACTTACTTATAATAAGTGTATATATGATAATCAATGATAATATGGAATTTTTATATGCTCATCGTATGTCATATATGAAAATCAAAGCATGCTTTAGTCCCCGTTTATCGGTTAACATACATTCGATATTCGTCGTGACATAAAACTATACTACGGTTGTTAAATATTGGACAGTATCTTTCGGTGCTAACAACCATCGTGTAGTCTATATAACAAGAAGATTTAATCCTATGATAACCAATAGATTTGTCCAGTTTGGACAAGTTAGGAATGTATAAAGCAAACACCTGCATTCACTTGTGTTTTCATTCGCTTCGAGTTATTTCGTCGGTACTTTTCTGCTGGTTCTTCATGTACAAAAATTGATTAGATATTCATTTCAATGTTGTTTCACAGTATTGAAATGATTATTTATTCTATTACAGTGTAGTCGGAGAACAGCGGGGAGGAGCTGCCGAAATTTACTCGAAACAGATGAAAGCACAAGCGAATGGGTGTCTGTTCTATACATTCTTAATGGGATAGAAGCCTTACCCCCGACAACAGAAACACACACATACAACATGGATACACAACACACGCACATACAAAGCACATACATACTAACAACTCTACACCTAAGTGAAATCATAAATTGAAACACACATACATAAAATATAACTCATATTTGGTTATCTTCAAATCTAACTTTTTTAATCGATAATTTATCCTTTTCAACGACAAACTTGCCCATACGGATTTTCTTCTTTTTCAATAACCATCTCGTTCTTAGATTTCTCAATATAGTCACCATAAAAAACCAAAATCCATAGCTCACAATTGATATGTTATACAGTCTAATATAGCTCATGAGTACATCAGAGTTAAGGACTAGATGTACGTGGATTGGCAACAATGCATGCAATCTAAATTTGTCGTAGGAGTTGCTGCTTTCATTGAATTTGCACACGCACATAATAAGATCGTGTCAGAGAAGATTCTCTGTCCGTGCGATAGATGTGTGAATAAGTTCTGGCAGAAGGTAGAAATCGTAGAGTTTCACATCGTTAAATATGGTTTTACTAAACTTTATATAGCTTGGCTATATCACGGGGAAGGACAAGAAGAAGACGGTAATGCGGCGGAAGAAGAAGGAAAAGACGGTAATGCAGTTGAAGAAGAAGAAGACGATAAGTTCTTTCCAGGAGAAGAAATGGAGAATATGATAGAGGCTGCCCTCGGTGATAGTAATCCTATCGAAGAAGACATTCCTTCCGGTCAAGAAGGGCATGCGGATAAATATGAAAAGTTCATGAATGATGCTAGAAGACCAATTTATGAGAACCCTATAATGGTTCGTCCAACTTTTTTAGATTAATTGCCTTAATGGATGGAGCAACAAATCATTCACGATACTTGTGAAGTTCCTGAAAGATTCTATATCCCCGGGAAATAACGTACCCGAGAGCTAGTACGAAACCCAGAAGATGATTTCTGATTTGGGTCTGAACTGTGAGAAGATTCATGCATATCCTGAAGATTCATGCATATCCTAAAGATTGATAGGATGATACTTTTCCATAACACAGAGGCTATTCAGGTGCAAGAAAACAGCCGAGGCAATAATTTGGCATCACCGTGCTGCTCCAAGTGAAGATGGAAAAATGAGTCATCCAAGAGATTCACCGGTATGGAAGGATTTCGATAGTAGACACCAAACATTTAGTAGTAATCCTCGCAGTGTCAGGCTCGGACTAGCTAGTGATGGTTTCTGCCTATTCAACTATATGGTTGGAAGCCACAGCACATGGCCCATTATAATGATGGTTTATAATCAGTTGTCTTGGTTAGTTATGGATCAATCATACTTTATAATGCCTCTTCTTATTAATGGAACAACTCACCGAGAAACAATATCAACGTCTATCTCCGACCTCTGATCGATGAGTTAAAATCCTTATTCATTGATGGTGTAGAGACTTACGACGCAAACACAGATACACCTTCACGATGCGTGCGGCTTTAATGTGGACAGTTAATGGCTTTCCTGCGTATGAAATGTTATCAGGTTGGTTCGTACATGGTCATAAAGTATGCCCTTACTACCATCAAGATACAACATCGAAATGGTTAGATTTTAGTAGGAAGGTTTGTTATTGCGGTCATCGGCGTTTCCTGCCACTAGACCATCTCTACAGGTTAGACAATACTCACTTTAATGCTCATCAGGAGATTCTTGGGCCTCCAGCCTCATTGTCCGGAGAGAACGTGTTTGCTCAATGGGATGGTTACAATAACATGACCTTCGGGATAGATCCGGCAAAACATGACAAATCACCCTACTAGAACAAATTAAGCATTTTCTACGAGCTTTTGTACTGGTCAACAAATTTAGTGCATCATTGTCTGGACGTCATGCACATAGAGAAGGGAGTATCCAAGCATGTACTTAACTTGCTTCTTTATAAAGACGGAAAATCGAAAGACAACCTCCGTGCACAGATGGATCTTCAGGACTGGGAAATTAGAAGTAAATTGCATCCTAAACCGAAAGCGGGTAAATCAGGCAAGTTTGCATTTCCCAATACCGCGTATCATATGTCACAACCAGAGAAGAAAATGTTGTGTTGCATGATTTGAAAGTTCTCACAGATTTCTCAGGATCATTTAGCAAGAAGATAAAGATTGTGAAAGGAAAAATCGATGTACTGAAAAATCATGATCATCATGTTATTATAGAGCACCTTCTCCCATAAGCCCTCAGGACTTCCCTTCCAGAATCAGTTGGTCTAGTAATCAATGACCTTTGTTGCTTTTTTAGAGAATTGTGCGCTAAAACGTTGGATGTTGTGACGCTGGAGAATCTAGAAAATTCTATTTCCTTGATATCTTGCAATCTTGAACATATTTTCCCATTGTCGTTCTTTGATATCATAATACACCTGACGGTTCATCTTGCAACCAAGCCTAAGTTTGCCGGACTGGTATAATATAGATGGATATATCCCATCGAAAGGTACGTTGAATTTTTCGTTTCACGTATTTTGTAAAATTATTGTTGTTTTATATGCCCGTATTTATTTATTTAACATATTTTTTTTTTGGTAGCTCTACACTCTAAAAATATATATACGCAATAGAAATCGACCAGAGGGTTCTATCATGTAAAGTTATTTTCTAGATGAAATAACCACATTTTTTCTCGCTATCTGGACGAGAATATTGAGACAAGGCTTAACCGGCCTCGGAGAATTCAGGACGGGCCATATAGTAAACTGATTATAAGAGGGTAGATCCAATATTTATCAACAAGATATATCGGTTTAGCCTCCTCAATAACATATGACTTGAAGAAATTAGAGAGTAGTTTTTTTTTTGGATTAATTGTTATATATATATATATATGAAATGATATAATATTGATGTCATAATTTATTGTTGAGAAGAGAATTCATATTGATGAGGTACGTGAGGGGAATCCTGATTGGAATGATGAACGATTGGAAAAATATCATCAGGATAATTTTTACGATTGGGTTGCAGATCATGTAAATTATTCGAACAACATGTTATTACGATGGGCTGTCTTAATCTAAACTTATATCGTTATGTATTTGCCGTAAAATTTGTTTTGTCAGATCCACGATTCGAACTTATTTGCATCATTAGAGAGATTCAAGATATTTAGCTCACTTTCCTAGTATGGAGGTTACATACTATAAAAATTCGGTGTTCTTGGATACAAATTTAAAGTTAAATATATAGAAACATCTCGAGCCACTTAGAATAGTGGGATTGCGACCGTAGGATCGGATGGTGTGATTTATTATGGATACTTAAATTGCATACTTGGCATCCAATATCCCGGATGATCAAAAACGTTTTATATATTTTAGTGTATTTGGTACGATACATGAACCGATACGGATAAATGGAGAAACAATCTCGGAACTTGGAAAGATGAATATGGATTGACTAGTGTAAACACACTTCGATTTTACGGTCAGTACGCTCCATTTATCTTTCCGCAACAAGCGTTTCAAATATACTACCCATAGTGCTTGAAGCATCCGGAATGGAGTATTGTATACCTTTGGAAATACAGGGATATTTACGATGTCCCAGAATTCGAGGATCGTATAGAGGACAGCGATGAGGATGAAGAAAAGAGAAGATTTAGAGTACTCTGACCGCATGTCTCCAAAGACGGGTTGTCTTTGGCTAATCATGAATTTACCTGGATTAAGAATGATATCGATGATGAAATCCAAGTAGATATGTTTAATGCGTCTACGAAACGAAAAAGGTTATCAGCAATGTTATATTATTACTTCACATTTTTACGATCTATACATATATTGCATGCATATGTAATGATTGTATTTTTATCTAGGTCTGACGACGACGTCAGGAGCAGTGAGGGGCAGCAGGAGCACCAGCAGTGATAGAGGCAGAGCAGTTCTGCTGCTCGGAGAGCTACGTAGGGAGCTCCAGAGGGTTGGTCTTGCATCCCAATCCGTATCCCCTTCGAATGACTCCTTCCGTGTGGACTTTGCCACTCCTCTAGGTATATTGCACGCATATTCATTTCAAATGTAATATTATAGATATGCATGCATATTTATTTTAAAGTTACTTATATAGTCAATTTTTAATTGTCTAGCTGTAAGTGGTGCGTCCACATCAAAAGCAGAGCCACTACCGCACCTGCATGTATGTTTATATATCCTATATTGCATGCATATTGACTTAGAATGTTATAATATCGATACACACACATTATTTTTGCAATTATTTATATAATCAATTTTTGATTGTCTATCAGTAGGTGGTGCCTCCACATCCCGAGCAGAGGCCACCACCGCACCTGCAAGTATGTTTATATATTCTATATTACATGCATATCGATTTAGATTGTTATATTATAAATATACACATATTCTTTTTGCAATTACTTATATAATCTATTTTTAATTGTCTAATTATAGATGGTACATCCACATCTGGCGCAGAGGACACTCCCGCCACTTCCGTACCCTCCGCGCACTCTCCAGATTAGTATTCTTAAATATAAAAAAAATCCACAAAATAGACGATGACTTAGATACAACGGCCTATCCAAAATGCCCAAATACAAATGATTTAAGCTCTCAATTAGTTTTACCTTTTTGGTAGATGTAGGCAGCCTTTAATTTTATGAAAAATAGTTTTTTCATTTTACATATCCTCTAAGAATAACCATGAATTTCATATAATTTTATCGTCAATGTTTATTTTCTAGTTGAAAGGAATGCATCACGTCCGGGTCACCAGTTGTTCCTCACCGGAGGAACTATCGTTCCGCTCGTGCTGCTGCCCGGACTCAAGCTCGTGTTGTTGCTGCCGGAGGTATATATCACACTTCAATTTTCATTTATCCTTAATTTCTAAATACCATTTGGTCTTAATATTTCTTGTAGATGCAGGGCTGCCCCATCCCAAGAGGGGGACTCGAGGGCCGAATCAGTCCCACAGGCTGAGACTCGATAAAGTTACGGGAAGGCACCATTCCCTATATTCTTTACTCCCGATTATCGCTATACCGGCGATTATACTAAGAGGTTCGGCCGGTATATGGAGGATGAGAACCGCATCCAAAAGAAATATCCTCTTCACGTTGAGTGAGGCGATCAGGACCGGCGTTCCTTTACCCTTTTCTGAGATCAGGCTCGGGTATTAATATATATTTTCATTTAACTTATCAAATAAATTTTTTTTATTATTTAACACCTATAATTTAAATACATTATTTTTTTGTATTTGCGGTTGGATTACGACTTTCAGCATGTACCCGAACCTGATCACCCTGACAGAGTGCTCGATTTTCACGCTCTTTACCTGGGCCTCATTAAGAATATGCAATTTATGGTCCGATATAATAGGAACGAGCTGAAGATCGATTTCTACATGCTATGGCTGGCGAGCCCCGAGACGGAGAGAGCGGTTCTCTTACATTCTCCGGCCTTTACCAGTGTCAACGTAGATACATGGCCTCTCTTGTGCCGATATTATGAGCGCAAACAGGTTTGTAATTTAAATGTAATTCATTATTTAGTATATAATTTATTTTTTTGTATTGCTTAATTAGAAAACTAAATCTAATTGTGTTGTGCAGAAACAAGCCGATCAAAACAAGAAGAATAGGAAGTCGGCGAAGAGGGGTCGCCCCACTTACATAGGTGGCTCAAAGAACATTACTCGTGCCATGGAGGCATCGATAAATTACAATAGATCTATTTTTATATAATGCAATATTAAGAGTTATTTTATAATATATGTAAATTTTTGGCGAATTGCAGAGAGCTCAAACCCTGGCGTAGGATAGTACACCGAGCGTGTTGACCGTGTATCTTGCCGTCCACGACATCTCGACAAATCCCGCCACCGCCGAGCTTCGATTCCCTGACACTGCTACCTAGGAGTATTGCGTAAGTATTAATATTTATTCTAATTCGAATGCAATTTTAGTTTTGATAAGTTTAATTTTAAATGATATATATACTTATGTTTTAATGCATAACGTGGGTGTAGGAGCAGGTGGTAGAGCAGGCGGAGGTATCGAAGATCGATTTCAGTGGACAGACCGATCCGATCATATCGACCCTAATCCTAGACACCGCACACGGAGGGCACCACAGAGGTTGGGAGAGAGGACGGGGACTTGATCATAACAAGGCCCATATGAAGTTGGTCTCCACTCCGGCGGTTACTTTTCCTACCCTATGTGAACGACCTCCGGAGCATGATGTTGCTGCATTGAAGACCACCGTCGAGGAGTTGAAGGAGATGTTGGTACGCATATTACTAATTAGTAAAATATTATATCACATTATAGATAGTAGCATATGCAATATTAGTAGTGTGAGCTTATTTGGTTTTAGATTTAAGTTTGATCAATCAGACTTACATAAAACTATCTAATTAAACTAAACTCTATAATCATAACCATACCATATCTGTAATGACTCTAAATTTACTGTACGGAATTTTCCAGTTTGATATACAAAAATGAGTTATATAGCCCGAGATTGAGTTATAAGTTAATTTTGTTAAATAACAGCAAGAAACAACTTGTTGCTCACTGGTAAAGCTCTTACACTGCTGTGGCGTAGCCCCTATGTTCGAATTCCATCAGACACATTATTCTTTTTTTGATTTTTTAAAACTTTTGGAAGCCCAAAAATTTATACGTGCATTACACATAAAAATAAAAAGTCAGAAAAAAAAATCAAACATGTGAAAAATGGAGTTAACACTAACTTGTACACGTGGCACAAATCCAACGACCCAACTCTCTAGATCAACCGGCGGAAATGCGGTTTGGGCTGGTACCGACGGTCCAACCGTGGCCAAAGAGCCTCATGCTTTGGACACTCGACTTTTCCCCTACCCATAACACCCCTGCACTGTTTGATTGCTCTGCAATCAAACAGAGACCCTTCATTTCACCATTAAACCAGATTTTAATGCATTTTAATTCACCATTTTAATTCCAAAACCCTAATTCTATACTATAAATATCACTCCACACCTTGGATCAACGTCATTCTGAAAATTCTATCCAAAACTCTCAAAATTTCTTAAGTACAAATGGAGTAAAAGATGAGTTAGTAAGCGATCAACTTCCGACGAGGATCGAAGCAAATTCCGGCGATCCTGCAACGCCACGAAGTCCAACTCTCTTTCTTCAAACTTTCTTTGAGCTAATCTAATTGTAAGTTCCTTCCAATCTTCTTCTCTCTTCTTTAAAAAATCTTTTTAAAAACGAATATCAGTATTGGGGTTAATACCGATATCGATCTTCTAAACCCTAAAAACTCACCTTTTTCTTACATATTGTTCATACAAATTTTACACAATACTTGTGATCTTAATTATAATTGTTTAGAATAAATTGTAACCTAGAATTCCATGCAAACTAAGTTTAATTTAAGTTTTTCGTTAAAATACCATGAACTTCAAATATCACCCTTTTAGTTTTTGTTAATACTTACCTTTAGAAAACTTCATGGGCTAATGACCTACCCTTCACATGCACACATGGTTCCATAGCATGGTATTCTTCTTGTATGATTTGTGTTTCGAGAAAATATTACATTAAAATACCATTTACTATAAAAACCGGATTTCTTATAAATTGTATTTTAAATTCCTTTGCAAATATACCTCTATAATCCTTTTTTGGGGGACCCGCTATTAGATGGTGCGGATTATCGCACATTCTTGGGCTAGTAGAGCGAGATGCAGACCCCTCACAGAGTATTCGATCTCGAAAGGTTTTTAATACAGTTTTTAAGAAAAACGCATTTTTCTAATTTAAAAAAATTTAATTTTTAATAATTATATAAATATTAAAAATCCATATATTTTCAAATATAATAAACTTATATTTTTCTAAAGATGAAAGTTTACAAGTTTCATTAAAATATCATCAAGATATCAATAAAAAACAAGTTTTATAATAAAATACCATGAACTATTCAAGCTATGTAATTATCACTAAAATACCTCAAATCTTTAAAATCGCATCCATGAAAAGCCTAAATAAAATAAATAAATTCTCGAGGTTTATTTTTAACTATATTAAAATATTTTTTCATAAAACCCCCTCGAGTTATATAAAACAATATTTAAGAATTTTAGTAAATATAGATTTAAGCAGGATCAATTCTCTTGAGCCCCAGAGAGCCGGAGAAAGTGCGTGCTTGCCTATTTAAGGTAAAAAAACCTAACGGGGTTATCAATGGTAATTTTCTTGGAAAAAGACACAAATCCTGTCGTCCATGTGCAGCAGTTACCGATAACACCTGATTGAATGATTCTTTGTGTGTATATAAGAAAAGTGTAAAGATCACAACCAACGAAATTTGTAAACGGCAATCAATAATGGTGTCAATTGTAGGTTCGTTAGCGAGTGTGGATCGTCCACAGGGAAAGTGAGATTTGATCGTATTTGTTTTAGATGAGTAGAAAATTAAAGAAGAAAAGAAAATGATTCAAGAACTTTGAAATTTAGTTTCAATAATTAAGAGAAAATAAAGATCAAGAATCAAGAATCGTCCAATTTGAATTAGCTATCAAGATTTGTAATGAGGCTCGTAGGAATCGATCGAATTGATAGTGAGAATGAAAACTTGTGATTACGTATTCTTATCCATTGATGATTTGTTGCTAGATCGATGACGATCAACGAGAATTATGGATCTCTTGCGGAAACTAGGGTTTCATCATCTATCCTTTGTCCTTTCGTTGATTTTCATTCAAATTCTAGCCTCTAGGAAATTCAAGTATCGATCGTTGATCACTAATTAAGAGCGAAAACATTCAAGAAAGCATCTCGCTCGAAACTAGATTATCGATGATTCAATTCACTAGAATTTACAAAACTCATAGGACTTAAGAGCCGTTCAAGAATTTAATCATCGCCATCTATCAATTTTCTCGATTCCTCCACGAGCGGAGTTTTTACTCAAGCATCATAACAAAGAAAACAATCAAGAATCGAAAACTCATCATAATGCTCAAATATAAAGATAAGCAAGATAAAGAAATTTCACCTTTTATTATTCAACAATTCCGTTACAATGCGCTCAAGAACTACCAGAATTTGAGGAAAGAACTCGATCATCGAATTAGCTTCGCATCGTCTCCGTGAGTCGCGGATCGTCTTGGATCACTTGCTCGGTTGAAGATCGGCGTCGCTTCTAAAAGGTTGATGGCTTCTTGCTTGATATTGTACTCGGAGATCTTGAATTTGGCTTTTGGTGATTGGATTAGGGTTTGGGTGCACAAGTTGTTTCACTCAACTTGTGGGATTTTTGGCTCAATTTTCAACAACTTTTCAACAACTTTAGAATGAAGCCCTTGGGTCCTCTTTTATAGCCTCCTCCTTAGCTTCCCCTAGAAGCTTGATTAGGATTAGCTTCCTTTAGAGGCTAGGTTAGGATTAGCTTCACTTGCAAGCTTAGTAGTTAGGTAGAAGCTTCAAGGGTTAGTTAGTTGGCTAACTTCCTTTAGAAGTTTGGAGGTTAGAAAGAAGCTTCTAGGTTTAGGTAGTTAGCTTCCTTTAGAAGCTTGGAAGTGTTTAGCTTGAACAAAAAGCTTTGCTGTTCGGACAAAAGTTTCTGGATATCTCTGGAATTTGCAGTGGCTTGAATGAGTTTGCACCTTGAATTGAGAAACCTGAAGTGAAGAACTGCTGACGACTTGACCTCGTGGCCGCGGATCCGCTGTGAGAAGGGCTAATCGGCTGCGGATCCACGGCCCTTTGGATGCCTTGCTGCGTGATTTTTCCAGGGTGACTTGGTGCTGACTTTGTGGATGTTTCCTGATTTCTTGAATATTATAATGCTTTCTATTTTACTACCAGATCATAAGTCTTAGACTTGGCGTATTTTTATCTGCACTTTAAACAGTTTCGGCTCTTTTCCTGGAATTTCCTGCACAGATTCTCGAGACAAGTGTTGCGCTATACAAAGATTATGCGTGCAATGATAAACACTCAATTTCCCTCAAAAATGCCGGTTATAAAGTATAACACAAGTTATTTGGTATTTATAGATGTTTTGCTAATATGTTCCATATTCATACGGAACACCTTTAGATGATTGCAAATAGTAGGAAAATTGATGTGTTAAAAATGCAATATTTTCGACTGATCAAATTCCCCCAAACTTATTTTTGTTCGTCTCGAGCAAACTGTTTTATTAAAAAGAGAAGGAGAAAATAAAGAAAAAGAAAAACTAACTAGCACACTTTCGTAGGCAACACGATTGCACTGAGCACGTGCAACAACCCTTTAAACCTCTAGGTGTCCCTAGTAGGAGGATTGTTGTCTCCTGAGGGTTTTCAGCGGATTGCACCCACAAAATCCAATAATAAAAGGAAGACCGTGAAAGTTACATGTAAAGATAAGAATTATAAAAGAAAAACTTTGAAAATTAGAGTTTCCAACTATACTGGCTTTTCGGTTATCATGAGCCATATCTTAATAGTCATGAAAAGATGTTAGAAATCACATCATCCCTCAATAAAACATCGTCTTTATTCTTCATTTCTATCTTTCTTCCAAATATCGATCATATAACCCTACGTGTGTGTAAAAGACATCCCTATACTCGGAGAATTTAATTCAAACTATCATACTCTTGTCCATCCGCCTCGGTACTTTTTAATTTGATGAATATTTAGATGGATTTGCTCACATATTTTTCATGCGGCCGTTAATACTTCTTAAGGTACTAACCGACCGATTACTCATGTGCTTGCTTATTAGATGTATTTCCTCATCTTGCACCACCTAAGGCATAGCAGTGACTCCCAGACCAGTTGGTCTAAGGCACTAGGTGATGAAGCACCCTCGCTATATTTTTTTATTGCTGCCTTGGCGATAACAAAACCAGTGTTCATTTTTTTCTTCACCATTTTATATTTTATTCATTTTTTATATTCTTCATAATTTGGTTTTTAGACAAGAGCATTTCAAGGTATCCTCTACTATCCCGAGTTTCAAGACGTGTGTAACTGCGAATAGTAGGGTATCAACGTTCAAATGTTTGGCTTTCAGAATATGAACTATTTTTCAGACTTATTTTTATCCGCAGATTAGTGACTTCCTTCATCTTACTAACCCTTGGGACAATGGCTCATAACTACTTATTACTAGTTTCGTTTAAGAAAACCTCTAATTTTCTTGGATTTCTTAAATTTTTCTAATCTTTTGGATATAATTTTTCACTATCTAATCTTTTATTATCTTATTTATGTACAAAAATTAAATATTAAATATTTTTATCTTTTGAAAATTTTTAAATTTTTATTGGTTTTAAATGTTTTGTGCTTATGCAAAGTGATATGCAAATGATGCGTAAATAAGCACAAACCTCCCCCAAACTTGTTTTCAACAGTGTCCTCATTGTTGCCAACCGCTAGATCATAAAAACCTGTAAGTCTGGGAGGAAATTTATTAATGGGGGCAAAAATATATTAAAGTGAAAATCCTCCACCAAACTTATTCTTTTGGCTCACAATATTGAGTAAAAATTTTCTTTTCAAGAGCCAAAAATACAAACCCCCCCAAACTTGAATTAAACAATGTTTATCTTTTGAAAATCACAAGAAGGGGTCAAAGTTATTGGTCGATGCCAAGCTTTGCAAAGACCGAAGGTCAACACCAACCATTCGAAGATTTTATCTGTGTAGTGCACCGGTTGGTGGAATAAAAAGTAGGGAAAGGGTAAGTGGTGGAATAGAATGTGTTTGCGTCTCGTTTTGGAGAGACGACTCAGTGATTGTGATGGATTACTCGCATTCTCTTTATAGTCCAGAAGAAGGGGTGGAGGTTCAATTTCTTTGTTTTGAAGATAATTCTTCTCAACACCCGTGTCATTAAAAAATGCGAGTTCTTCAGCGAAGATTTCCTTAAAAGTCTTATCAATACCCCGAAGAATAATGTCATCACAAAGTGCGGGGTGATCTTCAGACTCCAAAAACGGTTCATAATCAGTGTTAGTTGTTGACCCGGACAACTCGGTGGAAGAGTCCGTATGTGTATGATACATAGTTGGGTCAAACAACAACATATGAAAAGAGTCTAGATCAGTATCATAAGGATCATCAATTTCGCTGCTGTCGAAATCCATTAATTCGACAGAACAGACCTGAGCAGTAGGTTCAGAGGGTACACTTCCCAACTTGTAAATGTTCAGCTCTATTGACATCTTCCCGAAGGATAGGGTCATAGAGCCGTTACGACAGTTGATTATAGCATTGGAAGTGGCCAAAAAGGGGCGACCAAGAATCACCGGAATTTGATTTCGTGGGTTTGCTACAGGCTGTGTATCAAGTACAATAAAGTCTACAGGGAATACAAATTCCCCGATTTTTATTAACACATCCTCTAGTTCACCCCTAGGTTTGGTGATTGATCGGTCGGACGTCTGGAGAGTTATGTTCGAGGGCTTTAACACTCCGATAGCTAGTTGCTCATAGACTGAGAAAGGAAGCAGGTTAACACTTGCGCCAAGGTCAAGTAGAGCACGGTTAATGTGTTTATACCCAATAGAAATAATAGGACAGCCAGGATCCTTACGTTTCCTTGGTAATTGTTGGGGAAAAGCCGTGTCAACAGTACTTGACATAAAAACTTTCTTTAGCACTTGAGTCTTCCTCTTCCTAGTGCACAAGTTCTTAAGAATTTTCACATAGGACGAAACTTGTTGGATTGCGTCTAGGAGAGGGATGTTGATGTTAACCTGTTTAAAGATTTCAGTGATCTTCTCCATTTGTGGACTCGATTTGTTACCCCTTAACCGATTAGGATAATGAGCTTTAGCAATAAGAGCTGGGTCCATCATTGGAGAAGGTAGTGTGTGTGGACGTGATCCCAGAATAGAAGTGGGGATCGTCTTTGGTGGACTAGAAGAGGGTTGCTGAGGTGTCGAGCCTTGTGGGAAACGAAGAATAGGCTCGTAAGAAGGTGGTGGGGTAGAAGAACAAGGATCAGAAGTAGAAGTGTGTATGGAAGGAAAAGTCTCAGCCGGGGTATTATTGACAGATCTTTCATTATCATCAATTTCTTCCCCAACATTATTCAGCACTCTTCCGAATCTCAACGTTATGATGGCATTTATATTGTAATGTCCAGGATTCGGTAGGGGTTGAGACGGAAGTTTCCCTTTCTCTCTCGCACTCATTTCGGCTTTTAATCTTGCAATTTCTGCTTCCATCGATTTTATACTCTCCGCTTGGGAGGTGGAGTTTTTCTTTATATCATCGACGGAAGACTTTATTTCAGCCGAAACTTGCATGAGATTTGTCAGGAGCAAATTCATGAGTGAAGAGGATTCATCGGTACTGGTCAACTGCAAAGGATTATTCGGTGCAGGTGTGTTGACCGGATTTTGGAAGTTTTGTGATTGGTAGGGGTGCTGAGTTAATTGAAGTGGTTGCTGTTATGGTGGAAGAGCCCTTTGAAAATTATTTTGGGTTGGAACCGTGTTTTGAGTTTGTGATTAGGGTGATTCCTCCAACCCTGATTATAAATGGAAGAAAATGGACCGTTCCTAGGTCATTGTTGGAAAGCAGCATTGATATGATCATGACCTTGAAACGGAGAATTCAATGGACATTCTTCCGTGAGATGAGATGGATCAGGACAGCATCCACAGATAGTTTTGGAGAGTGACATCTGATTTAGGTCGGCTGCTAAAAATTTATTTTCCATAGTTTCGAGTTTCTTTTGCATTGCTGACATTTCAGCTCTAACTCCTATGGAAACATCAGATTGGTTATTGCCATCCCTAGACGATGGTTGACTTACACTCTCCCACTGTAAAGATCTTTCAGCGAAATCTTCTAAGAATTTCCGAGCTTTACCATCATCTTTAGTCATGAAGGTGCCTTGACACATTGATTCAAGGGTCTGTTTTGTGGTAGGATTAATGCCCTTATATATGATTCTGCACAGATCCCATCTAGGGATTCCGTGATGTGGATATTGAACTAACAAATCCTTGAAGCGTTCAAGACACTTTGAGAATGGTTCATTTGGAAGCTGGGTAAATTGATTTATTTCGCTACGGACTCGAGCTGTTTTATGATTGGGGTAGAATTTCTTTAGGAATGTTTTTACAAACTCTTCCCAATTTGAAATGGAATGTGCGGTTGTGTTATAAAGCCACTTCTTGGCCATATCGCACAAAGTGAATGGAAGAAGACGTAGACGCATAGCATCCACAGAAAGCTGTGAAGCACCCATCATAGCGCATACATTTTCAAATTTGGTAATAAAGACATGCGTTTTCAGACTCAAGACCGTGAAATTTTGGTAGAAGATTGATGTATTGGGGTTTTATTTCAAAATTGTCCCCGTTGGCTGGTGGAATGGTGAGACAGGTCGAAATAGGACCTCGCATAGGATAGCATCTCTCTTGGAGAGAGATACATGGTGGATTCTGCGCACCTGCGGACGGCGGCAGAGTAGTGGTAAAGAAGTTCGATGGAGAACCGTCCATCGAAGTGGGTATGGTGGTGGGTAAAGAAAAAGTAGACGTAGAATTACCGACTTCGGAGTCGAGAGGGGGAACGCGGACAAGACGGGCACTAGAATCCCGTGTCCAGCCGAGCATGCACTAAAGGGTTTAGTACAAGTGGCAGCGTTAAGATAATTAAGGAAAAGATGAGATTGGTGTTTGTTTTGAAAAAGTACGGATTTTTGAAAAATTCAAATCACAAAAAATGCACAAGCAACCCTAAGTCTAATGGTCACCTAGGTCAAGTCTCTAGACCGCTCCTAATTTCCAGAAGACAAATCGCAGGATCAATCCTCTACTACCTCTTTGTCTCTCATGTGGCCAGGTAAGTGCCAGGTAAGTGGGAGGTTCTCCACTACGTAAGTAGTGGGCCTAATTAAGTAACCACTTGCCTTAGACACACTTGCCTTAGACACCACAAAAGAAACGCGGATAAGCAATAGATTACCCACGAGCTCCTTCTGTCCTAAGTGAGCGCGACGGTCCTTAGAGTCATGTCTAGATATTTTTTAGTTAATGAGGGTAATGCGGATGCAGTTTTGTGATTTTTGGGGCTTAGGAAGGGTAATGAACTCCCCACCTAATCTGAATTTGGTCTTTGCCCCTTAATTTCCATATTAAAAATGCAAACAACCAAGTTCAAACACGCACAATTTTTATTTTTGCGGCGCTGCGAAATTTTGCAAAGAAATTTGCAGAAATTGGTTAAAGGAGCAGATCAAGGGGGAGATAAGAAAGTCAGAAATTCACCGAGCAAATTTGGTACAACGAAGCTTCTTTCTTGCCGCGGAACCGCCGCAATAGGCACGCTCTGGCCGCGGAAACGCCGCGCAATCAGGAGATCACTGCACACAATTTTTAGGAACTGCTCCTGTTCATTCACTGAGCTTTCTGGAATGTTCAGAAAATTTTTCCTCTCGCTCCACAGATTCCAGATTTTCTCGCAACAAATCACAACGAATCGTTTAGTGTTTGTGCGAATTTTGATCTAAAAATTCTGATGGAATAAATTTTTCAACTCAAATTTCAAAAACGAACAAATTAGCACACTATCCCCGGTAACGGCGCCATTTGATTGAATGATTCTTTGTGTGTATATAAGAAAAGTGTAAAGATCACAACCAAAGAAATTTATAAACCGCAATCAATAACGGTGTCAATTGTAGGTTCGTTAGCGAGTGCGGATCGTCCACAGGGAAAGTGAGATTTGATCGTATTTGTTTTAGATGAGTCAAAAATTAAAGAAGAAAAGAAAATGATTCAAGAACTTTAAAATTTAGCTTCAAGAATTAAGAGAAAATAAAGATCAAGAATCAAGAATTGTCCAATTTGAATTAATTAGCAAGATTTGTAATGAGGCTCGTAGGAATCGATCGAATCGATAGTGATGATGAAGACTTGTGATTACGTATTCTTATCCATTGATGATTTGTTGCTAGATCGATGACGATCAACGAGAATTAGAGATCTCTTGCAGAAACTAGGGTTTCATCATCTATCCCTTGTCCTTTCGTTGATTTTCATTCAAATTCTAACATCTAGGAAATTCAAGCATCGATCGTTGATCATTAATCAAGAGCGAAAACATTCAAGAAAGCATCTCGCTCGAAACTAGGTTATCGATGATTCAATTTACTAAAATTTACAAAACTCATAGGACTTAAGAACCGTTCAAGAATTTAATCATCATCATCTATCAATTTTCTCGATTCCTCCATGAGCGGAGTTCTTACTCAAGCATCATAACAAAGAAAACAATCAAGAATCGAAAACTCATCATAATGCTCAAATATAAAGATAAGCAAGATAAAGAAATTTCACCTTTTATTATTCAACAATTCCGTTACAATTCACTCAAGAACTATAAGAATTTGAGGAAAGAACTCGATCGTCGAATTGGCTTCGCATCGTCTCCGTGAGTCGCGGATCGTCTTGGATCACTTGCTCGGTTGAAGATCGGCGTCGCTTCTAAAAGGTTGATGGCTTCTTTCTTGATATTGTACTCGGAGATCTTGAATTTGGTTTTTGGTGATTGGATTAGGGTTTGGGTGCACAAGTTGTGTCACTCAACTTGTGGGATTTTTGGCTCAATTTTCAACAACTTTTCAACAACTTTAGAATGAAGCCCTTAGGTCCTCTTTTATAGCCTTCTCCTTAGCTTCCCCTAGAAGCTTGATTAGGATTAGCTTCCTTTAGAAGCTAGGTTAGGATTAGCTTCACTTGCGAGCTTGGTAGTTAGGTAGAAGCTTCTAGAGTTAGTTAGTTAGTTAGCTTCCTTTAGAAGCTTGGAGGTTAGGAAGAAGCTTCTAGGTTTAGGTAGTTATCTTCCTTTAGAAGCTTGGAAGTGTTTAGCTTGAACAAAAAGCTTTGTTGTTCGGACAAAAACTTCTGGAGATCTCTGGAATTTGCAGTGGCTTGAATGAGTTTGCACCTTGAATTGAGAAACCTGAAGTGAAGAACTGCCGACAACTTGACCTCGTGGCCGCGGATCCGTCGAGGGAAGGGCCAATAGGCCGCGGATCCGCGGCCCTTTGGATGCCTTGCTGTGTGATTTTTCCAGGGTGACTTGGTGCTGACTTTGTGGATGTTTCCTGATGTCTGGAATATTATAATGCTTTCTATTTTACTGCCAGATCACAAGTCTTGGACTTGGCGTATTTTTATCAGCACTTTAAACAGTTTCGGCTCTTTTCCTGGAATTTCCTGCACAGATTCTCGAGACAAGTGTTGCGCTATACAAAGATTATGCATGCAATGATAAACACTCAATTTCCCTCAAAAATGCCGGTTATAAAGTATAACACAAGTTATTTGGTATTTTACAGATGTTTTGCTAATATGTGCCATATTCATACCGAACATCTTTAGATAATTGCAAATAGTAGGGAAATTGATGTGTTAAAAATGCAATATTTTCGACTGATCAACACCGGACCCTAACTCAGGATCTAAATCAGTTACAAGTGTCTGTCTCGGTCTGAATCTATCTCAAACCTGAATCCAAACTCAAGTCTAAATCTAATTCAAATATGAATTCAAATTCTAACATGTATACTTGAACATGAACCTGAATACTCGAATCCAAACTTCAATATAAAACCTGAATACATGAATTTACTTGACCGAACCATGGTTATAACTTGACTATAAGATTATATCCTGAATCTGTCTACTTGAACAACTTGTATCTATGGTTTTGGAAAGACTTGTAAAATATAACTCTATACAATACATTATGCGGAGATAAAGGGGTAGATTAGTACGGAACGTATTAATGTGGCACGAGATGGTCACTTAAAAGACACATACATGAACTCCCATACCGTTGTCCCGTGGATTTTGATAGGGCCTTGTACTACATGTTACCATAGTCCACGGGATAAGATGGACTCTTCTCGTATACACAAATATCTTCTGTACCAAGTTACAAACAACTACGTTAGAGTAACAAGTTTATACCTGTACAATGTACTATTTTCAATTCTCATTACTTGTTCTATTCCATTCTTTCTTTTGGGACTTACCGAGCACTAGTTTGCTGACGACATTCCTGTCTTTTCTTTCTTTGGAATGTTCGTCAGGAGGACCGGACTCTCAGGAGATCGAGCCTAACCAGGAGGAATTGGACCAGTTTACTGCCCAGCCGGACTTCAAGCTCTCATGTACTTACTTTCAGTTTGTATGCCACAGTTTAGGTATTGCTTTATATCATTGTATCTTTCATTTTCAAAGCAGTTGTATTGTAGAGATGAATGTTAATAAAAGTTGTTGTTTATTTTATATCTCTTGTCATTCTTGTGCATTTTATATATATTGCTTAATTACACTTAACGTATTTATTTCTTAGTAAATACGTTGCGGCCCGCCACGTCACCGTTTCCGTATACTGAGAAGCGGGACGTGACAGGTTTTGTTGGTGGTTCATGCAGATCTGTTCTGTATGAAGTCTTAAGAAATATATCACAAGAATAATAAAAATCAGGAACTATACATTCCTTACATTTCAAATTCCTTAAATCTATTATAACCTTTCTTTTTCTATCAAGGTCATATATTCACCGAACAACACGAGTACCAGCGTCAATGGTAACACCCCACCGCCTACTCTACCACCACCACCTACCGTTGCATCTCCCATCAACGAGCAAACGGTACTGCTCGAGGCAATCAAGAAGCTCTTGGAGGGTCAGCAGCAGCAAACTGCTATCCTCACTCACCGCCCAGAAGTCGAGGCACCCGAAGTCAAGCAATTCCGGGCACTGCACCCGAAAAAAATTTCTGAGAAAGAGAGCCCACTGGAAGCGGAAGAATGGGCTCAGTCAATAGAAGATGATCTGGTATCAGCACAAGTGCCAGAAATTGCTTGGGTGAGAGTTGCGAAACTGCAACTAACAGATAACGCCAGAGTCTGGTGAAAGACTGAAGAAAGCCGATTCGCCCAACCGATTGAATTAAAAACGTTTCGCGATATGTTCGATGCGAAATAATTTTCTGAGACTGCCCGTTTCGACATGGAACATCAGTTCATCCACTTACAACAAGGCTCGATGTGGAGCAACTCCGTGGATAAATACGATACCGAGTTTACCATACTTAAAAGGTAAGATATTGTCTCAAATTCAAATTCCTGATTTCACTCAATACACTGCTAACATAATACCGTAACAGGTTCACGGCACACCTGATTCCTACTGCTGAGATCCGAGCAAGACGATTTCAGCAAGGGTTGGACCCAGAAATCCAAGCTGCACTCGCTACAGGGGATTTTCCAACACATGATCTTGTTCTGAAGGCTGCCCAACGCTATGAGGCAGTAGTGAAGAAGAAGGGTAGACCGCAAAATGCCGGTGTGAAACGCCCTGCCACACATATGACAGGAGGAACTTCTTCCAGGCCAACTTTTGTACCCAGGAGACCGGGAGGAACATTAAACCGACCCAGTCCAGACTTTTGCTTCTATTGTAAGAGGAATGGACAGCTGGCGAAGGACTGCAGGCATGCAAATGTCCTGTCCTTAGTTTGTGGCGCATCCACTCACGCCATTGGAGCATGTCCATATAGACTCAATCCAGCTCCAGCCCCCAGACCAGCTATCACATTTCCGCAGCGGCCAGCCATTCAAGCTCCTGCACCTCGTCTTGCTCTACCTCCTCCACCTCCACGTGGACCTCCTGCACAGCCTTCATTTCAATTTCATCATGCATAAAGGAACATGCCTCAAGGGCAGAGAAACGTACCCTAAGGACAGAGGAATGCGCCTCCGGCAAGGAGGAATGTACCCAGACGCCAGGCTTTCACAATGACGGTTGAGGAATCTGAAGCCATTGTCCAAATAATCACTGGTAATTTCCAATCCTTTCACATCTTTTCAATCATTATACATCACTATATTCTTTCCTGTATCTAATGTTAGTTGTATGTATACCCTAGAGGACAGTTATGTACAGATGATGTATATTATATTGGATGCTTGGACATATATAGAGAGGACTTTCTTGCTCGATATGATAGTATGCTATCTGGTTGCTCTTTATATTAACATGTATACTTGTCTTTTGATACTGTCTTATAGTTACATATTGGTAAAGCCCTTAGGATGTGTACTTGACTACCTGGACTATGATGCAGATCATACAAGTGGGGCCATGGTAGTCCATAAGTACATCCTTTAATGTTCCTAGTCGTAGGTATATCGAAACAGGGCATCGATATACCAGAGTAGTTTAGCGTATACGCTTCTCGACCTATGAGATGGGAGATGGATGATCCCATATCCATTGGTGTTTGACATCAGAGATGGTATACGGGTGCTCAGTGGAGACTGGGTACACTGGACAGACTCGCCGAGAACTCCCAGATGGTATTATACCTCACGTCAGATGGCGGTTCTCTGGTAACACTTGTGCAGGTTAGTGTGTAGACCCGAGATCGTCAAAGAGTCTTGTGTGATTCCCACTGTGCTTTGATTTCCACCTTACCACGCCCAAGAGGGCGTGAAAAACAGTGGTTTTTGGGTACAGTCCCGAGTCACATGGAGGCGATGAGCGATAGGAGGGGTTTCGTCTCTCCCGGTATTGGGGGTTGATGTTGCACTATGCTCGATTGACCATAACAGGGAAGTCCCTGACCATGGCTGATTTAGAGATTTGCCGGTAAGTGTTACCAGTAGTTTCTCGACCCGTTATGAGCCTCACATCGGCACGAATTATCGGTTATTGGGGTCTGACGATTACCACCCCTAGACTTGATATGTGACATATCATACGAGGAGACCGGACTGTACGGGAAGTGTTACCGGCAGGCTTTTACAGGAGTTGGAGCGGGCTTGCTTACTGATCTTCTGATCGCTCAATACCCGGGTGGCCGTTACGTCCAGCTAGTACCGCTGACGGCTTTTGGGTGCTTGATGTGATCATCACCTACTGCCGGCGTATTGACGAGTCTTTAGAGTCCTACACAGAGGTTTTACTGGCTCAGGAAAAACGAAATAGGAGCGCATATGTGATATGTGCGGGACCGAGAATGATGCGTGTATGTGATACCGTATTCTATTCTCGCGACTTTTTGTATCGCGAGGTTATATGTGATATAGCCGAGTTATCGAATCAAGTATTGATTCGATAAGTGGATACATTGGATGTTAGTCGGTTATATGCGATATGACCGGATTATTAAGTCAAGTGTTGATTTAATAATTTAGTGTATAATTGTATATTAGATATACTAATTTACATTAACTAACATATGTTCACTTATGGATTTTTCACACATGTGCACAACTTTAATATATATGTGATATATATTAAAAATGTGTTTTCTTTTTGTATCATGGTTGATGATACACTTGACATGGGTGTGTAAGAGATACACCATTCTATTTATCATGGTGGGTTATAATTATTTAAGGTAATTACAAAATTAGTGGAATTTTGGAAAGAGCATGAAGCTTGTAGAACCTTGCTTTGCTTTGACAAAGTCCACTAGCTTTGTCTTTATTTTAGATTTTTGTTAACCTAACCATTTGGATTAGCCATGGTTATGTCTCTACATGAGTTAGTATATGATACTCACTCACCATGGTTAGCTCACTCACTTGATCATTATCTTCATCTTTTCTTTTGTTCATCTTCTTCTTCCTTGAGCAAAAGAAAAGCTAGCTAGGATTTTCAAGAGAGAGTGAAACATTGTGAGAAAATAAATTCTAAAGTGAACCCACTTCCTATTTCTCCATCCTCTAGTAGATTAGCATTTTAGTTTAGGGTGTTTGCTTCATTAATTCTCTAGTTAGTGAAGTAGAAGCTTGAGTTGATATTCCATCGACGTAGATCTTCTTCGGCCTCGAAGACTTCAAGCAAGGACGCTTCTTTCGCCTCGTGAAGCCATGCAAGAGCCCGGGAGAACCACGATCGCAGCGAAGGGACTTCAACAAGGAGCTAATGAAGTGAAGGACCGATCTACAAAGGTTGTATTTTGTATTCACTTAGTCGTAATTGTCTTTTACTAGCATGTGAAACCCTAATTTTCTAGCAACGATCTTGTTTAGGGTTATTCGGCACGGCTAAAATTTTAAACGGGCATGGTTGATGCATAGTAGAACCTTATTAGAGTGCCTAGTAACCTTACAGTGGTATCAGAGCCAAGCTAGAGCAATAGGCGACGAGTATACGAAGTTAAAACTCCGATCGAACCCGGAAACGTCAATTTAACCCCCTCTCTGTACAATTTTTAAAAACTGTGTTTTTTCTGTATTAAAAATACCTAAAAAAATCAGCAGGGAATTCTAAGAATTACCACAAAATTCGAGCCTCTAATTCCGTACGGCCACCGCGGAACCGCGGTCCTACCCCACTTTAGGAGGCGGTTCCGCGGCAGTAAAAGTGAGCTGTGGGCAGAATTTTATGCAGTAATTTCTGTAGCTATTCCTCATATTTTATGGGTATTTTTTTTCTGACTCAAGTGTTAAGTGTTTTGGGGTTTATTTTGTAATCGTTGATTCGATCGGAATATTTAATTTCGTTATGTTTTCCGGATATTTAGAAACTATTAAAATGTTCGAACGGATATCATTAACTCATTATTTCCAGCACGAAAAACTTTCAAGTGTTGAATTTTTTTTCTTGAGTTTAAATCTTTCGGAAAATCGTGCATGTAACGCGATGGACCCTCTAGAAGACAACAAACCTTAACTCGATTATGTGACCGTCTTGAACTACCTTTTGAACCTTAAGGTTTGGGGCAGTACGGCGTGCCACATGTGAGGCGTTGGCTTGACCCTTCTACGGCTGGACCGTTGCTACTGTGACGTATTCTGGAATTTTTGAACTCCGCTCAAGTGTTGAGCTATTTTGGAAATCTTGGGTATTTGATTATTCGATCGGAAAGTTTAATAATGTCTATTTATCTGGAATGTGATACAATATGTGGAATTCATATGTTAGGCATGAAATGCGAAGTATGTGATATTTCGGATTTACGATGTCTAAAGAGAATGTGGATTCCAAATGTTGTAGTTTTACACTTTCTTTTCTGCGACCGTAAGTGTAATATGTGATATCGCTGGTTTCATTGCTATATGTCAACGACAATTGGGATACACATATTTACTTACGTTGATGACATGTGATGTTATGTGTTGCTGGATATGTTATATTGGATCGTCGTGTTTCTGAATAGCCGGGTTTTTTTTATGTGAGATGAGGGTTTTTATTTTCATTCATGTAAAATTAAATGTATGTAATATTCTTTTATTGGGGCACTTCTGGGATGAGGTTGTTTTCACCATTTGTATATTATTTACTTTTCCGCACTAGGATAGATCCAAGGAGGAGAGCACAAGTAACCGGGTTTTAGAGTCCAGTGGGAGACCAACTCGAGGAGTTGAGTCCGGGTCTCCTAACTCTAGAATTGGTAGGGTTTCTTGTCGCTCTCGTAAGGGTCTATGGGTGTGGGTTTGGCTATTCTTCGCGACCGTGGAATCCGTGTTTTATAGAGGCTCAAAATAAAACACGGACGTCCTAGTATATCCAATGTTTCATATGTTTCTTCTGCTGCGATATCTGTGATGTGATCATTTGATATGTTGTGATAAATACTGTACATAGTATATATGATATATTATATAGACGTTACTTATGTTTTACACCCGCGCTAGCCCTGCCCCGCCCTGTCGTTAGTTACCTAACCTAACAGTGCACGAGAGGACATCGAGGCGAATGTGGATGGTATAAGTGTACGTCGTATTTATCTGTGATGTTTAGGTGACTTAAATGATGGGACTTCATTAATGTGATTAATAAAAGAAAAGAAACCTAAAAGATGTTGTAGAATTAAATTTTCAAAAAAAGGTAGCTACAGTTTTTGCTTTGCATAGCGATATATATGATATATCCTGCACCTTATTCAATGAGGAAAGAGCTGAGATCCCTTCACCGGGAGTGACCTCTTTAGCAACACTGGAAGATGCTACAATACTCGGTTTGTCTTTTGATCTTTTGGAGTTTTTACTTTGCATAGCGATATATACATGATATATCTTGCACCTTATTCCATAAGGAAAGAGCCGAGATCCCTTCACCGGGAGAGACCTCTTTAGCAAAACTAATAAAAGCCTCAAAATCACTCCATTTCAAAAATTCACTCGATTCTACAACGATATCAAGTTCATTACGCAATAGGTTTTCAGAAAAACCTGTCGTAGCCCTCCGTCATTTCAGATAGGAACCGTTTAGTATTCGTGCTGCGTTTGTTGGCCTTTGTCAAGACGTAGTGTGCGGTAGCTGAATGGTGCTTATCTGCTTATGCATATGATGCAGATTGTTTTGGGTAGTCGTACGACCTTGTTGGCCTTTGTCAATGGTCTTGCGGGTGGGTTTGATTCAATCAAGAAATGACGGGTTGAACTTGACTAGCATCCTATGATTTGTTGGCCTTTGTCAAGGTCATAGGGGTTAAGGGAAAAATATTATCGGGAATTTCAAGTGTTGAAATTTGCAATGAGATTGCATACTTTCTATGAGATAGTTGGATCCCGATACCCACTGCGAGTAATTGTTACTCCTGGGAGAGTTTTACACAGGACAATTAGCCGATCAAGTAGGTGTCTAGAAAGGTGTCAACGGGGTTACACTTCTGGGAAAACGAGGTTTACTTTTATTAGGTCCGTGCGAAAGCACGGGGAACCTCCCTCAAAGTACCGACACTGGCCTGGCTGAAAGATTGGCGAAGTTGTAGGGTGTAATTAATCCCGGCTAGTCTTTCCTTTTAGGGTTTGAAGGAAGATTTGATAAAAACAGTGGGAGCCATCCTGATTAGATAAAATAATAACCAATCTGATCTTGCAAGAGCATACGCTAAAGTGTTTTCTTCTCTCTCTCTCCAGGTAGCGACCATATCATGTCTTAATAAAGATAATAATATGGATGTATTGACCGAACCCGCATGTTATACTGTGCCAGGGAACGTTGGTTCCGTTCTTTCTTATAAAAGTTATAAGACTGAACAGGATATAGGGGAATACCAGGATTCCCATGCCACCCGAATGAAGAAAGTAAATGTTGATGCATTTTCTTCGGGTGTGATCGTTACAGAGAACTGTTTCTCCATTTGCTCTACGTCCTGGGTATTAGATACCGGGTCAGGATCCCATATATGTAATCAGTTACATGGGCTTAGGAAAGGTAGAGAACTTGGAGAAGGTGATAAAGACATACGGGTTGGAAATGGTGCAATTGTTGCAGCTAAAACCGTCGGGGAATATCACATTGTATTGCCAACTAGTAATACATTGATTCTGAACGAATGCTATTACATGCCGAACCTGATATGCAACATTATATCGGTTTCTTTGTTGAGTAAAGAGGGATATAATTTTGTATTACAGGATAATGTTATAAAAATTTTCCTAAACCAAAAGTTGGTTGGATCAAGCATGTTGTGAAATGGCATTTATGTTCTAAATCAATCAACAGTTCTGAGCATAACAAACACACACAAGAGGAAGAGTTCAGAAATGAACGAATCTTTCTTGTGGCATTGTAGACTGGGTCACATCAATGCGACACGACTAGCTAAGTTGCATAAGGATGGATATTTGAATCCGTTTGAATTTTCATCTTATGACACTTGCCGGTCATGTCTCAAAGGCAAGATGACCAAAACTCCGTTTACGGGACACGGAGAAAGAGTTACGGAACTCTTGGGACTGGTACATAGTGATGTATGTGGCCCTATGTCTACACATGCCAGGAATGGTTCTGCGTACTTCATTACATTCACTGACAATCTCTCTAGATTCGGGTATGTGTTCCTGATGAAACACAAATCAGAAGCTTTTGAGAAATTTAGAGAATATAAACAAGAAGTCGAGAACCAAACCGGGAAAAGTATTAAAATCCTTCGATCTGATCGAGGAGGTGAATACTTGAGCAATGAATTCCTGGACTTCCTAAAAGAGAATGGGATTCTCTCTCAGCTAACTCCTCCATATACACCACAGCACAACGGTGTATCGGAACGGAGGAACCGCACCCTATTAGATATGGTGCGCTCTATGATGAGCACAGCTGAGTTACCTATTTCCTTCTAGGGGTATGCGCTGGAGACAGCAGCATACCTATTGAATCAAGTTCCATATAAATCTGTACTTACCACACCATATGAGATATGGAGTGGGAAGAGACCATGTCTTAAACGAGTTAAGATATGGGGTTGTCCGGCCTATATCAAAAGGCAAAATCCGGACAAACTTGAGGCACGGTCAGTTTTATGCAAGTTTGTGGGATATCCCAAACATTCACATGGACATCTTTTCTACCATAGCGAGGAACAAAAGGTGTTTGTTTCTCGACATGCCACCTTTTTAGATAAGGAATTTCTTGCAAAAGAAATTAGTGGCGACAAGGTAGAACTGGAAGAAATTCCGGTTACACAAACTCAAACTGAAGATTTAGTGGAACCGGAGGATTCGGTAGTTCCCAACGAACCTCAGCCTCTCCGCCGATCTGGTAGGGTTCCTCACCCACCAGAGAGATACTACGGTTTTATCATGGATGGTGGGAACGAGGATTGCATCATGGTTGATGATGACCCAACTAGCTTCGAGCAGGCCATCACGAGTGGGGACTCAGTGAAATGGCTGAATGCAATGCGGTGCGAGATGGAATCCATGTACACCAACAAAGTGTGGACTTTGGAAGATGCTCCTGAAGGGGTAAAACCCATTGGGGGCAAGTGGATCTTCAAGAAAAAACTTGGTGTAGATGGGAAAGTGGAGACTTTCAAAGCCAGACTTATTGCAAAGGGTTTTCGTCAAAGACCAGGTATGGACTATGACGAAACCTTTTCTCCAGTGGCTATGCTTAAATCCATCCGGATCATGCTTACCATTGCTGCATATCATGACTACGAAATCTGGCAAATGGATGTTAAGACCGCCTTTCTAAACGGTGATTTATAAGAGTGCGTGTACATGACTCAGCCAGAGGGCTTCGTAGATAGTAGGAGCAGCGGGAAGGTGTGCAAGCTGCTTAAATCTATTTATGGATTAAAGCAAGTATCGCGGAGTTGGAACATCTGCTTTGACATCGTTATCAAAGAGTTTGATTTCGTCAAAAACGTAAATGAACCTTGTATCTACAAGAAGGTGGCAGAGAGTAATGTTGTCTTCCTCGTATTGTACATGGACGATATACTCTTGATAGGAAATGACATTCCTATGCTGCAATCGGTCAAGCTCTTCTTATCACAAAGATTCTCAATGAAAGATCTAGGTGATGCCTCCTGCATACTGGGAATTATGATCTATAGAGATAGATCTAAAAGGATATTGGGATTGTCCCAATCCAGGTACATTGACACCATACTAAAGAGGTTTAGTATGGAAGAGTCCAAACGTGGGTTTTTACCCACGATCTCAGGGCTCACTCTCTCCAAAAGGATGTCTCCCAAGACTGATTTGGAGAGAGCTCGCATGCAAGGGATACCCTTGTTAGTTATATGTATGCCTTAGAGGCCATTGCTGTACATAGGATGTATATTGTAGTGGATGCTGAGATATATATAGGGAGGACTTTCTTGCTCGACATGATAGTATGCTATCTGGATACTCTTTACCTTAACCTGTGTACTGATTGTCTCTCTGTTACATGTTGGTAAAGCCCGTAGGATGTGTACTTGACTACCTGGACTATGATGCGGATCATACTAGTTGGGACATGGTAGTCCATAAGTACATCCTTCAAGGTCCCTAGTCGTAGGTGTATCGAGACGGGACATCGATATACCAGAGTAGACTAGCGTATACCTTCTCGACCCATACAGATGGGCGATGGATGATCCCATATCCATTGGTGTTTGACATCAGAGATGATATACGGGTGCTCAGTGGAGACTGGGTACACTGGACGGACTCGCCGAGAACTCCCAGATGGTATTATACCTTACGTCAAATGGCAGTTCTCTGGTGACACTGGTACAGAGTAGTCTGTTGACCCGAGATCGTCATAGAGTCTTGTGTGATTCCCACTGTGCTTTGATTTCCACCTTACCACGTCCAAGAGGGCGTGCAAAACGGTGGTTTTTGGGTACAGTCCCGAATCACATGGAGGCAATGAGCGATAGGAGGGGATTCGTCTCTCCCGGTATAGGGAGTTGATGTTGCGCTGTGTTCGATTGGCTATAACCGGAAATCCCTGGCCAGGGTTGCTGAGATTTACTGGTAAGTGTTACCAGTAGTATCTCGAACTGTTATAGACCTCATATCGACACGACTTATCGAGTTATTGGGGTCTGACGTTTACCACCCCTAGACGAGATATGCGACATATCAGACGAACAGACCGGACTGTACGGTAAGTGTTGCTGGTTGGATTCACAGGAGTGTGAGCGGGCTTGCTCGTTGATCTTCTGATCGCTCAATACCCGGGTGGCCGTTACGTTTAGCAGACCGCTTGCGGCTTGTGGGTGTTTGATATGATCATCACCTGCTGCCGGCGTATTGACGAGTCTTTAGAGTCATACACAGAGGTTTCCTGACTCAAGCGAAACAAAATAGGAGCGCATATGAGATATGTGCGGGACCGAGAATAATACCAGTATGTGATACTGTATTCGATTCTCGCGATTTGTGACAGTGATCGGTTATATGCGATATAACCGGGTTATCGGATCAAGTGTTGATTCGATAAGTTGTTACTATTGATATTAGTCGGTTATATGCGATATGACCGGATCGTTAAATCAAGTGTTGATTTAATAATTTAATGTATAATTATATATTTGATATATTACTTTACATTAACTAGTATTTGTTCACTTAAGATGGATTTTCTCACTTGATGTGCATATTGTATATATGATATAGTTTTGTGCACTAGTTTGTATCATATTTGATGATACATGCAAACTTGGGTGTATATTTGAGTTGAACCATGTTTAGTAAATGGTTAGGGTTTCATATCATTTGCTTTATTTACTTATTCATTTATTTATTTATTCTTTTAGGTAAGAAATAAAATGGTGACTTTATTTGGATTTCACTTGAAGCTTCATGAAGCTTTGAAAGTCAAACCATTTTGTTTCTTTCCTAAACCCTAACCCTTTAACTAAACCCTAGTTCATTCTCTACACTTAACCATGGTTGCTAATATGATAAGAATCATTTTATTTTCTATTATCTATTATTCTTATCATATTCTTTTTCTTCTTCTTCTTCTTCTTCAAGAAGAAAGAAGCTTGCTAGCTTCAATGGAGACTTGAGAAAAAGAGTGAGAAATTCAATTCTAAAGTGAACCCACTTCCTATTTTTTCATCCTCTACCACTTGACAAGTAGTATAGGGTGTTTTCTTCATAAGTTTCATGACTTGGTGAAGTTGGAGCTTGATCTTGAGTTGTCTCGACGTAGATCATCTTCGACATCGAAGTCGACGACCCAGCCCGATCATTTCTTCGATGAAGCCGACGCTAGAGTCCGGGATCCGATGATCGCAGCGAGGGGACATCTTCACGGAGCTAAAGAAGTGGAGTACCGGATCTACAAAGGTTGTAGTCTCTTTCACTTAGAAGTAACGTTGTTTACTACTTGCTTGTTTCGCCTAATCTCTAGTCAACGATCGCATTAGGGTTTCTCGGCACCGGAAATTTTTGAATTTGGCATGGTTGATGCCTTGTGAGACCTCATTAGTGTGCTTAGGAACCCTTCAACCCTATGCTTCGGCTGTAGGCTCTATCATGTACGTGATGCTATGTACCAGACCCAATGTAGCATACTCACTAAGTGTACTGAGTAGGTATCAAGCTGATCCTGGAGAGAGTCACTGGACAGCTGTGAAGAGCATTCTCAAGTACTTGCGAAGGACTAAAGAGATGCTCTTGGTGTATGGTAACGAAGAACTCCAAGTGGAGTCCTTTACCGATTCGATCTTCCAGAGTGATAAGGACGACTTTAAGTCGCACTTGGGATTTGTCTTTACCCTTTATGGAGGGGCGGTTAGCTGGAAGAGTTCCAAGCAGGAAACCGTGGCAGACTCGACGATGGAGGCTGAATACATCGCTGCCAACGATGCTGCCAAAGAGGCTGTCTGGATCAAGAAGTTCATTACTGAACTTGGAGTGGTTCCATCCATTGAGCATCCAATACCTTTGTATTGCGATAACAATGGAGCGGTGGCTTTGGCCAAGGAACCCAGGTCCCATCAGCGATCCAGGCATATTCTGAGGCGGTATCACTTGATCCGGAAGATAGTTGATCACCGAGAGATCGAGGTTAGGAGGGTTGACACGAAGAACAACACTGCGGATCCACTCACGAAGGCCATTCCCCAGATACAGTTTGAGAGACTCTTCGGGATGCTAGGTATGCGATACTACAGTAGCTGGCCCTAGTGCAAGTGGGAGATTGTTAGTTGTATGTATGCCCTAGAAGCCAGTATTGTACAGATGATGTATATTATATTGGATGCTTGGACATATATAGAGAGGACTTTCTTGCTCGATATGATAGTATGCTATCTGGTTGCTCTTTATCTTAACATGTATACTGTCTTATAGTTACATGTTGGTAAAGCCATTAGGATGTGTACTTGACTACCTGGACTATGATGCAGATCATACTAGTGGGGCCATGGTAGTCCATAAGTACATCCTTTAATGTTCCTAGTCGTAGGTGTATCGAGACAGGGCATCGATATACCAGAGTAGACTAGCGTATACGCTTCTCGACCTATGAGATGGGCGATGGATGATCCCATATCCATTGGTGTTTGACATCAGAGATGGTATACGGGTGCTCAGTGGAGACTGGGTATACTGGACGGACTCGCCGAGAACTCCCAGATGGTATTACACCTCACGTCAGATGGCAGTTCTCTGGTAACACTTGTGCAGGTTAGTCTGTTGACCCGAGATCGTCATAGAGTCTTGTGTGATTCCCACTGTGCTTTGATTTCCACCTTACCACGCCCAAGAGGACGTGCAAAATGGTGTTTTTGGGTACAGTCCCGAGTCACATGGAGGCGATGAGCGATAGGAGGGGTTTCGTCTCTCCCGGTATTGGGGGTTGATGTTGCGCTGTGCTCGATTGGCTATAACAGGGAAGTCCCTGGCCATGGCTGATTTAAAGATTTGCTGGTAAGTGTTACCAATAGTTTCTCGACCCGTTATGAGCCTCACATCGGCACGACTTATCGATTATTGGGGTCTGACGATTACCACTCCTAGACTTGATATGCGACATATCAGACGAGGAGACCAGACTGTACGGGAAGTGTTACCGGCAGGCTTTTACAGGAGTTGGAGCGGGATTGCTTGCTGATCTTCTGATCGCTCAATACCCGGGTGGCCGTTACGTCCAGCTAGTACCGCTGACGGCTTCTGGGTGCTTGATGTGATCATCACCTACTGCCGGCGTATTGACGAGTCTTTAGAGTCCTACACAGAGGTTTTACTGGCTCAGGAAAAACGAAATAGGAGCGCATATGTGATATGTGCGGGACCGAGAATGATGCGTGTATGTGATATCGTATTCTATTCTCGCGGCGTTTTGTATCGCGAGGTTATATGTGATATAGCCGGGTTATCGAATCAAGTGTTGATTCGATAAGTGGATACATTGGATGTTCGTCGGTTATATGCGATATGACTGGATTATTAAGTCAAGTGTTGATTTAATAATTTAGTGTATAATTGTATATTTGATATACTAATTTACATTAACTAACGTATGTTCACTTATGGATTTTTCTCACATGTGCACAACTTTAATATATATGTGATATATATTAAAAATGTGTTTTCTTTTTGTATCATGGTTGATGATACACTTGACATGGGGGTGTAAGACATACACCATTCTATTTATCATGGTGGGTTATAATTATTTAAGGTAATTACAAAATTAGTAGAATTTTGGAAAGAGCATGAAGCTTGTAGAAGCTTGCTTTGCTTTGATAAAGTCCACTAGCTTTGTCTTTACTTTAGAATTTTGTTAACCTAACCATTTGGATTAGCCATGGTTATGTCTCTACATGAGTTAGTATATGATACTCACTCGCCATGGTTAGCTCACTCACTTGATCATTATCTTCATCTTTTCTTTTGTTCGTCTTTTTCTTCTTTGAGCAAAAGAAAAGCTAGCTATGGTTTTCAAGAGAGAGTGAAACATTGTGAGAAAATAAATTCTAAAGTGAACCCAGTTCCTATTTCTCCATCCTCTACTAAACTAGAACTTTAGTTTAGGGTGTTTGCTTCACTAATTCTCTAGTTAGTGAAGTAGAAGCTTGAGTTGATATTCTCTTGACGTAGATCTTCTTCGGCCTCGAAGACTTCAAGCAAGGACGCTTCTTTCACCTCGTGGAGCCATGCAAGAGCCCGGGAGAACCACGATCGCAGCGAAGGGACTTCAACAAGGAGCTAATGAAGTGAATGACCGATCTACAAAGGTTGTATTTCGTATTCACTTAGTCGTAATTGTCTTTTACTAGCATGTGAAACCCTAATTTTCTAGCAACGATCTTGTTTAGGGTTATTCGGCACGGCTAAAATTTTAAACGGGCATGGTTGATGCATTGTAGAACCTTATTACAGTGCTTAGTAACCCTACATCTAAACCCAACCTCATACAACTTAGGTACTATAATAGTAGCCACCCTTTCTGCACTCGCACTTTGTAACAACCCTAATTTTTTCTATACACTTTTCTATACAAATTTTTTTAAAATTTTTAAAATCCATAAAGGAGTACTTTAACCTGAGCACAATATATATATAAGTAATTATTTTGTTTTTAAATAACTCCATTTTTAGTGTACATAAAATTGTTTTAAAGTTAAAGTATACTTGGAGTATTTAATGTTTCTGTTACCACTTTAAGTAGTTATTTTCCCCAATAATTACAAGAAGGAGCTTATAGCTCATTGGTAATGCATTATTATTGTATTTATTTTGTTTTAATTTTTTTTGAAGTCAACGGTCAAAAGGCCATAACTCATAAAATATGTACTGGACATGAAAAAGTAAATATGCCAAATTGTACCCCCGAAGTTTCCCCGGCCATTAGAACCCTGACTCGGCCCGACTCGGCGCCGCCGGCCGGCGACTCGACCCGACTCGGCGCCGCCGGCCGGCGACTCGGCCGATTCGGTCCGGCGCCGCCGGCCAGACTTGGCAAGACGGCCGAGTCACCAACAGAGAAAAGTTGTGTTATGACTTGGTCAACCCTCTTGCACACTTATTATACCTGGATAAGTTTTAAATTGCCCAATAAATCCCTTTTACTCCTATGTTTAATGAATTTTTAATGATTTTATATATTTTTTTTATTAAAACCCCTAACCCTGGCCTAACCCGATATAAACCCCCCATACCCTTTACCCTCTCATCCTAAATTCCTAAGTCCACTCTCCCAAAATCCCAAGAGAACTTGGTACGTCGGGAAACGAGCGAAAGGCGAAGCGCTGACGAAATCGACGGCGAAATCCCGGCGATCGTAGTAGGACCTCTTCACGACGTTTCGACGCACCGGCAAACCCTCTACCTTCCTCTCACTCTCTAGCGTTGTCCAAACCCATAAGTCCCTCTTTTCTACCTTTCTTTTCTTCCATTAAAATACGACTTTTCAAACCCGACGGAAATCAGAACAACCCGATTTCCGATTCGGTTTTCTATCAAATCTCATTTATCATCAATTCCATAATGCTTAAACATCTTCATGTTGACTACTAATCACTTAAAAATTAATTTGAATAAGTTTTCACACATGAAATGATAGCTTTTGTAATATACCGTATTTTTGCACTTAAATACCACCATATTTAGTTTATCACATTTAACCCTTTAACATTGCTATACCTTAAAATAGATCACGTGGTAATGACCTAGCTCCACACACACTCATATGAAATCACAACATGCTGCCTTGAAAACTTAGAATAAGATAAAATAAGATTTTACATTAAAATACCATTTTCTTAATAAAACCTTTTCTAAAAGTTTTAAGTTTTAAACAATTTTAAAACAATATCTTTTAATAGGAAATTACGATAAGTTATGGACATCGATCGTTTATCTAAACCTGACTTTATGGTGTCTAGGCAAGTGTGTCTAAGGCGAGTGGTTATTTAATTAGGACCACTACTTGTAGTGGAGAGCCTCCCACTCACCAGGCACTTACCTGGCCGCAATTAGGGGTGAAGAGGCGATTTGAGGCTTCTAATAACTTTTCGTTTAGACCAATTAGAAATAGGCTAGTTGGCTTAGGAAACCCTAGAATCTAAAATACGGAAATTTACACCTTTTACAAATAAATACCTTATCTTTATAAAACCGTTTTCTAAATGACTGGTATTTTTTAAATCTTTGTAAAGCGCCACTACAACCCACCTTTGGGGAACTCGTTAGGGATAGTACGGTTTATCGTGCATCCTCGGACTTAGTAGTGCGAGATTCAGACCTCCGCAAAGAGCATTCGATCTCGAAAGGTTTAAAATACGACATTTAAGAAAAATGAGATTTTTGGAAAATAAAATATTTATTAAAAATTATTCATGTATAAACATATGTATATTTATCATTTAAACACCTATTTTATTATAAGATAAAGTTTCCACCTTTTCTAAAAATTACAAGATTAAAAGTTACATTAAAATACAATGAATTTCAAATAAAACAATATTACAGATAAATACCTTTATTTATGTAATTAGGATATTTTCACTAGAAATAACACTAAATGAAATCACACTCATTATAACTATAAAGACGAATAATAAATACTTGAGGTGTATCTTGAAAACTATACAAAAGTATTTTTACATAAAACCCCCTCAAGTTTTGTAAATTACAATAAGGACCCTAACAATTATAGAACTTCGACTTACATTTCTTTTGGTCTGACTCGGGTTTGAGTATGATTATTTCTGACTTGAATATGATTCAAGTCAATCTACATTCTATAATATTACAACTCAATATGAACACATGAATCCCAGAATCCAGTTATCATCTATACAACTTGACTGAACCAAACCATGGATATATATCCATTATTCCGTTATTCCATTTACCTAATTATGCAGTTACAATCTATTTACTAATATCATGGTTTTGGTCAGTCATCCAACTTACACAATACAATACAACAATACAATCAAAACACTACGAGGTTTAAGGGGTAGATTGGTACGGAAGGTGTTAAAGGTGGAACGAGATGGTCAGATTAAGACACCTAACATATATTCCGTTGTTGTTGTACCGTGACTTAACGGTTCCTTGTACATTCCATTTGCCCTAATCTCTACCATATAGAGACCCCTCTCGTATACACTGGCATTCTTCTGTACCAAGCTACAAACAACAGCGTTAATACAACATTACAATAAATAGTTTACAACTTTAGAAGATACCTCTTATTCTGTCTTTTCTTATCTTTGGGACTTACCGAGCGACCTGTTCGCTGACGACATTCTATTTTTTTCTTCTTTGAATGTTGTCAGGTGCTTTGGACCCGGCAGAGATCGAGCCTACCGGTGAAGACTTGGAGCAGTTTCACGAAGACCCCGAGCTTTAGAAATTGTACCTTGTTCTATTCAGTATTTTCATTTCCTGTTATGCCATTGTTTAGGCATCGCTTTTCATTTCAGTTGTATTTACTTTTCATGCATTGTACAAATGAATGTTATTAATAAAGTTGCTGTTATTTCTATATCTCTTGTCTCTTGTGATTTACTTTTATATTGCTTAGATACGCTTAGCATATGTACTTCTAAGTATATACGTAGCGGACCTCGTCGCGTCCACTTCGCCGTACACCGGGAAGCGGGGCGTGACAGGTTTTGTTGGTGGCCGATGCAGGTCAGAGCTGTATGAATCGCTATCATGCAGTTTTAGTCTGCGTGAACAACCTAAGCAATATAAACACAAGAACCAGCAACTAAAACATTCTTTACAATCATGTTCCTTGAATCCCATCATTTCATATTCCTTAAATCATATACTTTGAATCTATCTTAACACAAAATTCGCTCACCTCTTTTACAATTTTACCAAAACCTTCGCATTGTTTCATTTCTTCACACGATCTTTACATTTTTAAAACCCTGGCAGTACACTAGCACCAAACTTTTCTTAGATTTGTTACACTTTACTTTTACAAATTTCGAGGACGAAATTTTTTAAGGAGGGTAGAATGTAACAACCCTAATTTTTCCTATACACTTTTCTATACAAATTTTTTTAAAATTTTTAAAATCCATAAATGTGTACTTTAACCTGAGCACAATATATATATAAGTAATTATTTTGTTTTTAAATAACTCCATTTTTAGTGTACATAAAATTGTTTTAAAGTTAAAGTATACTTGGGGTATTTAATGTTGCTGTTACCATTTTAACTAGTTATTTTCCCATAATAATTACAAGAAGGAGCTTGTAGCTCATTGGTAATACCTTGCACTATTGAACCAAGCCATCAGAGTTCAAATCCTATGCCCCACATTATATTGTATTTATTTTGTTTTAATTTTTTTTGAAGTCAACGGTCAAAAGGCCAAAACTCACAAAATATGTACTGGACATGAAAAAGTAAATATACCAAATTGTACCCCCGAAGTTTCCCCGGCCATTGGAACCCTGACTCGGTCCGACTCGGCGCCGCCGGCCGGCGGCTCGGCCGACTCGGTCCGGCGCCGCCGGCCGGACTTGGCCGGACGGCCGAGTCACCAACAGAGAAAAGTTGTGTTATGACTTGGTCAACCCTCCTGCACACTTATTATACCTGGCTCGGTTTTAAATTGCCCAATAAATCCCTTTTACTCCTATGTTTAATGAATTTTTAATGATTTTATATATTTTTTTATTAAAAACCCTAACCCTAGCCTAACCCTATATAAACCCCCCATACCCTTTACCCTCTCATCCTAAATTCCTAAGTCCACTCTCCCAAAATCCCAAGAGAACTTGGTACGTTGGGAAACGAGCGAAAGGCGAAGCGCTGACGAAATCGATGGCGAAATCCCGGCGATCGTACTAGGACCTCTTCACGACGTTTCGACGCACCGGCAAGCCCTCTACCTTCCTCTCACTCTCTAGCGTTGTCCAAACCCGTAAGTCCCTCTTTTATACCTTTCTTTTCTTCCATTAAAATACGACTTTTCAAACCCGACGGAAATCGGAACAACCCGATTTCCGATTCGGTTTTCTATCAAATCTCACTTATCATCATTTCCATAATGCTTAAACATCTTCATATTGAATACTAATCACTTAAAAATTAATTTGAACAAGTTTTCACGTATGAAATGATAGCTTTTGCAATATACCGTATTTTTTGACTTAAATACTACCATGTTTAGTTTATCACATTTAACCCAGTAACATTGCTATACCTTAAAATAGATCACGAGGTAATGACCTACTTCCACACACACTCATATGCAATCATAACATGCTACCTTGAAAACTTAGAATAAGATAAAATAAGATTTTACATTAAAATACCATTTTCTTAATAAAACATTTTCTAAAAGTTCTAAGTTTTAAACAATTTTAAAACAATATCTTTTAATAGGAAAATACGATAAGTTATGGACATCGATCATTTATCTAAACCTGACTTTATGGTGTCTAGGCAAGTGTGTCTAAGGCGAGTGGTTATTTAATTAGGACCACTACTTGTAGTGGAGAGCCTTCCACTCACCTGGCACTTACCTGGCCGCAATTGGCGGTGAAGAGGTGATTTGAGGCTTCTAATAACTTTTCGTTTAGACCAATTAGAAATAGGCTAGTTGGCTTAGGAAACCCTAGAATCTAAAATACGGAAATTTACACCTTTTACAAATAAATACCTTATCTTTATAAAACCGTTTTCTAAATGACTAGTATTTATTAAATCTTTGCAAAGCGCCACTACAACCTACCTTTGGGGAACTCGTTAGGGATAGTACGGTTTATCGTGCACCCTCTGACTTAATAGTGCGAGATTCAGACCACGCAAGGAGCATTCGGTCTCGAAAGGTTTAAAATACGACATTTAAGAAAAATGAGATTTTTCGAAAATAAAATATTTATTAAAAATTATTTTTGTATAAATATATGTATATTTATCATTTAAACACCTATTTTATTATAAGACAAAGTTTTCACCTTTTCTAAAAATTACAAGATTAAAAGTTACATTAAAATACAATGAATTTCAAATAAAACAATATTACAGATAAATACCTTTATTTATGTAATTAGGATATTTTCACTAGAAATAACACTAAATGAAATCACACTCATTATAACTATAAATACGAATAATAAATACTTGAGGTGTATCTTGAAAACTATACAAAAGAATTTTTACATAAAACCCCCTCAAGTTTTGTAAATTACAATAAGGACCCAAACAATTATAGAACTTCGACTTACATTTCTTTTGGTCTGACTCGGATTTGAGTCTGATTATTTCTGACTTGAATATAATTCAAGTCAATCTACATTCTATAATATTACAACTCAATATGAACACATGAATCCCAGAATCCAGTTATCATCTATACAACTTGACTGAACCAAACCATGGATATACATCCATTTTTCCATTATTCCATTTATCTGATTATGCAGTTACAATCTGTTTATTGATATCTTGGTTTTGGTCAGTCATCCAACTTACACAATACAATACAACAATACAATCAAAACACTACGGGTTTAAGGGGTAGATTGGTATGGAAGGTGTTAAAGGTGGCACGAGGTGGTCAGATTAAGACACCTAACCTATATTCCGTTACTGTTGTACCGTGACTTAACGGTTCCTTGTACATTCCGTTTGCCCTGGTCTCTAGCATATAGTGACCCATCTCGTATACACTGGCATTCTTCTGTACCAAGCTACAAACAACAGCGTTAATACAACATTACAACAAATAGTTTACAACTTTAGAAAATACCTCTTATTCTGTCTTTTCTTATCTTTGGGACTTACCGAGCGACCTGTTCGCTGACGACATTCTATTTCTTTCTTCTTTGAATGTCGTCAGGTGCTTTGGACCCGGCAAAGATCGAGCCCACCGGTGAAGACTTGGAGCAGTTTCACGAAGACCCCGAGCTTTAGAAATTGTACCTTGTTCTATTCAGTATTTTCATTTCCTGTTATGCCATTGTTTAGGCATCGCTTTTCATTTCAGTTGTATTTACTTTTCATGCATTGTACAAATGAATGTTATTAATAAAGTTGTTGTTATTTCTATATCTCTTTTCTCTTGTGATTTACTTTTATATTGCTTAGATACGCTTAGCGTATGTACTTCTAAGTATATACGTAGCGGACCTCGTCGCGTCCACTTCGCCGTACACCGGGAAGCGGGGCGTGAAAGGTTTTGTTGGTGGCCGATGCAGGTCAGAGCTGTATGAATCCCTATCATGCAGTTCTGGTCTGCGTGAACTAGCTAAGCAATATAAACACATGAACCAGCAACTAAAACATTCTTTACAATCATGTTCCTTGAATCCCATCATTTCATATTCATTAAATCATATACTTTGAATCTATCTTAACACAAAATTCGCTCACCTCTTTTACAATTTTACCAAAACCTTCGCATTCTTTCATTCCTTCACAAAATCTTTACATTTTTAAAACCCTGTCAGTACACTAGCACCAAACTTTTCTTGGATTTGTTACACTTTCCTTTTACAAATTTCAGGAACGAAATTTTTTAAGGAGGGTAGAATGTAACAACCCTAATTTTTCCTATACACTTTTCTGTACAAATTTTTTTTAAATTTTTAAAATCCATAAAGGAGTACTTTAAACTGAGCACAATATATATATAAGTAATTATTTTGTTTTTAAATAACTCCATTTTTAGTGTACAAAAAATTGTTTTAAAGTTAAAGTATACTTAGGGTATTAAATGTTGCTGTTACCATTTTAAGTAGTTATTTTCCCACAATAATTACAAGAAAGAGTTTGTAACTCATTGGTAATACCTTGCACTACTGAACCAAGCCACCAGAGTTCAAATCCTATGCCCCAGATTATTTTTGTTTTAATTTTTTTTGAAGTCAACGGTCAAACGGCCATAACTCACAAAATATGTACTGGACATGAAAAAGTAAATATACCAAATTGTACCCCCGAAGTTTCCCCGGCCATTGGAACCCTGACTCGGCCCGACTCGGCGCCGTCGGCCGGACTTGGCCGGACGGCCGAGTCACCAACAGAGAAAAGTTGTGTTATGACTTGGTCAACCCTCCTGCACACTTATTATACCTGGATCGGTTTTAAATTGCCCAATAAATCCATTTTACTCCTATGTTTAATGAATTTTTAATGATTTTATATATTTTTTATTAAAAACTCTAACCCTAGGCTAACCCTATATAAACCCCCCATACCCTTTACCCTCTCATCCTAAATTCCTAAGTCCACTCTCCCAAAATCCCAAGAGAACTTGGTACGTCGGGAAACGAGCGAAAGGCGAAGCGTTGACGAAATCGACGGCGAAATCCCGGCGATCGTACTAGGACCTCTTCACGACGTTTCGACGCACCGGCAAACCCTCTACCTTCCTCTCACTCTCTAGCGTTGTCCAAACCCGTAAGTCCCTCTTTTCTACCTTTCTTTTCTTCCATTAAAATACGACTTTTCAAACCCGACGGAAATCGGAACAACCCGATTTTCGATTCGGTTTTCTATCAAATCTCACTTATCATCAATTCCATAATGCTTAAACATCTTCATTTTGACTACTAATCACTTAAAAATTAATTTGAACAAGTTTTCACACATGAAATGATAGCTTTTGCAATATACCGTATTTTTGCACGTAAATACCACCATGTTTAGTTTATCACATTTAACCCTTTAACATTGCTATACCTTAAAATAGATCACGAGGTAATGACCTACCTCCACACACACTCATATGCTATCATAACATGCTACCTTGAAAACTTAGAATAAAATAAAATAAGATTTTACTTTAAAATACCATTTTCTTAATAAAACCTTTTCTAAAAGTTCTAAGTTTTAAACAATTTTAAAACAATATCTTTTAATAGGAAAATACGATAAGTTATGGACATCGATCGTTTATCTAAACCTGACTTTGTGGTGTCTAGGCAAGTGTGTCTAAGACGAGTGGTTATTTAATTAGGACCACTACTTGTAGTGGAGAGCCTCCCACTCACCTGGCACTTACCTGGCCGCAATTGGCGGTGAAGAGGAGATTTGAGGCTTCTAATAACTTTTCGTTTAGACCAATTAGAAATAGGCTAGCTGGCTTAGGAAACCCTAGAATCTAAAATACAGAAATTTACACTTTTTACAAATAAATACCTTATCTTTATAAAACCGTTTTCTAAATGACTAGTATTTATTAAATCTTTGCAAAGCGCCACTACAACCCACCTTTGGGGAACTCGTTAGGGATAGTACGGTTTATCGTACACCCTCGGGATTAGTAGTGCGAGATTCAGACCTCCGCAAGGAGCATTCGGTCTCGAAATGTTTAAAATACGACATTTAAGAAAAATGAGATTTTTGGAAAATAAAATATTTATTAAAAATTATTCTTGTATAAACATATGTATATTTATCATTTAAACACCTATTTTATTATAAGATAAAGTTTCCACCTTTTCTAAAAATTACAAGATTAAAAGTTACATTAAAATACCATGAATTTCAAATAAAACAATATTACAGATAAATACCTTTATTTATGTAATTAGGATATTTTCATTAGAAATAACACTAAATGAAATCACACTCATTATAACTATAAATACGAATAATAAATACTTGAGGTGTATCTTGAAAACTATACAAAAGTATTTTTACATAAAACCCCCTCAAGTTTTGTAAATTACAATAAGGACCCTAACAATTATAGAACTTCGACTTACATTTCTTTTGGTCTGACTCGGGTTTGAGTATGATTATTTCTGACTTGAATATGATTCAAGTCAATCTACATTCTATAATATTACAACTCAATATGAACACATGAATCCCAGAATCCAGTTATCATCTATACAACTTGACTGAACCAAACCATGGATATATATCCATTATTCCGTTATTCCATTTACCTGATTATGCAATTACAATCTGTTTACTGATATCATGGTTTTGGTCAGTCATCCAACTTACACAATACAATACAACAATACAATCAAAACAGTTCGGGGTTTAAGGGGTAGATTGATACGGAAGGTGTTAAAGGTGGCACGAGGTGGTCAGATTAAGACACCTAACCTATATTCTGTTGCTGTTGTACCGTGGCTTAACGGTTCCTTGTACATTCCGTTTGCCCTGGTCTCTAGCATATAGAGACCCATCTCGTATACACTGGCATTCTTCTGTACCAAACTACAAACAACAGCGTTAATACAATATTACAACAAATAGTTTACAACTTTAGAAGATACCTCTTATTCTGCCTTTTCTTATCTTTGGCACTTACCAAGCAACCTGTTCGCTGACGACATTCTATTTCTTTCTTCTTTGAATGTCGTCAGGTGCTTTGGACCCGGCAGAGATCGAGCCCACTGGTGAAGACTTGGAGCAGTTTCACGAAGTCCCCGAGCTCTAGAAATTGTACCTTGTTCTATTCCGTATTTTCATTTCCTATTATGCCATTGTTTAGGCATCGCTTTTCATTTCAGTTGTATTTACTTTTCATGCATTGTACAAATGAATGTTATTAATAAAGTTGTTGTTATTTCTATATCTCTTGTCTCTTGTGATTTACTTTTATATTGCTTAGATACGCTTAGCATATGTACTTCTAAGTATATACGTAGCGGAGCTCATCGCGTCCACTTCGCCGTACACTGGGAAGCGGGGCGTGACAGGTTTTGTTGGTGGCCGATGCAGGCCAGAGCTGTATGAATCCCTATCATGCAGTTCTGGTCTGCGTGAACAACCTAAGCAATATAAACACAAGAACCTGCAACTAAAATATTGTTTACAATCATGTTCCTTGAATCCCATCATTTCATATTCCTTAAATCATATACTTTGAATCTATCTTAACACAAAATTCACCCAGCTCTTTTACAATTTTACCAAAACCTTCGTATTTTTTCATTCCTTCACACAATCTTTACATTTTTAAAACCCTGTCAGTACACTAGTACCAAACTTTTCTTGGATTTGTTACACTTTCCTTTTACAAATTTCGAGAACGAAATTTTTTAAGGAGGGTAGAATGTAACAACCCTAATTTTTCCTATACACATTTCTATACAAATTTTTTAAAAATTTTTAAAATCCATAAAGGAGTACTTTAACCTGAGCACAATATATATATAAGTAATTATTTTGTTTTTAAATAACTCTATTTTTAGTGTACATAAAATTGTTTTAAAGTTAAAGTATACTTGGGGTATTTAATGTTGATGTTACCACTTTAAATAGTTATTTTCCCACAATAATTACAAGAAGGAGCTTGTAGCTCATTGGTAATACCTTGCACTACTGAACCAAGTCACCAGAGTTCAAATCCCATGCCCCACCTTATTTTTGTATTTATTTTGTTTTAATTTTTTTTGAAGTCAACGGTCAAAAGGCCATAACTCACAAAATATGTACTGGACATGAAAAAGTAAATATACCAAATTGTACCTCCGAAGTTTCCCCGGCCATTGGAATCCTGACTTGGCCCGACTCGGTGCCGCCGGCCGGCGACTCGGCCGACTCGGTCCGGCGCCGCCGGCCGGACTTGGCCGGACGACCGAGTCACCAACAGAGAAAAGTTGTGTTATGACTTCGTCGACCCTCCTGCACACTTATTCACTACTAAAATAGGGGGTTGCTCTTACGGATATTGAAATCCATAGGGGTTGATTTATTTTGACCCTACGGATTAGTCCGTTGGGCTAGACGGTTGCCCCTACTGTCCTTACATATTTATATAAAAATTATTAAACCTTAAATTGTTGTTTGCCCCTACGGACTTATCCGTAGGGGCATCTAAATAGGGATTTAAGTTAAAATCTCAGATCGATACCTACGCTCATTATTCCTAATTCTCGCGCGAAGAAAAAATTCCCAAACCCTCGTTCCCGCCGATCGATCGTCGTTCTCGTCGTCGCCAGCGCCGCCTATTCGTCGTAGCCACCGCCTGCTTTCGTCGTAGCCACCGCCTGCTTTCGTCGTCGCCGGCGCCAGCTCATCGGAGTTCTCGTCGTCGCCTCTGCACAGGTAAGGAAATCTTCAATTACTCAAATTTTTGATTGGGGGTGGGGCTGGGCTGCGGGCTAGGGCTGGGGCTGGGGCTGGGGCTAGGGCTAGGGTTGGGGCTCGGGCTCAGACTGTGGCTAGGGCTGTGGTTGGGGTTGGGGCTCGGGCTCGGGCTACGGTTAGCATTAGGGTTGGTGTTGGGGCTGGGGCTGGGGCTGGGGCTGCGGTTGGGGTTAGGGTTCGGCAGGGGGTTACTGTTGGGGTTGGGGTTGGGGTTAGGGTTAGGGTTAGGGTTGGGGTTGGGGTTTTGGATTTCAGGGTCTAAGTTAATTTCCATTCTAATTAGTATTAAGCTCGTTAATTGAAATGTTGATGATGATCATAAAAGGAAAATGTGTCTAGTTTGAGAAGGTGTTGGAAACTGGACTAATAATGTGGGTAAAGCCCAGTTTAATTAATAATTTTATTTGTCATTCTCAAATTTTCTTGGAAACGGAGACTGTTTTGTGGAACTTTTAGCCGTTGGGCATGTTGGGGTTTTGTTTTTGGAGTCATGGGACCTGGCATTTGGTAGGTATCCAAAGACCCCGTGTCTGATTTTGGATATTTTTGATTGATTTAAACTGTGGGTCTGAATAGTCCCTTAATTTGATCTGGTTGGGGTTTGAGTATGCAAAGGATTTGTAGTTTGGTGGAAATTTTGAGGGTGTTTTCGGTTGAATATGTTTGCTAATTGCATAAGATGCTCATAAGATTCTGGATTTTGAGGATGAGCCGTTGTAATTGAAAATGCTTAGAATTGTAAGACCTTCTTTGTTTTAGCTATATATAATTGCAAAAAGAAAGACACATTTCTGATTTGAAGAAAAGGAAGGGCAAAATAGGGATTTAGTTATGGATTTTACTTAGGCGTCTCCTCTTTTAATACATGTCTATCTTTACAAGAATAGCGTGTCACATATTCGGTTTTAGCATCTGTACGCAACTGCTTTGATTATCATCGTGTTATTAACATCTTGAACTTCTATCATTTTTCTAATATGTTTCATAGTTAATATAATAATCCTTTGTCTATATTTGTTGACAGTGGCTTTTCTTTTGAATGAACATGTTTTTTGATGCATGTTTCAGTCATGTGAATTCATATGTTGCGTATAAACCTTTATGATATCAGTATCCTACATTTGTAGTTTTAATTGTTAATTGTTATAGATGAATGACATTGCAATAATAGTTTTTGGTAGATGAATGCCATTGCAATGTATGATGATCAGTTCTATCAATCTTGATCTCAATGGTTTAAAATCATGTTACACATACAACACGAATGCACAACAAACGCATCATTAGAAAGTGATTCGAGATGTTCAAGTTAAAACCAATATATGATACTCGATGATAATATAAAACTTTCATATTCTCATCGATACTCATATATGAAACTAAAAGCGCCACTTAATCCCCGTCTATCGGTTAACATACGTGCGATGCTCGTCGTGACATAGAACTATACGAAAGTTGTTAAATATCGGATGATATAGCTCGATACTAACAACCGTCGTATAGTCTACGCGACGTGAAAATTCAATCGTATGGTAACCGATAGATTTGTCCCGTGTGGACAAGTTAAGAATGTATAAAGCAAACGCCTTCATTCACTTGTGTTTTCATCCGTTTCGAGATATTTCGTCGGTACCTTTCCGCTTGTTCTCCATGTACAAAGATAGATTAGATGTTCATTTCAACGTTGTTTCACAGCTTTGAAATGATTATCTATTCTATTACAGTGTACTCGGAGAACAGCGGGGAGGTGCTGCCGAAATTTACTCGAAACGGTTGAAAGTACAAGTGATGGGTGTTCGCTCTATACATTCTTAATAGGATAGAAGCCTACCCCCGACAGCCGGAACACACACATACAACAAGAATACACAACAAACGCATAATTAGAGAGTGATTCGAGATGTTCAAGTTAAAACCAATATATGATAATATGAAATCTTCATATTCTCATCGATACTCATATATGAAACTAAAAGCGTCACTTCGTCCCCGTCTATCGGTTAACATACGTGCGATGCTCGTCGTGACATAGAACTATACGAAGGTTGTTAAATATCGAACAGTATAGCTCGATACTAACAACCGTCGTATAGTCTACGCGACGAGAAAATTCAATCGTATGGTAACCCATAGATTTGTCTCGTATGGACAAGTTAAGAATGTATAAAGCAAACGCCTTCATTCACTTGTGTTTTCATCCGTTTCGAGATATTTCGTCGGTACCTTTCCGCTGGTTCTCCGTGTACAAAGATTGATTAGATGTTCATTTCAACGTTGTTTCACAGCTTTTAAATGATTATCTATTCTATTACAGTGTACTCGGAGAACAGCGGGGAGGTGCTGCCGAAATTTACTCGAAACGGTTGAAAGCACAAGTGATGGGTGTTCGTTCTATACATTCTTAATGGGATAGAAGCCTACCCCCGACAGCCGGAATACACACATACAACAAGAATACACAACAAACGCATAATTAGAGAGTGATTCGAGATGTTCAAGTTAAAACCAATATATGATAATATGAAACCTTCATATTCTCATCGATACTCATATATGAAACTAAAAGCGCCACTTAGTCCCCATCTATCGGTTAACATACGTACGATGCTCGTCGTGACATAGAACTATACGAAGGTTGTTAAATATCGGACAGTATAGCTCGATACTAACAACCGTCGTATAGTCTACGCGACGAGAAAATTCAATCGTATGGTAACCCATAGATTTGTCCCGTGTGGACAAGTTAAGAATGTATAAAGCAAACGCCTTCATTCACTTGTGTTTTCATCCGTTTCGAGATATTTCGTCGGTACCTTTCCGCTGGTTCTCCGTGTACAAAGATAGATTAGATGCTCATTTCAACGTTGTTTCACAGCTTTGAAATGATTATCTATTCTATTACAGTGTACTCGGAGAACAGCGGGGAGGTGCTGCCGAAATTTACTCGAAACAGTTGAAAGCACAAGTAATGGGTGTTCGCTCTATGCATTCTTAATGGGATAGAAGCCTACCCCCGACAGCCGGAACACACACATACAACAAGAATATACAACAAACGCATAATTAGAGAGTAATTCGAGATGTTCAAGTTAAAACCAATATATGATAAAATGAAACCTTCATATTCTCATCGATACTCATATATGAAACTAAAAGCGCCACTTAGTCCCCGTCTATCGGTTAACATACGTTCGTTAATTTATTCTTTTCAACGACAAACGCACATACAAAGCATATACATGGATTTTCTCCTTTGTCAGTAACTATCCCGTTCTTATATTTCTCAACATAGTCACCATAACCTACAATTTATATGTTATATAGTCTAACATGGCCCATGAGTACGTCAGAGTTAAGGACTGGATGTATGTGGATTGGCAACAATGTATGCAACCTAAGTTTGTCGCAGAAGTTGCTGCTTTCATTGAATTTGCACGCGCATATAATAAGATCATAATAGAGAAGATTCTCTATCCGTGCGATATATGTGGCAATAAGTAATGGTAGAAGGTAGAATTGGCAGAGCTTCATATTATAAAACATGGGTTTACTAGACTTTATACAACTTGGAAATATCACGGGGAAGGAGAAGAATGCAGTACTGCGGCAGAAGAAGAAGGAGAACACGATAATGCGGCAGGAGAAGAAGAAGAATTCGGTAATGCGGCAGAAGGAGAAGACGGTAATTTATTTCCATCAGAAAAAATGGAGGATATGGTAGAGGCTGCCCTAGGTGAATCTATTCGTACCGAAGATGACATTCCTTCCGGTCAAGGACCGCGTGCGGATAAATATGAAAATTTCATGAATGATGCTAGAAAACTAATTTATGAGAATGCGAAGTATTCCACGCTCTCATGGTTCGTCCAACTTTTCCAGATTAAGTGCCTAAATGGATGGAGCAACAAGTCATTCACAATCTTCTTTCGTTCTTGAAAGATTCTATGCTCCAGGAAAATAACGTGCCCGACAGCTGGTACGGAGCCCAGAAGATGATGTCTGATTTGGGTCTAAAGTGCGAGAAGATTCAAGCATGTCCTAAAAATTGCGTGTTGTGCCGGAAAGAGAATTCAGATTTGAAAGAATGTCCAACATGCGGAGAGGCCAGGTATAAGCCGAAAAATTCTGATAAGAAGCCTGATATACCTGTGAAGATAGCACGATACTTTCCCATAACACAGAGGCTACAGAGGCTATTCAGGTGTAAGAAAACAGCCGAGGCAATGATTTGGCATCACCGTGCTCCTCCAAGTGAAGATGGAAAAATGAGCCATCCAAGAGATTCACCGGCATGGAAGGATTTCGATAGGAGGCACGCAATATTCAGTAGCGATCCTCACAATGTCCGGCTCGGACTGGCTACTGATGGCTTCTTCCCATTCAACTATATGGCTGGAAGTCACAGCACATGGCCCGTTGTAATGATAATTTATAATCTTCAAGCTTCCGTACTGGTCTACAAATTCAGTGCGTCATTGTCTGGACGTCATGCATATAGAGAAGGGAGTATCAGAGCACATACTTAACTTGCTTCTTTGTAAAGACGGGAAATCGAAAGACAACATGAATGCTCGGATGGATCTACAAGAGTGGGGAATAAGAAGTGAATTGCACTCTAGACCGGTAGCGGGTAAACCGAGTAAGTTTGTACTTCCCAATGCCGCTTATCATATGTCACAACTGGAGAAGAAAAGATTCCTGCAGGTGTTGCATGATTTGAAAGTCCCCACAGATTTCTCAGGATCATTCAGCAAGAAAATAAAAATTGTGAAGGGCAAGATCGATGGGCTGAAAAGTCATGATCACCATGTTATCGTGGAACACCTTCTTCCATTAGCCCTCAGGACTTCTCTTCCCGACTCGGTTGGTCTAGTAATCAACGACCTATGTTGTTTTTTCAGGGAGTTGTGTGCTAAAACACTGGAGGTTGTGACGCTGGATAAACTAGAAAATTCTATTGCGTTGATACTTTGCAAGTTTGAGCGTATTTTCCCACCGTCATTCTTCGATATCATAATACACTTGACGGTTCATCTTGCAACTGAGGCGAAGTTAGCCAAACCGGTACAATATCGATGGATGTATCCCGTCGAGAGGTACGTGTAATTTTTCGTTTCGCGCAATTTATAAATTTATTGTTGTCATGTATGCCCGTATTTATTTATTCAATATATTTTCATTAGGTACCTCTACACTCTTAAGAAGTATATACGCAATAAAAATCGACCAGAGGGTTCTATCATGCAAGGTTATCTTCTTGATGAAGCAACCGCATTTTGTTCCCGCTATCTGAACGAGAACATTGAGACAAGGCTTAACCGACCACGAAGAATTCAAGACGGGCCATATGGTAAAGCCGGGTATAAGAGGGTAGACACTATGTTTATAAACAAGATATACCGGTTTATCTTGCTTAATTGCGCATGTCTTGAACAAATTAGAAAGTAAGTTTTTTTGGATTAATTGTTATATCTGTATTTGTGTATGTATGAAATGATATAATATTAATGTTACAATTATTTATCGAAAACAGAATTCATTTTAACGAGGTACGTGAGGGGCGTCCTGATTGGAACGAAGAACGTTTGGAAAAATATCATCAGGATAATTTTTGTGATTGGGTCACAGATCATGTAAGTTATTCGAATAACATTTTATTGCTATCAGTTTTAATCTAAACTTGTATCGTTATGTATTTGTCGTAAAATTTGTTTTGTTAGATCCACGATCCGAACTTGTCCGCATCATTTGAGAGTGATTCAAGATGTTTAGCTCAATTTCCTAATATGGAGGTTGCATATTACAAAGGATTTGGTGTCCTTGGATACAAATTCGAAGTTAAGAACATAGAAACATCTAGAACCACTCAGAATAGTGGGATTGCGACGGTAGGATCGGACGGTGTGATTTATTATGGGTACTTAAATTGTATACTCGGCATCCACTATCCTGGACGAGCAGAACCCTTTTATATATTCCAGTGTACTTGGTACGATACGCGAACCGATACGGACAGGTGGAGAAGCAATCTTGGGACTTGGAAAGATGAATATGGATTGACCAGTGTGAACACACTTCGATTTTACGGTCAGGAAGATCCGTTTATCTTTCCGAACCAAGCGTTCCAAGTATACTACTCATAGTATTTGAAGCATCCAGGATGGAGTGTTGTATGCCGATGGAAACCCAGAGATGTCTACGATGTCCCAGAATTTGAGGACAGCGATGAGGACGAAGAAGAGAGAAGGCTTAAAGTGCTCCGACCATCTGTTTCGAAGGACGGGTAGTCTTCGACCGATCATGAAGTTACGAGGGTTAGAAATGACATCGACGATGAAATCCAAGTAGATATGTATAATGCGCCCACGAAACGAAAAAGGTTATCAGTAATTTTATATTATTACTTCACATTTTACGCTCTATACATATATAGTCAATACTTTTAATGATTGTCTAATGCATCCACGAACCGTTTATCTAGATTTGATGACGATGTCGGGAGCAGCGAAGGGCGGCAGGAGCTCCAGCCGCGGCAGAGGCAGTGGCAGAGGCAGAGCGGTTCTGCCGCCCGGAGAGCTCCGTAGGGAGCTTCAGAGGGCCGGTCTTGCACCCAGATCGGAGACCCCTTCGGATGCCTCCTTCCATGTGGATTTTGCCACACATCCAGGTATACTGCACGTATATCCATTTTGAATGTAATATTACAGATATTCATGCCTGTTTATGCCAAAATTACTTATATTGTCAATGTTTGATTGTCTAGTTGTTGGTGATGCATCCACATCTGGGACAGAGACCACTCCCGCTCCTCCAGGTATGTTTATATATCATATAGTGCATGTATATTGATTTAGAATACTATATCATAAATACACACATTCTTTTTGATCTTACTTAGCAATTTTTATTATTGTCTAGCTGTAGGTTGTGACACCACCGCACCTGCGGGTATGTTTATATATCCTATAGTGCATGCATATTGATTTAGAACGTTATATTATTGATCTACACATTCTTTTTGGAATTACTTATATAATCTATTTTTAATTGTCTAATTATAGGTGGTGCGTCCACATCTTCCGCAGGGACCACTCCTGCCGCTTCCATACCCTCCGCATCGTCTGCAGGTTAGTATGAATAAATATAAAATATTTATTCATTTTACATATACTCTATAGAATAAATATGAACTTCATGGAAATTTAGCGTCAATTTTTATTTTCTAGTTGGAGGGGATGCGTCCGCATCCGGGACCCCGGTTGTTCCTCACCGGAGGAACTATCGTCCCGCTCGTGCTGCTGCCCGGGCCCAGGCTCGTGCGATAGTCACCGGAAGTATATATCACACTTCAGTTTTCGTTTAACCTTGATTTCTTAATAAAACTTTGTCTTAATATTGATTGTCTTGATATTTCGTGCAGACGCAGGGCCTCCCCATCCCCAGAGGGGGACTCGAGGCCCCATAGGCTGAGGCCTGACAGAGCTAGGGGTGAGGCAACATTCCCCCTCTTTTTTACCCTTGACTATCGCTATACCGGTCCTCATGCCGAGAGGTTCGGCCGTTATATGGGGGACGAGAGCCGGCTCGTGAAGAACTACCCACTTCACGTTGAGTGGGGCGAGCAGCACCAGCGCTCATTCGCCCTCTTCTTTGATCAGGCTCGGGTACGTATTAATTTATATTTTCATTTGATCTATCCAATATATTTATTATTAACACTTTCAATCTAATAACAATGTTTTTTTTGTATTTTCAGTTGGATTACGATTTTCAGCCTGTAGCCGACCCTGATCACCCGGGGAGGGTGCTCGACCTTCATACTCTGTACAATGGTCTGATGAAGAACATGCAGGCCAAGGTCCGATACAACATGAATGAGCTGAAGGCCGACTGCTACTCCCTGTGGATGGCGACCCCCGAGGAAGAGAGAGCAGCCCTCCTATCTACTCCGGTGTTTACGAGAGTCGACGTAAAGACATGACCTCTATTGTGCGAATATTTCGACTCCCAACGCAAACAGGTATGTATTTTAAATGTAATTCATTGTTTAGGATATAATTTATTTTTTTGTGTTCCTTAATTAGAAAACTAAATGTTAATGCGTTGTGCAGAAACAGGCCGCTCAGAATATAGAGAACAGGAAGTCGGCGAAGAGGGGTCGCCCTACTTACATAGGTGGCTCGAGAAATATTACTCGAGCCATGGAGTTATCGGTAAATTACAATAGACCGACCTTTGTGATATTCTGCAATATTGAGAGTTATATTCTAATATTTCTAATATTAAGAGTTATTTTCTAATATTGCAGACAGCTCGGACCGTGGCGTCAGATGGTACACCGAGCGTGTTGTCCGCATATCTTGCCGTCCACGGCACCCGACAGATCCCGCCACGGGCGAGCTTCGATATCCCGACGTCGCTACCCAGGAGTATTGCGTAAGTGTTAATATTTATTCTACCCATATTTGAAATTTTAGCTTTGGAAGGTTCAAGTTTAAATTTTATACTTATACTTTACTGCTTAATGCGGGTATAGGAGCGGGTGGTTGAGCAGGCCGAGGCCTCGGGGATCGATTTTACCGGACAGAGCGATCCGAGGCTGCTGACCCCAGTTCTGGACGCTGCACGCGGAGGGCACCACGGAGGTTGGGAGAGAGGCCGGGGACTGGGCCCTAGCAGGGCCCATATAAGGGTGGACTCCACCCCGGCGGTTACTTCCTCCGTCTCTAGTGAGCGACGTGTCCAGCAGGAACTGGAGAGCTTGAGGGCCACCGTTCAGGAGTTGAAGGAGATGCTGGTATGTATACTACTTTATAATAAAATATCATGTCATATTATAGATATCAACATATCCATAATTAGTACGTAGCTTGAACTTATTTGGTTTTAGACTTAGGTTTGATTAATCATACATACATATGTAATTAAAATAAACAACGGTTTTCCAAACTAGATATTCAAACGGGGTTTCGAAATAACTTGATAATGATACGAATTCGAATAATACACAGTTCTTACACGCTTCTTACACACGTTAGGTCCAGACGCGACAGGGTACATCGGCCGAGCCTCCACATGCATCTCCTTCGGCTGCAGCTCCGCAAGCCACTACATCGGCTGCGGTTCCGCAGACAGGTCCTATAGCTCCACCGCCCGCTCAGACTCCCACAGCCGCGGCTCCGCAAGCGACTACCTCGACGGCGGCTGCGCAGACCACATCGCCAGCTCCACAGGCCGCTCAGACTCCCGCACGCGCCGAATTGCATGGTTTATTGACCGAGGAGCAGGCGCGCTTGATTCTATTGTTTATCAGAGGTGGAGCTGGACCGAGCTAGGGTAGATTTTTGATTCATATTTTTTGAAACATGTATTTATTTATATCATACATATTGTACTACATTTTGAAATGATATTGATATTGATATTGGTTTATATTTATATCATATTCAGTTTTTGGGTTTCTTTTGTATATTATATGCGTGAGATGTGATTATGAATACTGCGATATATGTTGTGTGATGATTAATTTTATATTTTATTGATATATATATATATATATATATATATATATATATATATATATTATTGTGCACAGGACGGGAAAAAATCAGGCAGGCCTTTTTTTTTTTTAAAAAAAATACAGATAATGTGTACTTACGGATTAATCCGTAGGTACACATGTTGCCCCTACGGATTAAACCGTAGGGGCAAAACATCAGCAGTAACTGATATTTCCCCCCTGATCTCAGTACCAGGGGGTTGGGAGTGCCCCTACGGACATATCCGTAGGGGCAAACAAAGGCCCCTACGGAGTTCTCCGTAGGGGCCAAATATCAGAAATCCTAATATTTTGCCCCTACGGATAAGTACCTACGCATATATCCGTAGGGGAAAGTACTTGGACCTACGGATATATCCGTAGGTACAGTTAATATATTTTAAAAAACCGTAAATAAAATAACTTTTTTTACCCTACGGCCTATTCCGTAGGTGAAACTGGACCTACACAGAACTCCATAGGGGCAAGTTCAAAACTTCAACTTGCACCTACGGCGTTTGCACCTACAGATTATTTTTTCGCCCCTACGCAGATATCCGTAGGGGCAGTGGATTGCCCCTACGGATTTATCCGTAGGGGCAACCCTTATTTGTAGTAGTGATTATACCTGGATCGGTTTTAAATTGCCCAATAAATCATTTTTACTCCTATGTTTAATGAATTTTTAATGATTTTATATATTTTATATATTTTTTTTTTATTAAAAATCCTAACCCTAGCCTAACCCTAAATAAACCCCCCATACCCTTTACCCTCTCATCCTAAATTCCTAAGTCCACTCTCCCAAAATCCCAAGAGAACTTGGTACGTCGGGAAACGAGCGAAAGGCGAAACACTGACGAAATCGACGGCGAAATCCCGGCGATCGTACTAGGACCTCTTCACGACGTTTCGACGCACCGGCAAACCCTCTACCTTCCTCTCACTCTCTAGCGTTGTCCAAACCCGTAAGTCACTCATTTCTACCTTTCTTTTCTTCCATTAAAATACGACTTTTCAAACCCGACGGAAATCGGAACAACCCGATTTCCGATTCGGTTTTCTATCAAATCTCACTTATCATCAATTCCATAATACTTAAACATCTTCATGTTGACTACTAATCACTTAAAAATTAATTTGAACAAGTTTTCACACATGAAATGATAGCTTTTGCAATATACCGTATTTTTGCACTTAAATACCACCATGTTTAGTTTATCACATTTAACCCTTTAACATTGCTATACCTTAAAATAGATCACGAGGTAATGACCTACCTCCACACACACTCATATGCAATCATAACATGCTACCTTGAAAACTTAGAATAAGATAAAATAAGATTTTACATTAAAATACCATTTTCTTAATAAAACCTTTTCTAAAAGTTCTAAGTTTTAAACAATTTTAAAACAATATCCTTTAATAGGAAAATACGATAAGTTATGGATATCGATCGTTTATCTAAACCTGACTTTGTGGTGTCTAGGAAAGTGTGTCTAAGGCGAGTGGTTATTTAATTAGGACCACTACTTGTAGTGGAGAGCCTCCCACTCACCTGGCACTTACCTGGCCGCAATTGGCCGTGAAGAGGTGATTTGAGGGTTCTAATAACTTGTCATTTAGACCAATTAAAAATAGGCTAGTTGGCTTAGGAAACCCTAGAATCTAAAATACGGAAATTCACACATTTTACAAATAAATACCTTATCTTTATAAAACCGTTTTCTAAATGACTAGTATTTATTAAATCTTTGCAAAGCGCCACTACAACTCACATTTGGGGAACTCGTTGGGGATAGTACGGTTTATCGTGCACCCTAGATCTTAGTAGTGCGAGATTCAGTCCTCCGCAAGAAGCATTCGGTCTCGAAAGGTTTAAAATACGACATTTAAAAAAAATGAGATTTTTGGAAAATAAAATATTTATTAAAAATTATTCTTGTATAAACATATGTATATTTATCATTTAAACACATTTTATTATAAGATAAAGTTTCCACCTTTTCTAAAAATTACAAGATTAAAAGTTACATTAAAATACCATGAATTTCAAATAAAACAATATTACAGATAAATACCTTTATTTATGTAATTAGGATATTTTCACTAGAAATAACACTAAATGAAATCACACTCATTATAACTATAAAGACGAATAATAAATACTTGAGGTGTATCTTGAAAACTATACAAAAGTAATTTTATATAAAACCCCCTCAAGTTTTGTAAATTACAATACGGACCCTAACAATTATAGAACTTCGATTTACATTTCTTTTGGTCTGACTCGGATTTGAGTCTTATTATTTCTGACTTGAATATGATTCAAGTCAATCTACATTCTATAATATTACAACTCAATATGAACACATGAATCCTAGAATCCAGTAATCATCTATACAACTTGACTGAACCAAACCATGGATATACATCCATTATTCCGTTATTCCATTTACCTGATTATGCAGTTACAATCTATTTACTGATATCATGGTTTTGGTCAGTCATCCAACTTACACAATACAATACAACAATACTATAAAAACACTACGAGGTTTAAGGGGTAGATTGGTACGAAAGGTGTTAAAGGTGGCACGAGGTGGTCAGATTAAGACACCTAATCTATATTCCGTTGCTGTTGTACCGTGGATTAACGGTTCCTTGTACATTCCGTTTGCCCTGGTCTCTAGCATATAGAGACCCCTCTCGTATACACTGGCATTCTTCTGTACCAAGCTACAAACAACAGCGTTAATACAACATTACAACAAATAGTTTACAACTTTAGAAGATACCTCTTATTCTGTCTTTTCTTATCTTTGGGACTTACCGAGCGACCTGTTCGCTGACGACATTCTATTTCTTTCTTCTTTGAATATTGTCAGGTGCTTTGGACCAGGCAGAGATCGAGCCCACCGGTGAAGACTTGGAGCAGTTTCACGAAGACCCCGAGCTCTAGAAATTGTACCTTGTTCTATTCGGTATTTTCATTTCCTGTTATGTCATTATTTAGGTATCGCTTTTCATTTCAGTTGTATTTACTTTTCATGCATTGTACAAATGAATGTTATTAATAAAGTTGCTGTTATTTCTATATCTCTTGTCTCTTGTGATTTACTTTTATATTGCTTAGATACGCTTAGCGTATGTACTTTTAAGTATATACGTAGCGGACCCCATCGCGTCCACTTCGCCGTACACCGGGAAGCGGGGAGTGACACACTTTTCGACACCGGAGCATCACGCTGCTTCATGTCCCAACGATTCGTGAGAACGCATGCGATTCCTGTGAAGCCACTCATTTCTAGCTGGAATGTCAGTTCCGGGAATGGTGTATTGAAGGCAACTATGGGACTTGATCACTGTCCAGTTGTATTTTGCAGACGAGAATTCTATGTGAATTTCAAAGTACTGGACATCCCAAATTTCGATGTTGTGTTGGGAATGGACTGACTGTGAGTTTTCTATGCTACGATTGACTGCCGTCAAAGGAAGGTAGTCTTTGAAATACCAGATCATCCGGTGTTCTATTTCAAGAGAGGAGACCGCACCTTGGAACCTAGCGTCTACAAAGCAAAACCAAAGAAGGCGGTGATTGCAACATTACAAGCGGAAGAATCGAAGTCAGAAGTAGTTCGAGAGTTCGAGGATGTATTCCCTGAAGGTTTGCCTCCCGATCGAGCTCTTGAATTCAGCATTGATTTACTATCTGGTGCGCAACTAGTAATCAAAGCTCCATACCGGCTAAGTCCAGAAGGATTGAAGGAGATCCGCATTCAGTTGGACGAACTCCTGAAGAAAAGTTGGATTCATCCTATTACTTCAAGCTGGGGATCTCCGGTTTTACTTGTGAAGAAAAAAGAAGGTTCATACAGAATATGTGTAGATTACCGAGCTCTGAACGAAGTGACGATAAAGAACAAGTATCCACTACCGCGTATCAATGACCTTTTCGATCAGCTAAGTGGGTCGTGTGTATTTTCGAAGCTAGATCTTCATTCGGGTTATCATCAGGTGAAGGTCAAAGAGTTCGATATTCCGAAAACGGAATTTAGGACTCGCTATAGTCATTATGAATATCTCGTAATGCCATTTGGAGTGACCAATGCACCTGCTATATTCATGAATCTGATGAACCAAGTTTTCCGAGAGTATTTAGACATGTTCATTGTCATCTTCATCAATGACATCCTGGTGTATTCAAAGGATCAGAAAGAACACACCGAGCACTTACGGATTGTCCTGGAGACATTACGACAACATCAACTCTATGCTAAGTATAGCAAGTGTGAATTTTGGCTAGATCAAGTCGGATTTCTCGGGCATATCGTTTCAGACGAAGGAATCTTAGTAGATCTAGCTATGGTGTCAGCTGTCAGCGAGTGGCCGACACCAAAGTCGGTAAAGGATATACGAAGTTTCTTGGGATTAGCAGGATACTACTGAAGATTCATCGAAGGCTTTCAAAAATTGCAGCACCCCTGACCAAGCTCACACGTAAGGATGAATCTGGAGGATTTTTTGTGCATTGCGATGCGTCCAGTAAGAGATTACGATGTGTTCTACACCAGCATGGTAAGGTTGTAGTTTTTGCATCAAGACAGCTCAAATTTCATGAGCGCGACTATCCAACACATGATCTGGAGTTGGCAGCCGTCATCTTCGTACTTAAGATTTGGCGCCACTATCTTCTGGGAGAACAAGTGGATATATACACTGACCACAAGAGTCTGAAGTATGTATTTACTCAGAAGGAGTTAAACATGCGACAAAGAAGATGGCTAGAACTTATGGTGGATTTCGACATCAACCTACAGTATCATCCTGGGAAGGTGAACGTAGTTCCTTATGCACTTAGCCGCCAGCCATTAGCAATGAATCTCACCACACAGTGGAAGCTACAGTAAGAATTGCACGGATTGGCGATTGAAGTAGTTATGCCAGGTAACGCTTCATATTTGATGAACTTACAAGTCCAGTCCACTCTTGTCAATCAGATCAAGGCAGCTCAAGCAAATGATGTCAAGCTGCAAAAGATCCGAGAACAGGTAGAAAGTGGACTTCGAACAGACTTCATCATCCACGAAGACGGATCCTTGAGGTATGGAAGTCGATTATGTGTACCAAATGGCCCAGGTCGAGAAGAGTTGATGAAAAAAGCTCACAGCTCTCTTACTCGGTACACCCCAGTGGTACAAAAATGTATAAGGATCTACGGCAACACTACTGGTGGCATAAAATGAAGCGTGAAGTAGTTAGAAGCGTGGCCAAGTGTTTGGTGTGTCAGCAAGTAAAGGCTGAATATCACAGAACTACTGGTCTACTTCATCCGTTACCAATCCCAGAATAGAAATGGCAGGATATTACCATGGCCTTCATGACTGCCCTTCCTCGCAGCACGAAAGGTAACGATACAGTATAAGTTATTGTGGATCGACTCACCAAATCGGCTCACTTTATTCTCTTTCGAGTTGGACAGTCTACTGAGACGCTAGCAAAGAAGTACATAGAAGTGAGCCCGAATCTTAAGATTTAACTCTTCAAAATGTACTATATTGATACCCATAAACTCATGCAAGAGATTGTGAGATTACCTGAAGTACCAGTTTGCATCGTCTCCGATTGAGATACCAGATTCCGATCGCAGTTTTGGCAGAGTCTGCAAACTAGCATAGGAACGAGTCTGAACTTCAGCATGGCTTACCATCCACAAACGGACAGACAGTTCAAGCGAACAATTCAGATTCTAGAAGATATGCTAAGAGCTTGTATGTTAGACTTCGGAGGTTCGTAGGAAGATCACCTACACCTTGTGGAGTTTTCATATAACAACAGCTATCAGGCAAGTATTGGAATGGCACCATTTACAGCACTCTACAGAAGGGAATGCCGTTCACCACTAAGTTGGGACGACATTGGAGATCGTGAACTCCTTGGACCAGAGATGATCGTGGCAACTGTGGACGTAGTTTGTACGATCAAGGAAAGAATGCGCATAGCCCAAGACAGACAGAAGTATTGGACAAATGCTAAGCGGCGCCATCTGTAGTTTCAACCTGGAGACCATGTTTTCTTAAACAACTCTCTAAATAGAGGAATGATCCGATTCGGCAAGAGAGGTAAGCTCAGTCCTAGATACATAGGACAATTCAACATCCTCGAACGAGTTGCAGAAGCGGCATACCGTTTGGCACTACCACCCTCATTGGAAAGAGTGCACAATGTGTTCCACATATCTCAGTTACGAAAATATGTGAGCGACCCTAACCGCATCCTTGATCACTCAGAGCTCACGGTCCAGACTGACCTGACTTGCGAGCAACAACCCGTTGAGATCCTGGACCAAAAGGTGAAGACACTGCGGAACAAGGAAGTAAAATTGGTCCGAGTGATGTGGAGAAAAGATTCGCCAGGAGAATCAACGTGGGAACGAAAAGAAGAGATGCGTGCAAGATATCCTCACTTATTTGTAAATTAGTCCTTATGTAAATGTAAATTTCGAGAACGAAATTTTTATAAGGAGGGTAGACTGTAACGACTCTGAATTTACTGTACGGAATTTTCCAGTTTAATGTACAGAAATGAGTTATACAGCCTGAGATTGGGTTATAAGTTAATTTTGTTAAATAACAGCAAGAAACAACTTATAGCTCACTGGTAAAGCTCTTACACTGCTGTGGCGTAGCCCCTGTGTTCGAATCCCATCAGACACATAATTTTTTTCTGATTTTTTAAAACTTTTGGAAGCCTAAAATTTACACGTGCATTACACATAAAAAAAAGTCAGAAAAAAATCAAACATGTGAAAAATGGAGTTAACACTGACTTGTACACGTGGCACAAATCCAGCGACCCAACTCCCTAGATTAGCCGGCGGAAATATGGTTTGGGCCGGTATCGACGGTCCAACAGTGGCCAAAGAGCCCCGTGCATTGCACACTCGACTCTTTCCCTACCCCTAACACCCCTGTACTGTTTGATTGCTCTGCAATCAAACAAAGACCCTTCATTTCACCATTAAACCAAATTTTAATGCATTTTAATTCCAAAACCCCAATTCTACACTATAAATACCATCCCACACTTTGAATCAACATTATTTTGAAATTCTAGCCAAAACTCTCAAAATTTCTTAAGTATAAGTGGAGTAAAAGAGAAGTTAGCCAGCGACCAACTTCCGGCGAGGATCGAAACAAATTCCGGCGATCCCGAGACGCCACGAAATTCAACTCTCTTTCTTTAACCTTTCTTTGAGCTAATCTAATTGTAAGTACCTTCCAATCTTCTTCCCTCTTCTTTAAAAATTCTTTTTGAAAACAAATATCGGTAAGTGAGGTTAATACCGATATTGATCTTCTAAACCCTAAAAACTCACCTTTTGATTACATATTGTTCATACAAATTTTACACAGTACTTGTGATCTTAATTATAGATGTTTAGAATAAATTGTAATCTAGAATTCCATGCAAACTAACTTTAATTTAAATTTTTCGTTAAAATACCATGAACTTCAAATATCACCCTTTTAGTTTTTGTTAATACTTACCTTTAGAAAACTTCACGGGGCAATGACATACCCCTCACATACACACATGGTTCGATAGCATGGTATTCTTCTTGTATGATCTGTGTTTTGAGAAAATATTACATTAAAATACCATTTACTAAAAAATCCGGATTTCTTTTAAATTGTATTTTAAATTCCTTTGCAAATATGTCTCTACAACCCTTTTTAGGGGACCCGCTATTGGATGGTGCGAATTATCGCACATCCTTGGGCTAGTAGAGCGAGATACAGAGCTCCTCATAGAGCATTCGATCTCGAAAGGTTTTAAATACAGTTTTTAAGAAAAACGCATTTTTCTAATTTAATAAAATTTAATTTTTAATAATTATATAAATATTACAAATCCATATATTTTCAAATATAATAAACTTACATTTTTCTAAAGATGAAATTGTACAAGTTTTACTAAAATACCATCAAGATATCAATACAAGACAAGTTTTACAATAAAATACCATGAATTATTCAAGCTATATAATTATCACTAAAATACCTCAAATCTTTAAAATTCACATCCATGAAAACCCTAAATAAAATAAATAAATTCTCGAGATTTATTTTTAACCATATTGAAATAATTTTTCATATAACCCCCTCGAGTTATATAAAACAATATTTAAGAACTTTAGTAAATATAGGTTTAACTGGGATCAATTCTCTTGAGCCCCAGAGAACCGGAGAAAGTGTGCTTTCCTATTTAAGGTAGAAAACCTAACGGTGTTATCAATGGTAATTGTCTTGGAAAAAGAAACAAATCCTGCCATCCATGTGCAGCAGTTACCAATAACTTCCGAACCTAATTTAGGATCTAAATCAGTCACAAGTGTTTGACTTAGTCTGGGTCTATCTCAAACATGAATCCAAACTCAAGTCTGAATCCAATTCAAACATGAATTCAAATTCTAACATGTATACTTGAACATGAACCTGAATATTCGAATCCAAACTTTAATATAAAACCTGAATACATGACTTGACTTGACCGAACCATGGTTATAACTTGACTACAAGATTATATTCTGAACCTGTCTACTTGAACAATTTGTATCATGGTTTTGGCAAGACTTTTAAAATTTAACTCTATACAATACATTATGCGGAGATAAAGGGGTAGATTAGTACGGAACGTATTAACGTGGCATGAGATGGTCACTTAAAAGACACCTAAATGAACTCCCATACCGTTGTCCCGTGGGTTTTGATAGGGCCTTGTACTACATGTTACCATAGTCTACGAGGTAAGATGGACTCTTCTCGTATACACAAATATCTTCTGTACCAAGTTACAAACAATTACGTTAGAGTAACAAGTTTATACCTGTACAATGTACTAGTTTCAATTCTCATTACTTGTTCTATTCTATTCTTTCTTTTGGGACTTACCGAGCACTAGTTTGCTGGTGATATTCCTGTCTTTTTTCTTTAGAATGTTCGTCAGGAGGACCGGACTCTCAGGAGATCGAGCCTAGTCAGAAGGATTGGACCAGTTTACTGCCCAGCCGGACTTCTAGCTCTCCTGTACTTACCTTCAGTTTGTACCACTGTTTAGGCATTGCTTTATATCATTGTATCTTTCCTTTTCAAATCAGTTGTATTGTAGAGATGAATGTTAATAAAATTTGTTGTTTATTTAATATCACTTGTCATTCTTGTGCATTTTATATATATTGCTTAATTACGCACGTATTTATTTCTTAGTAAATACGTTACGGCCCGCCACGTTACTGTTTCCGTATACTGGAAAGCGGGGCGTGACAATATCTTTCTTCATTTTGGAGTTTACAAAGTTATGATTATCCAAAATCAAAACTTGAGAAGAAAACATTGCTTTATAAATTAAATAACTCTAAAACTAAGGATCCAATAAAAACTAAACAATTAAGGAGAGATACGGGCTTACAAATTAGAGTAAGTATCATTTCTACCTCCACTTAAAATAAACTACGGTTTTCCAAACTAGATATCCAAACTAGACCTAAGTCCCTAAATATTTGTCACGCCCCGCTTCCTAGAGTACACTAAAATGGGCACGTGACATAGCCAACCATGCTACCTGTGGGCAGGAAGTATCCATCCACAGTCACATTACGGCTGTAGAGATATCAAGAACAAAATAAAACTATCTAAAACATGTCCATAATCCAAGATAACATGAGTCAAGAATAATAAAATGCGGAAGCGAAAGATCCAATACAAAATAACTGGAATGTATGTCCCATAATGCGGGCTCACATCAGGAATAAAAATGCAGGAAAGAAAAACTAACTACTGCTGACACTCACAGCTCAGCCTGTTGGCTGAAGTACTCTTGCTCGGACTGCAACAGCGGTACAGAATCTGGGCCATGCAAAACCCAGACATCAGCGCGTCAAGTCATCAAGTAATAACATATAAACAGGGTAACAGGCAATGTGAATATAAACATGAATAAAGCAAGGGTAACAATAATATAAATCAGAGCAGTGCAGGGTAGTGTGCAGTGGGTAAACTAAACTGTTCTATCAGGTTTTCTGTTCTAAAGTCTTTGAAATCAAATTGGTGAATTATCGATGTAACTCAATAGTATCCCGTGCATACCCAGGACCACGGCCCAGATTCTCGGGCTGAAACTGAGATATGCCGCTAGGTACTAAACATGAATATGTACAGATGAATGATGTCAGCAGCATCATTCCAAGGCTGGCCTAGCCTCTAAAACTGATCAGAACAAGTAGCGAACTGTTGAGTTACAAGTCAGGTTTCACCTTTCATTTCCCCATACCCCCAAGTTATGTGTATGTCAAGTCAAGTATTCAGTAATCAAGAACTAACGCCAACACAGGATCAGGTAAATAGGTTTGTCAGGATAGACAGCAGGAACGGTCCATGAGGACTACATGTCAGGTCTGTTAGCGTTAAACACAAGATCAGGTAACGGGTCAGGTTATGGTACAACAGGTCAAGTCAAGCAGTATACGGTACCATGTCGGGTCAATCAATAGGTATGTAGCAAGTCAGGTCAAGATGTAAACGATATCATGGGTGTGCTCATACACAGTTACATAATCAAGCATGGTTATCAACAACACAAATCTAAGCAACGAATTAAACAATAAAGAAGCTTCAATTAATTAGCAGCATAGTTATCAGTTGTGTTTCAGAGGTGATTCTAACGTTATAAGAATACAGTATGACATTTATGGCCGTTAAATCATATTAACAAGTTTAAGAATTTTATGGATGCAATGATATATATATATATATATATATATATATATATATATATAGGTTCAATGGATGAAATCACAGCTAATACAGGTTAAATGTACACGAGTGTCCGAATGAAGTAAAACTATAGAGAAAGTGCCATAGGCTACGTCAATAGTGAAAGTGTGATTAAAACATGTAGATGTGATTATTAGGTTTAATACAGTAATTGCAAACGGTAGGTTTCAAGTTTGGAAGATAAATTGATATATAACAACATTGAACACGAAAATGGGAAATTATAGTACTAAAGTTAAACTGCAGGTTTAGGGTGTCATCAATATATATGTAAATATTATTTAGCATGTAGCAAGGGGTACTTGCCTCGACGGGTCACGGATCGGGAAAACGGAACGTTAAACGTCGACGGGGAAATCTCGCGACGGGCGCACGGTTCACGGAATGAACCCAAACGACGAACAGTGGAACCACACAGGTCAGGGTATCTCGCTAGATCGTCGAGACACGTCGCCGGCACGGCCAGATTCCGGCGAGACACAAAACAGTGAACAATCTAGAAATGCGAACAAGAAAGGAAAAGAAAAATAAAGAAGAAAGGAAGGAGGATCTGAGAAGAGGGTGCTCACGATAATCCATGGAGGGGTTGTGATCGCCGATCACGTCGACGGAGCTCCGGCGGTCAGACGACGACGGTGACCGAAACTGCAGATCAAGAAACCATGAGCAGGGAAGAAAGAAGAAGAAAGGAGAAGAGGAGAGGGAGCATCACTCACGGAGGGGGTGTGCGCAAGGGCCAGGGGTACGGAGACGGGTCGTCGGCAACGATTCCCGGAGATGCAGACGTGTGCAGGGGCACAGCCTCACGTGCAGGGTGTTCAGGGAGATGAGGAAGGATGAAGGAGATGCAGTGAAGATGACGAGGGCGAGGAGGCCAGTAGGCCGGCCATGATGGCGTCGGCGTTGGGGAGAAGGCGAGGGAGGACGAGACGGCTAGGGTCTCGGGGAGTTGGGTTCACGTTACGTGAAAAGAAAAAGGAGGAGGAAGAGAATATATATAAGGGGGAGAGAGAGACGGGGAGAGAGAGAGAGAGAGAAAGATAGCGAGAGGGGAGAGAGAGAGGAGGTGAGAGATCGAGAGGAGAGAGAATCGGGGAGGAGAAAGAAATTTGGCATGTTTTGCCAAAGAGAGAGAGAAAGAAAGACGGGGAGAAAGAGATAGAGAAGGTGGGGCCCCCGGGGTGAAAGAATGATGGGGATTGGCCGGGAAAAATATGAAAGATTTGTGGGGTTATAGAATCGGTTAGGAGGAAAAAATTATTAAAAGATTTTTGGGAAAGAAAATATTCTGAGGGTTTTATTTTAAATATAATCGACGGTTAAAAAATATTAGAAATTGGGATTTGGCGCAGAGTAAAATATTTCCAAATTGCGTTCGGATCGGGTCCAAAAATTTGAAATTGAAATAAGAAAATTTTAGGCGGGATCCAAAATTTAAAATGAAGTATTTTACTATCAAAAAGCATACCTCCAAAACGGACACACGTACATGCGCGTAGCCGTCCAAACTCGCCCGTTTCACTGAACGGGACGAGAACACGATGCACAGACGCTACAACAGGGTTAGGGGTGTCAAGCATGCCATGACGAATATTTTTAATTTTATTTTAGATGCCTTAAATTGTTATATGCAGAAATGAATTGTCGGGTAAAATTTATAACTAACAACAGTCAAGTAGGATCAATGAAATAAATACCATACACCATTTATACGGTAACAGAAACTAGTAGCATTGGGCTCGGTTGTTACATTATACCCAACTACAAAATGAATTTCGTCCTCGAAATTCCAAGAATACAAAGATAGACAACAAATAACTACAAGAAAAGATGAGGAAACTTCTGCCGGATTTCATCTTTCCGTTCCCAAGTGGACTCTCCATGCGAGCAATTACCCCAAGAAACAAGCACAAGAGGGATCACCTTGTTCTTAAGAACCTTTTCCCTTCGATCCACAATTTCAACCGGTCGCTCCTCGAAGGTCAAGTCTTCTCGTACCGTCAGCTCCGAATGATCCAATACATGCGTTTCATCACGAACATACTTACGGAGTTGAGATACGTGAAACACATCGTGCACATTCACCAAGAACTGCGATAATGCCAAGCGATACGCCACCTCACCAACACGCTCCAAGATCTCAAAGGGTCCAACAAATCGAGGACTGAGCTTTCCTCGACTTCCAAAACGAATCACCTCTCTAGTCGGTGATATCTTCAAGAATACAAAATCACCCACGGCGAACTCTAGAGGTCTTCTTGACGTATCTGCCCAACTCTTTTGTCGGTCTTGAGCTGCTTTCATATGATTTCTGATAGTGTTAACTTTCTCAACTGTCTGCACAACCAAATCTGGTCCCAACAATCTTCGTTCACCGACATCGTCCCAGCAAACAAGTGAACGGCATTTGCGACCGTACAAAGTTTCAAATGGGGCCATCTGGATAGTTTCCTGAAAACTGTTGTTGTAAGAAAACTCCACCAAATGTAGATGATCCTCCCATAAACCCTTGAAGTCCAACATGCATGCTCTCAACATATCTTCAAGAGTTTGGATCGTTCTCTCCGACTGACCATCAGTTTGAGGATGATAAGCTGTGCTAAACTTTAATCGAGTCCCCAAACATTCTTGTAAACTCCTTCAGAAGTGTGATAAGAACCGAGTGTCCCGATCGGACACGATGCTCACCGGTACTCCATGCAATCTTACAATCTTCTGCATGTACCGCTCCGCCAAAGTCTCGGTTGATTGACCAACCCGAAAAGGGATAAAGTGAGCTGCCTTGGTCAATCGATCAACAATCACCCATACAACATTGTTGCCTTTTGGACTCCGCGGTAAAGCCGTCACGAAATCCATGGTTATATGTTCTCACTTCCACTGAGGAATCGGAAGTGGTTGCAATAAACCAGCAACCCTTTGATGTTCCGCCTTAACTTGCTGACACACCAAACACTTTGCCACAAAGCGAGCAATCTCCCGTTTCATGCCTTCCCACCAGAAATGCTGTCGAATATCTCGGTACATCTTTGTGCCTCCTGGATGTACAGAATAAGCTGAATTGTGTGCCTCTTTCATAAGTTCTTCACGAGTATCTCCCTTTGGTACACACAAACGGCTACCATACCTCAACGAACCATCTTCGTGGATCAATAAATCTGTTCGTAGTCCGGCTTCAACCTGTTCTCGAAACTTTTGCAGTCTAGGATCTTGCGATTGTGCTGCTTTAATATTCTCGATCAACGATGAATGTACTTGCAGCTGCATCAACTGTCCCGTAGAATGCGGTAGCACAACCTCCAAGTCAAATCTTCGAAAATCTTCAACGAGCTCCTTCTGCGTAGTTAACACCTGAATTGCTGGTAACCGACTAAGCGCATCCGGCACGACATTAACCTTCCCCGGATGGTACTTAAGATCAAGATCGTAGTCAGCCATCAGCTCCAACCATCTACGTTGCCTCATATTAAGCTCCTTCTGCGTGAACACATACTTCAAGCTCTTATGATCCGTGAAAACTTCGACCCTTTCACCTAAAAGGTAGTGTCTCCAAATCTTCAACGCGAAAATCACAGCCGCAAGCTCCAAGTCATGAGTTGGGTAATTCTTCTCATGGGTCTTCAGTTGTCTTAATGCGTACGCTACAACCTTCCCATGCTGCATCAAGACACATCCCAATCCTTTCCCAGACGCGTCGCTGTGAATCACCCATCCTCCGTAATTGTCTGGCACGGTCAGAATAGGGGCGGTTATCAACTTCTGCTTCAACGTCTCAAAAGCTAACGCACATTTATCCGTCCATACAAAAGGTACCTCCTTGCATATAAGCTTGGTCAACGGCACCGCCAGACGAGCAAAGTTCTCCACAAATCTTCTGTAATATCCGGCGAGTCCAAGAAAGCTTCTTATCTCTGCAACATTCTTTGGAATTGGCCAATCACGAACTGCTGCAATCTTTTCGGGATCGACGACGATTCCATCGCCAGACACAACATGCCCCAAAAACTTTACTTCCTCCAGCCAAAATTCGCACTTACTCATCTTCGCATATAACTTCTCCTGTCTCAACGTCTACAGTGCGATCTTCAAATGTTCAGCATGCTCTTCAAAACTCTTCAAGTAAACCAGAATATCGTCAATGAATACCACAATAAACTGATCCAAGAATGGTGAAAAGATTTGGTTCATCAAGTCCATGAATATCGCCGGTGCATTCGTTACTCCGAAAGGCATCACTAAGTATTCGTAATGTCCATACCGAGTTCGGAACGCCGTCTTGCAAATATCTTCTGCTTTCACTCGGACCTGATGATATCCGGATCGCAAATCCAGCTTCGAGAATATCCTCGCGCCACTAAGCTGCTCGAAAAGTTTGCCAATACGAGAGATCGGGTACTTGTTCTTAATAGTCACCCGGTTTAATTCTCGATAGTCGATGCACATCCTTCTTGTACCATCCTTCTTCTTTACTAGAAGAACTGGAGCTCCCCAAGGCGAGTTACTGTTTCGAATCCAACCCTTCTCAAGCAATTCAGCAACCTGTTTCTTGACTTCTTCCAACTCTACTGGTGCCATTGGATAATACGCTTTGGATACAGGCGCTGCACTAGGAATAAGATCAATTGCGAACTCCACGTCTCGCTTCGGCGGTAAACCCGATATATCTTCAAACACGTCCATAAAATCACGAACAACGGCTGGCCCTTCACTTTTATCAACTTCCATTGATGCAAGAATATTATTTGTCGGCCTAGCCCTAAACTCGACTGGCCCGACAGAACTGCTTCCTCCAGTGAAGCTAAACTCGGGATGTCCGGGAATCTGGAAAATTACTTTCCTTGCCCTACAATCAATGTGAGCGTGGAAAGTGCCAAGAAAATCCATTCCCAAGACGACCTCGTAGCTTCCCGTATCAATCACCAAGAAATCTGCAAACAGCTCCCGTCCGCACACAACAACTGTACAATCTTTACATTCCCTACTAGCTATAATTTTCCCATTCCCAGTGTGTATGTCCCAGAAACTAGACAGGGTCGTGCAGGCAATCGAGTGTGTAGTTATAAACTTTGATGACATAAAACAATGGGATGCACCAGAATCAAATAACGCTAATGCGGGAAAACCATGAACGAGTATAGTACCTGAAACAACTTCTCCTGACGCCTTAGCTTCTTCAGCTGTCAAGGTAAAAGCTCGAGCCTGATTAGGTCCTTGAGTCAGCTGTTTCTGTCCCTGGAACGGTCTCTGCGGAGGCTTTCGAAAATCATCCCTCGTACGAAGTTTCGACGGACAAGCACTACAGCGTGATCTGCCGCTCCACAAACCAAACAGAGTCCCGGCCTCCTTCGACAATCCTTTTGCACGTGGCCAGGTAAATTGCAGTAGTTACAAGTCATGCTCTTTCTTCGATCGACGACAACAGGCTTCTTCATGGGTGCTACACCTCGACGGTCCACTGGAATATCTCTGCGACCATGAGCTCGGTTTGGTACAAATGCTGGCTTCCTTACCGCAACTGCTGGCTGCTGCAAACTCCCCTTCATCCCAGATAAACTCTGCTGCTCTCGGGCTGCCGTAAGTACTTGTGAGAAAGTGATCAAACCCAGGGAGACAATCTGCCTCTGGATGTCCACATCCAAGCTGCGCATGAAACTCTGTGCCCTGTCTGCATCGTTGGCAACTAAAGGTCCAGCGAATCTACTGAGTCTTGTCCATTCTGCTGCATGCACATCTACGAGTGCTCCATTCTGCTTTAGCCCGATGAACTTCTCTTCCATTTCCTCCCGTGCGGTCCGCGGGAAGAACTTTTCTAGGAAACTCTTTGAAAAATCCGCCCACTTGATCGGCTTGGGCAAGCGGGTCTCCTCCACAAGCCACCATTCTCGGGCGTAGTCCACTAACTGAATGCGTACTGTATCAACTCTTTTCTCATCTGGAATCTGTGCCGCAATAAGCAAGTTCTCTGTGTCAACTAGCCACCGCTCCGCTGGCAACGGCTCCTCCAAACCAGTAAATGCAGACGGACCCAAACGTCTGAAATCTGCCACGGTCCCTACTCGGTCAGCTGGTTTAGCTCCAACATTGTTCACAGACTGCTGAACAATCTGCAAACCTTCCTGAAACGATTCCGCTTGCTGCTGGATCGGCTCGGTCTGTCTCTTTTGATTCTCCAGCATTCCCCTTATCACTCCAAGCATGGCGGCTTCGTCCACACGCCTTTGGTACGTCTTCAAATTCTTATATGCCATATTCCTGAAATCAAAACACCCAACATTAGCATGATGATAGATTCAAAATATAAATCAAGGCTAGAACTCCAAGTTACTTAAATAAAGTGCCGCATTGTAACTATGTCGCGGTATCATAGCCACAATTACATAACTCCACCCAAGTCGCCTAAGTCCTAGAGATGACAAGGAATCAGCTTTTCGAGTCGATATGCAAAGGAAGTTTACACATCGTAAAAGATATAATCAGGAAGAATGTGATTCAAGAATGGTAAAACGGCAAGGTGGCAGGACATGTTTCCTAAACACGGGTATTCTGATTCGTGTATTGGGTATAATACCCAACTACAAAAAGAATCAACCCGACTAACCTATGGCTCTGATACCAAAAGAACTATGTCACGCCCCGCTTCCCAGAGTACACTAAAATGGGCACGTGACATAGCCAACCATGCTACCTGTGGGTAGGAAGTATCCATCCACAGTCACATTACGGCTGTAGAGATATCAAGAACAAAATAAAACTATCTAAAACATGTCCATAATCCAAGATAACATGAGTCAAGAATAATAAAATGTGGAAGCGAAAGATCCAATACAAAATAACTGGAATGTATGTCCCATAATGCGGGCTCACATCAGGAATAAAAATGCAGGAAAGAAAAACTAACTACTGCTGACACTCACAGCTCAGCCTGTTGGCTGAAGTACTCCTGCTCGGACTGCAACAGCGGTACAGAATCTGGGCCATGCAAAACCCAGACGTCAGCGCGTCAAGTCATCAAGTAATAACATATAAACAGGGTAACAGGCAATGCGAATATAAACATGAATAAAGCAAGGGTAACAATAATATAAATCAGAGCAGTGCAGGGTAGTGTGCAGTGGGTAAACTAAACTGTTCTATCAGGTTTTCTGTTCTAAAGTCTTTGAAACCAAATTGGTGAATCATCGATGTAACTCAATAGTATCCCGTGCATACCCGGGACCACGGCCCAGATTCTCGGGCTGAAACCGAGACATGCCGCTAGGCACTAAACAAGAATATGTACAGATGAATGATGTCAGCAGCATCATTCCAAGGCTGGCCTAGCCTCTAAAACTGATCAGAACAAGTAGCGAACTGTTGAGTTACAAGTCAGGTTTCACCTTTCATTTCCCCATACCCCCAAGTTATGTGTATGTCAAGTCAAGTATTCAGTAATCAAGAACTAACGCCAACACAGGATCAGGTAAACAGGTTTGTCTGGATAGACAGCAGGAACGGTCCATGAGGACTACATGTCAGGTCTGTTGGCGTTAGACACAAGATCAGGTAACGGGTCAGGTTATGGTACAACAGGTCAAGTCAAGCAGTATACGGTACCATGTCGGGTCAATCAATAGGTATGTAGCAAGTCAGGTCAAGATGTAAACGATATCATGGGTGTGCTCATACACAGTTACATAATCAAGCATGGTTATCAACAACATAAATCTAAACAACGAATTAAACAATAAAGAAGCTTCAATTAATTAGCAGCATAGTTATCAGTTGTGTTTCAGAGGTGATTCTAACGTTATAAGAATACAGTATGACATTTATGGCCGTTAAATCATGTTAACAAGTTTAAGAATTTTATGGATGCAATGATATATATATATATATATATATATATATATATATATATATAGGTTCAATGGATGAAATCACAGTTAATACAGGTTAAATGTACACGAGTGTCCGAATGAAGTAAAACTACAGAGAAAGTGTCATAGGCTACGTCAATAGTAAAAGTGTGATTAAAACATGTAAATGTGATTATTAGGTTTAATACAGTAATTGCAAACGGTAGGTTTCAAGTTTGGAAGATAAAATGATATATAACAACATTGAACACGAAAATGGGAAATTATAGTACCAAAGTTAAACTGCAGGTTTAGGGTGTCATCAATGTATATGTAAATATTATTTAGCATGTAGCAAGGGGTACTTGCCTCGACGGGTCGCGAATCGGGAAAACGGAACGTTAAACGTCGACGGGGAAATCTCGCGACGGGCGCACGGTTCACGGAATGAACCCAAACGACGAACAGTGGAACCACACAGATCAGGGTATCTCGCTGGATCGTCGAGACACGTCGCCAGCACGGCCGGATTCTGGCGAGACACAAAACAGTGAACAATCAAGAAATGCAAACAAGAAAGGAAAAGAAAAATAAAGAAGAAAGGAAGGAGGATCTGAGAAGAGGGTGCTCACGATAATCCGTGGAGGGGTTGTGATCGCCGATCACGTCGACGGAGCTCCGGCGGTCAGCCTACGACGACGGCGACCGAAACTGCAGATCAAGAAACTATGAGCAGGGAAGAAAGAAGAAGAAAGGAGAAGAGGAGAGGTTGCATCACTCACGAAGGGGGTGTGCGCGAGGGCCAGGGGCACGGAGACGGGTCGTCGGCAGCGATTCCCGGTGGCGCAGACATATGCAGGGGCACAGCCTTACGTGCAGGGTGTTCGGGGAGATGAGGAAGAAGGAAGGAGATGCAGTGGAGATGACGAGGGCGAGGAGGCGAGTAGGCCGGCGATGATGGCGTCGGCGTTGGGGCAAAGGCGAGGGAGGACGAGACGACTAGGGTCTCGGGGAGTTGGGTTCGCGTTACGTGAAAAGAAAAAGGAGGAGGAAGCGAATATATATAGGGGGGAGAGAGAGAGACGGGGAGAGGGAGAGAGAGAGAGAAAGAAGCGAGAGGAGAGAGATAGAGAGGAGATGAGAGATCGAGAGGAGAGAGAATCGGGGAGGAGAAAGAAATTTGGCATGTATTGCCAGAGAGAGAGAGAAAGAGAGACGGGGAGAGAGAGATAGAGAAGGTGGGGACCCCAGGGTGAAAGAATGATGGGGATTGGCTGGGAAAAATATGAAAGATTTGTAGGGTTATAGAATCGGTTAGGGAAGAAAAAATTATTAAAAGATTTTTGGAAAAGAAAATATTCTGAGGGTTTTATTTTAAATATAATCGACGGTTAAAAAATATTAGAAATTGGGATTTGGCGCAAAGTAAAATATTTTCAAATTGCGTCCGGGTCGGATCCAAAAATTTGAAATTGAGATAAGAAAATTTTAGGCGGAATCCAAAATTTAAAATGAAGTATTTTACAATCAAAAAGTATACCCCCAAAACGGACACACGTACGTGCGCGTAGCCGTCCAAACTTGTCCGTTTCATTGAACGGGACGAGAACACGATGCACGAACACTACAACAGGGTTAGGGGTGTCAAGCATGCCATGACGAATATTTTTAATTTTATTTTAGATGCCTTAAATTGTTATATGCATAAATGAATTGTCAGGTAAAATTTATAACTAATAATAGTCAAGTAGGATCAATGAAATAAATACCATACACCATTCATATGGTAACAGAAACTAGTAGCATTGGGCTCGGTTATTACATTATTCTTAGAATGGAGGAAAAAAGCACAGACCCGAATGTGTGGAATTTCAACATGTATAAATTCTCATACATAACATATGCATTTCAACAGAACGTGTGAAATCTCAACAAAATATATATAAATTTGTGGTTCCGCAATAATCCGATAATGATACGCATTCGACTAAAATCTAATACATTGTTCTTACTCGTTTATTACACAAACACAAAATTTATAGATTCGGCAGACTATTTTGGCTGCGGCTCTACATGCCTCTCCTTCAGCTGCGGCTCCGCAAGCCATTACCTTGGCTGCGGCTGCGCAGGCCACTCCTATATCTCCCAGCCCACTCAGACTCCTGCACAGACCGCTCCTTCATTAGTCGAGATTTTGACGACCCATGGCTGCACCGAGAAGCAGATGCGCCAGATTACGGTGATTATTAGAGGTGGAGGAGCTGGACCGAGATAGAATAGGTTTATTTATATTTTTTTAGGATGAATGTACTTATTTGATACATATTGTATGTTTTGGACGATATCGGTGGTTGTTTGGATGTTTACGATGATTTTAGATTGATTTCGTATTCTGATTGTTTATTACACACACACACACACACACACACACACATATATATATATAATGCATGAGATGTTGTTTGTGAATATTTCTGTATTTGGATATATAGATATATATATATATAGATATAGATATAGATATAGATATAGATATAGATATATTATGCATGAGATATTGTTTATGAATATTTTTGCATTTGGCTATATATATATATATATATTATTGTGCACAAGACGGGAAAAAAACAGGAAGTCCTTTTTTTTTTAAAAACCCCGATATAATATTCTTACAGATTAATCCGCAGGGGATAAAGTTGTCCCTACGGATTAATCCATAGGGGCACGTTTTGCCCTTACACATTTATCCGTAAGGGCAAAATATCAGATATATTTTGGCCATATGGACTCAATAATATGGACAAAACTTGCCCCTATGGAGTAATCCGTAGGGCATTTAGAAGGCCCGTATAACTCCGTTGGGACAATTATTTTATTTTATAAACAGATAAATTAAAAAAAGATTATATCCCTACGGAATAATCCGTAGGGCGAATTTTCCCTACGGATTATACCGTAGGGACAATATTTACTCTGTAGGGGCATGCTTAGGACAAATATTTTCATCTATGGCTTTTGAACCTATTGAGCTATTTTATGTCCTTACGGATTAATCCATAGGAGTTACGGTTTGCCCATACGGCTAAATCCGTGCGGGCAAGTGAATATTGTAGTAGTGATAATGCTACAAGAATAGACGGAGTATCAAAACGACATGAAAATTGGTATATCCATATTATTAGTTATTAGTTTTAGAAAGCGTATACATAGTTCAAGACATGGAGATCAATATGACTGATGTCGATCGTCGAAATAATCAATCCATAGTTAACTTTAAGAACCATTACCTTAGAAAATTTCTTTTATATATATATATATATATATAGATTAATGGAGGAAAGAGGCCATAGGAGGGGATTTCCTCCTATGGCGTGGAAAAAATACCACCTCCACCATTTTTTCCGACGATCGGCACACATCACCATCATCGTTATCATCTAAGATGCGCATACACCAAATTTCATGTGATTCCACAACTTTTTCACCGTTGATTTAGCAATGTAAAAAGTTCTATTGTCGGTAAACCGTTAATTTTGAACCCACTAAATCAACGGTGAAAAAGTTGTGGAATCACATGAAATTTGGTGTACGCACATCTTAGATGATAACGATGATGGTGATGGGTGCCGATCGTCGGAAAAAATGGTGGAGGTGGTATTTTTTCCACGCCATAGGAGGAAATCCCCTCCTATGGCCTCTTTTCTCCATTAATCTCATATATATATATATATATATATATATATATATATATATATATATATATATATATTCCATGGTTTTATTTTATAAAGTTTGTATCTCTGTATGTTTGTTTAACAAGATTCGGATGGAATTAGTTGAGAGAAGACTGTCTCCACTCTCCACAAATATATTAAGATTAATATGTTTGTTTACGACGAAACAGAGTTGAGCTGCATTTTTAAATACATAATTCAACTTTAAACAAGAGGAATAGAAGCTCCTATTTTCGGCTGAGTTGGGATATAGTTCAGCCACCACACAATTCATGATTTCAATCCCCTTTACAAAAATTCATTGCTGCTGAAATGTTAGTAATCCTTGCAAACAAAGATAGGAGTCTCAACATTTTAAGCACAAAAACTCTTTTTTGAATTAACTTCTTATTTAGCTGATGAGATGCCGACACTTTCAGGACCTTTATTGTAACTGGTCTATAATCTATAATGACCGTAAAGATTGCTTCTTCATTAGGTCTTTGCTTAAAGAGGAACTCTTTAATTTGCTAGTTTGAGCCAAACGTAAATTGCTTGTTTTTGATAATACAGTAAAACCTCCGTATAGGAATACTCTATATAGGAATAACCTCCCTATAGTGATAAAAAGTCCCGGTCCCGACTCGGGACCAGTTATAAATAAGAATAACCTCCACAGTGTGATATTCCATACTTTTTCCAAGTCCCGCCTGTACTAATTTACCTCTATATAGTAATAAATTGGCATTAAATTTTAAATAATTTTTTATATATATAAAAAATACATAAAATTACTTGGCTATTACAATTGAACTTAAGATGACATAAATTACTTAACTACACAATTGAACTTAAGATGACATAAAGTACTTTGACTTGTTAATAAGTTTGAAGGTCTATATGAATTTTGAAGGTCTAAGAATTTTGACTTGTTAATAAGTTTGAAGGTCTATATGAATTTTGAAGGTCTAAGAATTTTGACTACTATTTTTTCAAAAAAAAATCTAATTTTTATATATAAAACTCTACTTAAGAATAACCCCCCTATAGTAATATTTTTCCCCGGTCCCAAGGATATTACTGTATAGAGGTTTTACTGTATATATTCTATTCTGTTACTACATATAGTGACCTATTCTCCTTTCTTTATCTGGTGGTATATTAATTATATCCTTCCCCTGCAGCACCTCCTCCTTGTCCTATAGCTCTCTCCGTCGCTTCTCATCCACCTCGTCTGACTCCGCCCCTCATTTTTCCAGCAATTTACCAAAACAGCCTGTCTTCGTTCATTCCGTTGCAGAAATTAATGCTCTCCTCGATATTTGCTCCCCCACCTCTAAATAAATACACATACACACACCTCCATTTTGTTTATTTCACCAAAGAAATAGCAAGAGAGCTATGGCAGGAGCCATGCACGACGCTGACATGGACATGGGCATGGGGATGGGCATGATGACGCCTCCATCCCCATCATCCATGCCTGCAGGCGGCGACATGACCATGATGCACATGACCTTTTTCTGGGGTCATAATGTCGACATCCTTTTCTCCGGCTGGCCTGGTGACCGTGGGGTCGGCATGTATGTTCTCGCTCTTTTTGTGGTCTTTGTCACTTCGGTCCTGGTCGAATTCTTACACTATGTTCCCTTTTTGTTCAAACAAGATAGAGGGGTTTCCAAGGGTTTGGTCTTGACTGTGTTAGCCGCTGCTAGGACAGGGATGTCTTATTTGGTCATGCTCGCCGTCATGTCTTTTAATGTAGGAGTGCTTATTGTTGCAGTCGCCGGTCATGCGCTCGGGTTCTTCATTTTCGGAAGTGGGGTCTTTAAGCAGCCGGCATCGGACCAATCGACAGTTCTTCCATCTGCGAAATGTTGAGAGTTTTGTGGTTATCTGTTCGTAGTAATGAGTTATGTATTAGATCATTTAAGTCTTTCATTTCGATTTCGAGTCCTTTGTAAGTAGTAATGTTCTTAATCCATTTGAATTCGATTTTCATCGAGGGCCATCGCACAATAAATTCAATACAGATCTATAAATAGAGGAAAAAGAATTTCACCATATATAATTCCCGGACGCTAAAAATGCTATGAAAAGGTTGGGGCTAGTGAATAACCTCAGGAAATTTTGAACATGAGGATCATCACGAGTGTAATAATTTTTGTAAATTTAAAATGAAACTAGCAAGACTAACATTTAATCTGCTCCAAGATATTACAGATATATGGAAATATTTAAGTTTTACTAAACTTTTTCCGCTGTAGTTACGTATAAGAAAAAAGTAACTATAATAATCACCAATTTACCCACATGGCTCCTGCAGAAGGGAGCAGATTAGCACAAACAATAGCAAAGATATCAGTTGCTGGAAATTACCTTGAGCACTAGCTATGTTAAGGAAAAGATGAGGCAGCTTAATTAGCATGACTGAACAAGCGACAAATATATTTATTCATGCCTTCCCAAAAAATAATATAATATAGAAAATGTATTCACTGGCAACAACATAATGATCATCCGTACTTTTGGTCCTGGAACATTTCGGGCATTACCAAGTATATTGCAAGGAACAGAGATGAACTTATGTACTTCCATTTACTTGAGATACAAAAATCTATCGTGTTCATTTAAGTGTAAAGCATACATATCATGCACCTGGTGGAATTAATGCACTTATGGATTGATTCATCAATCATCACATCACAGAATCGAGCATTTGTTTAATCCAAGTGCGGTGAAGATTCTTCTCCCAGAAGGCCAGAGGCGACCAAGAAAACCAATCTTCTCTTGTTCGAAATCGAGTGACGCGTTTCGATCTAGTTGTGCTGCTGCATCGCTTCCGGTGTTGGCTGACTCAGTGTTGGGGCTTTGCATATCAGGACCCTCCTCGCCTTCTCTTGCTTCAGTTCCCACTTCGGAAATTTCCCCAGGTTTCTTATCAAATAGTCCTTTGAATTGCTTCCTCGCCTTCTTTTCTATTTCCTGTGCTCGCAAAGAACAAAAATTATTATAAATATCAGAGGATAGATTAGGATTAAAGATTATTCGAACTTGGCTATGTTGCACTGATTTGTCAAGGGATTGTATCCGTGTTGGATTCATTCGTATCCAAGTAGATTCTTCAAAAATACTTGTGGAACTATCACATTCTAAAATTTATATTAAATTCTAAATGTATCAAACATGTATTCATGGCTAAGACACCAACTATTTATGTGTCGACAGTAGTACGTTATTTGTAGTCATAAGTTAGATTTGCTAAATGATAATTTGTATTGTCGAAAAAAATCAGGGTGTACTTTTTCGACGTTATAGGAGGAAATTCCCTCCCGACACCTTTTCTCCTTTGTAATATATATATATATATATATATATATATATATATATAGAGAGAGAGAGAGAGAGAGAGTACAATGATTTGGAAACAAATCCTACCAACTTTTTAACCTTTGGATCCATATTGGGATGTGTTCAAATAATTATGAAGAAAATTTCTCATTTATTCAAACATTACCATAATTGTTTGCACACATCCCAACATGGATCCAAAGGTTAAAGAGTTAATAGGATTTGTTTCTGAATCCTATCGATAGAACTTTGTGTGTGGGTTAGGATCCTTTAGCCCCGGGCCTAAACTAAATTCACGCACCATTCCAAAAATCAAAAAATTTTGAACAGTTTATCTTGATCTAAACAATGAAATACATAGGTATGTCGAAATTCGTGCGGTTTCTCAATCGTTTGCATGTTGATATATAAAACAATAAAAAGTTTGTGTCTTAATAAAACATAGCTCAAACTTCAAAGAAATTATGAATCCCAGCATCTCGCTTGTATCATGTCCTATATCCATATCTGAATCTACGGTGCTACTTCGAGCTTGGCGCATGTATAATGCCAAGGACTTGCTACATGAGGAAAAGAGACTTTGTTGTTCTTTTTTAATGTTCCTTTACAAAAGCAAAAGCATTTCAATAGCCATGGATATGCTTTGATAATTGGATTTATCTTGAAGTAAAAGTTTGATTTATAACAGTAATCACAATTGCTTAGTTTTAGGACCAGCATAATTTTGCCCTATAAAGATTTCTTTGCTTTATTATTATAAGTATTTATATGCAAGAGAATGGTTAAATAGTATTTTCCTATAAATGATTTACGAATGCTAATCTACACTTTTTTGAAGGAATTATACACAAAAAGAAATAGGTATGAAGCCTTTAGCTTTTTTCCCAAGAGTGTCACGTACATGGCATTCAAAGGGACCCGTATTTAAAAATGCCGAATTGCAAACCTAATATCGTGTCTGTGCCATAATCATAGGGATGAAGTTAGCTGAATTTTCATAACAGACCTGTTGTGTTTGCTTTAGCTTGAGAAGTGCAGCAGTTGCGTCAGTCTCTGAAGATTTGTCGATACTTATCATCTGTGATGGCAAGTGTTAACACATTTAGTCATGTTTGCAAATGTTATATTGTAAAAGAATATGTGGTGATATATGATTTGTAAAAACTGATGTAAGGTTATAATCTGCAGAGACCTTATTAAAATCAGCTCTCGCTTCATCAAAATCTCCAACTAACATGTAGGACATGCCACGTCGATATAAAGCTTTGACATGTACAGGATTTGCATCTAATACCTGCAAATTCAGTGTGTACAAGCAACTTAACAAGTGATGATAATCTAATTTGGTCACGAATCGTGCAATAATGAAACTTTAGCCAAAATTTTAATAATAGATTTATGTCATCCAATATATCTTTCGAGGGTAGAGGTGGGAAACTCCACCTTGTACCTTTTTTAAGGTTGGGTGGAGGTGGAGGGATTAAATAGTACCTTGTTGCATGTCTCAATTGATTTCCTGTAGTCACCCATTTTCTGTAAGCAGGCTGCTACATTCAAGTGCAGAGAGTTCTGCATGCATTGCAAGTAAAAGAAATAAAATATTTAAATCAATTAATTAGAAGATGTACCATGTACTTAAGTTACTGCATGGGATGTTGAATCCTGCATATGCAAGGCAGCATTCAACTGACAATTCGAGTAATGTGCAAATTACCAAAAATGATTTATTTAAATCATCATAAAGATAAAAAAGATCGAGCCTGAAGCCGCAAATAGGGTTCCTTGGTGATTTATTGGTGGAAACTTACTCTTGAATTAAGAAAGATGTTGCCTTCCTCGTCATCCTGTGGGTTTACATGATTATATTCCCGGAGCACCTGGTGAAGAATCACTATGGTAAGTCGTAATAAAGAAGCAATCTTCTTCATTGATAGATCATTTCCATTTTTATTATGCAAATACAACAGAGAGAAGTCAATTAAGTTCTCTTCATTTTAAAATAAGGATATTTACCAAAAGCCACCGTGTGGTTTCACACTTTTAAGGGGGGGGGGGGACCCCATGTGGTTTATTTCTGATGAAAAACTCCCATGCAGTTTGTTCCATTAACTAAAAACCCCCCATGTAGTTTCTGAAAAGCCCAATACTGTTAATTTTTTGGTATATTCTTGAACCATATTCATATATGACATGCACATGACTTGTAATATTTTTATACCCAAAATACCCTTCTCGCCCACAACAACCAAACAAAAAAAAGTAGTTTTTCGAAACCGTAAGATGAGAAGGTATTTTGGGTATAAAAAAAACTTTTATAAGTCACGTACATGTCATATATTGGTGTGATTCAAAAATATCCCAAAAAAATAACACTATTGGTTTTTTTGGGAAATCACATGGGGGGTTTTCGTTGATGGAGCAAGCCACATGTGGGTTTTTCATCAAAAAATAAACCACATGGTGGTTTTTCGTAGAAGTGTGAAACTACATAGTGGTTTTTCGTAAATATCCCTTAAAAATACAAGTGAAAGAAACCATGCCTTCTCATACTTCGCCTTAGCGAGTTCATACTTTTTCTCCTTGAATAACCTGTTACCCTGAAAAGAAAAGCCCTCAATGTTACAAACCACTCCATTGGAGGTCATTTCATATGCGTGAAATGCATTACACATTCTTATATGATTTCTTCTTCTTCTGTATTTTTAAGGCACAACAGAACGAATATAAGAGTACAAAAGTTCAAATTGTAGAATTTAGAAATGATCCATTTAACTCCAGAACCCAAAAAAAACATTAAAGAGCTCAGATATGCTGAAAATGTCATATTACTATAACAGTTCATATTCTTGATAGATGCATGTTCCTATGAACCATTCAAGACTTGAAGGGTACAATACTGTTGAAAAACGGTTAAATTAGTTGGACAAAAAGCATCAAACCTATGGCGTAGAGGTCTAGATGACAAAACTGTGTTTACGGCCCTGATTCATTTGTTCAGCGTTGAAGAATATAGTTTAGTCATGATTCTTCCTCCCCAATGACAACCTGATTTGAGGTCTATAACCGACTACAGCATCAACAAACAACACCTTTATGATATGCAGAGGTGAGGGCAGTTATCTGTTCCTCTTCAATGTAAATTTGGGTTCCTCGTTCCTATGACAATCGCTGAACAATAATACTCATCAACTAATTTATTCTTTATCTCCTCTTATTCATAACGCTGTTACCAGTTTTATCTAGATGGAAGGAGTGTGACACGCCTTGAGCATGATGCAAACACTTAATTCAGAAGTAATAAAATGAAAAGAAAAAGGACGATTTATGATATAATGACATACCGTATTTTTAATCTTGTCTGCTTCCTCCATAATACTTCGGAAGTTTAAGCCTGTCCAGTCCTGCATTGTAGACCAAAGCCAATTAAAAGGAAATGAGTTGTGAACAAAGATGAAAAAAGAATGTCTGGGAAACTTAAATTGCTGGACGACCAATCAGCAATCTGATATCTTCAAGCATCAGATTCATCTAAAGACATATTGCAGATTCAGTATTTTCAAGCATCGATTGCTTGATTGGATTCGGTTTTTACATTGCCATGCAAAGATAGTATAGTTCATATGTTAGAGAAAAGACTTTGCATGAAGCATTGTAACTTGGTATTTTATATAGTTTGCTTGAGACATAAGTAGGTGTTATTTAGTACCACATACATATGCACAATTTCCCTCCCACCTCATGCATCCTTGTTCTAGAAAAATAATCAATCAAATAGCAACCGCGCGGTCCATATGCAATGTGAAGAGAAACTGTAAGATGCAAAGACGGCGCTAAAAATAAAATTTAGCATATTCTTTTAATAACATATTCAACTTGACAATTAACTACAAAACGAATATAAAAGTACACGAAACTATTTCTACACCCTCAGCATAGTTCAGTTATCAGTTGGAAACCGGCTTTATTTTCTAAAAGGTTATCATGGAAGTTTAGAATGACTGAAAAGCTCCTGAAGCTGTGAGGCGTAGTGATTATGTTTGAATGAATTAGTTGGTGGTCCCATGTCTATTAGAAAAGAAATATTTGGCTAAGAAAGTACATAGTAAAAAATATTCACTAAAATTGATCACGGCATCTTATGATAACTCAATGATTACAGAACTTTTTGAGGTATTACCAAAAGATGACTACCTTTGGCATTTCAAAACCAAGAAGTTCAATTTCCCATTGAACATGAGCGCCCTCAGGAACTTTGGCAGGCCTGCAAATTAAAGATTTGTAAAACCTCTTCAAGATTATATTTAAAATGCCTAACCTAATATTTTTTTTCTGAAAATTTAAAAACCTTTCAAATTTATCATATGCATAATCTGGTGGACATGTGACTATAGAAATCTCTCCTGGAAGCATCAGTCGAATACACATTTCAAGACCTTCAGGCACCTACAGCAAAGGGCAGATGATTGCAAATATAGATGAAACAATCTCAATAAATAAATAAACATAAAAATGACTATCCAACCAATAGCAGTCTTAGATACTTTGGTCCTCAAATGCAAATATAACCAACAAGTTTATCACTGCATATAATTCTCTGTATTTTAGATACTTTGGTCCTCGAATGCAAATATAGGCATTGCTGCGAAACAAACTCACTTGCACTGCATATAATTCTCTGTATTTTACAAATCATACATGTATTCTCCAGGCTTACCACGTTTTGATATGATAAGGCTTGACATTTGAGCTCTAGGGTGCTTAATGCAATGGCATTAGAACCTCTTCTAGTAAGTAAACAGTTGCTAAGCTGACAGATTTAAACCATCCAAATAAAAAAATTCGGTTTTTACATGATATCGTTGTTTTGTCAGGGTATAAATGTAACATTTCATAAAATAGAAAATATTATTTTGGAATTTAAATAATAAAATAATAAATTTCACGGATATTATACGAATATAGATTTGAGTTTTAGTAGAATGGTATAATCATATACCTATATTTTTGGAATATAATTGGAATTTAAAAATGAATTTATCATTTATGAAAGCATTTATTTGACTTGGACTTTTTATAAATTAATATATAATTATTTACATACAAGTTTAATGTTAAACTTGTTTAGTATTTTCCTAATTATTTATTAAACCAAGTCTATTTTGTTAACCATGTATTAATGTGCCATGACACATTTATTTGTAGGAGTTGACACATTTTACATTTTATTTTCTATGTATGGTTTTTATTTAGAAAAGATAAGAAAAGAAAAGAAAGTAAGGGGGGACAAATAGACAAGGAGGTATGGGCACAAGAGAGGAGGGGGGGGGGGAACCATGGTTGCCTCAACCATTTGTTGCCTTCTTCCTTCATTCCCTCATTCTTCATCTACCACCCTCACTTCCACTATGAAACCACCCTCAAAACCACACAAAACCTTCACTAAAAATGTTCATCATCTCATCCTACACATCATGGCATGATCAAGTTTGAGTTTTGAGCTTCTTTGGTCATCTAGGAATTTTCTTGAGTTGCTTCTTGAGGTAAAACTCACATTTCGTCAAGTCTTTAGATTTCCTAACCTCACAAAATAGTTAGAGTTAGTTTTAGATCCTTATGTGCATCTTTTGTAAACTTAAGTTTTCTAAAATGAGAATTAGTGGGCAAAACTTGTAGTAGTGATATAATGGAGAGTTTAGAGAGTGACTACTAGTCTAGTAGTGATTGTATCTTCAGTTCATATGAATTTTGAAGATTCAAAAATGAGTTTAGAATTTTCCGATGTCGGTTTTGTGGAGATTTTGAGGACCAAATGAAATCCGGTATTACTTGAGAACTCTGAAAATTTAATAGAGAATACAGAGAGATGTATAGATCAGTAGAAAGCCACCGTAGAAGCCCGAGCCCCTATCTCCTAGTCATGGCCGCAAATTTATTCACTTTGACCGCAATTGTCGGGCCCACTTTGGAATTTGGATTTAAATCTTGTTCTGTAGCTCACTCTTTAGATAACTAAGACTGCTATATATGCTAAAAGGTCTAAAATCATCTTAAGAAAAATCTGGAGTTATTTTACTCAGTTTCTGTCAATATTTTGCGATATTTGAAAACTTGATTTTTGGTATTTGTGTTTTGACTCGGTCGTTTGACGTTCGTACGTCGACGTCGGGGGTTGTTTTGTTGTTTTAGCACGCGTTGGTTATAGGTTCTAACCTATATGTGCTTAGCTCGTGATTTCAAACTCGATTTGTGATTTCATGCGATCTTGGTTATGATTCAATTATAGGTGCATTCGTATGGACTTCTGAGATAACAAAGAAGGGCAAGACATCCGTCGGAATCGACTAGAGCGAGAATATTAGGTAAGTAGATGTATATGGCGGAAGTTGGGTAGATGGCGTATAGCACCCCCGCAACCGTAGATCTAGAATACGATATATATATAGATATATATATTAGAATAGTACTTAACTTATAGATTTTGCTAGAATACCAAATTAGTATATTTTTATACTTAGTAGAATGATATACGCTAGTACTATTTCTTAGCCTATGAGCTATATCTATTTATGTAAATAAATATATACATATGATTATCTTATATGATATAAATTTACAATGATATGAGGATATTTACAATATGATGATATGAGTCGATATGATACGATATAATGATATGAAGCGATATGATATGATACGAGATGACATGAGATAATATGTCATGGTATGAGATGATGTACGCGACTATAGATCCGTACTATTGATTTGATGATATCGTACGATAGATATTCCATACGTGTTATGATTAGTATGGATCGCCGATATATATTTCGACTCGAGAAAAAATCTTGTTTAAAATTATTAAAGTAAATATTATGATGTGTTTAGAACCATATCTACTTTCAAAACTAACGAATCGTTACGAACTTTTAAACGATAACAAAAGAGAGACTACGACTTTTCAAATGGTATTTTCTTCAAAAACATCATAGCCCCTATTTTCTAAAACAACGTTTTGTACTATTTTAAACTATAACTGAATAGCTCATACGTAGTTGCGTACTTTTATATTTGTTCACGTTACGATTTCTTTATTCCGTTTACGCTCGCATTTCGATTTCTTATTTCTGCATACACTCGCGTTTCGATCATTTACGATATATATCGTGTTTCATGCTTTTATCTTTACATGACTTCGTTTGCTAGGATACATGTACCATTATCGATGATGCACATGTTGCACGTACACGTACCCGTATGCTCACACACATCGTCAGTAATTTCCATGCCACGTACACAGAACTCGTTATGTCATCGCATCATACGTTACCCAAATAGTTTCATATGTTGCTGTTTAGTACCCAACACTACATACTATTTCATATATTGCACTTTTCTTATTTTGCTATACGATACGCTCATATAAACACACTTACTATGCATTACAGTATTGTTCTTTGTCTATACATATCATTTCATAATTTCCATATTCTATATTTATGATTTCGCTTTCATGAGATTTCTAGATTTGAGAAACCGTAAATATTATTTAAAAACTTGTGAATGTTTTTAAAAATGCAGTTTTCTCTTGATATGATATTTCGGTGTCCACCATGAGATTTCTTGGTTCTGAGCTATGATTATTATCCGAATCGAGACAGGGGAAAAGAGACCAATTGCGGTTAAATGGCGGACCCGGTACGATACCCTGGGGCAAGATCGTATAGAAAAGCGTTGAACCAGATAGAGGAAACACTATCTACCGGTGACAGTATTGAACTCGGCAGATATCCGGAGGATACCAACCAGAGTGATATAAGACAGATGGATATGAGAACCAATCTGATGAGACAGTGCCTGAGATATGAGGTTAATCCGATGAGACGGCACCTGAGATATGAGGATTTACGTGTTGATACTGGACACGGATTTTATGATGATTTTGAGTGTCGATGCTGGACACTAAGGATTTTATGATGATTTCGAGTGTCGTTGATACACTTATTAGATGTTACATGTATGTATACACGGTATGGATGACACGGTACCACATATTGATACATGCACGATATTATATATTTATATACATATGTATACACGATCACCTTTGATACTACACGGTATGATATTATTATATTACAGTACGACCTAAGAGATCTTTATACATTCGATTTCTACCTGATGATATTTTCTACTCACGAGTTAGTAACTCACCCCCGTTATGCCATTGTTTTCTTACAGAATTGACCGCTTAGATCAACAGCGGCTTGCTGGCACATTATTTCTTTTGGGTGGTTTGCTTAGTCGGTGGGTTACACTTTAGATCATGACCACCGCTTGTATATTATTTATTCAGTTGTAATCTTGTTAAAAGCTCAATCAACCAGACTATGTATATTTGGTGGACTTAGAGACCAGTTGTATATTCTGTTGGACTTGGTGACGAAACTTGTATATGATTCTTTATAGCGGATTTGACGATGTTTTGGTTTTCTTTTCTTTATTCTTTTCTGTGATTGATTTTCATCTTGGGCGTCGTATATTCTTGATATGTGGTTGTGTTTCCGCCGATTGGCGAAAAGCTAGCTCCCACTTGGGGAAACTTATACTATTATTGTTATGTACTTGTTTTGATCAAAATTTACAAAGGAGGTGCTGCTCAAATTTCAAACGACGAAAACGTTTTCAAAACTATAGTATGCTGCATACTTGCATTTCTACGAATCATATTTATACTTTAAAAAGAGAATTTGATTTCATTATACCCCTTTTTCAAAACTTCAACTCCACTATATTCCTAAAAAGGTTTAGATTCCTGGTTTTTGGCAAACTTGAGTTACGGTGGGGACCTATAGACTTCACGTGTTCCAAGTGCCGGTCACGTGCCATTTCCGGGTCGTGATAATAAATTTGGAAGGAAGATGCTCTATGAGAGAATCCTATCGAAGTTTGTTCATTTGAGAGTTAAGGGTAGGTACTTACCTGTGAAGCCTAGATTGTGTAATAAAAATAGCTTGCAGGCATGCATATTGGAGAAAAATTAGCGCTGAATTCTTAACTTACCCATTTTTACTCCAACCCTGTACCCACATGTACCCAAGAGATGAGCACCATGGGCTATATGTATGGCTTTAATATCTAGAAGATGTGAGGCCCAGCCTTTTAGGGAATAAAAATGGATAGGTAAATTATAATTACTCATAAATCATAACTAAATTTATCCAATGGAAGCTTGCCTGACTGAGTGGTGATGTTATGTGAGGAGTGTTATGTGATAAATTAAAGTGTGAAGTGGTATTCAGCAGTAGAAAAAAAGGAAATAATGTTGAATGCATGAATTGACATGATGGAAGGAGCATAATTATCATTAGTTTGCCATGCATTAGTTTTCTTGGTGCAAAGTTCCGGCATTAGCTTTCAATTCCTTCAATCCTGTTATTTCAAAAAATTTCTGCAGTAGTGGTAACTACAGCTTTAATCAGATAATGGGTCTATATTACGTCGATCTAAAGTTCTCTGTTTCTGATTTTAGATAAGAAACAAATAGGGGGGTCGGAGTGAAATACTTACAAGTCCTTCTCCGGAACTGAACTCCAAAGGCTCGCCATGGTTATCGACTTTTGTATCATAAAATACTGTCCTCTCTTCATCAACAAGCATCCCCTTGTAATGCACTCTAAGTAAGCTATCATGAAGAGGACAGTCCATTGGAAATTCACCTATTTTTATGCAAGTTTTTTGGGCAATTTAATCAAATATAAAAGGAATTGAATGAATAAAGTAACTGTGAAACTAAACTCAAAACAGTGTGTGCAACCAAGAGAGTATGGAAATATTATTCAGAGTAAAGTTGTTTGCTAAATGATGATACAATAAAATTGAAATATAAAACCCACACGGATAATATAAATTATGCCATGACTTCCAGAGGTCGAACCTCAAAATAACAGTCTAACTAAAATATTTTAAAAAATCCATTCAGTTTCCATCCTATAACATACGCAAAGGATAGCTTACAGCAACACCTTACAAGAATCACAGAAATGGAATCGAGCAATTCAAGAAAATTTATCTACACAATAAATATAGGAGTATGCATCCATGTTGTTCAAATTGATTACAATGAGCCAAGCCTCTTTTAGCTTACAATTACTCGTAATATTTAGGTTATCCACTCCTGCCTCATGAGCAGTCATCGGATTTAGCAATAATGGCAGAACATAGGAACGTGGCGCTCCTATGAATTTGAAGTTAGAACAATCTTCTTCCCCAATCAAGATGCATCCATGCATAAAAGAACATAAAGACAAAAACTGTGCCAGGCATTCCCTCTGAAATGATTAGTATTTTTTCTCTTATGGTATCTTATTCACATAATAGATATTTCAATTAAAAAAATGGAACAAATTGTGCACCAACTAAAATGAAGACAGGTATGTAATGTGTACAGAAATCTGAATTGTTGTCAAAGATGAAAATATATATATGTATGTATGTATGTATATAATTCTTTTAAGGAAATAATAAAGTTATTTTAATGATTAGTTAAATACAAAAGCATATTAATTTGTTACATCAGTAGAATTAATGTCATCGCACCAAGAAAAAATCTTGGCCGTTCATACTGTAGTCAAAGGGAGACTAGAAGGGGGCAAAGAGTTCGAGAGTTCGGATAATGGAAGGAGCGCCTAATTGAATACGCCTACTTCAAAAAGAACATAAAAAAAAAAGATATAACATATCATCAAAAGAGGATGATTAAACCCAACGTTGCCGGTCTCAAGTCCGGATGAGATAGGATGAAGGTTGTGGAAGGCTTGTGACAGCCAACGTAAAACTTTATCACATTTTATGACATGAACCATAATAAGAATATCGTTGGGGCGTCCCCTACTCAGCAATGCGCTACATCGGATCCCGGGTGTAAATATGTAAGGGATTCTAGATCGTCGTCCGGAAACGGCGCGCTATATCGGACCCCGGATGTAGGGACAAGTAAGCAAGGGTTTCAAAAGATCCGTCTAGTGTCTTGGAACTTAGGTTCCCTTACGGATAAACTAACTGATGATTAGGAAGAGAGTTGGTATTATATGTTTGTAAGAAACTAAGTAGGTAGGTGAAAATGGTAAAGGCATAGTGCCTTGGGGTTATAACCTTTGGTATACGGATGGAAATAAAAATCGTAATGGGATAAACGTAATCATAAATAGACGGTTACTTGAAAATGTAGTTGAGATTAGAAGAAAAGATGATAGAATTTTACTAGTTAAGCTTATTCTAGGTGGGAAGATCCTTAATATTATTAGTGCTTATGCATCACAAATAGATCTTGATGACGCTAGTAAGCATCTATTCTGGAAGGATTTAGACAATATGGTGCAAAGGATACCTAATGGAGAGAAGTTATTTATTGGTGGTGATATCAAAGGACATGTAGGTACTAGTCGTAGTGGGTTTGATACTATTCATGGAGGTTTTGAATTGGGACAAAGGAATGAAGCAGGTAGCTCAATTTTAGATTTTGCATTGTCTTATGACTTGATCTTAGCAAACACTTGGTTTAGGAAAAAAGAGTTGCCTTATCACCTTTAGGAGCGGATCAAGTACAAGTCAAATAGACTTTTTTCTGACAAGAAGAATAGTTAGAGGTTGTTGTATCGACTGTAAGGTAGTGCCAGATGAGAGTGTAACCACTCAACATAAACTTAGTTCTAAATTTTAAATTTAGAAGAGGACCTAGAAAAATTAGACGTAAGATAAAGCCTAGAATTAAGTGGTGGCGACTGAAGGAAGGTAACCAAAAGGTTTTTATAGATCATGTGGTTCAAGAGGCGGATTGGCAGTCTGAAAATAATTCAGACAGAACATGAAACAAGATAGCTAGTTGTATCAAAAGAGTGGCTAGAAATCTACTTGGTGAGTCGAGAGATGGTGCTCCCCCATCTAAGGATACATCACGATGAAACGAAGAATTAAAGGCTGTTATTAAATTCAAGTAGGATTCTTATAAAGATTTGAAGAAAAGCAGCGATGCAGAGAGATTTGAGAAGAATAAAATAGCTAAAAGGGAAATTAAGAAAGCTGTTCAGGAAGCTAAAACTACGGCCTATAAGGAGGTGTACGAGAAGTTGAACACTACAGAGGCTGAAAATGAAATATACTGGATTGCTCGGATGCGGGAAAAGGAGACCAAAGACTTGTGCAGTAAAGTATGTCAAAGATGAAGATCAGAAGGTTTAAGTTCAAGACGAGGATATCAAGAAAAGGCGGAGAGATTATTTTGACAAATTGTTCTATGAGAGTTTTACTAAGAATTTGGATGGACTTGTCATTCAATCTCAAGATATAAACCGTAATTTCATATGTAAAAGAAGAATACCCGAGGTTAAAGAGATTTTGAAGAGAATGAGATCAAGAAAAGCGGTTGGTCCAGACAGAGTTCCTATTGAAGTTTGGAGATGCTTAGAAGAAATAAGCGTTAAATGGCTGACAGATCAGTTTAATAAGATTTGGCAGACCAAAAAGATGCCAAATGAATGGAGTAAAAGTCCCCTTGTACCTATCTATAAGAACAAGGGTGACATTCAAAATTGCTCAAACTATCGTGGAATAAAACTTATGTCACACCATGAAGCTTTGGGAGAGAGATTGAACACAAGATAAAGAAGGATGTTAAGATAACAGAGAACCAGTTTGGGTTCATGCCTGAACGATCGACGACAGAAGCTATTCATTTGCTTCGTCAACTTGTCGAGTATTTTCGAGAAAGGGGAAGAGATTTGCATATGATATTTATTGATTTAGAAAAAGCGTACAACAAATTACCTAAAGAGGTATTATGGGAGGACAATGATGAAGAAGAGGGTCCTCGTCAAGTATATTGACATAATCAAGGACATGTACGATGGAGTAGTGGAAAATGTCAGAACTTGCGGCGGCCTAACGAGTGATTTTCCGATTACAATTGGTTTAAATCAAGGATTTGCATTAAGTCCATTCATATTTACCATCATGATAGATGAGCTTACTAGAACTATCCAAAATGAGGTACCTTGGTGTATGCTATTTGCTGATGATATTGTTCTAGTAAATGAGACGAAAGCAAGGGTAAATGCCAAATTGGAGTTATGGAGGCAAACGTTGGAATCCCGGAAGTTCAGATTGAGCACTCATTAGACCGCCGCATGTTCTGACATTTACCACTACTCCTGTCTACCATTGGTTTACATCAAGGATCTGCATTACGTCTATTCATGTTTACCATCGTGATAGATGAGCTTATTAAAACTATCCAAGATGATGTACCTTGATGTATGTTATTTGCTGATGATATTGTTCTAGTAAATGAGACGAAAGCAGGGGTTAATGCCAAATTGGAGTTATGGAGACAAACGTTGGAATCTCGGGGGTTCAGATTGAGCAGGTCCAAGCCAGCATATATGCATTGCAAATTTGGCAAATAGAGAAGTCGACACCATATTGGTATAACACTGGAAGGGCAAGAGATCACCGAGTGATCAGTTTAGATATCTAGGTTCCATCATCTAAAAGAATGGGAAGATCGATAGTGATATTAATCAAAGGATCCAGGTTGGTTGGTTGAAATGGAGTGCAACAAGGATTTTGTGCGATCGTAACTTTCTATTAGAGCTGAAAGGGAAGTTTTATCGGAGCGATATTCAGCATGCCTTATTATCTGGTACAGAATGCTGGGCTCCTAAGAAATATCATACACAGAAGATGCACCTAACGGAGATGTGCATGCTTCGTTGGATGTGTGGTAACACTAGAAAAGATAAGGTGCGATATGCGAATATTCATGCAAAAGTTGGTGTAGCACCAATGGAGAAGAAAATGCGGGAAAACCGGCTAAGATGGTTTGGTCATGTGCGACGCAAACCTATAAAAGCACCGGTTCGACGAATGGATACTCTCGATATAGGCAATGCCGAAAGGGCGAAAGGAAGAAACATGGATGGAAGTGATGCGAAAAGATATGGTTGCCAAAGGCCTCAATGAAAGTATATTATTCGATAGGAGTGAGTGGAGGCAGAGGATTCATGTGCTGGACCCGGCGTGATTCTCATGTTTGTTCATGTAGCCTACCCCATATGCTTGGGATAAAAGGCTAAGTTGTTGTTGTATCAAAAGAGGATGATTGGTATTTGGTGCCAACTGAAGTTGAGAGGATGAAGTAACCTAATTTGAAGGTTCTACGAACTACCTAACCAAGCGAATGGCTCTGAAGAAAGTATAGAGGCACTGGGTTCAGCATCTGAATGTGAAGGTGAATAACTTAATGACATGTGGAACTAAAGAATATTAACAGAGCCATAGAAGTTTGATGGTCGCGCATAGGGAGAGGAGACCATCTGTTGAATAGAAAGTTGTGGCATTGTCAAATATTCAAAGGAAAGGACAAATGCTGCCAACAAGAGCTATGGGCAAATACCATTGCAAACACATTCAGATCAACATATGTGCGTACTAATTAGTTAAAGGACCTGCAAAGATGAAACAAGAAAACGATTCTGAGAAGTGGTTTAATAAATTTGTTTCTACATGAAAGAAATAATCTAGAATTACCTCTTCCATCAACAACACGGCGCTTTATAAGCCGTCCATCACCAAGCACATCTCGCACCTGTCATTCCAAAGGTTCATTATGAGGATAAAATCTGCTAAAAGAAGTGGTAGCATAAGATTTGTCCATGAGAATTAATGCTGACTAAAATTAGAGAGCATTAATTCCATATTTAGATTCTTGAATGAAATAAAACACATAATTGAATGAACAAAGCTGAAACCAAAGATTTTCAAAGCTTAGAGAATCAAAGTACATCCTCATGATAAAAGGTAGAAAACTAAGAATTAACAAGTTTTAAGAACATGCCTGTGTAAAATGAACTAGTTCCACTTCAAATTCAACCTCTTCCAGGCCTTTTATGTTTGGCATCAAAGGAGATGCTGTTAAGTAGCTTTTGCTAACAAAAATCACTGCCTTTTCGCCCCGTGTCATTGTTCCAAATGCCATTTCGAGCCCTTTTGGTACCTAAACTAAACATATCAAGAACAAAAAGAGTTTGGAAAACAAGATAATGGGGAATGATAACATATATATGCACACCGAATAAAGGTATGTGAACTTAAATCCACCACAGTATTAAGTTTTGCATTTAGCTTTGTATATTAATCTTACCTTCAAGGCCAATGCAAACCTCAGTCATGTTTAAATTGTTGGCCCATTGAATCATTAATTATGCAAGTCAAGTTGGGATCTTTTTAGAATTATAAATTTAGGAAAGGATTACATACTCAGATTTTATTTTATTTTTGTGCATCTTACATGACCTATATGAGTAACATAAGTATTAAACCAAAGATGTACATGGATTTACCAACCTGTGATTTACCCAAAGTCAAGCAATATGGTTCGACTTTATGTGGCAAAATCAGATTTCCGCTAACTTCTTTTGCAACAATCCTGGAAAGTAGAACATCCACATTTTAATCAGAACAATCATATGAACAAATTAAAGGACTGAATACCAAACTTTTCAATATATGAGCTCAAGGAGGTTAGAGATATAAAGCTTGAACTAGTTACTGTTGAAGACGATAACTCAGTAAGATGTTCAATGCACGCAAGCATGAGAGCCAATGGATCATGAAAAGGGCAAGATATGAATGCACTCATCAATGTATGTTAAGCTTCGTCAGGATCATGCTTTAATATTCCTTTTGGCTTTCTTAAATGCAGGTCTATGATGGATGGTCAGTTGAATATGGGAGGCCATTGTCTGAACACCTCTCAAGAACGGTGTCTTGGAGGTTCGCCGCTATATAAGGTGGATATTTCTCTCCAGAAGTTGACTTTCTAAGCTTCGTTAGAAAATCTATGAAAAGATAGCCTTGCCAGCAAATCAAAAGTTGACCATATAAAATTTAAAGATAACCAAATTAGACTGATGTCTAGTTTCAAGACTACTTAAGAATGACAAAGTGGTTTGCTTCTTTTAGATGCCACCATTGAAGGTGAATTGTTAAATGTATAATTTATTGCAACATTAACATTCAAAATGACCTAGTGAGTCATAAGATGAGCATGCAACTGTGATTATGTAAAAACCGTTTGATGAACTAGGTATAAGGAAAAGGGTGTTAAAAACAATGCACACAGATACAGGGAAGAAACTTATTTTCTAAAACAATGCAGCATTCACCTGGATGTTACTTCATAAGGTTCTCTTGGACATTCCCACCCTTGCCCTTCACTAATTATCTGCATAAACACAAAAAGAAGTTGACATGTTTTTAAAAAAATAATAAAACGTGTTATGTAATCAGTTGTCTTTGGTAATTTAACATATAATACTAATGCCGGTTTGATAACAAGGTTTCATAACAAAACAGCTTTACAGTCTTGGGCACATGAAAATAAAAAATAATCCATGACAGCTCTGATCTGGTTTATTTATGTGTCAGTCATTTAAGGAGAAAAGCAATTAAATTCTCAGTCTCATAAGCTATCTATTTCATCTGTCAATATAATATTTCAGAATATGGAGAAAGCTCATGTCAAAATATAGAAAGAATTATAACCATCGCACTTGCAAAGAGGTGCATTATAAATAACATGCATCAATACAACTATAATCTGTTGGTCTTTCCTATATAAGTTCTTTAATTCTTAATTTAGTTTTTTGCTAATGATCAAAATTAATAGATAAAATTTGATTGAAATTGAAATTTGGTTTTGTTTTATTACTTTTACTTCTAGAATTCTTCCATGTTTCCCTATTATTGAGTACTGTTCAAGAAAAATGCAAATCCCTAAATAGATAAATCCTGCTCCAATTGAAATCCACTAAGAAATATCATCAATCCTCCCTAATTTACATCAGATCATGATCGCTACGAAGAATGTTTAAAATCAAATCGACTAGCCCAGATTCAATTCATTATTCGTTATGTGAGAAGGACCCAGGACACAGATCTGACTCGCAAACAATTAGCTACAACCCAAAAATCATGAGTAGTGGAGCTGCTATGGTGCATCATGAAAAGAGAATCCTTTTTGCATGCACAAATTATTATCGGTTTTCCTTCAGTTAGTTTAGACATTATGAGCTAATGCTCAGTGATAATAAATAATTTTGTCCACCATGCAAGTTTACTCTGATATTAGGATTAAATCAGAAGCCTAAATAATTTCGAGCATTATTCCTCATGGTTGAACCTATCGCTGCATATTTTATACGATTGCCACAATCTTTCCACAGGTGAACTTGGATTTCTTTTTCTCATTTTCTTATAAGAGAGAGTTTGTAGAATCCCATAGATTAACCGTTACAAGCAGTGAAGGAAATGATAAAGAACTGTTGAAAAGATAAAGCAACAATGTGTGATACAAATGATGGCATGCAAAAGTGATTACTCTATCCCGCAGATTGGTCAAACCAAAGAAGATAGTTCAAAAAAAAACCAAAAAAAAAGAGGGAGAAGAAGAAGAAAGTCTTATTAGAAGAATCCCCGGAAAGGATCCTAAACTGCTTGATCCAAATGCCCGTCAACAAAAGTTGCTCATTTCGAAGATCCAAGGTAGAAAATATGGACAAATGTGATGAAGCACTCATTGGGTGTATATTGCCAGCGAGGGTCTGGATCTAGGTTGCCCGGATACTTCCAATGGGTTGTCGTATCCGTGTCCGACACGTATCGGACACCGACTCTTGCACGACACGTATCGGAAGCGTTGTATATATATCATATATGTATAATATGAGTTCTACATGTGTTGTATGTATAAACATATTTTTAGTATGTTATTAGCGTGTAACATTTTAGATTTGTTAATTTTTCCTTGTTTAATATTGACATAATAGTTTGATGTCTTATTTATCTTTATATATATATATATATATATATATATATACACGTGTCCCCGTATCCTATATTTTAGGATTTTGCCGTATCGCCGTATCGCATCGTGTCGTATCCGTGCCCCTAAATCCGTGTCCATGCAACCTTGGTTTGGATATTTTCACCAGATGTGCTAATGGGTTAAAGCCAAAAATTAAAAGAGCAATTGCATTTCATGTCAGTGACAAAATGGAAGGACCTTCCACAAGGCTATAACTGTTGAAAGTTGCATCCAATCCTCCAATTGATTCGCCTGGGCTTCTGATGTGGGAAGTGTACATTGTTTCTTTCTAACTAGAGGGATATGTCATGTCTTAAAAGTAAAGCCCATGTATTAAGGGCAAAACAAAAGGGATTTGGAACCTATGTTATTTTCCTCCCTACTATTATGGTGCTCTGGGAGTATCCTGACCGCACATCACATGTGCAAAGCACATGAAAAACACCAACAACAAAGCCTGTTTTACACGGTTTGGCAGCCGATCATGACCGTTGATTTTAAGACCAAAAAATTCTAGGCCGTTGATCTTAATAGTAGGGAATAGCTGGGGGTGAAAATAGCAGGGACTCCGCATCCAAACAGAAGTAATGAAAAAGGTAACTTTATAATCAAAATGGATAGGTTGGTTTAGATGAAGCCGTCATTTGTAGAAATAAAGAAAGCCATCCTTAATTGAATCAATATTAGATTTATGCCATGAGAGTTTAAGTAGAAAGAATATATTCTTTCTAGAACTCTAAATAATCCTAGAAACCATTCTGAAAACAAAATCTGAAGCGCTGTAGTGCGACTTTACTATAATTAAGAATGCAGGTAAATCCATTTTCGACCTTAATAATACCATAGTACCTCAAACTTTAAGAACAATTAAGATCCCAACAACTATTAATAAAGACTAGGAACTATACCGCAATCATGCATCTCCACATATCAACAATATTAGTACGTAAAACAAACTTGAATGTAAGGAATTATAACAGCTCAAAATGAATGTTCAGAGCCGAGGGCTTAATATAGCATTTAGAAAGTCACTTGCAAACAACTGTCTACACATTCAAAGTAGGTGCTGAAAAAACTGTTACATGGTATATAAGTACCTTCTTCACGATGCCCAAATCCTCAGTGACAACCTGGAAAAAACAAAAGTTTAAGAGATATTACAATAGAAGGAACTTTACAAGTATTAATAAATAACACAGTATTTTTTGTCAATGCATATGGGTGTGGGATTACAAGCAAGTAAACATAAGAATTGTAAGTACAAATTTTGATGCCACATGTGTAGTAAATTTGGAATGGAGTAGACCAACAAATCTAAAAGGTGTTCAAGATTGATTCTGCAATATGCTGTACAATATTACTGTTTGCTCCCAATAATGCAGGTTGTAAGCGAACAGCATTGGAAAGCACAGTGTACAGTTTAGCTCCCAGTAATGCATGTCGTAAGTTGACTGCGGAAACAAAAACAATTTTTATTTTGACTTCATTTTTATGAACCTTGGTACTCGTAGAAATCATTCTACACACGTCTACCTTCGTTTAGATGTTATGTGGGTATCATATGCCATCCAAAGAGATGACCACATTACAATCACAGAATCTTAGGATGCCATATAGCATTCAAAGGGATTATATCAGACAAATTCCAGCTGCAAGTCCCCAACCCCCCCCCAACACACACACACACGCGACCCCCCCCCAAAAGACAAAAAATATGGGGTTTGCCTTCATAATAGCTCTTCTAAGAGGTGACTACAAAATCACTACAACAAGAAGAAAGCTTTGAGGGATAAGTGCAAATCTATATTAATGCAAATATGTCAGTATTCAAACCCATACAAGTATAATTTAAAAAAAAGGCCATATGCATTTTTAATGAAAGCACCAAAGAACATATCTCGAAATATTGAGAAATATCTTTGTGAGAAACTACAGTAGATGAATAAGCATTCTTGCCTTGGCTTTCGAAAAATCTAGCATCTCAATCTCGAAATGAAGTTCATCATCAATAGGGAAGTCCTCTGGAGCTGTCACTGGACAATCATCTTCAGCATAGTGTATTTCAGGTTTCAACTTGAACTGCAAAAATTCAAGAATTTTTTAGCAAAATTTGAATGAAATTAAAGACAAAGCGTTAATTTAACCAAGAGGCGAAATGGTAAAGCTAATAAACATACGACAACTAATACTTGAATTATAAACTTTTCACACATAAGGTACTTAATCGTGAGTACAGAAATTAAAGTAACAGAAAACATAAAGTTCATTTCTGGCAGTGCCTTAGTTTTATCATGAAACCACCATACACCTTTACTGAGTCGCTGCTAACCAAATAAAGCAAAACTTTTTAAAGCAGACGCTGAAAGGATAATTTTGTAAAGCTAAAATGGATCAAGAAAATGCGATGATAACTTGTCAAACGTCATGCAGCGTCAGGTAAACTAACAGGCGGTTGTTATATAACTCCATTAAGCCCCACACATTACATAATTGGTATTTGCCAGGAAGAAAACACCACTAACATATTGAGAACCAATTAAATAATGAGAAAGCCTAAGGTTCAGATATATTTTTTGTGAGTATATCTGTCTATGACTCCACTCATGACAAAACTCTTTGTGATCTATAATCATTACTAGCGGCTCTCCCAAACACAAGAAAAACATTAGACTAGAAAATTATTTTAAAATGGCCCTCCTAATTGCATTGTAATTTGCTCTCCTTTTATCATAAATAGAAGCCGATATTGGCTCATTGTAACTTTTATTGCACACGAACATACCATGGAAACTAAGCGTCAGCTGTCTTCGAAAATTTAAGCATAGAATATTATTCCCCTACATTCTCAAGTTCGCTGACAGCTAGAGTGATTAGCTGCCACATCGAAGGGAATATTCATTTGGGCATTAATCATAACATGGGTTTAGTCCCGGGATGAGTGTACGGTTGAAAAGTGATCATGACTATTAGCATCTAGCGAGTACATCACTGACATTGTTATCAATAATCTACAGAAAAAGGTGTGGAGCCATATATTTCTTTTACGGTTTACACAGACTTAAGATAATACCATTGCCACTTCGCCCTTCAGCATGGTGGGAATGCCTTCACAAAGTCCAAGTATCATTTTGCTCTTCCCCAGGACTTGTCTGATTGGATATGCCTTCCCTGTAGCATTATATTAATGGCAACGATTGATCAGTAAACAAAAAAATATGTTGGATCAAAGGTCATTTTAAGAGGTTTGTCTGCAGCATACATTTTACAGGCATACATGAACTTCAATAATACAAAATTTAGTATTGAATATTGATCTGCTGTGGAGATTAGAAATATTGAACTACAGAAAAACAGAATCTTTTAAAGAATTCAATTAAATTAAGAATTTACCTAGCATTGTATTCTGGAATCTTCAGAAAAAGAAATTTGCCCATTTTATCTAGTTTATGTCATAAAAATATTGGTACACGCAACAAAAACCTCATATATAGCGGATATGAGATACATAATTTTTATCACATGATTTTCATATGTTGCTGGGAATGTTATCCCAACAACTCGCTGGCTTCTATTATGTAAGTCACAGATGAATAAAACCCATATAGCATGTTGGACATCTTAATCTCCTGTTTAGGTTTCCTAGTCAATAGGAATTTGGATGGCTGCAGTTTAGTTGCAGTGACTCATAAAACATAATCTCGATTCAGTTTCGAATCTTTTCAGATGGGTTACCGTCTCCTTCTTGGCTTTTAATGAAATATTGGACTTATAACATAATGAGTTATTCTAGGGTTTGTAATTAATCAATGCATGGTGCAATTTTATAATTTTATGGCATTTTATCTATATAATTATATATATAGGGGAGTGATCTATTGCAAACCGGTCCGTGTTTTTTTTTAAGTGGGAACTCTTGATCTACGACATATTTTAACGATCCGCTCCGTTCAAGTTGATCACCCTACCCTCAAATGTATGTGTATGAAAAAACAAAGGATTTGAAGACCTCTAAGCTATGTATCGATGGGTGCAAAAATGAACATTTTCGATTATGCAATATAAATTACATCCGATGCATAGGTTATAGGTCTTTTGATCCTTTGATTTTTCATGCACATACATTTAAGGGTGTGGTAATCAACTTGAACGGATCGGATCGGATTGTTAAAATATGTCGGAGATCGAGAGTTCCCGTTTTTAAAAAACGCGGACTGGTTTGCAACTATACACACACACATACACACACAGCGCGACCCCGACACTCTTAACATAATATTCTTTTAATTGTTGGCGATTCCCCACCCCCGCTCCCGCTTCGTGCAACTATGGGCTGCACCGCTGTTTTATAATTTTAAATTTCAGGGCAAAAGAAGTGCAACTGCTACCCACAAAGTGGCTTGCAAGTTTTTTGCAATATCTTCTCTTGTGCTCTAAGCTCATGGGTACCAGCACAAAAAGGAGTTGGGATGAGACAACCGCATAAACACTTGGGCAATTCTACTATGTAGTTTCCTCCTGTTACAGTTCTCTACAGATAAATCCCATTTTTCAAGGGTAAAGAGCTTGAAGAAGGATGGTAATGGCTTTCATGGTATGTTTATTGGAAATGGTAATCTTCAAGTCCTTAGCAATGATAGTAATTTGATGCTGTATGAAATGGATTAGACGCGCATCATCATCTCCACCGCCAACCCTCATTCCATCACAGATGAGTTATCTGTACCGTAATGAATACGTGAGTAGAAGCATTCTCACTTAGGCCCAATTCCTTCATTCAAACGAACCAAAAGCACTATCGACTCAGTGCATCCTGCCATGCCTACAGGTAATGATGGGTTACTTGAGTTTTGACCAATATTAATGGGAATTCATAATCGGTAAACTAAGAAAGCTTATTGGCTACATCTCCTCTAGCTCTTTCCCCGAAATATTTCTAGCAGTCCTTCATTGTAGTTCATTAATTTAAATTGATTTCTGCCTCTTATACAGGTGATTCAACTTACAATAGCTTCTAGAATCATAATTTCACTACTACTTACACATCACTTATACTCTTTTCGAGTAGAAAGGTTCCATATTCTAGTTTCAGCTAAATGTGAAAAGTGAAAGTAATAAAAAGATTAGCCTGTCATCGAGGCAAACCTAAATGATGTGCTAGAAGTTATTCAACAGCGTCTATACAAATACTCCAAGTAAACAGACCACTCTATGAGTAAAAAGTAAAGCACTCATCAATGGCCATACATGAAATCAACTGCAAAATTTAGCATAATGCAAGTTGCTGATAAAAGTGTGGATATATTCATTTATGCAGGTGGCGTGTTGTGAAGGATGTCTTGTATTTGATCAAGACTGCAAAGCCAAAAAAGGACATATGTTGCCTCAAAAAGACAGACGAATGGTATTTAAGGTCCAGGGCCCATAACAAGTACCAGACGTCTCCCACAGAGGACAGACGCCTGGCTGAGCCCCGGAAAGTCGCGGTCAATTGGGCCAGACGTCCGCCACAGAGGGACGAACGTCTGGCAGCACAATTGACTTTCTGTCAAAGGTGCAGACCACGAATCTCAGTTCGAGATTTATCTCGAAAATTCAGTTATTTGGTGACAGTTTTGTATTCTGGGATCTTATTATAACTTAAATTGTATATACTATATATATGATCTTAGGGTTATTAATTAGGGTTAACTTTGAAGAGTTTTAGATCATAAAACAAAAGGAGTAAACGGCGTCTCTGCAATGGATCTAAGCTATCGAAAGTAAAGGAGAATATATAGAAGAAGAGAGATCTTGTTGGAGATCATAAAGAGTGTCATAACTCTTGTAAGATTTTTTTCTTCTCAGGTTCTAATAAAGGTTCTTCCCGTCCCCCCAATCTCTTGTGTTATTTTTATTGCGGTTTGCATCTAGTTCTTTTATTATTCGTCTATAAAGAGATCTAAGTTTATAGATCTGTAAGATATTTTCCGCTGTGTTGCTGATTGATCTTGTGCTAACAATAATTGGTATCAGAGCTACATTCCGTATTTTTGCGATTTAAGTTTACGGTAGGTGGCAACGCTTGTGTCCGCTGCATATCTTCTTAGATCGTGATTATATTGATAGTGGTTCGTAAAGATATGGGGGAAAGGTATTTTCTTTGGAATTAAAGATGACGGATAATGAAGTAAATAGCACAAAATTTGAGGTGAAGAAGTTTAATGGAAAACAAAACTTCTCGATGTGACAAAAAGGGATGAAAGCACTTCTGGTGAAGGAAGAGTTGTTCAAAGTACTTGGCGGTAGTAAACCTAACGACATGACAGATATTGTGTAGGCATAATTAGATCAGAAGGTACAATGCACGATAGAACTTTGTTTGGCGGATAACGTGATGTATAACGTATGAAAGAGACTTCCGCGGCAAATTTGTGGTTGAAACTAAAGAACTTGTATATGACAAAGTCGTTGTCAAGCAAGCTATATCTAAATAAGTAACTCTACGGATTACGTATGAAGGAATGGACTCTTATTCACGACCATCTAAACAGTTTCAACAAGATGGTGAGCAATCTTCTATGCCTTGAAGTCAAGTTAGAGGAGGACCAAATGCTATTGCTCCTATTTTCACTTTCGAATTCATATGAACATTTGGTGACAACGATCTTTTATGGGAAGGAAACTCTCGCGATGGAAGAGGTTATGGTGACTCTTTTAAATAATGAGATCATGAAGAAATCAAATCTATCGAAGGAGTCGTTGGGTTGTTTGTCGGTGAAAGGGGCAAGATCGAAGAATAAAGACGAAGGCAAGTGCATAAAGAGGAAATCCAAATCATCCGGATAAGAAAGCAGATCGTACTTTTGCAAACAATCAGCGCATCTGAAGAAACAATGCCAAAAGTATATGCAGTGGTTGAAGAAGAAAGGTAAAGGTGCTAATTCAAAGAGTTCGGATAAAGCCAGTATTGCGACCAAAGCAGAAGAAGATCCATATGACAAACTAGCTCTACATACAGGGGCGGCAAATTCTGATACTTGGATTCTTGATTCAAGATGTTCATACCACATTTGCCCAAAGGAGCTGTTCGACACCTATAAAAAGTTCAAGGCAGCAGTAGCCTCATGGAGAACAATGTGGCGTGCAAGATCATTGGCACAGAGAACATCAAAGTTCGCATGTTTGATGGGGTGGTGCGAATGCTTCTGAACGTGCAACATGTTTCAGAACTCAAGAAAAACCTGATTTCTCTTGAAACATTAGATGCGGCAGGATATAAGTTCGTTGGTTAAGATAAAGTATTAAAAGTTGTCAAATATGCCCTTGTGGTTATGAAGGGACAACGACTAAAGAATTTATATCGTTTGGACGGCATCACAATAACTGATGGTGCTGCCGTAGCTACGGAGAAACAAATGGAGGATATCGCAAAGCTGTGGCATATGTGTCTTGGCACATGAATGAGAGGAGACTTCGTGAGTTGCACATAAGTGAGTTGTTGAAAGATGTTACCTCATGCAAACTAGATTTCTGCAAATTTTGTACGATGAGAATCAACATAAGGTCGACTTTTAAGCAAACCGTGCATAAGACCGAAGGACTTCTCGATTACATTCACTCAGATGTATGGGGGCCATCGCCGGCTGTATCAAAGAGAGGTGCTATGTATTATATCACCTATATTGACGATTTCTCACGGAAAGTATGGGTCTACTTCCTCAAACACAAATCAGATGTGTTTGCCAGGTTTAAGGAGAGGAATGCAGCCATGGAGAAGCAAAAAAGGCGATCGGTGAAGTATTTGCAGACAAATAATGGAGGCGAATACACTTCAAAGGAATTTCAAGATTTCTGTAAAGAACGGTTGATAGAGCGGCAATAGACTGTTTCAAGATAGCCCGAGCAGAATGGAGTAGCGGAGCATATGAACAGGACTCTATTAAAGAGAGCCAGAAGTATGCGGTTGCAATCCGGACTTTCGAATGACTTCCGGGCAGAGGCAGTGAGTCATGCATGCTATTTGGTCAACAAGTCTCTATCAATGGCCATAAATCTTCAGATCTTAGAAGAAGTGTGGAGAGGAGAACCAGTCGGTTATGATTTTTTACGGGTGTTTGAATGCCATGCCTACTTGCTCGTGAATACTGAAATCAAAGTCTAAAATGTGTGTTTTTTTGGAATTCAAACTTGTTGTTAAAAGCTATAAGTTATGAGATCTCGAAAACAAAAAGGGCATTCACTAGCCGAGATATGATCTTCGATGAGGATTCCATATTGAAAGACGTGACTGGAGATAATAAGAAGACGGGTGGAGCATTAAAGGACAATGATTCGGTGGAAGTTGGGTTATATGGAGCTCATAAGGATACGGGCACCGAAAAACAAATTCAGTCTATTAATGCAGAGGTAGACGAGCAGATTAAGAAGACATAAAGTGAGGACCAACCCCAACATGACCCACAGACAATGGCATTAAGAAGATCGATACGTACTCATAAGGCACCAGTCAACTAAGGTTTCGAAGATATGCTGCATTTGCTCTTGTCACCGAAAGCGGAGATCCTAACTATTATCAGGAGTCCATTGGGCAAGAGTATAGTGATCGATGGATTATGGCGATGACGGAAAAGATGGAGTCATTTCGAAAGAACAGTACATAGAGATTGACAGAGCTACCGAATAACAAAAAGACCATTGGCGGTAAGTGAGTGTTCAAGAAAAAAGACGAGCAATACAAGGCACGTTTAGTTGCAAAGAGTTTTGCTCAGAAGGAGGGGTTGACTACAACGAGATTTTCTTACCAGTAGTCAAGCATACATTTATTCGAGTATTGTTGGCAAAGGTAACTACTCAAGATATTTGAATTGGAGCAAATAGATGTTAAAACGGCATTTCTGAATCGGGAGTTGAAAGAGATGATCTTCATGAAACAACCTGAAAGATTTATAGAGCATGGTAAGGAGAATCATGTATGTGAACTCAAACGGTCTTTATATGGGTTGAAGTAGTCTCTCAGGCGGTGGTTCAAGCGCTTCGATTCGTTCATGAGAAAGACCAATTACTTTCGACGTGAGTATGACATCTGCGTATACTCGAAACGGCTTAAGGATGGGTCATCGATATATCTACTCTTATATGTCGATGACATGTTGATCGCGGCTAAGAATATGGCAGAAATAAATACATTCAAAGTTTTATTGAGCGCATAATTTGACGTGAAAGACTTATATGAAGCGAAAAAGATTTTTGGGATGAAAATTATTCGAGACAGGAAGGCTAAAGAGCTGTGGCTATCCAAAATCAAATATATTGAAAATGTGTTAAAGAAATTCAACATGAAGGAATCAAGACAGATGAATACCCCTATCGCTGGTCATTTCAAGTTATCTTCTAAAGAGTGTCCAAACTCAGCGGAAGAGAAGGAAAAGATGTCTCGAATATCATATGCAAGTGCAGTAGGATCGCGGATGTACACTATGGTATGCACACGTCCAGATATATCCTATGCGGTAAGTCTGATTAGCCGGTATATGTCAAATCCATGGAAGCTTCATTAGGAAACGGTAAAGTGGATACTTAGGTATCTAAAAAGAACTAAAGATCTCGGTTTATTATTTCATAAGTCAGAAAATAAATCCAGCCAGTTACAAAGATACGTAAATGCGGATTACGCTGGGAATTTGGACAAGAGAAGATCTCTTACAGACAATGTATATACGGTTGCAGAATCTCCTATCAATTTGAAATCGACACTTCAGGATATCGTGGCGCTCTCAACAACGAAGGCAGAATACATGGCGGCAGTGAAAGTATCTATGGAGGCCTTGTGGTTTAAGGGCCTAATTGGCGGGTTCGGGGTCGATAAAAGACCGGTTCCTTTGTTTTGCAACAGTCAAAACCCCATTCACTTGGCGTAGAATCAAGTATACTACAGTCGAACTAAGCGCATCGACGTGTGGCATCACAAGATAAAGGAGTGATCCGAAAAGGAGATCGACTTAATAAAGATCGATACTGAGGTGAATCCGATAGACATGTTAACGAAGATCATTCCTGCGGAGAAGTTCAAGACTACCTTGACTTCTATTCAAGTACTCAAATGTGAGAAAGGGCAACCTCGGTAGGAAGGTCGCAAAGCAGTTTCTCAGTTCTGGTTAAAAATTGTGCCAGCATCAATTGCGCAATTCTGAAGAAAAATTGTGCCAGCAAAAGGAAAAGGGGAACAACTAAAGCAACCCTAAAGGATACAAGACGAAAAACAACATATTTTCAAGATGGATATAAGGAAATACGAGCCAAAATGGAGATTGTTATTAAATATGTCTTGTATTTATTCAAGACTGCGAAGCCAAAGAAGGGGCAGACGTCTGTCTCAAAAGGACATACGTATGGTATTTAAGGTCCAGAGCGCAGAACAGGCACCAGACGTCTCCCACAGAGGGAAAGACGTCTGGCCGATCCCTGGAAAGTCGCGGCCAATTAGGCCAGACGTCCGCTACAGAAGAACAAATATCTGGCAGCATAATTGACTTTCTGTCAAAGGTGCAGGCAGACGTCTATCCCAGAGGGACAGAGTCTGTTCGACAATAACCGTGAATCTCAGTTCGAGATTTATCTCGAAAATTCAGTTATTTGGTGGCAGTTTTGTAATTTCTGAGATCTTATTATAACTTAAATTGTATAGGCTATATATATGATCTTAAGGTTATTAGGGTTAACTTTGGAGAGTTTTAGATCATAAAACAAAAGGAGTAAACGGCGTCTCTAAAAGGGATTTAAGCTATCGAAGGTGAAGGAGAATTTGTAGAAGGAAAGAAATCGCATTGAAGAACATAAGGAGAGAGTGTAATAACCCTTGTAAGGTTTTCTTCTTCTCAAGTTCTAATAAAGGTTCTCCCCGTTTCCTCCCAAATCTCTTGTGTTATTGCGGTTTGCATTCTATAAAGGGATCTAGATTTATAGATATGTTAGGTATTTTCCGATGCGTTACCGATTAATCTTGTGGTAACAACGCTCAAACAGCATTATTTGAAAAGATATCAGCTAACCCCTTGACTACTTTAAAATGGGGATATACGACTAATATAAAGCCTTTGATGAAGAATTTAAAAGGCATCGCTATGAGAGCTAATCCAATTGGTTCCTTATGGCCATTCATTGTTTAAATGATGATAAATATCATGACATATTGCTTTATAAATCAACCGACTCCAGATAGGTATGTTGAGACACGCACAATAGATTTGGCATCTGCAGGATGATAAAAAGCCCCTCAGGAGGGAAGGACCAAAGGATTCAGGATTTTTCCAAAAAGTCGCAAGGTTTTTTCAGGGTCACATTGGCACACTGAGACATTTATAAAACAATGGATACACATTTGAAAAGGAAAGTTGGTACAGATAATATCTTGACTCATCAATTATATGATTGCATGGAGCCTAACAGGCTGGTAAGAAAAATTACCTCCATGCTCTGATTTTGTGGAGTGGACAACAACTCCATCCAGTGTTCGAGTAGTACAATGATATATAACCTACAAAACAATCGAAGAGCTGTCAATTTACAAACATGCAAACAGGCACCTATGAGTAGCCAAGGCAATAAACCTTAGGAGCAGTTAAGTGTAACAGCGGTAAGAACTAAGAAGAACAAAGAGAGAAAGGATACAGCTACGTGATAGGGACCACCGGACCAGTAAGAAGGCACCTATTTATTAGCCAACATATATCTCAATGTAGGCAGGACTTGACAGCATATATGAGCTTGCGAACATATTGCTCATAACTCACAGAGTTCCTAGCTTAATATCGTGGTAAAACGTTACACCCATCTTTATCCCTTAGACAGTTTTTCTTACCTTGGCATTCAAATACTAAGATTAACCCCCATTTCAACACTAATTACCATCCACTCATAGCATTGAGTAAAAACCTCACTATGCTAAACTACTCTATAATGGACAGTCCTCTCTCTTTGGCCTTAATCCTAAAGCCTATGTGTATATAGACAAAAACCAATTATCTAAGTATCCCTGTTGTCATGATATTAGCATCTTTCACAGAAAAATGGGGAAAACTTTTACAATCGGCTATGAACCTAACAGATAATGTCAACGATTCAACGTTATATTATTTAGTGCCAAATTAGTGACTTGACAAAGAAAACTATGATAGAGAGGGTCTTCCCATGACCGGTCGGCAACCTTCAAATTCTCTTGGACCAGGATGATGTATTTGCTTTAAGGAATTATGTTCAGCTCACAATTTATATATGAATTTTACTATAAGGAAACGATCTTAAACCAAATCTCTAAGAAAAATTCTTCATTTGCTTCGCGTAACCAACAGTTAGAAATCATTCTAGTTTCTACATTCGAACTTATCATTTCTTAGCATGCGAAAAAACAGAATTAACCAAATCAAAATCATTAACAATTAGCGAATTATACTTGATCTCCCTCAAGTGGCTTCGCATCACCGCCTCCAGGTCTAACGATCGCTTTCATCAAACTTCCAGGCGTCAGCTTCTTCCTCCTAAAAATTCATAAATCAAATCAAAAAATCTTCAGCTCATCAAATCAATCAAACCCTAAAAAGAAAAGAAAAGGGAACCTCTTTTCATCATCTTCGGATGGCTTCTTCTTCTTTGGGACGTACTCTCGCTCATCAGCTTCCACCACTGCCATCTCCGCTCCTCTCCCGACCCAAATTCACAGAGTTTTGGGACTAATGTCAGAAAAAGATCGCTGATTCGATGCAAAGAGAAGTTTTAATTGAAACCCTAGCTCGAGATTTTGGAGGTATAGGGGTTTCAAGAACTCGATGAGCACTGATGGCGAATGCAAACGACGCCGTCGACGATCGAAGATTACAACGAATAATGTTTTGTTTTTACGGTTGTCATATGGGCTGGGCCTATCTATCTAAAGAGATTGTACAAGTTCGGTCCAATCCAATGACTATTTATATACTTGTATGCCGCCTCCCCTGCTGGAATGCGGGCTTCGATCCTTAAAAAGAGAAATGGCCTGCGTTCGGAACAATTCATGGATCCCTTTGCTACTTGTGTGTTGTGTCTTTGATATGTGAATGGATGTGTTGTGTGCACCCGTTTGCTTTATGGGCCATTGCAAAAAAAAAGGACCCTCGACGCAAATAACTAATTTCAACTTGGTCTCCAATCTAATAAAATTCGAAATCAACTATTAGAAGTTATTTAAAATTCAGCTTTTAAAATTGGTTAAAACAAAACTACTTCTGGTCATGTAATACAGAATTATATGTTATTTCCACCTGAGCTATACGAAGATTTGTAAACTCAATCAAAAGCCTCGGACATATTTGGCATCTGTAATCTGTCCATGAAATAGATCACAGACTTACTCATTCCAAAACCACTTCTGATCAGAATTATCCTGAGATATTCGAAGATTTGTAAACTCAATCAAAAACCTCGACAGATCTGGCATCTCTGACCTTTTTGCAAAATATGTCACAAAATTAGTCATGTCTTGGCTGTTCGTGTCAACTAAGATATCTCACTTAGGAACATCTCATCGTGTGTGGTGCACGATCGTCTATAGTAGACGTTATGTCTCTTTTTATCATTGTTAGGGCATTCCGTCAACCAATACCGTTAAATGTATGCTCCTTTGTAAAGTTTGCATAATCATCGATTGTGTTGAAAACAAATCGCCTATCATTTAGGTGATAGTTTTTCTCATATGCTAATCATACGTGTCCGGTCATAGGAGAAACAAATATAACCCAGGTCTCACCAAGTTACCCAAGGCCGGTTGAGTCTGCCTCAATGCACCCGTTATGCAGAATGATATTCCATAAGTGAAACGTATATAATATCATCCAATAATTTCCAACAATTTTATGTGATTTGGTGTGAGCTACTACTGGTATAACTATGATGGCCGAAGTAGTTCACCAAATCGTTGAAACGAATGTGATGTGTCTCATGAACCCCCAACATAAGTTTGAATCATGAAATGGGGATGAGGAGCAGGGCCCACAGGCCTGCAGAACAATAAAGGTCCAAGTCCAATAAGCGTGAAGCCTGCATGGATCTCTCTGGTTCCGTACTCCTCTCGAATAAATGAGAAGCCATCTAGACATCCCCAGCTCATAGCTTAGGTAAAATTGCATAAATGCTAGTAATGACAAGAAACTGCCATAAAAATTACCGCACAAGGTTCATAATTATGAGCCCTGCTTGCATAGGAGCATTTTTCACTGTAGTGAGGAATTTCTGCATCTTTAAACCTAGCCCTCTCATAAATTTGGAATACTGACAGTTAGCAAGGCCTCTTTAGTGAGATGTCTGATGATGATGTGAGCAGACTTGGAAAGTTAGATGAAATGACTTAGGAGCATTTCATAGAATATTTTTATCGACCGGCCGAGTGTCTGACGTACAGACTACAGAAAAAACCACATGGCGTTATGGGTGGAACAAGACTGACATTCATAATAAAATAGACGTCTGATATAAAAAATTACGGCCGGCTTTTGAATCTTATAACTTTTGAACCGGACGTCAAAATGCATGTCATTATAGTCTTTGTAGACGACATCGAAGGCACGATGAAAGTGACGGTACTTGATGGTGCCAGGTCTGACAAGGCAACTCGAAACCGCATGAAAATTAACAGAAATATGGAAGTTTCTTTGACAGACACCAAAGCTTGTTTTCCAACCATTGCAATTCCGATTCCGGGGAGTGATGCGGCTCGTAAACGTGCATTCCCCAGATCACGACACGTGGCAGATGACGTGTTCTCCGCTAGAGCCTACTAGACTCCTGAGGACTACGAATGAGTATGATGCATTAAGGACATTCTTCGGCACCATGTCTCCGAGATTGCATCCGACCATTTGGAAGACCTTTCCGGAGTACCTTCCAGACTCACTTAGCAACCAGTCGACGGCTTGTCTCCGAGCAGTCCCACTGCCGAGCTTCCTCGGCCTCCTCGCTCGACCCCAAGCAATCCTACCGCTGAGCCTCCTCGGCCTCCGAGCTGTCCACCAAACTGAGCTTCCTCGGCTCCCCTGTTCAACCGAGAGCACGGACCTCAAGCGTCCCCATAACGGTCCCGTGTATCTCACCGCGACGAGATCTCTGCCGCTTCACGACCCGTATCTCGCGCTAGCGTATTTCGCCATTAATGAGCGTATCACGCCATTAATAGGCGCGTCCCGCCATCAACGCGAACGTGATGCAGAAGCATAACGGACGGCGAGAATCTCGCGCTGATTCATCTCATGCGACAACTATATAAACCCCCTCCACCAAACGATTGAGGTAAGTCGAATTGATTCCAATATGCTGCTACCCTGTCATTATTCCTTGGTACTTACTTGATCGTCGGAGAGTCCTACGGTGGTTTCCCACCCCGGGACTTCCCTTGCAGGTAACCCAGCATTCACAGTATCCAACAACCCATTGAGATCCACACGTTCAATTCTCACACCCAATCTCAACCGTTCAAGACCTCTTGCAGTAAGATCGACGGAGGACAACATCTGAGGGAGAAACCGACTTCCATCAGTTGGCGCTGTCTATGGGAACCCTTGATTCTTCTCCACCCAAAATGTTGATCTTCCAACTCAGATTCAATGACAAGCGACAACCGCGACAATCCAAGCACGAGCAGTCCCGTTCTCCACGACGGGGGCGGAAACGACCCTACTCCTCCCCCTAACGTCATCAACACCTTATCCGCTCGAATCGACAGGCTCACGAAGATGGTGAACGCACTCGCCAGCGTCCAAGCGGCCGGCCATGCCTAGCAGACCGCAACGTCCCCTCCCCAGGGTGACGATGGTGAACGCACTCGCCAGCGTCCAAGCGGCCGGCCATGCCTAGCAGACCGCAACGTCCCCTCCCCAGGGTGACGGCGTTCACAGGGAGATAGAAGGACACACTCAGGCTCTTAACCTCACTCGTGCTCATCTTGATGTGGCCGAACACCATGTGCCAGCTCCAGCAGTCAGGGCCCATGCCCGGGAAATGATTCCATGACCCGTTGGGCGCCGGATAGCTCGACACCCCGATCTCAGTGGAGACAGGGCTATCACTCTAACGCACGCCGCGCTTTCTCACCCCCTGAGGAGGTGTCGGTCAAGCCGCATGATTCCAGGCTAGATCGTGTCGTCACTTCCATCAGGATCACGCATATGAGGAGCACCACAGATATCCACAAAGGGACCACCCCGAAGATTTAAGGAACGTGAAAGAGCGGAGCCAGAACCGCTCCATCGCGCAAGCCAGGAGCGGAGGTAGCAGGCGCTCCGACTGCGAAGATTCTTCAAGATACCAACAAAGAATATAAGCCCTCGAAAGGAAAATCAAAGGTATACGACAGGATGAGCGTACGGTCGGCAAAGGCGCGAAGTACTCCACTGACTCACTCACAAGGCCCTTTTCCGAACAGGTACTAGCTGAGTGTGTCTCGTCCAAAAACAAACCGCCCAAAGTGGCCCTCTTCGATGGGAAGTCCGACCCAAAGGACCACTTGGACGCGTTTACGGCAGGCATGAGTTTTCAAGACAACTCAGACGCGGCTCAATGCCATGCCTTCCCCACCGCCCTCATCCGGGCTGGCCGAGATTGGTTCCAAGGTCTCACGCCGCGCTCAATATCGACCTTTGATGAACTGGCGACCCAATTACTCGGTCATTTCGTCGGTAACCGTCGGCAGAAAAAGATGGTCGACTATCTGTTCACCATCAAAAGCGGAAACAATGAATCCTTTAAGGGATACATCACCCGCTTCTACAATGCCCTTCTAGAGGTACTCGAGCATCACGACGAGACGATTATCACCGCCCTGAGATCAGGTCTTAGGCACAAAGAGTGGCTCCGCTCTTTTGCATTAGCGCAACCTTGGATCATGGCCGAAGTAAAAGCATGGACTGACCGAGAGATTCGACTCGAGTTGGAGGTGAACGCCAACCTGCCCCGAGGAGACCAGGCAGACCGAAAGAAACAAGACAGAGAGAACAAAAAGAAACATGACCGTCCAAAACCTTATGCCCCAAGATTCAATGAGAACACTCCTCTGAATATCTCCCAAACAGAACTGCAAGAGGAGGCTAAAGGCGAGAGGTTTTTCAAGCTCCCACCGGCAACCCAAAGGGCAGGCAAACGGCTCCGTGGCCGTATTGCGCTTACCACAGGTCATAGGGGCACCCGACCGAGAGTTGTAAGCAGCTCCGTGACTATATTGAGGAACTGATCTGCTCAGGCCACCTAGCGAAAGCCTACGAGACAAGCGGCAGGCGGAACAAGAGTAGAAAGACTAACACCCTTCCGGGGAGCTAACAATCGGTCAGATCATGGTCATCTTGACACATCCGACTCTAGACAGTGAGGGGGACCGCTGCCCCGTACCGGTCATAGCTATAAGCGATCCACCCTATAAGAAGCACAGGAAGGATGACCTGATCACCATCACCGATGAATACCTCCAGGGCATATCACCCCCTCACAATAACCCTCTTGTGATAGCAGCTCAAGTTCACCGTTACAAGGTCCAGAGAATATTGGTCGATTCAGGGAGCTCAGCAGATATCCTATTCTATGACTGTTTCCAGCGTATGGGATTAGGTTCCTCCGATCTCCAACCGACCTCTCATGTCCTCTTTGGGTTCACCAACCATTCCATCCCGGCCGAAGGTTCGACCACCCTCCAACTCAACATCGGGGACGCTAGTAAAACGCGAACCATATCGGTAAACTTTCTCATTGCCATGATTCCGTCATCCTACAACATCCTCTTGGGCGCTCCACCTTCGGGCTCAGATCTCAACTTACCACTTCACGCTCAAATTCCTTTTAGATGACAGGGTGATAGGTCATGCTTATGGAGATCAGTAAACTGCCAGGATCTGCCTCGCTTTGACATCGCCCGCCAGGGAGAAGAGCAACGACTTTGAAGATACCCCTGATCCCCAAGGAACTTTGGACACCCGCGACGACCGAACAGCGCACCAGTGGAGGCGTTAGCAGAAGTTCCCCTCATAGAAGGGGTCGACGGCCGGACTGTCCAGATCGGTTCTCTCTTGACAGGGAGTGTCCGCGATGACCTGATCCGATTCCTCCGGAACAACTCGGATGTGTTCGCCTGGACTTCGGTGAACATGCTCGGAATCGATCCCAATGTGATCTCCTATAAGCTCGGGGTCGACACGAAAGCCAAGCCAATCCGACAAAAGAATAGAAGTTTCGCACCAATAAAATAAAGGACGATAGAGGAGGAAGTGGACCGATTGCTCGCTGCCGACTTCATAAGGAACCTAGACTACTCGGATTGGCCGGCGAACGTAGTTATGGTCAAAAATGAAAATGGGAAATGGTGCATGTGCGTCGATTTCACGGACCTGAACAAGACTTACCCCAAAGATAACTACCCGCTCTCTTGGATAGATTAGCTAGTAGACAGCTCAGCTGGTCATGAATTACTAAGCTTCATTGACGCTTTCTCCGGCTACAATCAGATCCAAATGAACCTGGCCAACGAAGTGCTGATAGCCTTTACCACGGATCGGGGAGTATACTACTACAAGGCAATACCTTTCGGGCTCAAGAACGTCGGAGCCACATACCAGCGATTGGTCAACAAGCTATTCAGACCGCAAATTGGGAGAAACATGGAAGTCTACGTCGACGACATGCTCGTGAAATCCGCCTCATGGCCGGACACACGACAGACCTCGCCGAAACATTCGACGTCCTGCGAAAATACAAAATGAAACCAAATCCGGCCAAATGCACGTTCGGCGTCACAAGCGGAAAATTCCTTGGTTTCATAATCGCCCACCGCGGAATTGAGGCAAACCCAGAGAAGATCAGTGCCATCATCAACATGGCGACGCCCATAAGCAATGTCGATATCATGCGACTCACCGGGAGGGTTGTCACGCCCCGCCTCTCGGTGTACGGATAAGGAGACGTGACTAGGCCCGTGACGTATTTACTCAAAAGTAAACACGTTAAGCGTAAATAAGCATTATAGTATAAATGTATACAAGAAAGACATGAGATGTAAATGAACAGCAACTTTTTATTTATTAAACATTCTTTACAATACAACTGAAAAGTAAATACAATGTGGAAAGCAATGCCTAAACAATGGCATAAACTGAAAGTAAAAGTATATACAAGTGACTAGAGCTCGTGATCCTCGATGAACTGCTCCAAGTCTTCTGAGCTGGGCTCTATCTCCAGAGAGTCGGGTCCTCCTGACAACATTCCAAAGAAAGAATAGAAAGGGAATGTCGTCGGCGAACAATCACTCGGTAAGTCCCAAAGAAATAGAAATATAATAGACAGATAAGAGAATATAGCTGTATAATGTATGTTTGTTATACTAACGTATTTGTTTGTACCTTGGTACAGAATATACCAGTGTATACGAGAGGAGTCTAACTATTCCGTGGACTAAGGTATACGGAGCACAAGGAACTGTTAAGCCACGGAACAACAGCAACAGATAGTCAGGTTAGGTGTACACATTCCGTACCAATTTACCCCATTAAAAACCCCGTAATGTTTATTGTGTCGTTTTATAGATGTAAGACTTGCCGAAACCATGATATCAATTGCACATGTAAACGAATAAAGATGTAAACGGATAGTCATTTAATCAAGTCAATATATATCTATGGTTCGGTCAGTTCAAGTCATCTTGATATAGATGGTATTCGGGTATTCATATTCAAGTTCCAGTATATAAGGATTCAGGTTGTATTGGAGTTATATTTGGATTGTATTCATGTATGGATTGTTTTCAGATTAGACCGAGACTCTGCTTGAGTCAGACACTTAAACAGAATTTGATTCCTGAATTAGGTTTTGGAGTTATCGGTAACTGTTGCACATGGACGGTAGGATTTATGATTTTTCCAAGCCAATTACCATTGATAACCCCATTTTAGTTTTCTACCTTAAATAGACAAGTACCCACTTTCTCCGACTCCCTGAAACTCAAGAGAATTGGTCCCTCTTAAACCTATATTTACTAGGGTTCTTATTGTAAATTAATAGGGGTTTTATGAAAAATGGTTTTGATATAATTTCAAAATAAACCTCAAGTATTTATTAGTCGTATTTAGGGTTTTCATGGATGTAATTTTTAAAAGTGAAGTATTCTAATGATTATAAATTTAGATTGAATAGTATATGGTATTTTAGTGTAAATTGAAATTGTATGGATTTGTGATGGTATATCCATGAAATTTGTGATTTCTTTGTTTAGAAAACATGGAATTTGTTATATATATTTAAAATAGATATTTTGATAATATATATATATAATTATTTAAAAAATTATTTATTAAATAGAAAATCACATTATTCTTAAAAATTGTATTAAAAATTCTATCGAGGTCGGATTCTCCGTAAGAAGGTCTGCATCTCGCTCTACTAGTACCGAGGATGTGCGATAACCCACACCATCCAAATCGGGTTCCCCAAACTGGGTTGTAGAGACTTAATTGCAAAGAATTTAATTTAAAACAATCTTAAAGAATACGATTTTATTAGTTTAAGGTATTTTATTGTAAAATTATATTTATCCCGCAAAATATTGTTCCAAAAGTCATCGTGCTATGTCATGATGAGTATTGTGATGAGATAGGTTATTACCTCATGAGTTTTCTAAAGGTAATATGAGCAAATTTGATGAAAGATGTCGAATAGAAAGTTTGTGATATTTAACCGTAAAAGTGAAATAAAAATTGTATAGCATTGTATTTTGAATTGAACTTGCTCTAAATGTTTGTTTATGATTACTAAATAAGTTGTAACAATATGAGTGTTCGGTTATTAAGATAAGTTATGTTTTTAACAAAATTAAAATCGGAAGTCAGAATAATTCCACTTCCGACGAGTTTTGAAAAGAGGTCTTTTTGGAATAGGAAGAGAGGAGAGGAGAGGGGACTTACAGTTTGAAAAGAGAGAGTGAAGGTATGGGAAAGGTTTGAGAGCTTTGTGGAGATGCGGGGTCTCCAAATTTGTCCTGGATCGTCACCGGAAGATGAACTTGGGTTAACTCCATTTGTACACTTTCTCGACTTGGAAAAATTTGAGAATTTTTTATAATGGATTTCAGAATGAAGAGGCCAGGATGTGATGTTGTATTTATAGAAGAAATTAAGGTTTGGAGGATTGAAGAAAGGAATTAAAAATACATTAAAAGTGGATTAAAGAGGTGAATTTAATCTCTCTATAAAATTATAGAGAAATCAAACAGCAGAGTAGTGGAGGGAGGCCAAAGGGTGTTGGGTTAAAACTTGAAGATATTCCCCATGAGGGGCCGGCACCGCCGGCCCTCTGGGCAATCTCGTCGGTCCATCAAGTAAGGTTGGGTGTGGGATTGGTGCCACGTGTCAGGGTCTATTCATATAAAAATTTACAAATGTTTATTTAATCTGACTTTTCATTTTTACGTATATTGCACGTGTAAACTTTTGGGCTTCGAAAAAGTTTAAAAGAAAAATTATTAAAAATAATATGTGGCTGAGGGGATTTGAACACAAGGGCTACGTCACAGCAGTGCAAGTCTTTACCAATGAACTACAAGTGCTTTCTTGCTGTTCTAAAACAAATTAAATATTTATAACATACTCAGGGTTGCAAATACTCCATTTAGTACTTTAACTTTAAACAAATTTCTGTACATTAAAAACAGATTCGTTACAAGGGTGGCCGCCTTGAGCCGCTTTATGTCTAGATCCGGGGGAAAATGACTCCCTTTCTTCAGAGCCCTGAGGAAAATTCCCAGGTTCGAATGGTCCGAAGAATGCCAGGACGCTTTAGAACAACTCAAGGCACACCTCACGACCCCACCACTCCTTACCAGACCAGTCGAAGGCGATATGATGTTACTATATCTAACCGTTTCCGACCAAGCCGCGGGCGCTGTGCTCGTAAGAGAGTTCGAAGGAACGCAGAAATCGGTCTACTATGTAAGCCATGTCTTCAAGAACGCAGAAACTAGATACCCGGCCATAGAGAAAATAGTCCCCGCGCTTGTCATCACGTCTAGAAAACTGCGAAACTATTTCCAGGCATACACAATCCTCGTCCTCACTGAATGACTTTTAGGGAATATCCTCGCCTCCCCCAAATCGTCGGCCCGCTTGGAGAAATGGAAGTGGGAGCTATCCCGGTTCGACATTAATACCGACCCAGACGGGCAATTAAAGCACAAGCCTTAGCCGATTTCGTTGTCGAGTGCACCATTCCCACTATGGAAGGAACGACGGTTCGGGGTCCCAACCCATGGCCCTTGGTCGAGGAGGTGCCCGGTCCAATCCCGGACTAGGTGCTCTATGTAGTCGGATCCTCCACCGAGGAGGGATGTGGGGCCGGCCTGATCATCCACGGTCCAAACGAAGAAGAAATGGAGTACTCTCTGAAACTTGGTTTTAAAGCGTCGAACAACACGGCAGAATACGAGGCCCTGTTAGCCGGGCTACGTATAGCCTCCGGAGTAGGGCTGAAAACCATCAGAATACGCAGCGACTCCGCGCTGATTGTCGGCCAAGTAACCGGGCGTTTCGAAGCCCTAGAATCACTCGTGATAAAATACCTGGCGGAGGTTATAAGGCTTCGAAAAAATTCGACGAAGTACAAGTGGAGTAGATTCCCAGAAATCTGAACACCGAGGCCGATGCCCTGAGCAAACTTGCCTCCTCCTATTCGACCAATCACAAGAGAAACATCATCTTCGAAGTCCTACCGCGACCCAACGTGGAAGACAGAGAGGCAACGCTCTAAATCTATACGACCCAAGAAGATACCCCGGATTGGAGAAAGCCCATTGAAGAATTTCTGAAAGATGGGATTTTTCCGGATGACCGGGCCGAGGCTCGCCATTTCGTATGGAGCAAAGAAAACCTATACAAAAGGTCGTACACTCAACCCCTGCACCGATGTGTTGACCCCCATGAACCAGATTACATCTTATCAGAAATACATGAAGGGGTTGGAGGGGCACATCAAGGGGCCCGCTGCCTGGTCCAAAAGACGTTGCTCCAGGAGTACTATTGGCCGGGAATATATCGAGATACGGAGAAAATGGTCAGAAGATCCAAGCGCTGCCAACTCTTTAGCAGCATCCCTCGTCTCCCCACCATCGAACTAACGGCACTGAGTTCCCCTTAGCCATTTGCGCAGTGGGGGGTGGATATTGTGGGCCAGCTTCCCGCCGGCACGAGTGGACATAGGTACAACCTTGACGCCGTAGACTACTTCACAAAGTGGATTGAGGCCGTGCCTATCAGGAAATCGGACGAATTCTCTACGATAAAATTTCTGCAGAATAATGTAATCTCTAGATTCAGGATCCCGAAGTGCATCATCACCGACCACAGAACCAACTTTGGGAATGACAAAGTCAAAGAATTTTGCAGCGACTGTCACATATTTATGAAGTTCACCGCGGTCACCCATCCCCAATGCAACGGGCAAGCCGAAGTAGCAAACCGAAGCGTCATTCGAAGGCTCCGAACTCACCTAGAATGAAAACAAGACGGCTGGATTGAGAAACTATCTCGGGTACTATGGGAACTACGGACGTCGAGAAAAACACCCACGGGAGAAACCCCGTTCAGCCTCTGCTATGGTACCGAGGCGATGTTCCCCACAGAAATCGGATTGCCCAACTATCGGGTTGAGCACTTTGACGACGAAGCTAACACAATGGCCTTACGAAGAAACTTGGACATCTTGTTAGAAAAGTGAGATCGGGCGCAAATCAAGATGGCCGCCTATCAGCAACAAACTGCCCACTACTACAACGCCCGAGTCAGGCATCGAACCTTCAAGACAGGAGACCTGGTCTTACTACGAAACGAGTTCATAGACCAAGTGAAGCTATATAAGTTCTCCCCAAAATGGGATGGGCCCTTCCTCATGACAGAGACACTGCCCGGTAGAGCCTACCATCTTCAGGACTCCAAAGGGCGCAATTTCCCCCAGCCATATAACGCCGAAAAGATTAAGTTGTACAGATAAAAATGTACCCCCCATTTTTTCCCTTTTTTCTGGATAATGTAATTTCTTTCCACATCGGCTAAATTTCCCAAACTAAGCCCTCACGCAAGCTAGACTTCGACACCGACCCATAAAAAAAGGCGAGGGGGGAAGAGAGAGATAATACAAATAACCTTGACCAAAAGAAAAAATTTATTTATACTCTACTCGAAGGTATTCGTGGCTCCACGGCCTTACAACTATTACAGTAGAGGGGAAGAGGATTAAGAAAATATTAACGATGGTATTCGGAAGAAAGCTCCTCCAGCCGAGCCCAGGCAACCTCCACCCGCTCCCTCTGACGGTGCCCGTGGACCCTAGAAGCTACGGATTCGCCGGGATCCCCGACCGCCGAGCACGATACCACAACCAACCTCTGTTGAAAACATTCGAGAAGAATGTCCACTGAGCAATCCCTCTGGCTCTTCGAGATAAGGCCAAGCTCATGGACTATATGCATCTTATCAAACGCCTCGTCCATCGCTTGCGGAGACAGAATATTATAAAGACCCAGGGACGACCTTCATATCGCGTAGATCAACACTTGCAAGAGAGGAGATCGTCGGGGAAGAAGACACCTACAGTGCCCCTCCAAACGACTTACCACAGCCTTATATGTCGCCTCAGAACGATCAAGACCATAAAAATACACATCGTCTCGGGACATGATCTCCCTGATGGTGTATGCGTGGCCCGTCATCTTTAAGAAATGTAGCATCTAGGTGGAATTCGACCATGCCTTCGACTTTTATAGCCTCAACAAGAAATATTCCAACGACCGAGATCTTCTAGCGCTACAACGCAAATCATGGGATGTCGCACTTTCCCAATGATGCACGACCACGCGGCACCCGATTGCATGTTGCACTTTCCTTAAAATACGGGTCAAAGAAGATTGAACGAAATTTCCCAGAAAAACATAGAACCTGGGAAACCCTCGCCAAGAGGCGACTGAGCAGCTTCCTGTCCGGCCACTCCGTGGATCCTAAGCCCTCGTCTAGAGGCGACCGAGCAGCTTCCTGCCCGGCAACTCCGTGGATCCAAAGCCCTCGCCAAGAGGCGGTCGAGTAGTTTCCTTCTCGGCACATCCGCTGAAGGCAGCTTCCTGCCCGGACACTCCGCGGATCCAAAGCCCTCACCAAGAGGTGGCCGAGTAGTTTCCTGCTCGGCTCATCTGCTGAAGGCAGCTTCGTGCCCGACCACTCCGTGGATCAAAAGCCCTCGCCAAGAGGCAGCTGAGCAGTTTCTTGCTCATCTTATCCGCTGAAGGCAGCTTCCTGCCAGCCATTCCGTGGATCCTAAGCCCTCATCTAGAGGCGACCGAGCAACTTCCTGCCCGGCTCTTTCACAGTTCGATTCAGATGCGATGAACGGGCAACCATCACCTCGTTTCTGAGGTGAGTAGGACGCCGACCTACCTATACTTGGCGTTCGTTCAATTTATATACACAGCGCACGACCTATCGTCACCTCGATTCCGGGGTAAAGGGGACGCCGACCTACCTATACTTGGTGTTCGTTCGATTTATATACGCAGCGCGCGATCTGTCGTCACCTCGATTTCGGGGTGAGGGGGACGCCGACCTACCTACACTTGGTGTTTGTTCGATTTATGTATGTGGCGCATGATTTGTCGTCACCTCGATTCCAGGGTGAGCCGAACACCGACCTATCTACACTTGCAAAAATAAGAGCACTCTAAAGGCGAGCCAAAAATACTTACGAGATAAAAGTGCTGGCGAGCTAAGGGTACTTGCGAAATAAAATTACTGGCGAGCAAAAGATACTTGCGAGCTAAAAGTACTTTATTTATATTTATATCCAATAATTTTATACAAGGTATTGTGGGATACCCAGCCTTATAAATTGCCCGGAGGCTTACAAAATGTGGTAACTAAGGCAGGGCTAGCTCAGACTGCCTTCTCGGTCGCCATTTCTCCTTGATCACCGCCTCCTTCTGTGGCTACGATCACGACGTCCAGCTCGGCGCTTCCGACCGCCGTCTCACCTCCCCCGGCCGACTCGGTACCACCCCCGTGGCGTTTCCTCGGCCAAGGGATACTTAGCATAAAGCTCTTGATCGTCGAACCCGGGGATGGTTTCCTTAACAACATTAAGGAGTTGTGCCACCCGACGGCCGCGAAGTCAGCGAGGTCAATGTAAAACTGGTCAGAAGACTTGTACTCCTCCACAGCCCTCACCGCTCTCCCCTCCGCGTGTTTCTCCACCTTGCAGGACGCCTGAGCATCCCGCTTGAACGGGTCCCTCTGCCTTTTCATGGCATCGTAAAGCCCGTTCACCTCTCCTATCTGGTCCTGAATAGCCTAGTTAGATTCAATCAGGAGCCGATGGGACTCTTTCAATTTGGCGACCGTAAGGCGCTCCGTGACCAGCCTCGAATCGAAGAAGGCCTCCTTTTCCTCTGCCTGTTGCAGCCGGACGAGGAGCTCTTCTTCTCACATAGAAGATTCTCCTGCCTTCTTCATCGCCTGGGCCACATCCTTGGACTCCATTGCAGCAAGGAGGGCGCAATGCTAGAGGACTTGGGGAAACGGAGTCGTGCTAGAAGCAGAAAAAAAATCTATACATTATCCGAAAGAACTCTGGGAGAAATACCGACCTGAACAGCCTCCTTGACTATCGCCGCCACTTGAACCTTCATGGTGCCTTGGGGATCTTAGTCCCTGCTACCTTCTCCATGTCTGCAAATAAACCGTTAGCTACAGAGAGCCCTGAGGGCAACTCAATGCAGAAGTCGCCCTCTAGCACCTGAATCCCGGACCGAGGGGGCCAAGAAACCACCCTCTTCTGCCTCTTGTGTGGGGATTCGGCGGGCGACGGTGCTTTGGTCCTAGCCCAGGGGGCGGATCTCGTGTGTGCTTCTGACCTCCCCCGCGACGTTCCTCCGGAATGGGGGTGCTGCGGGAGCCTTGGCTGAAGGGGCTTGCCGGGGAGCCGCGCCCGGAGCAGGCTGAGATGAGCTTGCGCCACTGCCCTTCCTCCCCTGGGCCTTAGCGGCCATGACATCCATAATCTTTGAGCGGTCCATAGGCGCTGCAACATACCAAAAGAAAAAGGTTAGCGACTAAAAACAGCAACTAAATGTTGTTCCCCTACGAAAAATGGGACCAGGACGTTGGGACGTCATGACCTGAATTCTGAGGGCAGATGCTAATTGGTGCTATCCGTCCACCTCTCCGAAGATACCAAGTTGATTTATGACACCATGTATCGAAGGTTTAAGGACACCATAGTCCATAGGTTTTAAAGGACCCCACAGTCCGAGGTTAAGGACATTATAGTCCATGGGTTTTAAAGGACCCCACAGTCCGAGGTTAAGGACATCATAGTCCATGGGTTTAAGGACCCCACAGTCCAAGGTTAAGGACATCATAGTCCATGGGTTTTAAAGGACCCCACGGTCCGAGGTTAAGGACATCCTAGTCCACGGGTTTAAAAACCCCACAGTCCAGTTTAAAAACGTCATAGTCTACGAAATACATGGTTGTCGGGATCCGTCACCTCTCTGAAGACGTTGAAGGATTACAACGACATATATCAGAGGGGTTCAGAAATGTACCCTTGAACCAAAACTGATTGGGAAATTTGTAGTACGATTTGGGACTAAGATCAATCAATTAAATTATGAGCATATGGGCTCAGATGAATCTGAATTGAGGACTTATGGCCAACTTGGGCTAAGTCCAATCGAGTTAAAATGTTTAACATTTGTCTTGGGCTGTTGAGCCTTTATTTGGGCCTGGCCCTTTTAACAATGCTTGAATTCTGACAATATCTTGTCTTTTATTGAATGCTGGGCATTCATCATAGCTCTGGGTTTATTTAAAGAACAATTTATGTTCTATGAGCGCACACGTGAGTGACACGTGGTGCGCTTGGCTATTTGCGCCAGTCAAAGACCGCAGTACGCTTCTGCCAAGTAGCGCACACGTGAAGAACACGTGTCGCGCTTGGCGCTAAGCGCCAAATGATGGACGCATTGCCCCAGTTTATGAGCGCATTGCGCTAGTAGTTTAGTGGCGCACACGTTATTGACACGTGGTGAGTCTAGCGCTGAGCGCCAGACCATGAGCGCAGTGCGCTGGTTTAAGAGCGCAAAGCGCTAGCTGTTAAGAGTGCATACGTGAAGGACACGTGTCGCGCTTGGCGCTGAGCGCCAGTCTAAGAGCGCAGAAGCGCAGTTCAAGAGCGCAAAGCGCAGTTCCAGAGCGCAAAGCATATATGATCAATTTTGTGATCTAAAAAGAGACTTTATCTCAAGATTCTAAGAACAATAGTTCTTCAATCTCTTATGTTGATGAAAGGCTTTGCCTTTATGGATCTATCATCTGTGAGGAAGAGGTAAATTCTCCTTTTATTTTATGATGAGGTCCTTTTGATCTCTTTGTAAAAGACTTTTTGTCTTTGTAGATCTATGATCTGTGAGAAAATTTATATTCTTCTTTTTAAATTAATTACGAGATGATTTCATCTCTTTGTTCATCACCATTCTTCTTTTACCTTGAAGAAAAAATCTTCTTTCTCTGAGAGATTGCCTCTTCTTCTTTGAATTTCTCAAAGTTTTTGAGGAGGTTTCTCTCTATGCTTCTCTCTATCTTTCTCCCTCTCAGACTTGAAGTCTTGGGGCCTTTATATAAGGCAAGCTGATTTATTCAATCAGTTAAGGAGATCTTTTCTCCAATTGATTTGGGGATTTCCCCACCGTTGGATCTTTGATCCAAGAGCTTCTGATTTACAGAAGCCAATCTTCTTGTTTTGAACAAGATTGGGAAATCTTTTCCATACAGAATTTATTCTGTATTTTGGTGATTTTTAATCACCATTGGATCATTGATCCAACGGTGCTCTGATTTACAGAGCACAATCTTGTTGTTTGGAAAGATTTTGATGAATCTTTCCTTAACAGAATTTAATTCTGATTAATTAATGATTTATCATTATTATTGGATCTTAGATCTGTTGGTGGGGAGCTTTTAGTTCCACTGCTAGCGCACCCGTGCTTTGCACGATGTGCGCTGCTTAGAGCGCAGCGCACCTAGCGCTAGCATCTGAAGCGATGCTTCATTTTGAAATTTAAATTTCAAACAGAGTTTTGCTCTAATTGAGAGAAACAAATGCCCCCCACCGTCGTGCTCACGTGGCCCACATGTGAGTGAAACGGTGGCAGCATCTGCGCCTTTTGATCAACTCAGAAGTTGACACGGCACTCGGTGCCTATAAATAGGACCTTTGGCCTTTAGGATGATTTCCTTTCATCTTCCTCCTTATTCTCTGAGAATTTTTATTCTCCCACAGAGCATAGCTCTTCATTTTAAGAAATTTCAAGAGTCAAAACTCTTCTAAATTTTTGGTAAAATTTGAACTTTATCAATAGAGCTTTGCTCTTCCACAAATCATAGATCTCAAATTTTTTTTAGGGTTTTACCTATTAACAGAGCTTTGCTCTTTATAGATCTTAGATATAAAAAATGTTATTAGGGTTTTACCCATTAACGGAGTTTTGCTCTCCATAGATCTTAGATCTAAAAAATGTTATTAGGGTTTTACCCATTAACGGAGCTTTGCTCTTTTGAATAATAGAGATTTGTTAGTCTCTTATGAAGAACTCTTAGAGTTTGTTCGTGGATCTTGAAGATCATGGAATTTTTAAGTCATTAAAACTTTACTTTAAATTTTCTGATGGGTTATTCCATCACTTTTTCAGAGCAAGGCACTTAGAATTGCTGGAGAATTTTTTTAATTCCCCTCATAATTGACTTTAACAGGTGTCATTCCCGTCTGCAAAGCATTGCTATCGAGGAGTTTAACTCCTTGGCTCAAGGAACCTTTTTATTAAATGCAAAATCCTTTTTAGGATTCCTTTCTTAATTGCACAGAATTAAATTCATTGAGGGATTTAATTAGCACTTATTTCCTCCTTGGGGATATCAAGAGTTATTTAAACCCCGTGTCTGTTTCAATAAGCTTTTTCTTAATCAGACTGTCCACTAACTCTCAGTGATTTTCCTTTTCAGACGTTATGGACGCTCATATGTATGATCTTGACGAGATTATTTCTTATGGAGACATTCGCGCACTCGGCCGTTCCCAAAACCAAGAATTGACAAACGCCCAGTGTGCTGAAATTATGGATCGCTTTGATGCGTACAATGGTCGACTGCTTCCTCGTCGTTCCTCTCTCTTGAAGCTTATTGTGGGAGTGATTTGGGGAGCACTTCCTCTATTTTATGCCGACATGCCCCTTAAGGCATTGGACGATGCCGAAAATAAGGTGCACTCGGTGTATCTGATGAGCTTAATCTCAAAGAAAAGGCGAGACAGCCTTGTTGATATCCTGCATCAAGCTTTTCAGCAGGCGGCGATATTCGCTGCCTATCGAAGGGTGGAGGACATCAGTAGGGACCCTGACGCTTGTGATCCTGAAAGGATGCACACGAAGATGGTCCGAGAGGCCCGAAAATTTTTGGATGGCCTCACTTTTGAATTTCTCAATCCATGTCCTAGATTCGATGTCCTGCCTTTGTAAAAATTTTAATGGCGTTTTTGTTTACCATTTTTATCAATGTAAGAATTTTCTGAAGTATGAATAGCAAGCTTTTCCATTTCCATGTGTTTATCTTATGCACTAAACCTTTTCGCTCATGCATGAATGGGTGCGCTTTGAATGCTTAGCTGAATGCAAATCAAATGTTCTCCTAACTGTCGCTTTATTCTCTTCGCCGTGTTGTTGCCATGTGATTTTAACAAGTGTGGCCGGTAGGTAGTGAGTGACGGTCCATCTTGGACTCTTTGCAAGGTAACGATGGCTTAGGAAACAGGTTCAAGTCTGCTGCCTAAGACTTTTCAATTTTATGAGCCGTGAGGGTTTCATAAAGACTTTTCTCCCTACTAGTCGAAAGGATCTCGTAAGGGTATTTTCTCCTTAGGAATCATGAGGATTCCCAAGTGTGCTTTCTCTTGAGAGTCGTAAGAATCTCACAAGAGAATTTTCCCTCTTATAAATCGAGAGGACTCGTAAGTAGTTGTTTCCATCCTTGTAGAAATTCGACCTTGGAGAGTATGACCGTGAATAGTATGCAAGAGTCTATTTTGGACCGAGTTGCAGGGTCCCAGTGCTTAGGAAACAGGTTTTTTAATCCCCACTGCCTAAGGCTTTTCCCTACGAGTCGAGACAAATTGAGAAGTTCTCGCAAGGATGTCCTAACGTCACAATTAAGCTCTGCTCTTTACGACAAAGGTCCGTTAGGGTCTGTGGTACTAGGGTTTTGTCCGTCGTACCGTCGCGTTGGCTAATGTATTCATCGATAGGCAATCTTGCTGTTCGAGTAGCCTTGCGACTGTCGTGTCTCTAATCCCTTTGGGGGCTGGACAAGACGTCTTCAAGCAATCTTCCTGGACAGTTTGACCGTCGGAAGAGCAAGCGTTAGGAATTTCGCCATGCCACTTTTTGTTTGAGGTTAGGCTCATTTTGGGGAGCCCCGATGAGTCATAACCACTCCGCACTGGTTTGGGATGATCACCGATAGTCTTTCAGGTTTTATATGAGTTGCCGTCAAGACCCTGAAGCTAGGAATTTGGCCTTTGCTTCGTTTGCTGGCATTGCGTCTGCTGTAACGAGACGAATGTCGCGGTTGTCTCTAGGTTGCGGGTGAACCGTCGAGGTTTGGAACTAGGGATTTTGCCGTGGATCCGTTGTTTGATTGTCGCGTCTGAATCCTGCTAGAGGAAGAACGCTGTGGTAACATCTCGTCTGCTGTATCGAGATGAACGTCGAGGTGGTGACCACTCCGCGCTGGTGTGGGATGATCTCCGATAGTCTTTCAGGTTTTATATGAGTTGCCGTCAAGACCCTGAAGCTAGGAATTTTGCCTTCGCTTCGTTTGCTGGCATTGCGTCTGCTGTATCGAGACGAATGTCGCGGTTGTCTCTAGATTGTTGGTGAACCGTCGAGGCTTGGAACTAGGGACTTTGCCGTGGCTCCGTCATTTGATTGTCGCGTCTGAGTCCTGCTGGAGGAAGAACGCCGGGGTGACATCTCGTCTGCTGTATCGAGACGAACGTCGAGGTGGTGACCACTCCACGCTGGTGTGGGATGATCTCCGATAGTCTTTCAGGTTTTATATGAGTTGTCGTCAAGATCCTGAAACTAAGAATTTGGCCTTCGCTTCGTTTGTTTTAGCGTGTCCGAATCTTGTTGAAGGAAGGATGCTATAATGACATCTCGTCTGCTATATCGAGACGAACGTCGAGGTGGTGACCACTCCACGCTGGTGTGAGATGATCTTCGATGGTATTTCAGGTTTTATATAAGTTGCCGTCAAGACCCTGAAGCTAGGAATATTGCATTTGCTTCGTTTGCTGGCATTGCGTCTGCTGTATCGAGACGAATGTCGCGGTTGTCTCTAGGTTGTTGGTGAACCGTTGAGGCTTGGAACTAGGGATTTTGCCGTAGCTCCTTCGGTTGATGTCGCATCCATATCCTGCTGGAATGAAGAGGAACGCTATTGATGATCTCTAGGCTGTAGATGTCGCCGTTGAAATCTGGAACTGAGGGCTTTGCCATGGCTCCGTTTTGCTGACAACGTATATTCCTGCAGAGACACTGATTTCTCTGCTGGTTGGCACGAATCGAGATGTTCTCGTCAAGGACACTGATTTTCCTGAATCGAGGTATTTACCAAGGACACTGATTTTCTCGGAGTTGAGACGAATAGTGGTATTCCTGCGAAGACACCGATTTCTCTGCGGGTCGACGCGAATCGAGGTGCTCTCGTCAAGGACGCTGATTTCCCTGAATCGAGGTTTTTGCCAAGGACACTGATTTCCTCGGAGTTGAGACGAATCGAGGTATTCCTGCAAAGACACTGATTTCTCTGCGGGTCGACGCGAATCGAGATGCTCTCGTCAAGGACGCTGATTTTCCTGAATCGAGGTTTTTTCCAAGGACACTAATTTCCTCGGAGTTGAGACGAATCGAGGTATTCCTGCAAAGACACTGAATTCTCTGCGGGTCGACGCGAATCGAGGTGCTCTCGTCAAGGACGCTGATTTCCTTAAATCGAGGTTTTTGCCGAGGACACTGATTTCCTCGAAGTTGAAACGAACTGAGGTATTCCTACAAAGACACCGATTTCTCTGCGGGTCGACACGAATCGAGGTGCTATCGATAAGGACGTCGATTTTCCTGAATCGAGGTTTTTGCCGAGGGCACTGATTTCCTCGGAGTTGAGACGAATCGAGGTATTCCTGCAAAGACACTGATTTCTCTACAGCTCGACGCGAATCGAGATGCTCTCGTCAAAGACGCCGATTTCCCTGAATCGAGGTTTTTGCCAAGGACACTGATTTCCTCAGAGTTGAGACGAATCGAGGTATTCCTACAAAGACACTGATTTCTCTGCGGGTCGACGCGAATCGAGATGCTCACATCAAGGACGCTGATTTCCCTGAATCGAGGTTTTTGCCAAGGACGCTGATTTCCTCGGAGTTGAAACGAATCGAGGTATTCCTGCAAAGACACTGATTTCTCTGCGGGTTGACGCGAATCGAGGTGCTCTTGACAAGGACGCTGATTTCCCTGAATCGAGGTTTTTACCAAGGATACTGATTTCCTCGAAGTTGAGACGAATCGAGATATTCCTGCAAAGACACTGATTTCTCTGCGGGTCGACGTGAATTGAGGTGCTCTCATCAAGGACGCTGATTTTCCTGAATCGAGGTTTTTGCCAAGGACGCTGATTTCCTCGGGGTTGAAACGGATCGAGGTATTCCTGCAAAGACACTGATTTCCTTGCGGGTCGATGCGAATTGAGATGCTCTCGTCAAGGACGCTGATTTCCCTGAATCGAGATATTTGCCAAGGACACTGATTTCCTCGGGGTTTGTTGACCTGTTTCCGAGACGGAGCGTTGATCCGGCGGGGAGGTCATTGGTTGACTCTAAGTTATCTGTGGACCGTAGAGTCTTGGAACTAGGGACTTTGCCATGGCTCCGCTTGATTGTCGCGTCCGAATCCTGCTGAAATGAGGAGGAACGCTGTTATGGTCTCCTGACTGTAGATGTGGCCGTTGAGACTTGGAACTAGAGACTCTGCCGTGGCTCCAAAATTGATTGTCGCGCCTGAATCCTGTTGGACTGAGAAGGAACGGTGTTGTGGGTCTCCAGGCTGTAGATGTGACCGTCGAGATTTGTCTCTCTTTCTGATGGAGCCTGGTGATATGATATGTTTCCCTTTTTGTTTGTGCCCCTGGATTGTATATAGGGATCGATGTGATCTCACCTGTAGGGCAAAAAGTTTCATTTCATTTTTTTAATTTCTTTCCGTGATGATCTATCATTTCAGCTTTTTATATCGCGAAAGTCGCGATTGCCCAATCATTTAGGCTATTTTTCGCGGTGCCCAATCATTTCGGCTATTTTTTCTTTTTTTTTTGCTCGCTACTTTTTATTGTGAGTTGCCCAATCATTTCGGCTATTTTGTATGCATATATTTTACATGCTGATTTTATTGCAAGTTGCTCCATCATTTCGGCTATTTCATATGCATTTTTGGCTCGCTGATTTTTTTTATCGTGAGTATGGAACTTGGAATCTAATGCCAGTCTTAGCATCAGCATCGCTGCGACTGGAATATTGCCGGGAGCGGATCATCATTTGCCATGAAAGGACTTGGAATTTGATTCCGATTCAAGTATCGGCATCGCCACAACTGGGATATTGCCAAGAGTGAATCATCATTTGCCTTTGTCAATTTAAACAAAGATGGCTTAGCAAACTGGGTTAGAATCCCGTCGACTAAGGCTTTTGAGTTCATGAGCCGTAAGGGTCTCATAAAGGTGTTTCTCCCTACGAGTCGTGAGGATCTCGTAGGTGCGTTTTCTCCTTAAGAATCATGAGAATTTTTAAGTTTGTGTTCTCTTATAAGTCGTAAGGATCTTATAAGAGTGTTTTCTCCTTGCAAGTCGAGGAACCTATAAGTGTTTATTCACCGTGTGAGCATATCCCCAGTCGCTGGTGGGACTCTGTTAGGAAAATGTTTATTCGTGCCCGTGGATTATATACAAGGGTCAGTATTGAACCGCTTATAGGGCAATCTGGGAAATGTGATGGCTTAAGAACAGGTTCAGATCCCCGTAGCTTAAGACTTTTGAATCCTATGAACCGTGAGGGTCTCAAATGGGAATTCTCCCTACGAGTCATGAGGATCTCGTAAGTGTGTTTTCTCCTTAAGAATCGTGAGGATTCCTAAGTGTGTTGCTCCCTTGCGAGTCGTAAGGATCTCACGCAGGTATTTTCTCCTTACAGGGTCGAGAGAACCTTGCAAGTGTCTTTTAACGAAGTTGCGCCTTTTCGGGTTTTCACAAACTTGCCGGCAGTCCTACTGTTTTTACTCACGGAGCCCTTTCGGATTTTCATCCGTACCCATCTTGCTTATGGACGTACCATTTTTTTAACGAGTCCGCGCCATTTCAGGTTTTCACAAACATCGCCAGTAGTCCTGCTGTTTTTACTCACGGCGCCCTTTCGGGTTTTCATCCGTGTCCATTTTTCTTGTGGACATACCTTTTTTTTTGTCAGCCTTGGGATGCTACGGTCCGTAGTAGTTTATAGACGTCTCGGTCAATTGCAAATTTTAGGACATTGCGGTCCATTGTTAGTTTAAGGACGTTTCGGTCCGACGCTGGTTTTAGGACATAGTGGTCCATCGTTAGTTTAAGGACATTTCGGTCCGATGGGTTTTCTATATGAATGAGCACGATGCCCCCGGTATGTCCATCTTTTTCGGATCATGTGGTTATGGCGGGTTAATCTTCCAGTTTTCGGATAATACGAACTTGCCTTGTTGGTATTGGTCCTCAATCCAGCCTTTGAAGACGAAGCAATTTTCGATTGGATGGCTTACTGCTTGGTTGTAAGGGCAATAATTAGGATTGTTCACATCGCCTGGCTGCAACGGACATTTTGGATCCGGCAGATTAATGAGTCTGTTGCGCACTGCCAGCTAGAACAGTCTTCTCGTTTTATCCCGGGAAAACGAGTAAGGACGTCACAGTCTCTCCTCAAGGGATGGGTATAGACGCACGTTGTTTTGGCGAACAACCGGCTTTAAGTTGCTCAGCTGTTGTTGAGTATTGGCGACGAAGGTTTCTTTCCCTTTGCCCTTTTTGTTCCGAGGTTCCGGCTTTGAAGAGGAAGGCATGTGGCCCATCTGGTCCATTTAGGCCAGCTTGTCAATCAGGTCCTGGAAAGTGGTCGGCTTGAAAAACATCATAAATTGGGAAATAGTCACTTGAGAGTCAAGAGTACCCACGAACACGCCTACCGCAGGCGTCTCTTCGATGCGCTGCTCGCACTTCGACCATAAATTCCGCTATCGTATCGCATACTGCACCCATGTCTCTCCAGGCTATACCCTGGTATTGATCAGTGCTGTGATTGGGGTACGTTCACTAGCGCTCGAAAAATGTTGGGTGAACAGAAATTCCATCTCTGTAAAAGTTTTGACGGAGTCGTTGGGCAGCTCCGAATACCATTCAAAGGCCGTTTCCGCCAAGCTGCCGACGAACTGACGAAGTAACAATTTGTCGTCACCTCCGGTATTGCCGCAAAGAGCCATGAACTGAGCAACATGTTGACAGGGATTCCCTGTCCCCTTGTATACGTGAAACTTAGGAATCGTGTATCCTGGCGGATACTTGATCTGATCGTACCATCCTGGATATGGTCGCCCAGTTCTGATGACTTGGCCAGTTGCTTCATTTGCTTGATGAGCCCGTATTTACTGAGCTATATAATCATCTAGGGTGGCTTTTGAGATGGTCTTCTCTTTGGCTGCTGAACAAGCCGGAAGGGGATTTGATGTCTCCGCTCGGTCATCTTCGAGGATAATCAGAGGATCTTCAGCCGGAGGGTCCGGTTGGATCATCATGCCCACCATGTCTTGGAATAAAAGGGCCATTTGTTTTATGTTTGCCGCTTGTTCCGCGTCCTCTTTGTCCATCTTCTCAAGCATCCTCTGAAGGAATTCAGCATCAGTTTCCTGCTCACGGCGCTGCTCCGAGGATGTCTCCGGGCATGCTTTCGGCCCCGTAAGTGCGGCCATAGCTGTTAGCATCTCTTGGAGCTTTTGTTGTTGTTGCTTCTGAGCCTCAGTCACTGATCGCGTAAGCGGTCGATGACCTATGGAAATATGGCTGTCCTCTTTTCCGGATGCCATATAGATGGTATGCACCACCATGCCTCCATCCTTGAGGCGTTTGGGCTCAGTGGTCTTGCGATTCGTCGCAGACAGCAGAATTTTCTCCAGCTTCCTCCTCTTATGAGTGGTCGAAATTGAGGGGGCTGTTGCAGTTGGCACCCAAACAGCTGTCGCCTTTTGTGGCTTGACAGGATGGTTCTCTTCTCGCTGAAATTTCACCTTTTTCTGTCGGCGAGAGTAATCAATCACCGATTCCTGAACCTGTCGCCAAACTTTGTAAATTTTAGAGGACAACCGCTGAGGGGGATGCTCTAGCTTCGCCTTTGGGGCATTCTCCACAGGTGGAGGAGATCTCTTCAGCACAGCAGTCGGAGAGTTTTTGTGCACTCCCCTTAGCGGTTCAAATCTGTTCCCAACCGTTGGAGCCGGCGAAGTCAGTCCAGAAGGACAGTTGCCCCCAGCCTTCCTTACTCGGCGCTAGTGGCGACATCGAGCGTGTCGAGCCGTTGAGATTATCTCGGCTGTAGAAGTGACTTCCTCATGGCCCCTGTGTTGGTCAGAAGTTGTCGTTGTCAGCCTATTGAAGACTGATGTCCGCTGAGTGGGCATAGCCAACCTATCGAAGGCAGAGTTTCGAGCAGGGGAAGCAGCCTTGACGATTTCGCTTAAAACGGGAGCTGAAACAGTCAGACTTGTAAAGACCGACCCTTTGGCAGGAGAAGCCGCTTTGACGACTTCGAGAGCAGGAATGGCTATCTTTTTTAGGATAACACCTTCTGGTATCGCAGGCTTCTTCACGGGCCCACATGAGCGTTGGCCCAATCTATCAAGGAATGAGGCGTTAGATTTGGGCGACCCGTTGAGAGGGGCCGCGGTAGTGGTAAGTCGATCAAAGACCGACTTCTTTGGGGCCTCCTGCAACGGCATTGGGGCATTAAAACGCATCGGTGGGGGCAAGGGCCCGAAGAATAGCCCAGTGGTGGCTTGAGTCACCTGGTCCACCGGCATTGTAAAAACGGAGGCCGCCTGAGGCCCGTAGGTTACTCCTCCAGATGAGGCGGAGCGTGAGTTGCAGTTGCAGTTAGTGCAGTTTGAAGCCATTGATGTTCTATTTTCTGCACGGGAGCTAAACCAAATCTTAGTACCTCGAACCCAAGGACAACTACATCAAAACGCGATTCCTTCGCGAACACGACACACGAAGTGTGGAGTGGAAAGAGGAAAAGGTCCCACCGGGCGTGCCAGAATCTGTTCCCCTCCGAAACACGGCCGGGACGTTAGGACGTCAGGGCCTGAATTCCGAGGGCAGATGCTAATTGGTGCTATCCGTACACCTCTCCGAAGATGCCAAGTTGATTTATGACACCATGTATCGAAGGTTTAAATGGATGCGGCCGATGTAGCAGACTTCGTCAGATTCCCCCTCATTTGATGGGTTTTTGATTGTGGGGACGCTCTTCCCTGCAGGTGCAAGCCCCTGCAGTTAATTACGCTACCGCATCGCGGTAACCACTTTCTCCTTCTCCAGATGGTCACTTCGTGTCATGGGTGTTTGTTTTGTTTTTGGTTTCCCGTGGATTGTATACGGAGACTAATTTATGTTGTCCCCCCGTAGGGCGTGGATTTGTCCAAATCCGTATCTTCTTAGATTTGGGTTTGGGGTTGGGTTTAAGGATACGTTAGTCTCATTTGAGACTAAGATCAACTTAAACATTTTTTAAGGATACGTTAGTCTAATTTTAGACTAAGATAACCTTAACGGGATCGTTTAGATCCAACAAAAGAGCATTTGGGACCTGTTGTTTAGTTTAGGGACATTGCGGTCGATTACCAGTTTAAGGACATGGTGGTCCATTGTTAGTTTAAGAACATCTCGGTCTATGAGCTTAATGACCCCACAGTCCGAGGTTAAGGACATTATAGTCCATGGGTTTTAAAGGACCCCACAGTCCGAGATTAAGGACATCATAGTCCATGGGCTTAAGGACCCCACAGTCCAAGGTTAAGGACATCATAGTCCATGGGTTTTAAAGGACCCCACGGTCCGAGGTTAAGGACATCCTAGTCTATGGGTTTAAGAACCCCACAGTCCAGTTTAAAGACGTCATAGTCTACGAAATGTCTGGTTGTCGGGACCCTCCCCTCTTTGAAGACGTAGAAGGATTACAACGACATATATCAGAGGGGTTCAGAGATGTACCCTTGAACCAAAGCTGATTGGGAAATTTGTAGTCCGATTTGGGACTAAGATCAATCGATTAAATTATGAGCATATGGGCTCAGCTGAATCTGAATTGAGGACTTATGGCCAACTTGGGCTAAGTCCAATCGAGTTAAAATATTTAACATTTGTCTTAGACTGTTGAGCCTTTATTTGGGCTTGGCCCTTTTAACAAAGCTTGAATTCTGACAATATCCTGTCTTTTATTGAATGTTGGGCATTCATCATAACTCTGGGCTTATTTAAAGAACAATTTATGTTCTATGAGCGCACACGTGAGTGACACGTGGTGCGCTTGGCGCTTTGCACCAGTCAAAGAGCGTAGTGCGCTTCTGCCAAGTAGCGCACACGTGAAGGACAAGTGTCGCGCTTGGCGCTAAGCGCCAGATGATGGGCGCATTGCGCCAGTTTAAGAGCGCATTGCGCTAGTAGTTTAGTGGCGTACACGTTATTGACACGTGGTGCATCTGACGCTGAGCGCCAGACCATGAGCGCAGTGCGCTGGTTTAAGAGCACAAAGCGCTAACTGTTAAGAGTGCATACATGAAGGTTCGCGCTTGGCGCTGAGCGCCAGTCTAAGAGCGCAGAAGCGCGGTTCAAGAGCGCAAAGTGCAGTTCCAGAGCGCAAAGCATAAATGATCAATTTTGTGATCTAAAAAGAGACTTTGTCTCAAGATTCTAAGAACAAAAGTTCTTCAATCTCATATGTTGATGAAAGGCTTTGCTTTTATAGATCTATGATCTGTGAGGAAGAGGTAAATTCTTCTTTTATTTTATGATGAGGTCCTTTTGATCTCTTTGTAAAAGACTTTTTGTCTTTGTAGATCTATGATCTGTGAGAAGATTTATATTCTTCATTTTAAATTAATTACGAGATGATTTCATCTCTCTGTTCATCACCATTCTTTTTTTACCTTGAAGAAAAAATCTTCTTTCTCTGAGAGCTTGGCTTTCTTCTTTGAATTTCTCAAAGTTTTTTAGGAGGTTTCTCTCTATGATTCTCTCTATCTTTCTCTCTCTCAGACTTGAAGTTTTGGGGCCTTTATATAGGGCAAGCTAATTTGTTCAATCAGTTAAGGAGATCTTTTCTCCAATTGATTTGGGGATTTCCCCACCGTTGGATCTTTGATCCAAAGGCTTCTGATTTACAGAAGGCAATCTTCTTGTTTTTTAACAAGATTGGGAAATCTTTTCCATATTTTGGTAATTTTAACCACCATTGGATCTTTGATCCAACGGTGCTCTGATTTACAGAGCACAATCTTGTTGTTTGGAAAGATTTTGAGGAATCTTTCCTTAACAGAATTTAATTCTGATTAATTAATAATTTATCATTATTATTGGATCTTAGATCTTTCGGTGGAGAGCTTTTAGTTCCAGCTCTAGCGCACCCGTGCTTTGCACGTGGTGCGCTGCTTAGAGCGCAGCGCACCTAGCGCTAGCATCTGAAGCGTTGCTTCATTTCGAAATTTAAATTTCAAACAGAGCTTTACTCTAATTGGAGGAAACAAATGTTAGACATGTCTAAATAGATTGGCACAAGCCCTAACTTACCCATAAAACGTGCTGGACTGAGCCCCGCCCAGCTCAAAGCCTGCTCAGATTGCAGGACATCAGCCTGCTGGATCAGTTCCCATTGAGACACCACGCTCGCCTCGGGGTCGGTCGACAGCATAACTCTAGGACAGTCGGCCCTATGCAGCTTGATGGGCACCGACCAAGCCTCACCTTCCGAAGGCCCAACAAGGACAAACATCTCCTTCAATACGTAGATGGAAGAAGGGATGACCACTACCCCCGACCCAACAGCCCCACCCTTATGCTTTTTGCCAGCTCGGCTCATCCTTGCAGGTACCAGGGTGATATTTATAACAAAGAAAAGAAAGACGTAGGTTCAAATCAAAAGGGATCCGATCAATTTTCAACCGAACTAGAAATCCGAGGAGGATTCTCCATGAGTTCGGCGCTAACTGGCCCGGGGCGAGACGGAAGCAATGGTGTATGGCCAAGGGTTTCTGTTTTACAGAACATGTTTTCTTGTTTCTAACAAAATTGGGGAAATATTTTCCATATGCAGAGTTTTATTCTGTGAAACAGTGATTAAAAATCACCAAAAATAGAATTTTATTCTATGGTCCGATTTAGGAAATGTTTTCTCTTGACAGAATTTAATTCTGCATTTTTTTATGATTTATCAACTCCGTTGGAATGGCTCGGGCGGAACAAAAGCCCCCGGCGACTGAGGGGGTAAGAAACTGTTCGGTCTAGTCTTGCTCCTAGCGGGAGCAGGAAAGCCGGTTATCAGAGACTAAGATCTTGAATTGGGAACTATTTTTGATCTAATGGCTATGTTTAACAGAGAGTAGAATTTAATTCTACCTGGGCACCGGCGCTCATGCGTTGTGCACGTAAGGCGCCACTTGAGAGTTTTAATTCTTTTTGTGCTTTGCATTCTGGCGCCCATGTGAGGAGCACGTGAGGCGCTATATGAGAGTTTTAACTCTTATTTTTAATCTAATAGATTCTTTTGTGTTTTGCACACTGGCGCCGACGTGAGGAGAACGTGACGCGCCGCCTCATTAATTATGAACAGAGCTTGCTCTTTTATTGGGGGAAGCAAATGCTCCTTCACCGTTGCGCTCACATGGCTCACACGTGAGTGCAGCGGCGGCATCTTTTCCACGTCCGATCTTCTGGCATGTTGAACCATCTTCTTATGTTTTATAAATTGAGCCCTTGACCTTTGAAATGATTGTTGTTTCCTTCATCTTCTTAAGTCTTCTTTCTTCCTTGAGAATTTAATTCTCTCTGCAGAGCTTAGAACTCTGTTTTTAAAGAAACTCCAAGAGTTTTTCTCTGTTTCAAGAATTTTGGTAAGTATTTTGACCATTTTTTCCTTGAAAGAGACTCTTTTGTCTTGGATTTCTTTCAACCCATTAACAGAGTTTTTCTCTTCTCTTGTAATGATTTCTTAGAAATCTAAAACTTTTACATGAGTAGACCATAGGTCTTAAAGTTCTTTTAGGGTTTTACCCTGTTACTAATCTTGATTTTTGAAGGCTGTTTGGAATTTAATTCCACGTCCTGAGCGGATTTCTGGGATTTTATCCCATTGTTCTATAGAGCTTGGCTCTGAGATAGATTTCTTTTCAAGGAAATTTTTGGGGAATTTTATTCCCTTTCTTATTTTCCTTGCAGATTTAAAATCCGTTTGCAAAACACATTTCTCGAGGGAGTTTAACTCCATAGTTCAATGATATTTTCTCATTAAATGAGAATCCTTTTGGATTCTTTCAATAAGTAACTGCTTCATCATTGATGGCGTGTTACCTTGATTTTGTGGGCCCCCTTGTCCCTTTCTTTTTGAACTGTGTTGCAGTACAATTTTAGGTGTAAAAGAATGTTAAAGCCTTGAACATTGTGTCGATAATTAAACCCTCCCCTTTTTTGTGCAGGTACTATGTCTTCTGATTTCTCTTTCCTCTTCGTTCGCTCAGAGAGTGCTTTCGCCGACGCACCCACAGATCGGGAAGTCTTCGCACTTATTCAAGACTACGACCCAGAGCAAAAGTCTCTTCATCTGTGGGGGTCATGGTACAGTCAAATTATCCGGGGTCGGTGCAGTTTTACTTGCGCAGCGCTTTCGAAACCGATCCCGCGATCTATTACGCTGACCTACCTCAGGTAACTTACGCAGTAGAAGAGGTCAACTGGACCTCGGAAGGTCGTCTTCAGTCTTCCATGACGTCAATACCAGTGCAGCCGCCGATGGCCTTGGACATTTTAGGGTGACGAAAATGCCAGGGAGAGTCGCGTCCTTGGGGGAAAATTTATATGATAGGAATGACTTCCCGTCATTCGGCTGGCTATCTACAGTGAGCTCGATATATCCTGTCGGCCAAGAAATTGCTGCTATTAAAGACCGGGTTGTATCCTATGATCTATGCTCCTTCTTTCACTACAACACTCCTCATGTGTAGTGGGTCAAAACTTTCCTGGAACAATGGAACATTCCGACCCACACATTTCTCTTATCAGATCGGGAGGTTTCAATCTCATTGGAAGAATTTGCGGAGATATCCGGATTACCCATCAGAGGGGAATATTATGAGGAGATACTTCCCCCCGACGAGTATATCTTTTCCACCAAATCAACGGTAATGGTTCTTACTTTGGAGAATACCGTTCACCATCATTTCTCGAGCTTGATTAAGGTGTTGAACATGTACGAGAGCTTATTCCTAGAGTCCGGTGAGCACAAAGTTAGCTTCGCAGATTTCATCGCCCGCTTTCTTCGTACAGTGGCTCTATCCAAACAAGCCGCGAAGTTCGCCAAACCTGACGACCCGTTCGGATTTCCTTCGGACAACTTGCCAACTGTGAAGGCGGATTTAAAAAAATTCTTTATTCCAGATACTCCAGTCATCCCCTTCGCAGAGATTGCCGCCCCAGACATTGATGAGGAGATGTTCCTTATAGGGTTTATCGTCTTGTGGCTGACTTGGTTCGCTCTTCTGATGCACCCCCGCTACATGAGACCATTTGTTTTTTATCCGGCTCATCGCATCGCCGCGGGGACGCGCATGGCCGTTGGGGTCACGGGATTAGCTCATTTATATCAGGGCCTCAGCTTAGCAGCCGACATTACTCAGCCGGAAGTAAAGCCCATAAATCTTCCATTGCACTACTTCACCTCATGGATCGAGATGCACATGCTGGGTGCTTTCGGTGTTCATAAAGGACCCCAATTTTTCGAAGGCTACAATTTTTCCCGGGTCATGCGCCTAGTCGACGCTTCTGCTCCAGACCCAACACAGTGAGCGGCTCGGCGATTGCACCTTCGTCCACGCATGGTTGGGGACAGCATAACCTTTGTTGATAAAGTCATGACCATTGGCAAAGAATTTTCCAAAGTGATCCAACCGCTGCATGATATTTTCAAGGATGGGGCTTCTGTGTTGAGAGCGCGAGAGGTTGTACACCTGTATTCTATCAGGCCGGGTTTTCTGGTATTTAAACAAAACTCATCGGTGCTGTTTATGAGGTATACCCCGCATCATTTTGCCCAGCAATCGGGTTACAACCAAGTCGTTCCTCTCGAGGCGTTCCTGATCGATCCGGTTACTATGGAAGAGGGCATTCGCAGTGCGGCGCATCATTTCATGCAATTAAATACAGGGTCCCATTTCCTCATTAGCTAGCCGAGCTGTATTCCAAAGGCTTCGAATGCTTACGTTGCTTGGTACCAGCATACGACGAGTGCTGTCATCAGGGAGGAGAGGCGGATGCTGCTTGACTATAAGGATGCTGTCCCACCCAGTAATCCAGCGGTCCTACTAAAGTGATGGGCAGCCGGGCTCCCTTCTTTGAGAGAGATCACCACGGTTATAGCCACGCGCACTTTTCCTAGTATGCCTCGGCCAGATGTTCCTGCGACAGCGATAACCGTAGCGTCTCCGGAATCAAGCATTGGTTTGGAGATTGGGACCCGCCGTCCGAAGAAGCTTGTTAAGCGAAAGCTTTTATCATCGGCTGTTGGTGTCATTTCGCAGAAGAAAAAGAAATCCTTATTTTCTGCTGACGTCGTGTTCGGCTAGGAGCCCCATACCCCCTACAGTGAGGGCTTGTGCGAGTATGGCACCAATGTCGGTCTGTTCGATGCGTCTGTGACTGATACCAAACTTCAAGCTGCCATTAAAGCTTCCAAATGACTGGCCCGTGAATAGGCGGTGCTAGCCTCTATTGCGTAGTCCGGTATACTTCATTTATACTCACCTGTATATATCCCCTCCCTTTTTTTGAATTTATTATGCTTTACAAACGCTCTTTTCCTTAATAGGTATTTCTGCTGAAGAGGCTCTCTCGGCTTTCCTTAAGACGTTTGAGGAGGAGGAGAGGGTCCGCGCCTCCTTGGGTCTTGGTATGATCCATTTCAATACACCTTTATATTTTTAATTCATGATCTGACCCTTTTCTTTATTCTATTACAGGAGCCACCATAACTCAGGTTGCTCCGAATGTAATGCCAACCCCGGGAGGTGATGTAGAAAAGCTTTCAGAGCCACCGACTACAGCTGAAGCCTTCCTAAGACCGCCGCAAGAGGCGTTGCTGAAGCAGCCGATGATGGATGCCACAGCGGATTTGGAGGCTGAGCTTGATTTGGACGATGATGTCCCCCTATCAAAAGTTTTGAGGCGATCAGTTCAAACAGCCCAGGCTGCGTAGAAAGCACGCTGCGAGGGAACGTTAGGTTCTCTTGGCTGCGGGCGCCGGTTCGAGTAATGCTCAACCCTCTGGCATTCCTATGGTGGACGTCCCTTCTGCCCTGTCTATTGCCCATAGACAGGTTACGCGTGCGTCCCGAGAAAAGGTTGAACGATTACTTCAAGGTAGAACAACGCACGGTCCTTTGTAATAGACTTTTTCTTATATCATAACACACGCATTTTTAACATGACCAAATTCAGGTGATGGCGCGGCAGGTGAAGTGCCGGCGACTAAAGAGGCAAAAGTGGCCAACTTTTCTCTGAAATCTGGGATCGTTCCAACTGCCGCTTCTTTTCCCTGTGGATCCTTAATATCGGCGGGAGATGCAAGCGTTCCGACGGCCTTTATTGAGTCAGGGGATGAAGGTGTGGATGCTGAATCTATTTTCCCAATGGAAACCGAGGAAGCCGTCACAACTGGTGACGCTTCGGGCACTGTCTCGGTTTCTTCCCTGTCAGGTACTCTTTGGGATCCGAAAAAAAAAAAGATGGCCTTTCCGGAGTGAGTGCCTAGCGCCCATTGCGCGGTAGACCTGCTCGTGCTACTACTGCCTCCGCTTCTCTTGTCTCCGGTGTTGGATCAACTTTGAGTTTTAATCCCGCAAGACATCTCTAATGATATCTCCTTTTTTCTAAGAATAGGCGCGGTAAACCCTGATGCTGTACTAACAGAAGAATTACCGCCGGTCATTACCCTGACTGTCACGGTTCCTCCTCTCTCTTCCGCGTCTTCCCGAATTTTGGAAGGTAAAAATTTCTCATTTATTTGCTTCACTGTAGATACTATTTCCGTGCATTAACCATTCATTATTGCAATCCTGCAGGAGTGCTCTTTGATCACTTACACCAAGTGTTAAGCCCACATTTTGCCTTTCAATCGGAATTCGTTCCCCCTTCCAGCATTGGTTAGTATATTGTCACTTAGTGTCTCTTTTTTCCTTGAGTAAGCTTTATGTTGCTAAGCTTTCCTCGTATTGAACACAGTATTACGGCTCGAGGGAGTAAGCGAAGGAATATCCGAGCCTCCTGCGCCCCCTGTCTTGCCACTTTCAACAGCTGGTACGGTAGATCTCGTCCATCAGCTTTCTTTTTTATCTTTCAAGTTGAAATCTGCCCCTTATTCGTGCGTGATTTATTTTGCAGCAATTATACCGGCTTCGGTTCCTTTTGAATCTCGCATTCGCATGCCTACGGAACCTTTTGCTAAGCGTCAATCTTCCAGGGGCGCGATGACTAACAGGCGGATGTTGAGTGAATTCATCGAAGATCTTGATGATGAGGCCATCACTTCTGCTGCGGATTTCGCTGACGAAGTCAATACTATGCTATCGACACTATTGAATTTCCATAACTAAGATTTCGTCGGCTTTTGGGTTGACTATTGTAAGAGGATCAAGACTTGTCTGCATGAGATCGAGCTCAAGCGTCTCGCTCTTGAAGTATTAACCTTGAATGCTCAGCGGGTCGCGTGGATCAAGCAAAGTGCTGATTTCATTCAATATTTTGAACAAAAGTTGACCCTGTAGCGAAAGGAGCATGAGACGGCTTCTGGCAAATCCATCCAATTGGGCATCCAGATTGAAGCGAATGCCACGCAGCTGCAAGTTATTTTCGAAAAACTCCAACAATGTATTTCTGATGGACTGGCGCTAAGGCAGAAGCTCAATTTTACCGAGCGGGGAATGCAAGATTGCGAAGTTGCCAAGCAGGAAATCGCTGAGAAGCTCTCATCATGCTTGCAACAGCGGGCTCAAATTGAAGCGGGGTTGGCCACAGTTGTAGCATATGAGGAGGAGTTGCGGGGAGCGCGTAAGCGGGTTGCCAATTTGTTGAAAGCCCTGCCTTTTTAACAATTGTAATTGTATTCCCTCTTTTGTATTAATTGTATCTCCTAAACACTTTGATTCGTGAATAAGAATATACACTTTTTTTTGCGTGCGCTTATCTGTGTTTTGATGTCTTAATGCGGCGCTAATTAGTTTACTTGCTCGTTTCAGAATCCGTAGTTTATTCACTGGTTTCGGAGTCTCTAGTTTATGTACTCATTTCGGAGTTTGTAGTTTATGGACTCATTTCAGAGTTTGTTTACTTCATTCACCCATTTCAGAGTTTCTAGTTTATGGACTCATTTCGGAGATTTTTTAGTTTATAGATTCATTTCAGAGTTTGTTTAGTCTACCTCCCTTGGGTTTTTAGGCAAAGTTGTCCTAACGTTGTATATAGATAACCTCCATTCTTTACGATAGAGGTTCGTTTGGTATTGTGGTACTAGGGTTTTGGTCCGTGGTACCGTCGCGTTGGCTGATATATTCCTCGATATGCGGTCTTTAAGCCGTTGTTCGAGTAGCCCCACAATTGTCGTATCCCTGATCCCTTCGAGGGCTGGACAAGACGTCTTCAAGTAACCTCCTTAGGCTGTATGACCGTTGGATGAGCAAGCGCTAGAAATTCGCCATGTCACTTTTTACTTGAGGTTAAGCTCAATTTAGAGCCCCGATGGGTCATAACCACTCCGCGCTGAGGTGGGATGATCTCCAATAGTCTATGAGGCTTTATATGAGTTGCCGTCGAGACCCGATTTTTTGTTTTGACGATGCAATACCATTTCTTCGCTGAAGTATGGTAGACATCTGTAGGACCTCTATACTGTATATATTGCAGTTGAAGTCCGGAGCAGGAAATATGCATTTGCTCCAATTTGATTTAGCTCGTTGGTGCTTTTGTTGACATCGCATCTGCACCTTGATAGAATGAGAAGGAACGCCGGAGCAGTCTTTAAATTATATATGAACCGTTAAGACTTGGAGCTAGGAGTTTGTCATTGCTCCATTTTGATTTGGCTCGTTGGAGCTTTTATTGACGCCGTGTCTGCACCCTGATAGGATGAGAAGGAACGTCAGGGTGGTCTCTAGATTGTATATGAACCGTCAAGACTTGGAGCTAGAAATTTACCATGACTCCTTTTTTTGTTCGACCCTTGAGTCTTTTTTAACGTCACGTCTGCACGAGAAGGAACGCCAGGCTGATCTCTAGGCTGTAAATATTGCCATCAAGATCTGGCTCTCCCTTCGAAGGAGCCTGGTGGGAAAACATGGTTTCCTTTTTCATTTGTGCCCATGGATTGTATACAGGGGTCGGTGTAGACTCACTTGCAGGGCAGAAAAGTTTTGTTTTCATTTTTTTCTTTCTGCGATGCCCTATCTTTTCAGCTTTTCATATCACGAAAGTCGCGATTGCCCAATCGTTTCGGCCTTTTATTCATGGTGCCCAATCATTTCGGCTATTTATTTATTTATTTATTTTTACTCGCTGCTTTTTATTGCGAGTTGCCCAATCATTTCAGCTGTTTTTATATGCATATTTTTTGCTCACTGATTTTTATTGCGAGTTGCCCCATCATTTCGGCTGTTTTCATATGCATATTTTTTTCTCGTTGATTTTTATTGCGAGTTTGGAATCTGTAACATTTTGAAAATTTTAGATAATAAATTAATTTAATTAATTAAATAATAAAATGTTAATTTAAAAGGTTATTGAAACAAAATAGGACATTTTCATAAGTAGTGTGTAAAACTAATTAAATTAAAATATTTTAGATAATTAATTAAATTATGCAATTAAACAAATAATGTTATTTAATTTTTATTGTAGTAAAGAAGCCTTTTTAAGTTAAAGTAGAATTAGTTTAGTAAAGAAAATGGTGTTTATATAATAACATGTATAATGAGGGGTTTATGTGAGAAAGTTAGCACCTTTATGCTAAAATGAGTTGAATGAGGGGTTTGATGCAATTAGGGTTAGATAATGGTTAAACTTAATATATACCTCTAAGACACCACCCCTTAGGAGTAACCACACCTTAGGAGTAACCACACACACACACCTCCTTCTTGCATGTACACCTCATGCACACACACCTCACCTTTACATGAAACCACCACAATCCTTTTTGTGACACCTCCTCCTACAACTCTTACTCACTCTCCTTATCTTGTTCAGTTCATATCTTATTTGAAATAAGAATTAAACTGAAGAGAAAGAGGAAGAAAACATTTTAGAACACAACAAGAGAAAAGAAAAAAGAGAAGAAAAAAAGAACTAGGTGCTAAGGATTCTCACCCTCATCAAGCTAGGAGCTAAGAGCTTGTTCATCTTGGAGGAAACCTTATCAGTGATCCTCTGTAGGTATAATCTTTAAGCACTGTAGAAATTAGTTCTCAAATGTTTAAATGTAGAAATCGAATATCGGATATATCGTATTTTAGGAAAATTAGGCTCTGCGTTAAATCTGCTATAGTATAGATAATAATCAACATAACCAAACAATGTCTTCATCTTATAAATTGGACATAGAATAACCCATAGGAAGACGGACCCATTCCCTCGGATTTTGGCCGGCGACATGAAGGGAAAATCCGATGTCGCCGGATTTTTGAGGGAGTTGGGTGTTGTGGTTTTTAGGGTAGCTCTCTCTATATGTGTTAAGATGTTTGGTATTATTTGTTTAAGTTATTTTATCAGTATATGAAATCTGGAAGCTAATATCTGTAAAGGGGTTAAAATTCTAAAACACGGCACGGATGTTTCGCAACGCGTTTCTGTTTTCTGTTACGAACAACGATTCGTTAAATTCCAGTTAGTATAGGTATTAGATAGTTTACAATAGTCGTACGTAGTATAGTTAATACGTAAAACTTGTATTTTCATGTTTTCACCGTATCGAAGTTTAGCCGTTTCTTATACAAATTAATATCGATGTTAGATTTGAGTGCGGGAACTTCGGAGGCCGCAAGGAAAGGAAATGGATTGGTGATTTCTGAGTAGAATTTGACGTATTCCGGTGAGTAGACTAAACATCTACCAGGGGATTTTGTATGGACGGCGTGATACGCCCGTAGTTTAAGTTTAAATTACAATTGTTTCTTCGTTTATAAAGTTTGATTGTATGCGTTCATATATATATATATATATATATATATATATATATCGTCATGTTAATAATTGTTAGAACACTGCATAATTATCGACAAGTTATGCTGCACATGCACATACCTACATGTTACACTACATCTCGTCGATATTAACATGTCACCTACACACTTAGTATTTATTATGTTAAATATGATTCCTAGTATACCTTAAGCATCAATAATGTTAGTTACTTTGCATAAATGATTATCATGTTTTATATTCAAGTGTTAGTAGTTTGATATTGATGGATTGGATTATTGAGGATTTATGGTTTTGAGTTTTTATGCACTATTAAGTGTATTCAGTAATTCTTCATGATTGATGTGACATGTCCACCATGTGATATTGTTTTTTGATTTGGTTTTATTCCGAACCGAGTGGGGTAGCTATATGGTTGCGGATTTTTATGTATATCCAGGCTGAGCGGGGTACCTATACAGCTGGATTCATGGTGGACCCGGTCGAGACTGAGGGGCAGGATAGCTGCACTTTAGGTGAGGAGCCTAACGAGGATACTCGATACCGGAGACAGTTGTGAACACGGCGGATATCTAGGTGATACCGACCGGTGTTATTGATTGACAGGATCATTCGAGGAACGATGTCTGATGGAAACAGAAGATTTGTGTCGATGTTGGACACGGAAAAATGAATCTTATTTAGAAATAATTGATGAGATTTCAGTTTTGATTTATACATTGAGTAGTACATATTCATGCTTCCACCTGTTATCATGCATCACATTCATTATTGTTAATATTAGCACTAGTTCGTCATACTTGTATTATCAGCCGATATATGTTAGTTTTATTCACTGAGTTGGCAACTCACCCCCATTGTGTCATAGTTCCTTGCAGGAGTCGTGTGGACGCGTAGCAGCAGCGTGGATCTGCTTATCAGTTTTTATCGCTCCTTTTTGCTAGTGGGTTACCTACGTAGTAACCTCCTATTTTGGTTTTGTATATTGGATCTAGTATTTCTCCATCAGACCCTGTATAGTTGACTTAGAACGAGATGTAGTTGTATATATCTTATTTTGACTGTTAAGATCGTTTAGTTGTGTTAAATTATTTTTCTTTTATTTATGCTTGAGATTCTTCATTTTGAGCGCCGTATTATTTTTTTGTATGGATTTCCGCTGTTTGGCATCATTTGCTCCCAACTAGGGATGCAACCTATTCACACATTCTATAACTGCTTAATTAATAATTAAAATGGAAGTACTGTCGAAGTTTCAAAACCAGTTGTTTAAACTTCTATTATTTAAAAAAACCATTCGGCATGCTACTTCATTCTTTTACTAAAAAAAAATAAAATTCTCTAAATTCCGCAAAAAGGGTTTTTGGCACTTGGTTTTTGGCTTACTCAGATTGTGTCGACATCTTTAGATATTATACAATCTAAGTGCCGGTCACATCCAAATTTTGGGTCGTGAAAATGTTCGTATCACTGCTTAGGATTAACCTTACGGAACCGAGTAGTGAATTAAATATAGTAGGCTTTAATTTCGCTAGCTAGGTTGACCCTTGATTGATGGAGTAGGTAATTTAGGATGAGTAGAGTACCGTACATATGTTCCGCGGCATATTTACGCTACGATACTCAGCCTAAGTGACCTTAGGATATATTTGTTCATACTTCCTTTCTTGATTCCATGTATCCTGTGATTCAATTGCAATGTCCGTATCAATCTTGTTTCATACTGCAGCCACTAAGTCACCAATGACTACGAGGACTCAGGGGGCCGCAGTTAGAGATGAGATTGGAGCGGGCTCGTCTGAAACGAGGACAGACCAGGGCAGTACGCCTATCTTTCATGAACAGATTGATTCACCCTCTATTGATCGTATATCTAGAATGGAGGCGAGTGTTCAAGAGATGCGCCGAATGATAGGATCCTTGATAGAGATTAGTCGAGCACGGAGATCGGCCATTACTCCACGTACGGTTGTTCAGAGACCAAGGCGAATTCATACTAATACATCAGCTCCTAGACATGTTCGTAGAGGCCGTGGCGGATTCTTTATGGAACAGTTATGTCACTTATACCCATATGATCAACAGCCTTCGCAAGGATGTTTTAGGTGTGGGTGTCCGTATCACTTTATCCGGAATTGTCCCGTGATGCGACAGGGTGAGGCATCGGTCTCACATGTGACTTCACCACCTTCACCACCTCATCCGAGCACATTACCTTCCATACTTGTTGTTGTTCTACGCTAGATCAACGCCCATAGAGGCCGTGGTCAAGACGGTCGTAATTCGAGAGGACGAGGAGGCAGACGCAGACAACAGTTGGTCGCTGGAAGAGGACCGGCTTTAACTTTTGTGTTGACTCCTCGGGATGCACAGGCGTCGAACGTTGTCGTAACAGGTATTCTTTCAGTATGTTCCTTGGATGCACATATTTTATTTAATCCCAGTTCTACGCATTCTTACGTATCTGCATACTTTGCACTTTCTCTGGGGAGAGAGTCTTCGTTGTTAGAGTTACCGCTAGTTGTGATTACTCCTGTAGGAGATTCTTTTATAGCTCGACACGTATTCAGGTCTTGTTCAGTATGTATCGATGATAGGGATTCATTAGTGGATTTGATTCTCCTAGATATGCTAGATTTTGATATACTTCTTGGTATGGATTGGTTGGCCGTATGTCATGCTTATGTAGATTGTCGGGAGAAAGTTGTCAGATTCTGTTTTCCCGGCGAACTGATTTTTGTTGTGCAGGGAGACTGTAGTGTAACTCCTGCCAACATGATTTCTGCTTTTTGTATGGGACGGCTCTTGAAGAAGGGTTGTCGTGGGTTCTTAGTGTTTGTTCAAGACGTAGGAGCCGCTGAAGTCCCATTGGACCAGGTTTCGATCGCATGAGAATTTCCGGATGTGGTTCCAGCTGAATTGCCAGGATTACCGCCTGATCGCGATATCGAATTTTGCATTGACTTGATTCCGGGTGTAGGGCGTATTTCTATACCACCTTATCGGATGGCCCCGACGGAGTTGAAAGAACTCAAAGGTCAGTTGCAAGAGTTGTTAGATAGAGGACTTGTTCGTCCGAGTGTATCGCCGTGGGGAGCTCCAGTCTTGTTCGTTAAAAAGAAGGACGGCAGCATGAGACTGTGCATCGACTACAGGCAGCTGAATAGTGTTACTGTGCGAAATAGGTATCCACTATCTCGTATCGATGACTTATTCGATTAGCTGCAGGGAGCTGGCTATTTCTCGAATATTGATTTGCGGTCAGGATATCACCAGTTAAGAGTTCGGAAGGATGACATTCCGAAGACTGCTTTTCGTACACGATACGGGCATTACGTGTTTTTAGTGATGTCGTTCGGGCTCACCAATGCCCCAGCAGCTTTCATGGATATGATGAACCGTATTTTCAGGTCATTCATTGATCGGTTTATTATTGTGTTTACAGATGATATTCTTGTTTATTCCCGGAGCTGGGAGGAGCACGAGCAGCATTTGCGTATCACATTACAGACCTTGAAGGAGCATCAGCTGTTCGCTAAATTCTCCAAGTATGCTTTCTGGCTGGACAGTGTAGATTTCTTGGGTCACGTAGTTACAAGAGATGGTATACGTGTAGACCCAAAGAAGATCGAAGCAGTACAGCACTGGCCTAGACCTGTGTCAGCTACAGAGGTTCGCAGTTTCTTGGGTCTGGCCGGATACTACTGACGCTTTGTGCAGGGTTTGTCTAGTATCACCACATCGTTAACTGGGTTGACTAGGAAGGAGTTCCATTTCTTTGGACAAAGGCGTGCAAGCATAGCTTCTAGCTGTTGAAGACTCGTCTGACTACTGCACCAGGGTTATCATTGCCTTCGGGATCGGGCGATTTTGTGGTTTATTGTGATGCTTCTCAGTGGGGCCAGGCTGTGTATTAATCAGCACGGCAGGATTATCGCATATGCTTCTCGGCAGTTGAAGAAGCATGAGCAGGACTATCCCACTCATGACTTAGAGATGGCTGTTGTAGTATTCGCACTGAAGATATGAAGGCATTACCTATACGGCGAGTCGTGCCAAATATTCACAGACCACAGAAGCATAAGGTATATCTTTCAGCAGTGAGATCTTAATCTGAGGCAGCGTAGATGGATGGAACTCATGAGGGATTATGATTGCGAGATTCTTTATCATCTGGACAAAGCGAATGTTATGGCAGAGGCTTTGAGTCGGAGGTCCGGAGGTAGCTTATCTTATTTGAGCACAGTGCTGAAACATTCATCCGCAGACTGGCATATTCTATGTAATAGCCATGTACAGTTTGAGTTCATATCGACAGGAGGACCATTAGCTCATATTCGCAATCTTCTTCAATTATTGGATCGCATCCGAGATACATAGCCTACAGATGCTCGCTTGTCGGAGATCATAGATCAGGTTAGATAGGGTAGAGATTCTGAGTTCGTGATAGATGACCATGGAATACGCGTGCGCTGGTCAGGCGCATTACAGATTCCCCCTTCCTAAGATAGGCCAGGGTTTATTGATTGTGGGGATCCGAATCTCCGGCAGCCGCGGACTAAGCTGCTGTTAATTACCCCTCGGCTTTGGAGCGAAGGAACCTCTGATTGACGGGTCAAACTGGTCATGCGAGCTCAATGTACAGTGTGCGTGTCTTGTGTTTTGAAAGAGGTTTTGGATATATCGGGGGCCCCGCAGAGTTTTTACGGGGGTCCCGCTACCCGGATAGTGGGCTGGGAGACAAGGGGGTTAGCAACCCCCTTGCAGGGTGTGGGGCAGTGCCCCGTTAGAAATTTTTCTAAAAGGGGAGGGTGTTTACTGTGGAGTGCATAAAAAATGGTGGGAGGAGCGTCTTAAAGATGCGTGCGTGGCACGTCGGCGCATGGTACCCACGGGCACGTGCCTGGCGCGTGAGCGCTTGGCACCCACTGGTCACGTGCGCAACATGCGACCACTGGACGCTGAGCGGGTCACGTGGGGCGAACGTGGGCGCTTAGCGCCTGCGGGTCACGTGCGCTGCATGCGACCGCTGGGCGCCGAGCGGGTCGCGTAGGGTGTACGTGGGCGCTTAGCGCACACGGGTCACGTGCCCTGCACGCGACCGCTGGGAGCCGAACGGGTCGCGTGGGGCGCACGTAGGCGCTTAGCGATCGTGGGTCGTGTGCACGGCGCGTTGTGCGCCAGCGGGTTACGTGCGCGGCACGGACGTGCGCTGGGCGCCAGTGGGTCACGTACGCGGCAGGCGACCGCTGGACGCCTACGGGTCACGTGCAAGGCACGCGACCGCTGGAAACACCAGCGGGAATGGGCTTAGCCCCTAGGTTGGGGAGTTGAACTCCCAAGGGGTTTTGGAGTTGGACTCCTAACAAAAATTTAATTTATGGAGTTAAATTCCAACAGATCTAGAAAAGAGTTAAACTCCTAGAAATTTTTGGCTCTTCTTTTGAGCCTTGGATCCTCCCAACAAGGGGTTTTTGGAGATGGGTCTCCTTCTTCTTTCTCTTGGTTGGCTGGATCTTGGAGGAAAGGGGAGTGAGATTCAAAATCTCCCCTTTCAGAGATTTGATGGGAGATCCGAGTTCCCCTTTGTGGGTTTTGTGGTGAAAAACTATTTCTTTTTGAGAAAGGAAGAGTTAAACTCTTGATTTAATTCAAAAAGAGGAAGAAGATTTTAGACCCTTGAGAGAGGGGAAGGAGGCACAAACCCTAGTTTTTTGAAGAGAATGAAATTGTCCTTTTTTTATTCATCATCATGTTGTCTTATATAGGCTTACACATTTACATATAGCCCCTTGGGCTTTACAAAATGGCATTTTTCCCATCTCATGCCTCATGTGCTCATTTCTTTTGCACATAAGCCATCGGCTTTACAAAAATTTGGATTTATGCCCATTTTGCTTACATTCATGCATAAAAAATTACATCAAAATTATTTATTACATGATTTTTATTTTGGCATGGAGGAGGGCCGGCCGCTTCATGTTCGGACTCGACCAGGGCATGGGCCCACTTGATCTGGGATTGGGCCCACTTGGCTTGGGTTGACCTTGACTTTGACTTGGTCAACCGGGGTGCAATTTTCGACCCCAACAGAAGGGATCGCAATTGCTTGAGAGTCCTTGGCGTGGGTATTTCTATAATCGCCTTGATCTTTGAGGGGTCGATTTCGATACCCCGGTGTCGTATGATGAATTTTAGGAATTTGCCCGAGGAGACTCCAAACGCGCATTTTAGAGAGATCATCTTCATGTTATACTTCCGAAGACGTTGAAACACTATGTTTAGATATTCCCAATGTTTCTCGTATGACTTGCTTTTCACCATAAGGTCGTCGATGTAGCATTCAACAATCTCACGGATGATGTCATCGAAGAACTTCGTCATGGCCCTCTGGTAGGTAGCGCCAGCGTTCTTCAGACCGAAAGGCATCACTATATAGCAAAATATGCCCAGCGGAGTCCGGAAGGCAGTATGCTTTTGGTTTTCGGGATGCTTCTTTATTTGATAGTATCCGGAAGATCCGTCCATGAAGGAGAAGACCTCATGGGTAGACGTGTTATCGATCATCAACTCGGTAATAGGTACTGGGAAATCATCTTTCGGGCAAGTTTTGTTGAGGTCTTGAAAGTCCACGCAGATGCGCACCGTATCATTTTTCTTCATCACCGGAACGATGTTAGCGATCCAGTCAGGATATTGAACTTATTGGATGAAGCCGGAGTCAATTAGTTTCTTAACTTCGGTATTGATACTCATCTCAAGTTGAAGCAGCAGTATTCTTGGCGCTTGCTTGACTGGCTTAATGTCTGGCAATATAACCAGTTTATGTACTGCTATTTTTTGATCTAATTCCAGTATCTCGGAATAATTCCATGCAAAGCAGTCTTTATATTGCAAGAGTACACTTTTTAACGTGGTTACGTGTTTTCTAGATAGCAGTTCACTGACGAACGTTGTCCTCGGATCGTTTTCCGTTCCTAAGTCAATTTTCCTTAGGTTTTCCGCCGTGGTATATCCCGTCTTCTAGCTCTTTTGGTGCTGGTGGAAATTCTGAGATCACCGCATCCCCATCTTCATTTGTGAAGCACTTGAAAAGGTCATCCGTAGCCTCATGCCCTTCCCCTTCTGAAGGTGTTATTGTAACAACTCTGCTTCAGTATGCAGAAAATTTATTTAAAAATTAATGTATAAATAGAGTATTTACAATCCTGTGTATACTATAAGTATTTGATTTGCTTTAGAACAACAAGAAGCATTTGTAGCTCATTGGTAAAGTCTTGCACTGCTATGACGCAGCTCTTGTGTTCAAATCCCTCCAGCCACATATTATTTTTAATTGATTTTTTTTAAACTTCTAGAAGCTCAAAAGTTTTCATGTGCACTGCACGTAAAATGAAAAGTCACAAAAAAATAAACACGTGGAAATTGCTATTTATACAGCAGAGGACACGTTGCAAGCATCCCACATCCCGACCCCACCTATTGGCCGGTGAGATTTTGCAATGGGGCCGGCGCCGCTGGGCCCCCTATTGCAAAAGCTCCCAAAATTTCACCATAGCACCCCTTGGCCTACCCCCCACTACCCCTATTCTATTTGATTTTTCTGCACATCAATAGAGAGTATTAATTCACCTCTTTTATCCATTTTAATGCATATTTTTAATTCATTCTTCATTACCCTAACCCCTAATTTCTCCTATAAATACAACCCTACACTTTGGCCCTCCTCATTCAGAAATCTATTGCCAAAACTCTATAAAATTTCTAAGTCCAAGAAGTTGTACAAGTAGAGTTAGCTCAAGGCAAAGTTCCGGCGACACTTCAGGACAAATCCGGCGACGAAAAGACTCCACGACGCTTTCGTAAATTCCCTCTACCTCTTCCCTCTTCTTTCAATCTGTAAGTCCCCTCTTCCCTCTCCACTCTCCATTAAAATGACATCTCTTTTCAAAACTCGTCGGAAGTGGAGTTAATCCGACTTCCGATTCTCTTTTCTTTAAAAATTCAATTTTTCCTTAAACAACAATTAACCACCTTTTCATATATTGTTTAGTAACCATTAAACAACAATTGGACAAAGTTTCAATTCAAAATATTATGTTAAACAAATTCTATTTCACTTTTACATTAAAATACCCTTAAGTTTGCATACGAAATTACTTTATATGTTTGCTCTTATTACCTTTAGAAAACTCACGAAGTAATAACCTACCTCATCATAACACTCATTCTTGATATAGCATGATACCTTTTGGAACTTGTGGGATAAAATACGAAATTACATTTAAATACCATAAACTTTCAAAAACCGTTTTTCTTTAAAAGAGTATTATTTAATTTCTTACAAATGCGCCTCTAAAACCCATTTTGGAGAACCCTGATCGGGATGGTGCGGGTTATCACACATTCTCGGGCCTAGTAGAACGAGATGCAGACCTCCTCACGGAGCATCCGATCTCGATGGAAATTTTAATGCAATATTTAAGAAAAATATGATTTCGATTTAATAAATAAGTTCTATTTTTATAAATATATATATAATCAAAATATCTACTTTAAATATACAATATATATATTCCATGTTTTGTAAATCAAAGAAATCATAAATTTCATGAAACTACAAATACAAATCAATACAATTCCAATACTACACTAAAATACCATATACTATTGAAGTTAGATTTATATCCACTTGAATATTTCATTTTATAAAAATTACAATTATGAAAACCCTAAAGACGATAAATAAATACTTAAGGTTTATTTTGAAATTATATCAAAACTATTTTTCATAACCCCCTCCCCCCCACAAGTTATATTAATTTACAATAAGGACCCTAGTAAATATAGGTTTAAGCGGGACCAGTTCTCTTGAGCCTCAGGGAGCCGGAGAATATGGGTGCTTGCCTGTCTAAGGTAGACAACCTAAAAATGGTATTATCAAAACGGTAATTGTTTTGGAAAAAGACACAAATCCTGCCGTCCATGTGCAGCAGTAACCGATAACATCAAAACTAATTCAGGACTTCAATTCATTTTAAAGTGTCTAACTCAGACAGAGTCTCAGTCTAATCTGAATCAATCGATCTATCCTTGAATATGATTCAAGTATAACTCCATTTCAATATGAATCCGTTTATACCAGAATTCAATCTATATTAACATGGCTCGACTGAAGCGAACCATGGATATACTCTGATTACATGACTATCCATTTATATCCATACCGTTTAAATGATGTCATGGTTTCGGTAAGTCGTACATCTATTAAACAAAACAATACAAAATATATTATGGGGTTTTAAAGGGGTAGACTGGTACGGAATGTGTTAGAAGTGGCACGAGACGGTCACTTTAATACACCTAACCTGAATATCCATTGTTGTTGTTCCGTGGCTTAACGGTTCCTTGTGCTCCGTATACCTTAGTCCACGGAATAGTTGGACTCCTCTCGTATACACTGATATATTCTGTACCAAGCTACAAACAACTGTGTTAGCATAACTGTATACAGTTATATTCTTTCTGTATATTCTATTTCTACCTTTATTTGGGACTTACAGAGCGATTGTTCGCTGACGGCATTCCTTCTCTCTTCTTTCTTTGGAATGTTGTCAGGTGGATCCTACTTACTGGAGATAGAGCCCAGTTCAGAGGACTTGGATCATTTCAGCGAGTACCCCGAGCTCTAGACTCTTGTACATACTTTACTTTCATGTTCATGCCATTGTTTAGGCATTGCTTTCATCATTGTATTTACTTTTCAGTTGTATTGTAAAGAAATGTTTAATAAATAAAAGTTGTTATTCATTTACATCTCTTGTCATTTTCTTGTATAATTTATTATATTGCTTAGTTACGCTTAGCGTGTTTACTTCCGAGTAAATACGTAGCGGCTCTCGTCGCGTCTCCTTACCCGTACACTGGGAAGCGAAGTGTGACAGGTTTTGTTGGTGGCCCATGCAGGTCAGTTCTGCATGGACATGTAGGTCAATTCTGTATGAAGTCCTAAGCAATATAACACAAGAATCAACAACTAAAAATATTCTTTACATTTCATATTCCTTGAATCTTACAATTTCATATACTTTGAATCTATCCTAACCCTATTTTTTCTTTCAAGGTTATGAATTCTCCAAACAATACCAGCACCAACTTCAACAACACACCACCACCTCTTCCACTTACGCCTACCATTGCATCTTCGATCAATGAGCAAACGGTATTGTTTGAGGCAATCCGAAGCCTCCTGGAAGGACAGCAGCAACAGACTGCTATATTATGGAACTGCCCATAAGCGGAAGCACCCGGAGTGAAGCAATTCCGGGCATTGCATCCGAAGCAATTTTTTGAGAAAGAGAGCCTTTTAGAAGCTGAAGACCGGGCTCAGAGCCTTGAGGACGATCTGGCAGCAGCACAAGTGCCAGACATCGCTTGGGTATGGGTTGCGAAGCTGCAACTCACCGACAACGCCCGAGTGTGGTAGAAGGCGGAAGAAAACCATCTTGCTCAGCCTATCGAATAGAAAAAATTTCGCGACATGTTCGACGTGAAGTACTTTCAAGAGACTGCCTGATTCGACATAGAGCAGCAATTCATTCACTTACAACAAGGCTCTATTTGGAGCAAATCGGTGGATGAGTATGATGCCGAATTCACTATGTTGAGCAGGTAAAAATATGTCTCAAATATTCGATTTCTTATATCACAAACTACACAGCTAACACAAGACCGTAACAGGTTCGCGGCACATCTCATTCCGACTGCTGAGATCAGGACCTGACGATTTCAGCAAGGGTTAAATCCGGATATCCAAGCCGCCTTAGCTACAGGGGATTTCCCAACCCACGAACTGTCTCTAAAAGCTGCCCGTCGATATGAGGTGGTTGTAAAGATGAAGGGCAGACCCCAATCTGTTAGAGTGAACTGCCCTGCCACTCAGATGGCAGGAAAAGCCTCTTCAAGGCCACCTTTTGTGTCCAGAAGACCGAGGGTACCAATAAACCGGCCCAGCCCAGCCTTTTGCACCTACTGCAGGAGGGATGGACACCTGGCGAAGGATTGTAGGCATGCTAATTGCCTTTACTTAGTCTGCGGCTCAGCCACACATGATATTGGGTCTTATCCTTGTAAAATCGATCCAAATGCTGCACCCATACTAGCAATTACCTATCCACGGCGGCCATCTATCCAGACACCTGCTCCACGTCTTGCTCTCCCAGCTCTACCTCCTCATGGACCGACTGCACCTCCTCCTCATTAGATCAGCTAAGTGGGTCTTGCGTTTTCTCCAAGTTAGATCTCCGTTCGGTTATCATCAGGTGAAGGTCAAAAAGTCTGATATTTCGAAGACGGCATTCAGGACTCGCTATGGTCATTATGTGTTTCTTGTGATGCCATTTAGAGTGACCAACGCACCGGCTATATTCTTGAACCTAATGAATCAAGTTTTCTAAGAGTACCTAGACAGGTTTGTTGTCATCTTCATCGACGACATCCTGGTGTATTCTAAGAGTCGGAAAGAACATACCGAGCACCTACGAATTGTCCTTGAGACTTTACGACAGCATCAACTCTATGCCAAGTATTGCAAGTGCGAGTTTTGGCTAGATCAAGTCGGTTTTCTCGGACATATTGTATCAGGCGATGGAATCTCTGTAGATCCAGCTAAAGTATCAGCAGTATGCGAATGGCCGACACCGAAGTCAGTGAAGGACATTCGAAGTTTCTTGGGTTTCGCAGGATACTACCGAAGATTCATTGAAGGATTCTCGAAGATTGCAACACCCCTGACCAAGCTCACGCGTAAAAATGAAGAATTCGTGTGTTCAGAAGCATGCGAACAAGTTTTCGTAGAACTTAAGTCAAGATTGACATCAGCACCTATTCTCGTTATACCGGATCAATCTTAAGGTTTTGAAATGCATTGTGATGCATCCGGTAAGGGATTAGGATGTGCTCTACATCAGCACGGTAAAGTTGTAGCTTATGCATCAAGACAGCTAAAAATTCATGAGCGCAACTACCCGACGCATGATCTGGAGTAGGCAAACGTTATTTTTGATCTTAAGATTTTGCGCCATTATTTTCTTGGAGAACGAGTGGACATATACACAGAGCACAAGAGTCTGAAATATGTGTTTACTCAGAAAGAGTTGAATATGCGGCAGAAAAGATGGTTAGAACTTATGGCAGATTTCGACATCAACCTACAATATCATTCAGGGAAGATGAATGTAGTACCTGATGCACTTAGTCACCAACCACTATAAATGAATCTCACCGCACAGTAGAAGCTTCAACAAGATTTGCATCAGATGGAGATAGAAGTGGGCATGCCAGGTAACGCTTCAAATTTGATGAACTTACAAGTTCAATCTACCATTATTAATCAAAACAAAGCAGCTCAAATAAATGATGCCAAGTTGCAAAAGATCAGAGAACAAGTAGAAAATGGACTTAGAATAGACTTCATCATCCATGAAGACGGATCATTAAGATACGGCAGTAGATTGTGTGTACCATAAGGTTCTGTTCGGGAAAAATTGATGAAAGAAGCTCATAGATCTCCCTATTCAGTACACCCTGGTGGTACAAAGATGTACAAAGATCTACGACAACATTACTGGTGGCATGGAATGAAGCGTGAAGTAGCCAGAAGCGTCGCTAAATGTTTGGTGTGTCAGCAGGTAAAAGCTGAACATCATAGGACCGCTGGCTTACTTCAACCGTTATCTATTCCAAAATGGAAGCAGCAATACATCACTATGGACTTCGTGACTGCACTTCCTCATAGCACAAAAGGTAACGATGCGGTATGGGTTATTGTGGATCGACTCACAAAGTCGGCTCACTTTATTCCCTTTCGAGTTGGCCAATCTACCAAGACATTAACAAAGAAGTACATTGAAGTAAGTATGAATCTAAGTAATATTTAACTCTTCAATATGTAATATCTCTGATATCCATGAACTTATGCAGAAGATCATGAGATTACATGGAGTACCAGTTTGCATTGTCTCCGATCGTGACACCAGATTCCGATCGCAATTTTGGCAAAGTCTGCAGGCTAGCTTGGGAACAAGTCTGAACTTTAGCACAGCTTACCATCCACAAACAGAAGAACAGTCTGAGCGAACAATTCAGATCTTAGAAGACATGCTAAGAGCTTGTATTCTAGACTTCGGAGGATCGTGTGAAAATCACCTACATCTTATGGAGTTTTCATACAACAACAGCTACCAAGCAAGTATTGGAATGACACCCTTTGCAGCTCTATATGGAAGGAAGTGTCGTTCACCATTAAGTTGGGACGACATCGGAGATAGAGAACTCCTTGAACCTGAGATGGTAGTAGCAACAGTCGATAAAGTTCGCACTATCAGGGAAGGAATGCGCATAGCCCAAGACCGACAAAAGCACTGGGATGATTCAAAGCGCCGTCACTTAGAGTTCCAACTGGGAGATCATGTCTTTTTGAAGATCTCAGTAAACCGTGGAGTAATTCGCTTTAGAAGGCGGGGTAAGCTAAGTCCGAGGTATATTGGACTGTTCGACATACTAGAACGAGTCGGAGAAATGGCTTATCGCTTGGCACATCCACTCTCATTGGAAGGAGAATTGGCATAACATGAAACCTATTAGTCTGAAAGCACCATGGAGAGCAACAAAAGTCCACAGCCCTCCTAATTGACACCAACGAGTAAAATCTTATATATAGGTCATTCGGAAAGGGCTCAGTATAATTCTATTTTAAGGCGTAACGTTGTGGTTGTTCCCTCGACTGACCGAGAAAAACGACGTTCCAGAGTCATCTTCCATTAATTTGGATTTTGTTTTTTCCGCACCTTATTTAGATATACCTCTTCTTCGATCCGGAATTCCCAGCAAATCCTTGACTCCTCGAATACAATGGGATTTCACACCTGGCGAATCTTTCACTCTACCTCCTCTGACTAAGACTATAGGATGTTCCTGCGAATTATGAGCCAATGTGTTCCACATATTCCAACTCAGAAGGTATGTGAGTGACCTTAGTCATATTCTTGATCACTCCGAACTCACAGTACAGCTACATCTATCTTGTGAGCAACAGTCCGTTGAAATTCTGGATAGAAAAGTGAAGTCATTTCGGAATAAGAAAGTAAACTTGGTTCGAGTGATGTGGAGAAAAGACTCACTAGGAGAATCAACATGAGAATGTGAGGAAAACATACGTGCAAGATACCTGCACTTGTTTGTAAATTAGTCCTTAAAATAAATATAAATTTCGAGGACGAAATTTTTGTAAGGAAGGTAGAATGTAACAACTCTGTTTCAGTGTACAGAAAATTTGTTTAAAAGTTAATGTACAAATGGAGTATTTACAATCATGTGTATGCTATAAATATTTGATTTGCTTTAGAACAGCAAGAAACACTTGTAGCTCATTAGTAAAGCCTTGCACTGCTATGACGTAGCCCCTGTGCTTAAATCTTCCCAGCCACATATTATTTTTAATTGGTTTTTCTTTTAAACTTTTAGAAGCTCAAAAGTTTGCACGTGCACTGTACGTAAAATGAAAAATCACAATAAAAAAAACATTTAGAAATTGTTATTTATACAGCAGAGGACACGTGGCAAGCATCCTACACCCGATCCCACCTATTGGCCGACGAGATTTGCAATGGGGCCGGCGCCGTCGCCCCTCCCCCTCCCCCGTTGCAAAAGCTCCTAAAATTTCACCCTAGCACCCCTTGGCCTATCCCACTACCCCCATTCTGTTTGATTTTTCTGCACATGAATAGAGAGTGTTAATTCACCTCTTTAATCCATTTTAATGCATATTTTTAATTCATTCTTCATTACCTTAAACCATAATTCCTCCTATAAATACAACCCTACACTTTATCCTACCTCATTCAGAAATCCATTGCCTAAACTCTCTAAAATTCCTAAGTCCAAGAAGTTGTACAAGTGGAGTTAGCTCAAGGCAAAATTCCGGCGACGCTTCGGGACAAATCCGGCGACGAAACGATTCCACGACGCTTTCGTAAGTTCTCTCTACCTCTTCCCTCTTCTTTCAATCTGTATGTCCCTTCTTACCTCTCCACTCTCCATTAAAAAGACGCCTCTTTTCAGAACTCGTCGGAAGCGGAGTTAATTCGACTTCCGATTCTCTTTTCTTTAAAATTTCAATTTTTCCTTAAACAACAATTAACCACCTTTTCATATATTGTTTAGTAACCATTAAACAACAATTGGATAAAGTTTTAATTCAAAATATTATGTTAAACAAATTCTATTTCATTTTTACAGTAAAATACCCTTAAGTTTGCATACGACATCATTTTATCTGTTTGCTCGTATTACCTTTAGAAAACTCATGAGATAATGACCCCCCTCATCACAACACTCATTCTTGATATAGCATGATGAATTTTGGAACTTGTGGGATAAAATACGAAATTACATTTAAATACCATAAACTTTCAAAAACCGTTATCTTTAAAAGTGTATTATTTAATTCCTTGCACATGCGCCTCTACAACCCATTTCAGGGAACCCCGATCGGGATGGTGCGGGTTATCGCACATCCTCAGGTCTAGTAGAGCGAGATGCAGATCTCCTCACGGAGCATCCGATCTCGATGGAATTTCTAATGAAATTTTTAAGAAAAATGTGATTTCTATTTAATAAATAAGTTCTATTTTTATAAATATATATATAAATATATTTTTTCAAAATATCTACTTTAAATATACAATATATATATTCCATGTTTTCTAAATCAAAGGAATCGCAAATTTCATGAAACCGCCAATACAAATCAATACAATTCCAATATTACACTATAATATCATATACTATTCAATTTAGGTTTATATCCACTAGAATATTTCATTTTACAAAAATTACAATTATGAAAACCCTAAAGACGATAAATAAATATTTGAGCTTTATTTTGAAAATATATCAAAACTATTTCTCATAAAACCTTCTCAAGTTATATTAATTTACAATAAGGACCCAAGTAAATATAGATTTAAGTGGGACTAGTTCTCTTGAGCCTCAGAGAGCTGGAGAATATGGGTGCTTGCCTATTTAAGGTAGACAACCTAAAACAGTGTTATCAATATGGTAATTGTCTTGGAAAAAGACACAAATTCTGCCGTCCATGTGCAGCAGTTACCGATAACATCAAACTAATTCAAGACTTCAATTCATTTTAAAGTGTCTGACTCAGACAGAGTCTCAGTCTAATCTGAATCAATCGATCTATCCTTGAATATAATTCAAGTATAACTCCATTTCAATATGAATCTATTTATACAAGAATTCAATCTATATCAACATGACTCGACTGAAGCGAACCATGGATATACTCTAATTACATGACTATCCATTTATATCCATACCGTTTACATGATATCATGGTTTCGGCAAGTCGTACATCTATTAAACAAAACAATATAAATCAATACAAAATACATTACGGGTTTTAATAGGGTAGACTGGTACGTAATGTGTTAGAAGTGGCACGAGACGGTCACTTTAATACACCTAACCTGAATATCGATTGATGTTGTTCCGTAGCTTAACGGTTCCTTGTGCTCCGTATACCTTAGTCCACGGAATAGTTGGACTCCTCTCGTATACACTGGCATATTCTGTACCAAACTACAAACAACTGCGTTAGCATAACAGTATACAGTTATATTCTTTCTGTCTATTCTATTTCTACCTTTCTTTAGGACTTACCGAGAGATTATTCGATGACGGCATTCTTTCTCTCTTCTTTCTTCGGAATGTTGTCAGGTGGATCTGACTCACTAGAGATAGAGCCCAATTCAGAGGACTTGGATTAGTTCAGCGAGGACCGCAGGCTCTAGACTCTTGTACATACTTTACTTTCATGTTCATGCCAATATTCAGGCATTGCTTTCATCATTGTATTTACTTTTCAGTTGTATTGTAAAGAAATGTTAAATAAATAAAATTTGCTGTTCATTTACACCTCTTGTCATTTTCTTCTGTACTTTATTATATTGCTTAGTTACGCTTAGCGTGTTTACTTCTGAGTAAATACGTAGCGGGTCTCGCCGCGTCTCCTTACCCATACACTGGGAAGCGGGGTGTAACAGTTATCACATGGAAGCTATGGGTTTGCTTCCATTCTTGGTGTTGAGCTGGTCCTGTCCTCACGGTACAGGTCCTCTTTGGCTCATACTTTTGCGGCGGGGTTAACCTCTAGCTGTCGGACAAAACGAACCGGCCTTTTTGATACTGGTCCTCGACCCAGTTCTTGAAGGTGATGCAGTTTTCAAGGCGATGACCTATTGCACGGTGATAGGAGCAATAATCCGTATGATAGACCTCGTTTATTTTTTCGCAGTGCCGAGACTCCGAAAGTGCCATCATTTGGTGCTTCAAGACAAGGTTAAATATTTTTCTTGTCTTGTCTTGAGGGAAAGAGTATTCCCGGCCCATCTTCTTCATAAAGGACGGGTTTCAACTGGCTTTTTCTCGAGTGTACGGCTTCTTGGATTCGTTTTGCTGTTTTTGGGCGTTTCTTGCTTTCTTCACCTTATTTTTGCCTCTGTTTCGGGATTTCCTTCGAGGCGAGAACGTATATCTGGCTGATGATGAAGGGTATTGTAGTCTTCTTTCTCCACAGATTGTTTATTGATGCATTACGTCCTAGGCTTTTCATAAATAGACATTTCGCAATGTTTCCCCAATTAGAGCAAAGCTCTGTTCAGAATTCAAAATTTGAATTAAAGCTGCGCTTTTATAAAAGCGCTGCGCTACTATAAAAGCGCTGCGCTACAACTAGCGCACCCCGTGCAAAGCGCATAGGCGCTAGCGCTAGATGCGTTGCACTACAAGTAGCGCACCAAGTGCAAAGCACGTGTACGCTAGCGCTAAGAGCGCTGCGCTCCAAGTAGTGCACCATGGGCAGAGCGCATAAGCGCTAGCGCTGGGACTAAATGTTCCTCACCGTTGGACCAAATATCCAACGAATATAATTAAATCATCAATTAACAAGAATGAATTTCTGTTGAATCTTTCAAAACAGAAAAGATTGTACCCTGAATTTCGAACAACGTTGGATCAATGATCCAATGGTGATTAAAAATCACAAAAATACAGAACAAATTTTGTAAGGGGGAAAGATTTCCCAATCTTGGTAAAAAACAAGAAGATTATCTTCTGTAAACCAGAAGCCCTTGGATCAAAGATCCAACGATGGGAAATTCCCCAAATCAATTGGAGAAAAGATCTCCTTAACTGTTTGAACAAATCAGCTTGCCCTATATAAAGGCCCCGAGACTTCAAGTCTCAGAGAGAGGAACCCCCCTTCCATAAATTTTGAGAAAATCTCAAGAAGAAGAAGAAGCTCTCGGCAAAAGAAGACAATTCTTTTCAAAGTAAAAAAAAAAGAATAGAAAGACGAAATCGCCTCAAAATAAAAAGAAGTATGTACTTCTTTCACAGATCATAGATCTATAAGACAAATTGTCTTTCATAAAAAAGATTATGAACATCTCATTATAAAGGGAGGGAGAATTATTCAATTCTCTTAGGACCACAGATCCATAAAGGCAAAGCCTTTCATCAAAAAAAGATTGGAATATCTCCTATAAACTAAGAACTTTGTTCTTAGAATCTTAAGACAAAATCTCTTATCAAAGAAAAGATAATCTTCAGAGCGCAAAGTTAACCTAAGAAGAGTCTTAGCGCTCCTAATCTAAGAAGAGCCTTAGCGCTCCTAATTTAAAAGTGCCCTAGTGCTCTTCATCTAGCGCAAAGCGCTACAGTGCCATGGCGCTTCAAACACAGCGCACTGCGCTCATTGGCTAGCGCTCAGCGCTAAGCGCACCACGTGCTCCTCACGTGTGCGCTGCATTACTAAAAGCGCTATGCGCTCATTATATGGCACCAGCGCCAAACGCCTCAACGCTTCAACTATAGCGTATCAGCGCTCTACATCTAGCGCTAAGCGCATCAGCGCTCTTCATTTAGCGTAAAGCGTTAAGTGCATTAGCGCTTTATATCTGGCGAAAAGCACTAAGCGCATTAGCGTGTTAACCACAGCGCACTGCGCTCATCGACTAGCGCTAGTGCTAAGTGCACCACATGCTTTTATGTGCACTTGGATAGAACATAAACTGTTCTTTGAATAAGCCTGGAGCTATGATAAATTCACAACATTCAACTAAAGATAAAAAATTGTCAGAGACCAAACCAATGCTTAGCATTTTTAAGGAGATTGGGCTCAAACAAATATCTAACAACTCAAAAAACAAATGTTGAACATTGTAATTGAATGGACCTAGCCCAAATTGGCCATAAGTTCTCAATTCAGATTAATTGAGTTCATATGCTCATAAATCACAGATCTTAGTCCTAATTGGACTATAGGTCTCTCAACCCACATCGGTTTAAGGGTACATCTCTGAACTCCTCTGATATTTATCGTTGTAATCCTTCAACGTCTTCAGAGAGGTGACGGGTCCCAACAACCAAATATTTTACAGACTGTGAGGTCTTTAAACTCACGGACTATGATGTCCTTAACCTGGACTGTGGGGTCCTTAAGCCCATGGACTATGATGTCCTTAACCTTGACTGTGAGGTCTTTAAACTCACGGACTATGATGTCCTTAACCTTGACTGTAAGGTCTTTAAACTCACGGGATATGATGTCCTTAACCTTGACTATGAGGTCTTTAAACTCACGGACTATTATGTCCTTAACCTTGACTGTGAGGTCTTTAAACTCACGGACTATGATGTCCTTAAACTAATATTGGACCAAGATGTCCTTAAACTAACATCGGACCGTAATGTCCTTAAACTAATCGACCGCAACGTCCCTAAACTAAACAATATAGTCAAAATGTTCTTTTGTTGGATCTAAACAATCCCGTTGAGTTGATCTTAGTCTAAAATTAGACTAACGTATCACTAACAAACATTTAAGTTGATCTTAGTCCCAAATGAGACTAACGTATCCTAAACCCAACCCCCAAACCCAAATCTAAGAAAATACGGATTTGGACTAATCCACGCCCTACGGGCGACAACATAAATTAGTCTCCGTATACAATCCACGGGCAACCAAAAATAAAATAAACACACACGACACGAAATGACCATCTGGAGAAGGAGAAAGTGGTTATCGCGACGCGGTAGCGTAATTAACTGCATGGGCTTGCACCTGCAGGGAAGAGTGTCCCCACAATCGAAAACCCCTCAAATGAGGGGGAATCTGACGAAGTCTATATCGGCCGCATCCGATTAAACCTTCGATATACGGTGTCATAAATCAACTTGGCATTTTCGGAGGGGTGGACGGATAGCACCAATTAGCATCTTCCCCGAAATTCAGGCAAGACGAACCTACCCGGTCGCGTCTCCGTGTTTCGGCAGGAAACAGATTCTGGCATGCCCGGTGGGAGATCTTCCTCTTTCCACTCCACACTTCGTGTGTCGTGTTCACGAACGAATCACGGTTTGATATGGTTGCCCTTGGGTTCGAGGTACTAAGATTTGGTGTCTTGCTCCGTGCAGAAAACAAAAGATCAATGGCTTCAACCTGCACTAAATAGCCGAAATGATTGGGCAATCGCGACTTTCGCGATATAAAAGCTGAAATGATAGAGCATCGTGGAAAGAAAAATATATATAATGAAACTTTTGCTCTACAGGTGAGATCACATCGATCCCTGTATACAATTCAGGGGTGCAAACAAAGAGGGAACCATATCATCCCTCCAGGCTCCATCAGAAGAAGAGCCAAGTCTCGACGGCTACATCTACATCCTGAAGACGTAATGTCAACAACGGCGTTACTTCGCAGTCTAGCAGGATGCAGAGGCAACGTCAATGAAAGACCTCACGGTCAAAAAACAAAGCAGAGTGACGGCAAAACCCCAGCTCCACTTCAGCATTCGTCTTGTTACAGCAGACGCAATGTCAACAATGGCGTTCCTTCGCAGTCCAGCAGGATGCAGATGCAACGTCACCAAGCGGAGTGACGGCAAAATCCCAGCTCCACCTCAGCATTCGTATCGTTACAGCAGTCACATTGGTCTCGTTTCCTGGACCGAACGTATCCGAGTCTGGTTGTCTCCATCTTCCCGTTAGGCATCATTCACTGAGTCCCGGGAATATCCCAAATTTTTTTGTAGAATTGGGCTTGTCGAACAATTTGTTCGAGGGGTACACTTTGGTATCCTAACAGCCTTTTCAATCCCTCCGAATAGTACCTTCAAAGACAGATTGGTCGAAACTTGTCGAGCGCAAAATCGACACCATGCCAGACTTCTTTTCTACTTTGGCCTCCGTCGATTGGTAGAAGAGGATAATATTTTCACCTCTTCGCCTGGAAGGCACACAGAAAGTCTGTAGTTCTTGTATATTGTATGTATTAAGCGCATCGAGTTCCTTATAATGCCGAGGCGGAACCATGGTGACTTGTAAACTCTGATTAGCTCCAGTAATGGTTTGTGCTAACGGGCGAACGGAGAACACGGCGTTGGCCTCGTCCTCAGAGTCACTGCCTAAGACCAAAATAGGAGTAAATGGTCCGGGCCTGTTGCCTTGGGGTTGCCCCGAGTAAACTATTTCTTCATCTTCCTCGGTGTCGCTCCCAAAGATTGGGACGGTGGCGATGGGGTTCCGTTTATCCTCCGGCTTACGATACCTCTCCGTATCTTCGAAGTCTGGTAGGAAGTACTTTGCGTCTTCGTATTTCCGGACTTCGTTTACCGAGAACGGGTTTAACTCCCCCGTGACGGTGTATTCCAAACCGTCTTTAAAATACTTCATACACTGATATTGTGTAGAAAGGATAAAATTGTACTCATGCAGCCAAGGCCTGCCGAGCAAAGCGTTATAGCAAATCTTGGCATCAATGACATGAAATTTGATATCAGTGACGAGCAATCCAAAGCATAATGTCGGTATTACGGACCCTAGTGTCCGTGACGACTGTGAGTCGAACCTGGAGATGGTAATTTTGTCTCAGGATAAGTGTTGAACGTTCATGTAGATCTCCTTCTGCACTTTCATGTTGAGAAGGTTGACGGAGGATCCATTGTCGACAAGGCTTTTGCCTATCTTGATGTCGTGGCAATCTCCGGTGATGTATAGAGGATGGTTGTGCTCGAACGTTCCGAGGAGGATATCTTTATCGCTGAATGTAATGTCAGCTGTGTAAACCTCCGCCAACTCGTCTTTCATCTTCTCTTCTGCGAGGAAAGCTTGGAATTGATCAGGCTCTTGTAATGCCTTGATTAGAGAATCTTGTGCCTCTTTGGATAGGAGGAGAGTATCCAATATGCTCAGTTGTGAGGGCATTTTTCTCAAATTTTCTAGGACATTGTAATCCATCTTATTTTTCTTAGGCCGGTCCCTCATTGCGAGCTCTTTGACAACTCCCTCATCAAGGGTGATTTCCTCTGGGATTTTTTCTTTCCCTTTGTCTCTTTGGCTCGAACTTTTGTTTGTAGGTCCAAGGTTCTTTTCTCGCAACGTGCAGTTACACAGCTGAATGTTCCCACAATTCTTCTCCTCCTCTTCTTTTTCGAAGGTGGAGACTTTGAAGAGAGGGCTGTGGGTCAATTCGTCTTCAGAATCGCTCCCGAAAATAAGAACTTAGAGTTTTGCCGTTTCCGGAATGGTATCAACCATATGATAGTTGCCAGTCATTTTCTCACGTGCATTCGTCGCACTTTTTCGTTGTCGACGAGCTTCACGCTTCATCCTCTTGAAGTGTTGTTGATGGGCAACGCATCCTTGCCACCACTTCTTGAAGGCACTGCATTCTTCGATGGGATGAGTAACCCTCCGATAATAAAGGCGGTAGTTTAGATATGAGTCCTCTCCATTGAAGCTTATGACCCTGGGCGTGTTTCCTTTGAGAGGTGGCAGCTTCATTCCTACTGACAGGGCTTTGACGAACCGCTTCTTTGTCTTGATTCTGCTCTTGTTTTCCGCAGGTGTTCTTTGGTCTGGTCGGAGTACTTTACAACTCCTCTTTGCCACAGCTTTTTCATCCTGACGCTGACGCTTAGCCTTTTCGTATATAGCCGTTTCGCGTTCTCGGTCAGCTTTGCTTTTTCGAAAGGCTTTGTTTAACAACCTATCAATTGGGTCTTCCGACAGTTCTGGGGATTTTAGCGCCGATCCTGTCCTTGGTTCCTCTGAGTTGTTTTCTAACGATGAGGGAGCTTCTTCGTCATTGAAAGATGAATGGGAAACCATGTGGCAACTTACTACATAGTCTTCGGTTTCTGATGAGTCATTTTCTTCATCGTTGTCACTCTCTTCGTTCTCAAGAAAATGCTTGAGAAACTCTTCGAAGGTGACTGGTGTCCGCACCTTCTGGTTATACTCATCGTGTCGATGTACTTTTATATATTTGTGCGCCTGTCGTCATACTCGGCAGGCTGCACATGCTTCTTGGTCTTTTTGTTTTTCTTCGAAGATTTTGAAGGCTTGACTTGGGGATTTTGCCTTTTGTCAACAATCTTCGGTACTAGACGCAGTTTCAGCATCCCCTCGATGATTTCGGGTTCAAGTGGGTTTTTCCACCTGACTGCCGAACATGCCTGTAGATCCTTCAACATTCTTTTGGTCTTTGCTGAAAGAATGACTTCCCATGGAGTTTCTTCCACGAGCGAGCATGATGCCCCCGGTGCATCCACCTTTTTGGGAGTGTGCTTCTGTGGCGGGTTCACCCTCCAGTTCTCAGACAACGCGAATTTCCCTTGTTGGTACTGGTCCTCGACCAAGTTCTTGAAGACGTAGCAATCCTCAATTGGGTGGCTCACCATTCTGTGATAGGAGTAGTAGTTAGGGTTGTTGACGTCTCCGTGTTGCGGTGGACGCCGTGGGTCTGGCAATGTGATAAGTTTGTTGCGCACTGCCAGCTCAAACAGTCTCCTCGTCTTGTCATGGGAAAACAAGTAAGCGCGTCCTAGCCTTTCTTCCATGGATAGACGCGGACCCATGTTGTTTTGGCGAGCAACCAGTTTCAGGTCACTCGGTTGCTGTTGAGTGTTGGTAACGAAGGCCGCTTTCCCTTTATCCTTGGCATTTCAAGGGTCCATTTTTTAGGAGGAAAGCCCGTGGCCCATCTGGTCCTTTTGGGTCGGCTTGTCGATCAGGGCCTGTAAGGTAGTTGGCTTGAAGAACGGAAAGAACTGGGACACAGTCATTTGCGGATCTAGGGTCCCGATGAACATGCCCACGGCAAGGGATTCTTTGATGCGTTGTTCGCACTTTGACCATAGGTTACGCCACCGGATCGCATATTGGACCTAGGTTTCTCCCGGCTTTACACCGTCATTGATTAATGTCGCGATCGGGGTGCGCTCAATTGCGCTGGAAAACCGTAGTGTGAACAGCAGTTCCATTACTGTAAATGTTCTCACGGAGTCATTTGGGAGCTCCGAGTGCCATTCAAAAGCCGTTTCTGACAAGCTGCCAACGAACTGGCAAAGCAACAGTTTGTCGTCGCCTCCAGCATTGCCGCACAAAGCTCTGAACTGAGCAACATGCTTGTGTGGATTGCCTGTCCCCTTGTACATATGGAATTTGGGAATCGTATATCCCGGCGAATACTTGATCTGATCATACCAGCCTGGATACGGTCACCCAGTTGTGACGATTTGGCCAACCGCTTCATTCGCTTGATGAGCTCGTATTTGTTGAGCTATATAATCATCAAGAGCAACCTTGGAGATTGTTTCCTCCTTGGCCACCGATAGCGACGGAAGGGGGTTTGATGTTTCTCCTCTGTCGTCCTCAACGATTATCGGCGGATTTTCGGCTGGAGGTTCTGGCTAGATTATCATTCCAACCATGTCCTGGAACAGAAGCGTTATCTGCTTTATGTTAGCAGCTTGTTCCACGGCCTCTTTATCAATCCTTTCAAGCATCCTTCGCAGGAACTCTGTACCGGTCTTCTACTCTTAACGTTGTTCAAATGCCAATTCTGGGCTTCCTTTCTGTCCGGTAAGTGCTGGCAGTTTGATCATCATTTTCTGGAGCTTTTGTTGTTACTCCTGAGCTTTTTTCAACCACCGAGTTTGCGGCTGATGACCCACGGAAGCACGACTTTCCTCATTCCCGGAAACCATGTAGACCGTATGCATGATTATGCCCCCAGACTTGGGGAGTTTGGGTCCATCGCCTTTGTAATTTGCCGCCGGCGGTGGGATTTTCTCCGGCCTCCTCCTTTTGTGGGAGGTCGAATTTGAAGGAGCCGTTGTAACATGCACCTATGTGGAAGACACCCATCGCTGTATGATGGAGGGATGGTCTTTCTCTTCCCGAGCATTCGATTTTTTCGGTCAACGAGAGTAGTTCTGGTCAATCACGGAGTCCTGGACTTTTCGCCAGACCCTGTGAATTTGGGAGGAGGGCCGTTGATGGGGACGCTCCGGATTCGCCTGCACTGTAGCTTCTGTGGGTTGGGGAGATCTCTTCAGCACCTCCTTTGGAGAGTTCTTTCGCACCCACTTCAGCGGTTCAAAATTGTTCCCGGTTGGAACAGCAGCATCGACTTCCACCATTGGAGCTAATAGGGTAAGTCCAGAAAGGGAGTTGCCCCCGGCTTTTCTTACTCGGCGCTAGTGGCGACGTCGAGCGTGTGTTGCAAACGGGACCGCCATAGTTTTGGAAGCGGCTGTGGCTTGCCCCTGGTTTTGTTGAGGAGCTTCTGCAATTGTCAGCATATTAAAGACCGACGTCCTTGGCAAGATTTGATCAGAGACGGTCAGCTTCACGAAGATCAATCGTCTGACTGGTGAAGCACTTTTGACGGCTTCATTAGCCCCTTCGGGAATCATGGGGCCGGCTTGAGCGTTGTCTCAGCCTATTAAAGATTGAGACCCCCTTTTTCGATGGCTCGTTGAGAGGACGCGTTGCGGTCGTCGGTCGGTGGAAGACCGACTTCTTGGGAACATCGGGTTGTGGCGTTGGGGCACCGATGCTCATTGGTGGGAGTATGGTCTCGAAGAACAATCCAGTAGTGGCTTCTGTTACTTGACCCACCGGCATTGAAAAAATGGAGGCCACGTTGGGCCCATAAGTCACTCCTCCAGTTGGGACGGAGCGGGAGTTGCTGTTGCAGGATGTGCAGCTGGAAGTCATTAATCTTTTTCTTCTTCTTCCTCAACAGGAACAAGACGCCAAATCCTAGTACCTCGAATCCAAATGCAACCATAGCAAACCGCGATTTTTTTCGCGAAACACGACACACGAAGTGTGGAGTGGAAAGAGGAAAAAGTTCCACCGGGCGTGCCAGAATCAGTTTACCGCCGGAAACAGAAGAAAACTGGGATGGATCGTCTTTCCTTAGTCCTGAGAGCATATGCTATTTGGATTTATCCGTCCACCTCTCCAAAAATGCCAAGTTGATTTATGGCACCATTTATCGGAGGTTTGGACGGATGTGGCCGTTGTAGCGGACTTCGTCAGATTCCACCTTGTTTGCGAGGGGTTTTGATTATGGGGACGCTCTTCCCTACATGCGCAAGCCCCTGCAGTTAATTACGTTACCGTATTGCGATAACTACTTTATCCTGTTCCGAAAGTTCACTTCGTGTCGTGTGTATATTTGTTTTATTTTGGTTGCCCGTAGATTGTATACGGAGACTAATTTATGTTGTCGTCCGTAGGGCGTGGATTAATCCAAATCCGTATATTTTTAGATTTGGGTTTGGGTTGATTTAAGGATCATTAAGCTGGTTTGAGATTAAGATCGACTTAAACATACGAGCATTTGGGCTCGATTATTTTATTTTAAGGACATACCGGTCCATTATCACCATGTTTGAGGCGAAGTTTTAGTATAGGGACGTTTCGGTCCATTATCGCCGTATTTGGAGGTGAATATTAGTTTAAGGACATTTTGGTCCATTATCGCCATTTGGAGGTGAATATTAGTTTAAAGGCGTTTCGGTCCAACATTCAACTTGCGCGCACGTGTATTTATTACATGACGAAGTGAACGTTGTTGATATAGAATGTGCCCAATTTGGGGTACGATCCGATTTGAGGCGTGCACGTCAATTTGGAAGTGCGTCAATATAGGATGAAAGGAGTTGTTGGTCGTCGGGACTCGCCACCTCTCTGAAGACGTTAAAGAATTACAACGACATATATTATAGGTGTGAAGAGATGTACCCTTGAATCAAATCCCGTATTTGAGAGAGAAGGGTTATGGTGGCCTTAAGAATTTTTGTTAAGGATACCTTAGTCCAATTTGAGACTAAGATCCACTTAACAACATTTCAGGATCTTCCTTATTTAAGACCAGCAACAGAGGATTTGGACTCAGTTGCAAGACTTTAGCAACATTAGCCAATTTGGGCTTCAGTGTGCTTAGTCTCCCCTCTTTTTTTGAAAAAAAGTGCTAAGCACTTGTTTGGGCTCTGTTTAATCCGTCCCTTTTTTATGCAAAAAGTGCTGGGTACTTATATGAGTTCTGACGCCCACATATGATTCTGTAGAGCTTTCAGTCATAGGGATTGCCCAACAAGTGTTAGACACTCTACTTCTTTTGTCTTTATATGGAGTTCTAGGCACTCTTTTTGGTGTCCATGTGGGGAACATGTGAGGTGTTGGACGCTTCACAATGAGTGTTGAATACTCGGTCATCTTGGGCTGCCTGTGGAGTGCTAAGCACTCTTTTCTTCTCTTTTGCGGCGTCCGCGTGGGGAGAACGTGAGTCGCTGGGCGCTAGGCACTACCTAGTGACTGCTAAGCACTCTTTCTTTCTGTGGGGCCCACGTGGGGAGTACGTGCGGCGCTGGGCGCTGCCCAATGAGTGCTGAGCACTCTTCTGTGGCGCCCATATGAGGGACACGTACGGCGCTGGGCGCTGCCCAGTGAGTGCTAACCACACCTCTCTGTGGCGCCCACATGAGGGATACGTGCGGCGCTGGGCGCTGCCTAGTGAGTGCTGAGCACTCTTCTGTGGCGCCCACGTGAGGGACACGTGCGGCGCTGGGCGCTTTTCTCTTCTGTTGATGGTATTTTTGCCCATTAATGATCGATAGGATCTTTATTTTGCAGATGTAGGATCAAGCTTTCATTTTGAGAAACAAGTTTTTTACGAGAACTGAGTTTCTCTTATATGCTTTGTTTTGAGGGATTCAATTCCTAATTCCTTTGTAACAACCGAGTCCAATTCTACAAATTTCTGTTACCATATGTGTGGTGTGTGCTATTTATTTCATTTATCTTGCTTGACTGTTGCTAGTTGTAATTTACACCGACGTGTCATATTCTGCATATACCAATTTAAGTCATCTAACATAAATTAAAAATAATTGACATGGCCTGCTTGACATCCCTAACCCTGTGGTAGCGTCCTTGCATCGTGTCCTCGTCCCGTTCAGTGAAACGGACGTGTTTGGACGGCTACGCGCACGTGCGTGCGTCCGTTCTTGGGGGTATGCTTTTTAATTATAAAATCCTTCTTTTTAAATTTTGGAGCTTGCAAATAATTTTTGTATTCCAAATTCAAATTTTTGGACCCGACCCTGGCGCATTTCTGAAATATTTTGTATCCCGCCAAATTTTATTTAATTTTGATTTTTCCTTAAGCTGTTTGAAATTTTCACCAGCTCACAATCTTCAGAAAATAACGAAATGATTTGTTAAAATGATTAAATCTTTTAAGTTATTTCCTTTAACAGCCAAGATTCCTTTATCCCTCTTTATTTCTTTAGCAGCCAATCACGTTACTCTATTCTTTCTAGTGGTCCCCGTGCCAGCTCTCATTCTCTCTCCCTTCCCTTTCTCTCTCCTTCTCTTTCTCTTCCTCTCTCTCTCTCTCAAGCCTTTCTCTCCTCTCGTAATTCCCTCTCTCTCCTCTCGCGGTGGGTTTAGGTCCCAACACCGCCCTCCTTCCTTACGGTCACCACCCGCTTCTTCTTCTCCTTCTTCTATATTTTCTCCGTGCGCCACGAACCCATCAGGGAAAACCCTAACCCTATATTTGTCCCCACTCGTCAACCCTCATCGACGTCATCCACATCCCCTCGCAACCCTCACCTCCATCTTCTCTTCTTCTTCCTCATTTTCTCTCCCAAGGCCGTGCACCCTGCACCTAAAACCACTTGCACTGTCTCAACCCACTGCCGCCGACCACCTTTGCCATCGCCGTATCTTATTCCTCTTCTCTCTCTCTCCTCTGTTCCTCTCCCTTTCTCGTGAACCTTGCACATTCCTGTAACCGAAACCCTAGCTTAACCCAACCAAACCTTAGCTGCAGAGCCCCATTGCCGGAGCTCCGTTCACCGTAGTAACCCTTCGCACCACCTCTCTAAAACAGCGGGACACAGTTCTGGTAAGCTCTCTTATGTTCCCTCTTCCATTCTTGTTCTTCACCCTTTCTTCTCTTGTTTTATACCTTGTCTCATGTTCGCTGTTTTGTGTTTGGCCGGAATCCGACCGTGTCGGCGACGTTTCCCGACGACCCAGCAAGTACCTTCGACCCGTGTGACTCCACTGTTCGTCGTTTGGGTTCATTCCGTGTACCGTGCACACGTCGCGAGATTTCCCCGCCGATGCGTAACGTTCCGTTTTCCGTTTCGCGACCCGTCGAGGCAAGTTAATCTTGCTACATGCTATTTAAATCAGTTTATACATATTCTAATACCTGTAGTTTAAATATAGTACCCCATGCATCGTTTTATATCATTTCGATGTTCCGTTTGCATCGGTTTATATTATTTTAGATCTAGAACGTGAAAGGCAACCATTGCATACATGATCACATTTAAATGTTAAATCTCATAACCACAATCATATGTTTAATCATATTTTTGACATAGCCTATGATATCTTTCTATAGTTTAATCCATCGAACACTTGTGCGCATTTAAACCAGTTTTAGCTGTGACTTCATCCAGTGAACCTATTTATGGATTAGTGCATCCCTGGAAATTCTTAATATTGGTTAACATGATTTAACGGCCATGAGTGTCACCCTGTATTCATATAATATTGAAACCGTCTCTGAACCACAACTATTAACTGTACTGCTAATTAATTGAATCTGCTTTATTGCTTAATTCATTGCTTAGGTTATGTTGTTGATGACCATGCTTGATTACTTATAACCATGATTATACTAGCTGTTTATGAGCACCCACATGTTATCTTTTACACCCTGGCCTGACTTGCTACACACATATCGATTGACCGACATGGTACCGTACACTAGTTGACTTGACCTGTTGTACCATGGCTTGACCCGTTACTTGATCTCGTGTCTAATTCCAACAAACCTGACATATAGTCCTCACAGACCGTTCCTGTTGTCTATCCAGACAAACCTGCTTTTACCTGATCATGTGTTGGCATTAGTTCTTGATTACTGAATACCTGACTTGTCATACACAACTTGGGGGTATGGGGAAATCAATGATGGAACCTGACTTGTAACTCGACAGTGTACTACCTTTACTGATCAGTTTTAGAGGCTAGGCCAGCCTTGGGATGATGCTGCTGACATCATTCATCTGTACATATTTCCTGTTTTAGTGCCTAGCGGCATGTCTCGGATTCAGCCCGAGAATCATGACCGTGGTCCTGGGTATGCACGGGATACTATTGAGTTACATCGATGATTCATCAAATTGAATTCAAAGACTTTAGAATAGAAAACCCAATAGAACAGTTTATTTTACTCACTGTACGCTACCCTGCACTGCCCTGATTTATATTACGGTTACACCTGCTTTTAATTCATGTTTATATTTGCTTTGCCTGTTACCCTGTTTATATTTTATTACCTGATGACATGACGCGCTGACGTCTGGGTTTTGCATGGCCCAGATTCCGTACCTTTGCTGCAGTCCGAGCAGGAGTATTTCAGCCAGCAGGCTGAGCTGTGAGGTGTAAGCAGTAGTTAGTTCTTTTATTTCCTGCATTTTATTCCTGATGTGAGCCCGTATTATGGGACATACATTCCAGTTATTTTGTATTGGATCTTTTGCTTCCGCACTTTTATTATTCTTGACTCATGTTATCTTGGCTTATGGACATGTATTAGATAGTTACATTTTGTTCTTGATATCTCTAAAGCCGTAATGTGACTGTGGATGGATACTTCCTACCCACAGGTAGCATGGTTGGCTATGTCACGTGCTCAATTTAGCCTACGCTGGGAAGCGGGGCGTGACATGGTTCTTTTGGTATCAGAGCCATAGGTTAATCGGGTTGATTCTTTTTGTAGTTGGGTATTGTACCCAATACACGAATCAGAATACCCGTGTTTAGGAAACATGTCCTGCCACCTTGCCGTTTACCGTTCTTGAATCAAATCGTTCTTGATTATATCTTTTACGATGTGCAAACTTCTTTTGCATATCGACTCGAAAACCTGATTCCTTGTTTTCTCTAGGACTTATGCGACTTGGGTGGAGTTATGTAATTGTGGTTATGATACCGCGGCATAGTTACAATGCGGTACTCTATTTAAGTAACTTGGAGTTCTAGCCTTGATCTATATTTGAATCTGTTATCATGCTAATCTTGGGTGTTTTGATTTCAGGAATATGGCAGACAAGAATCTGAAGACGTACCAAAGGCGTGTTGATGAAGCCGCCATGCTTGGAGTGATACGGGGAATGCTGGAGAATTAAAAGAGGCAGACCGAGCTGATCCAGCAGCAGGTTGAATCATTTCAGGAAGGTTTGCGGACCGTTCAGCAGTCCGTGAACAGTGTTGGAGCTAAACCAGTTGATCGAGTAGGGACCGTAGCAGATTTTAGGCGTTGGGGTCCGTCTGTCTTTACCGGTTTGGAGGAGCCGTTGCCAGCGGAGCAGTGGCTAGTTGACACTGAGAACTTACTTATTGCGGCACAGATTCCAGATGAGAAAAGAGTGGATGTGGTGCGTATTCAGTTAGTAGACTACGCCCGTGAATGGTGGCTCATGGAGGAGACTCGCTTGCCCAAGCCGATCAGGTGGGCGAATTTTTCGAAGAGTTTCCTGGAGAAGTTCTTCCCGCGGACTGCACGGGAGAAAATGGAAAAGAAGTTCATCAGTCTGAAGCAGAATGGTGCGGCCGTAGATGTGCATGCAGCTGAATGGGCACGGCTCAGTAGATTCGCTGGACCTTTAGTTGCCAACGATGCAGACAGGGCAAGGAGATTCATGCGCAGCTTGGATGTGGACATCCAGAGGCAGATTGTCTCCCTGAGTTTGACCACTTTCTCACAGGTTCTTACGGCAGCCCGAGAACAACACAGCCTATCTGGAAAGACTGGGAGTTTACAGCAGATAGCAGTTGCAGTAAGGAAGCCGGCATTTGTACCAAACCGAGCTCATGGACCCAGAGGTATTCCAGTGAACCATCGTGGCGTAACACCGATGAAGAAGCCTGCTGTAGTTAACCAGAGAAAGAGCGTGACTTGTAACTACTGCCATTTACCTGGCCACGTGCAAAAGGATTGTCGAAGGAGGCAGGGACTCTGTTTGGTTTGTGGAGCGGCAGATCACACTGTTAACTCATGTCCGTCGAAGCTTCGTACAAGGGATGATATTCAGAAGCCTCCGCAGAAACCGTTTCAGGGACAGAAGCAGCTGACTCAAGGACCTAATCAGGCTCGAGCTTTTACCTTGACGGCTGAGGAAGCTAAGGCGTCAGGAGAAGTTGTTTCAGGTACTCTACTCGTTCATAGTTTTCCCGTATTAGCACTATTTGATTCTGGTGCATCCCATTGTTTTATGTCGTCCAAGTTTATAGCTACACACTCAATTACCTGCACAACCCTGTCTAGTTCTGGGACATACACACTAGGAATGAGAAAATCATATCTAGTAGGGAATGTAAAGATTGTACAGTTGTTGTTTGCGGACGGGAGCTTTTTGCAGATTTCTTGGTAATTGATATGGGCAGCTACGAAGTCGTCTTGGGAATGGATTTTCTTGGCACTTTCCACGCTCACATTGATAATAGGGCAAAGAAAGTAATTTTCCAGATTCCCGGACATCCCGAGTTTACCTTCACTGGAGGAAGCAGTTCTGTCGGGCCAGTCGAGTTTAGGGCTACGCCGACAAATAATATTCTTGCATCAATAGAGGTTGATGAAAATGAAGAGCCAGCTGTTGTTCGTGATTTTTTGGATGTATTTGAAGATATATCGGGATTACCGCCGAAGCGAGACGTAGAGTTCGCAATTGACCTTATTCCTGGTGCAGCACCAGTATCTAAAGCGTATTATCCAATGGCACCAGTAGAGTTGGAAGAAGTCAAGAAATAGGTTGCTGAATTGCTTGAGAAGGGTTGGATTCGAAGCAGTAACTCATCTTGGGGAGATCCAGTTCGTCTAGTTAAGAAGAAAGATGGCACGAGAAGAATGTGCATCGACTATCGAGAATTAAACCGGGTGACTATTAAGAACAAGTACCCGATCCCTCGCATTGGCGAACTTTTTGAGCAGCTTAGTGGCGCTAGGGTATTCTGGAAGCTGGATTTGCGATCCGGATATCATCAGGTCCGAGTGAAAGCAGAAGATATTTGCAAAACGGCATTCCGAACTCGGTATGGATATTACAATTACTTAGTGATGCCCTTCGGAGTAACGAATGCACCGGCGATATTCATGGACTTGATGAACCGAATCTTTTCACCATTCTTGGACCAGTTTATTATGGTGTTCATTGACGATATTCTGGTCTATTCGAAGAGTATGGAGGAGCATGCTGAGCATTTGAAGACCGCACTGCAGACGTTGAGACAGGAGAAGTTGTATGCGAAGATGAGCAAGTGCGAGTTTTGGCTGGAAGAAGTAAAGTTTTTGGGGCATGTTGTGTCTGGCGATGGAATCGCCGTCGATCCCGAAAAGATTGCAACAGTTTGTGATTGGCTGATTCCGAAGAATATTGCGGAGATAAGAAGCTTCTTTGGACTAGCCGGGTATTACAGAAGATTCGTGGAGAACTTTGCTCGTCTGGCGGAGCCATTGACCAAGCTTATGCGTAAGGAGGTACCTTTTGTGTGGACGGATAGATGTGCGTCAGCTTTTAGGACGTTGAAGCAGAGATTGATAACCGCCCCTATTCTGACCGTGCCAGATAGTTTCGGAGGATTGGTGATTCACAGCGACGCATCTGGAAAAGGATTGGGATGTATTTTGATGTAACATGGAAAGGTTGTAGCGTACGCATAAAGACAGTTGAAGACCCATGAGAAGAATTACCCAACTCACGACTTGGAGCTTGCGGCTGTGATTTTCGCTTTGAAGATTTGGAGACACTACCTTTTGGGCGAAAGGGTCGAAGTTTTCACAGATCATAAGAGTTTGAAGTATGTGTTCACGCAGAAGGAGCTTAATATGAGGCAGCGTAGATGGTTAGAGCTGATGGCTGACTACGATCTTGATCTCAAGTACCATCCGGGGAAGGTCAATGTCGTACCGGATGCGCTCAGTCGGTTACCAGCAATTCAGATGTTGACTACGCATAAGGAACTTGTTGAAGAATTTCGAAGATTTGATTTGGAGGTTGTGCTACCGCATTCTTTGGGACAGTTGATGGAACTGCAAGTACATTCGTCGTTGATCGAGAATATTAAGGCAGCGCAATCGCAGGATCCTAGATTGCAAAAGTTTCGAGAACGGGTTGATGCCGGACTACGAACAGATTTACTGATACATGAAGATGGTTCGTTGAGATATGGTAGCCGTTTGTGTGTGCCAAAGGGGGATATTCATGAAGAGCTTATGAAGGAGGCACACAGTTCAGCTTATTCCGTACATCCAGGAGGCACAAAGATGTACCGAGATATTCGACAGCATTTCTGGTGGGAAGGCATGAAACGGGAGATCGCTCGCTTTGTGGCTAAGTGCTTGGTGTGTCAGTAAGTTAAGGCTGAACATCAAAGGGTTGCTGGTTTGTTGCAACCACTTCCGATTCCTCAGTGGAAGTGGGAGCATATAACCATGGATTTCGTGACAGCTCTACCGCGGAGTTCAAAAGGCAACAATGCAGTATGGGTGATTGTTGATCGTTTGACCAAGGCAGCTCATTTTATCCCTTTTCGGGTTGGTCAATCAACAGAGACTTCGGCGGATTGGTACATGCAGGAGATTGTAAGATTGCATGGAGTACCGGTGAGCGTCGTGTCCGACCGTGACACTCGGTTTTTATCACACTTTTGGCGGAGTTTACAGGAAAGTTTGGGTACTCGATTGAAGTTTAGCACAGCCTATCATCCTCAAACTGATGGACAGTCAGAGAGAACGATCCAAACTCTTGAAGATATGTTGAGAGCGTGCATGTTAGACTTCAAGGGTTCTTGGGAGGATCATCTATATTTGGTGGAGTTTTCTTACAACAACAGTTTCCAGGCAACTATTCAGATGGCTCCATTCGAAGCTTTGTATGGCCGCAAGTGTCGCTCACCGGTTTGTTGAGACGATGTCGGTGAACGAAGGTTGTTGGGACCGGATATGGTTGTGCAGACAGTCGAGAAAGTTAACGCTATTCGGAATCATATGAAAGCAGCTCAAGACAGACAAAAGAGTTGGGCAGATACGTCGAGAAGACCTATAGAGTTCGCCATGGGTGATTTGGTATTCTTGAAGATATCACCGACTAGAGGGATGATTCGTTTTGGAAGTCGAGGAAAGCTCAGTCCTCGATTTGTTGGACCCTTTGAGATCTTAGAGCGTGTTGGTGAGGTAGCGTATCGTTTGGCGTTACCGCAGTCCTTGGCGAATATGCACGATGTGTTTCACGTATCACAACACCGTAAGTATGTTCGAGATGAAACACATATGTTGGATCATTCGGAGCTGACGGTACGAGAAGATTTGACTTTTGAGGAGAGACCGGTTGAAATTATGGATCGAAGGGAAAGGGTTCTTAAGAACAGGGTTATCCCTCTTGTACTTGTTTCTTGGGATAATCGCTCGCATGGAGAGTCCACTTGGGAACGAGAAGATGAAATCCGGCAGAAGTTTCCTCATCTTTTCTTGTAGTTTGATTTTCGTCTATCCTTTGTATTCTTGGAATTTCGAGGACGAAATTCTTTTTGTAGTTGGGTATAATGTAACAACCGAGTCCAATTCTATAAATTTCTGTTACCGTATGTATGGTGTGTGCTATTTATTTCATTTATCTTGCTTGACTGTTGCTAGTTGTAATTTACACCGACGTGTCATATTCTGCATATAACAATTTAGGTCATCTAAAATAAATTAAAAATAATTGACATTGCCTGCTTGACATCCCTAACCCTGTGGTAGCGTCCTTGCATCGTGTCCTGGTCCCGTTAAGTGAAACGGACGTGTTTGGACGGCTACGCGCACGTGCGTGCGTCCGTTCTTGGGGGTATGCTTTTTAATTATAAAATACTTCTTTTTAAATTTTGGAGCTTGCAAATAATTTTTATACTCCAAATTCAAATTTTTGGACCCGACCCGGACGCATTTCTGAAATATTTTGTATCCCGCCAAATTTTATTTAATTTTGATTTTTCCTTAAGCTGTTTGAAATTTTCACCAGCTCACGATCTTCTGAAAATAACGAAATGATTTGTTAAAAAGATTAAATCTTTTAAGTTATTTCCTTTGACAGCCAAGATTCCTTTATCCCTCTTTATTTCTTCAGCAGCCAATCACGTTACTCCATTCTTTCTAGTGGTCCCCACGCGCCAGCTCTCATTCTCTTTCTCTTCCCTTTCTCTCTCGTTCTCTTTCTCTTCCTCTCTCACTCTCAAGCCTCTCTCTCTCCTCTCGCAATTCCCTCTCTTTCCTCTCGCGGTGGGTTTAGGTCCCAACACCGCCCTCCTTCCTTACGGTCACCGCCCGCTTCTTCTTCTCCTTCTTCTATATTTTCGTCGTGCGCCACAAACCCATCAGGGAAAACCCTAACCCTATATTTGTCCCCGCTCGTCAACCCTCGTCGACGTACTCCACATCCCCTCGCAACCCTCATCTCCATCTTCTCTTCTTCTTCCTCATTTTCTCTCCCAAGGCCGTGCACCCTGCACCTAAAACCACTTGCACCGTCTCAACCCACCGCCGCCGACCACCTTCGCCATCGCCGTATCATATTTCTTCTCTTGTTTTATACCTTGTCTCATGTTCGCTGTTTTGTGTTTGGCTGGAATCCGACCGTGCCGGCGACGTTTCCCGACGACCCAGCAAGTACCTTCGACCCGTGTGACTCCACTATTCGTCGTTTGGGTTCATTCCGTGTACTGTGCGCACATCGCGAGATTTTCCCGCCGACGCGTAACGTTCCGTTTTCCGTTTCGTGACCCGTCGAGGCAAGTTAATCTTGCTACATGCTATTTAAATTAGTTTATACATATTCTAATACCTGTAGTTTAAATATAGTACCCCATGCATCGTTTTATATCATTTCGATATTCCGTTTGGATCGGTTTATATTATTTTAGATCTAGAACGTGAAAGGCAACCATTGCATACATGATCACATTTAAATGTTAAATCTCATAACCACAATCATATGTTTAATCACATTTTTGACATAGCCTATGATATCTTTTTATAGTTTAATCCATCGGACACTTGTGCGCATTTAAACCAGTTTTAGCTGTGACTTCATCCAGTGAACCTATTTATGGATTAGTGCATCCCTGGAAATTCTTAATATTGGTTAACATGATTTAACGGCCATGAGTGTCACCCTGTATTCATATAATGTTGAAACCGTCTCTGAACCACAACTATTAACTGTGCTGCTAATTAATTGAATCTGCTTTATTGCTTAATTCATTGCTTAGATTATGTTGTTGATAACCATGCTTGATTACTTATAACCATGATTATGCTAGCTGTTTATGAGCACCCACATGTTATCTTTTACACCCTGGCCTGACTTGCTAGACACATATCGATTGACCGACATGGTACCGTACACTAGTTGACTTGACCTGTTGTACCATGGCTTGACCCGTTACTTGATCTCGTGTCTAATTCCAACAAACCTGACATGTAGTCCGCACGGACCGTTCCTGTTGTCTATCCAGACAAATCTGCTTTTACCTGATCATGTGTTGGCATTAGTTCTTGATTACTGAATACCTGACTTGTCATACACAATTTGGGGGTATGGGAAAATCAATGATGGAACCTGACTTGTAACTCGACAGTGTACTACCTTTACTGATCAGTTTTAGAGGCTAGGCCAGCCTTGGGATGATGCTGCTGACATCATTCATCTGTACATATTTCCTGTTTTAGTGCCTAGCGGCATGTCTCGGATTCAGCCCGAGAATCTTGACCGTGGTCCCGGGTATGCACGGGATACTATCGAGTTACATCGATAATTCATCAAATTGATTTCAAAGACTTTAGAATGGAAAACCCAATAGAATAGTTTATTTTACTCACTGCACGCTACCCTGCACTGCCCTGATTTATATTACGGTTACACCTGCTTTTAATTCATGTTTATATTTGCTTTGCCTGTTACCCTGTTTATATTTTATTACCTGATGACATGACGCGCTGACATCTGGGTTTTGCATGGCCCAGATTCCGTACCTTTGCTGCAATCCGAGCAGGAGTACTTCAGCCAGCAGGCTGAGCTGTGAGGTGTCAGCAGTAGTTAGTTCTTTTATTTCCTGCATTTTATTCCTGATGTGAGCCCGTATTATGGGACATACATTCCAGTTATTTTGTATTGGATCTTTTGCTTCCGCACTTTTATTATTCTTGACTCATGTTATCTTGGCTTATGGACATATATTATATAGTTACATTTTGTTCTTGATATCTCTACAGCCGTAATGTGACAGTGGATGGATACTTCCTACCCACAGGTAGCATGGTTGGTTATGTCACGTGCTCAATTTAGCGTACTCTGAGAAGCGGGGCGTGACATCCTTTCTAAGTCTTTTATTCTCAAGAACAAGTTCCTCCCGTTGAGAATTAAATTCTCAACTTGTGGGAGACTTGTCATGTGGATCTCAGATCCAGAGAAAGAACTAAGTTTTTCGATAAGGGTTAGACCTTTAGATATGCAAATGAGATGTTTTTATCTCTGTTTTTTTTTCTTTACCTGGAGTCTTTAAGGGAGATCTTCCTCCTTGAGAATTTAATTCTCTATTCGTTTTTGAAGCTTTCTGTTTTTGTTTTTATAAGCCTATAGGGGGTTCCTCTTTTTTAGACTTGAAGTTTTTGTACTTTATATAGTGAAGGCAAGTTTGTTAATTAGCTTTAAAGAAGTCTCTCATTAAGAGATCCCAATCAATTTGGGAAATTTTACCCACCATTGAATTTTTGATCCAAGGTTTTCTGTTTTACAGAACATATTTTTTTGTTTCTAACAAGATTGGGGAAATATTTTCCATATACAGAGTTATATTTTATGAAATGGTGATTTTTAATCACCATTAGATTTTTAATTAAAGAGTTCTCTGCTTTACAGAGGGCAATATTTCTTGTTTCGAAAGATTGAGGGAATATATCCCAAAAATAGAATTTTATTCTATGATCCAATTTGGAGAATGTATTCTCTCGATAGAATTTAATTCTGCATTTTTTGATGATTTATCATCTCCGTTGGATCTTTGATCGAACGGCTCTGTTTAACAGAGGATAGAATTTAATTCTAGCTGGACGTCGGCACTCATGTGTTGTGCACGTGATGCGCCATTTAAGAGTTTTAATTCTTTTTGTGCTTTGCATACTGGCGCCCGCGTGAGGAGCACGCGAGGCGCTATATGAGAGTTTAACTCTTATTTTTAATCTAATAGATTCTTTTGTGCTTTGGACACTGACGCCCACGTGAGGAGCACGTGAGGCGCTGCCTCATTAATTTTGAACAAGGTTTTTCTCTTTTATTGGGGGAAATAGACCCGGGCTCGGTTCCAGAGACTAAAGCCTCATCGCCCGACTCAATCCTTACTACGTTAACATATATTTCGGAAGAAGACATCTAACCTGATTCAAGAAAGGTTTTTGACAGCTGAAGTTCCCACCTAAGCGAATGTGAGCCGGCCAATCTTCAGACGACAAAAAAAGCTAGGTTAAAGTATCGGCCGTGGGATGACCCCTCCTATTTATACACTCAGCAAGAAGGCATCCAACAGCCCGCATCCGTTCCCGCCAAAATGAAGCGTCACACCTAGCGGCCACCAGGACTCCACGTAGCGACCGGCCATTGGACACGTCCCCTCTGCCAGGATTTGGGTGACATCCCTCACGCCCTGCTACCCAGTGGTGGACACGTGGCGCGTAGCCCAACCGACTGAGTGAACGAAACAGCACCCCCTTTTAGGTTCAATCATTTTTACGCAGACGTCACCAAACATACGCGCAGGAACTGAGGCGTCTCGCGACCAGCCACGTGGATCCAGGGATTCAAGGTGAGTAGCCACCAAATGTCGCGTCGGTGTCTGACAACCCATTGTTGTTGAATCTTAGGCTGAACCGTTAAAACCGGGCTTACCACTCTCGCCCCTGACCCAAAAATAGGTCAGGGCGAGAGTGAGGGGCTAATGATGAGGCTCGTAAACGCGCATTCCCCAGATCACGACACGTGGCGGATGACGTGTCATCCGCTAGAACCCATTAGACCCCTGGGGGCTACAGAGCTAGAATGAGTATGATGCATTAAGGACATTCTTCGGCACCACGTCTCTGAGGTTGCATCCGACCTTTGGGAAGACCTTTCCGGAGTATCTTCTAGACTCGCCTAGCAACTGGCCAATAACTTGTCTCCGAGTAGTCCCACTGCCGAGCTTCATCGGCCTCCTCGCTTGACCCCGAGCAATCCTACGGCTGAGCCTCCTTGGCCTCCGAGCTATCCATCGAACTGAGCTTCCTCGGCTCCCCTGTTCAACCGAGAGCACGGAGCTCAAGCGCCCCCGTAACGGTCCCGTGTATCTCGCCGTGACGAGATCTCCGCCGCTCCACGACCCGTATGTCGCGCTAGCATATCTCACCATTAATGAGCGTATCACGTCATTAATAGGCATGTCCCGCCATCAACGCGAACACGACACAGAAGCGTAACGGACGACGAGAATCTCGCGCAGGTTCATCTCATGCGACCACTATATAAACCCCCTCCACCAGACGATTGAGGTAAGTCGAATTGATTCCAATACGCCGCTACTCTGTCATTATTTCTTAGTACTTACTTGATCGTCGGAGGGTCCTACGGTGGTTTCCCACCCCCAGGACTTCTCTTGCTAGTCATTTCTCTTCCATTGTGTGACTGCTCTGCTCCCGAAAAGATCATGCCTGCAATATAGCCCGTCCGAATACCATGATTTGAGATGCCTTTGTTGTTCCCTTGGAGACACAGATACTATACCAAAGAAGCATCAAACATTTCCGATGATATCCATGGAGCTATTCTGAGATAGCAAGCACTAGCTCCCGGTGCGACTTCATAAAAAGCAATCATTGAGAAGATCAAAGAAAATGAAACGCACGTGGTGGTCATTATAGCGGTTCCTTCTTATCCAAGAAAACGTCCAAAAAACCGGCTACAGAACTACCAAGCAGAGGCGAAAAGACAATAAGTAGATACATAAGATCGATAGCTTTCAAGAATCACTTTCATACATCGTTCCGGGGTCTCCAACCCCCTCTTTCTGGCGGGCTTTCTTTCCTTGTGCTTTTGAGACAGAATTTGAACCTGTGACTTAGAGTGATAGTTCGTGACACTAAGCATGAGTTTAAAGAGAGCAGTTAGCGTATCCGCTAGCTCTTTCTAGTTCTGTTTCGAGCAAGACCAGCTTTTTTCTTCTATTTGGTAAGAAGGAAAACCCTTAGAGTAGCAACTAGCTGGCGTCCACAGTATCCAACAATCCATTGAGATCCACACATTCAATTCTCACTCCCAATCACAACCGATCAAGACCGTTTGCAGCAAAATCGACGGAGGACAATATCTGAGGGAGAAACCGACCTCTATCAGGGAGCGATTGTGCATATTGAACCAAGGGTGTTTTTTTTTCAAACAATAAATTTCGTATTGAAAGAAAACTTTGAGATATTGTCGAAGGATGAGGATTTATATATAGTATGATTAAAATCTTTACTCGTATCATCCAAACTTTTGAATAGTTTCGAATTGATTTTATCTTCTTTTTTTTATAGATGTGATAGGTCTTTACTTTTATAGGAAATGGTTGTAAAATAGAAGGAAAATCCTTTCCAAAGTCTTTTCATTCTATGCTACCCATGTAATCAATTCCTGTTTAAATAATTAAATGTTCAAATAAAAGCTCTCGTCTCACTGTTTTTCTATTTTAAAAAGGAAAAAAAATCTTTTCTAAAAGACCCATAAAGTATTAAAATATCAATTAAGAAATGAAAAATGAAGTCTACAGATTTTTATAAATGTTCATTTCTTTCTTATTTTTTTAAAAGTATCATAGCGACCTCAATATAATTAAGAAGTCCATTCTTCCTAACTTATGGTATATAAAAGGTCGAATTTCAATAAATCATCCAAACATTGATATTATTTAACATCATATCTTTATAATTAATAACATCAAAAAATTTGTATACATGATCTATAAACTTAACCCGATTTTATTATTAAATGCAATGCAAATATCTTTTATTCCACGCATCGTACATGCAGAAAAAACTAACAAAAAGTTTAAAGTAAACTAGCATAGCGGCGACAGTATACCATCCGACACTATCAACCAGTGGCTGGAGTAAACCGTTGTACCTGTCCGCATAGCAGCAGTGGCAAATACCCGTATAACCAAGAAATACTAACTGACAATATCATACCGATATATTTAATACCGTTTTATCACAAACGTGATACGTCGATCCAACATTTAATATCGATTTAAAATATTTATCATACCAGATATAGCAATTCGTTCGCTATACTCTGTCATTGACCGGTATACCGGTAAATACCGGTTCATCAAACAGCCAAAATATGGAACCAGCCGTTACACAAGCTGAGCGGTTGCTCAAAAAAGTCCAGGATATCATGACCTAGCTGTCACATGCACCGCACATGCGGAACCATTGAGCTCTAAATTTTAAATTAAAGCTTTTCTCCAATCAAATAATTGAAAAACAAAATTAGACGAATACCAGTAAGATTCTTCACTAAAATCACGATCAAAGAACTCCTACACTACAGCCAAACATTTAAAACCAAAACCATTTTATCGAAAATGACAAAAAAAAACCCTAATTGAGACGAACATATTATTTTAAATTAATCACTAGCTTTGACAGACAAATAAAGAAAGAAAGAAAAAAGAGAAACGCTCAAAAAGCAAACGGCACGTCGTGCTAAAACGCTGGGCCCCACCTTCCTTCCAGCCGAAGCAATGCATTACTAGAAATTACAAGAAATGGCACCTTTCACCGAAACACCCACAACTATCGTTGCTTTTCAATAAATACTCTAAACAATTCAAACTAAGGTAAAATAAACATAAGCTAATAATCGAGCCATGGGCCTGTTTGGTTGCGGGATTTTAGATTTCCAAATAATATAATTGAGAAAATATGGATTTGCTAATTTTGTATTTGGTTAGCATTAGACTATTATTGTTGGATTTATAGATATTTGTAATTCTTATTTGATTTGGGTAAAAATAAGTGGCATTTAGATTTGAAAATTTAAGAGAGACAGAGAGAATTTTTTAATAACTAAAGCACGCAGAGCCCTCATGAACATTGAACAATGGTGGACCTCTCACAAAAAACAAGAAAATCCAAAAATCCAAAATCCTACAACCAAACAAGAATTCTTTTAAGGATTCGTGAATCCAAAAAACTGATAGGCCCCTAACAAAAAACAAGCACATCCAAAAACCTAAAATCCTAGGGTTTTTTTTTTTGAAATAGAACGTTTTAAATATTAAATTATTAAAATAGGATGGGTGGAATTTAAATTACAGAAATAGACGGTTTACGCCCCCACCCTCCACCCCCACCCCAGTATAGGGGGCAGGTTCCTAGAACCCGCCCCCTATATAATAATAGATTTTTAAATTAAAATTATTTTTAAAAAATTTTAAAATAAATAAACGGAAAAAAAATTTGAATAAAATAATAAAATTTTATTATATCAATATTTTGTACAAAATGAATCCGTCAAATTTACAATACAAAAAAATCCTATCCGATTTCTATCTCGACGGTCAAATTTATAATATCAAAATGAATCCGCCAAATTTACAATATAAAAAAATCCTATCTGTTTGTAAACTGTAAATTCTATCTCGACGGTCAAATTTATAATAAGAAAATGAATCCGTCAAATTTATAATACAAAAAAATCTTCCGGTGCAATTGTCACGATCTCGAAAGTCCCGCCCCTGATGACTGTCCTGAACATCTGGTTCTATAATGGCCTGGTTGTTTGCATATGCTACATCTGGCGTGCCTTTACTGAGGATCACATCCATTGTCATTCGATTTCGACGCACCTTAGATCTTCCGGACCTTATATTTTTTTCCGGCGGTAATACAGTAGGTGCTTGTCTGTTCCCAGTATAATAGTGCCAATAGCAACTGACCGGTATAGGATGAAATTTTGGATCATATGCGCCTTGGTAATTGGAAACTGTATAGTAATGGGAAGAAAAATTGTAATGTGAGTTATGCATACTGCTCGCAGCAGTAATTGCGTGGGCACAAGGTAAATGTTGTTGTTAGAAAACACCGCATGTACACGAAGAGAGCCCTTCATCTCTAAAGTTCACGGTATATTAATTCCCATTACTGCCCGTTACTTGAAACTCCGCCGTGTCAAAGCTTTCGGATCTGTAGTATTGTGCTCTGCGCTCTCTTTTCCGGAATATATCTTCATAATACGCGGTGAGTGGAATCTCCATCGCTAAGGACTTTTCTCTTCTTTACACAAAGTAAGTATTCATCCGGAAAAAGGTTCGAACAATCAACCCCTGTATCGGTAAGCCTCTAACACCTTTAAGGACCCCGTTGAAGTATTCAGACATATTAGTGGTCATTAGTAGATATCTGCACCCATTATCATGTGCTTGTGACCACATGCGTACTGGATACTCATCTAACCACGCTTTCGCGGCTTGACGCATCTCCCCAATTTTCGTCATGTACATGTCATGATCATTAGGGTCAGGCGTTTCACCGGCTTTGTAAATAAGCTTATATAAATCCGAATTTTTAAATTTTCTATCAAAATTTTGCCTGAAGTGCCGTAGGCAAAACCTATGTGGGGTCGTCGGAAATACAGATCTCATTGCAGCTAGTATTCCTAGATGTCTATCAGATATGATGCATAAATCTGTTTTATCAATAACAGATGGGATATTTTTGAGTTGACGGAAAAACCATGACCAGGATGATATATTTTCACACTCGACAATAGAAAATCGCAACGGAAATATACCGTTATTAGCATCAACACCTGTAGCAATTAACATGCAGTCTCTGTATTTACCGTATAGATACGTCCCATCAACACACAATACCGGCCGACAGTGTGTGAAATCAGCCGCACATGGACCAGAAAATTCTTTGAAACCTGACAGAGCCATCGACATCTGTTTCTGTGGTTTTTAACCGGTATACGGTCCCCGAATTTGATACTTTTATGGCTTCCATAAAAGGGACTAGTGAGTTGTACGAGCTTTCCCAGTCCCCTAATATCTTACATAAAGCCTTTCTACGAGCATCCCATGCCTTCACATACGAAATCTGAATTTTGTAATCTCCACTAACCAAGAGCCGTATCTCTCAGGGAGTCATCGCCACATCTGTACGGATAAGTGGCATGATTAGTGAGCAAATGTAAAATGAAGTGCAATTGCGGTGATCTTGTAACATAATAGAATTGATGCAAGTATGTTCTTGGTTGTATTTCGTGACCTTCCAAGGTTTGGCTCTTTTGGAACAACATGCATGCAATCTCCACTTACATTCAGGAGCTTTCGTACATACCACGGTATGGTACGTCTTATTTGACTCTTCGGTTTTAAATGTAACGTTTTGCAGAATAGACCACGACTTCAGCTTACAAATAAAATCTCCTTTTTCCTGAAACAAATCCCCGACACTGACGCAATCTTCGCTTGCTGTTGTCGCTTCCAAATAGGGTGCCGTATTTACTTCTGCCACGGCTAAGTCTACCCAACTATCATCTTCCAGCGGATCGAGGCCTGGATCTTCTAGTTCGACAAAATCATTATTCGCAACCATACCATCAAAGAATACTACCTCATTCAATCCAGCGGCATATTCCACGCTATCCTCCCCTTGATGACCTTCACCGATTTCATCATCTTCACTGCCACACATATCAATGTCACCCGTAGCAACATAAAGCTCGGGTGCAATATATGATGGTTGTGGTCGGTGTAATGTGGATGGTTCGGGGTGAGAAGACCGGAAAGACGTGGACGGACATGCTTGGAATGCGCTACTTGGATCGTATTGGAATGATACGGAGGTGTGGGAAAGTCTGCGTTTAGTATATAAATTGTTATTATAATATTATTGCTTAATATTTTCGTAAATAAATCATCACTTGTTTCAGATTTATTTACCTGTGGAAGGTTGTGTATGGTAATCTTTGTTGTTCTTCTGGGGTGCATGTAACTGCAGTAGTCGCCGGGGAGAACCTGTATTCAATATATAAAATATATTAGTATCTTGGTATTACTAAAATGTTTGAATATGGATTTATAAAATGTTAACCCATGAGTTTGAAGGTTTGAATAATATTGTGTATAGTCATATCCATCGAGACTGACGGTATCATTGTTAACCATGTGACTGTACCCCCAGGAACTACCTCCAGCATTACCATCAAAATTACCCGTTGGAGAGACATCTGATACTTCCAATTGTTCCTTCTTAACCAAAAGTTCAAAAGAATGCAGGGTGTTTGACAGACCGAAGTCTATCATCGAAGATATTGATGTATCGTCTATAATTTCAACCAATGCATTTCCACTAAACATAGACCATATACAACTTAACTTAAGCCTAATTTCACGGGGATCGTATTTCGTGATTTTGAACACTTTATTCTCGATTTTATTATAAGTCGTTGATGGTTCTAATCGCATGATTCTTGCGGACCCGCCCATATACTCGGGACCTTGTGCACTTGTGATAATCCGACCATCGTATTTACATACAACAAATAAACTTGAACTTGCCATAATCTGCATTAAACAATATCAAGCCAACAATAAAAAAAGCGTTAATAACTTCATACAATCACAGTCAAAACATGCACAATCATATCTAGAGCTATGGTCTTCAAAGTCCACTAGACTGCTCCTAACTGTTCCAAAGTGACAAGTTGTGAGATAACCCTCAAATTGCCTCTTCACTGCCAATTGTGGCCAGATAAGCACAAATGGGGAAATGAGGGATCCGCTCACGAATCACCATGAGACGGGCCTTTTAAAATTACCTTTCTCACTTATCTAGCCTAGATACCACAAAGTCAAGTTTAGATAAACGATCGAATGCCCACAACCTTCCTCTGTCCTATTGAGCACGACAGTCCTTAGTTGGCTGAGTCTAGATATTTTTTAATTAAACTCGATGGTAATGCGTATGCTTTTAGTGATTTTTGGGGTCTTAGGAAGGGTGATGAAATCCCCACCCAATCTGAATTGGTGTTATAACCCCTTAAAGTCCGTATTATTTATGCAAAACAGTAACAAATATAAATCAAAAACACTTGCAAACAACTTATTTGGCGGCGGCGTAAAGAATACTGCACAAAAACAGTTTTATTGGAGAGAGAAAGAGAGTTTGTGCAAAGAAGAAATTTGCAATAAGCTTGCATTGACTTATATATATTCTGTTTTACGAACTATGTTTTTTATGTGGTGTTGAAACAACCATTTTATAATACAAAATAATAAATATCAAACTGAACAAGATATTAGTACATATAGAAAATATAATTCATAAGACTAACAATCTTGCGCCCTGTTAAATGTAATTGGAGTCCATTATAGAGAACAAAAATTGTTCAGGTAAAATTATGTTATTGTAAATCTTATATACGAGAAGAATCATTTCGAGGCAAAAATTGATATTTCAAGTAGTTTATACATGTTTTTAATATCAATTTAAAACTTGCTAAAAATATAATTAGGAAAGTCGTTAGGTAAACATTTTTCGATTACATTTAAGTTACACACACTCACATGTTTGTGCATGTGCATATTTGTTGATTACAACATACGACTTTTAAGCATATATAAAAAATCTTTAATAGCAATATTTGAGTTACAAGTCATTTCTATGAACAAGAATTAAAATTACTAATACTTCCATTTCCAAATTGTAATTATAAAGTGAAAAAATAATGAATAATAATTAAATGTTAACTGAAATTAAGATAATAATAATATTTAGAAAATAAATTTAAAAAATGAACCTTCAAAAATGAACCTTCAATATACATCTCTTCTTCCTGTTTAAAACCCCTTAACCTTTGTTTGGTCACTGAATTTGCTCCAGAAATTTACAGCAAGCCGTGGTTCCGTCTTGATCCTATCCAGCAGCTCCTCCCGACTATGGTACTGAACTTGACTTTCTTCCTAAACTCCACACTTTATAAGGGTAAATGGATAGTTGTGTATAGCAGAGAGCGTAAATGGATAGTTGTTATATAGGAGAGAGCTATTTATAGGAACACGGTGCATACCATTAATAATATGAGGGCGGGTTCCTGGAACACGCCCTCATATAATTATTGAAGAGGGCGGGTTCTAAGAACCCGCCCTCTTCAACACAATATAAAAAAAAACTGATGTGGCACCACAAACAAACAAACGGAATATAAAAAAAACTGATGTGACACCACAAACAAACGATCATATAATTATTGAAGAGGACAGGTTCTTCCTTCTGCAAATATTTGAGGGTGGGTTTCTGAATCACGCCCTCATATAATTATTGAACAGGGCGGGTTCTAATAAACCGCCCTCTTCCTTCTGCAAACACACGACAAATCAAAAAACTGATGTGACAACAGAATATAAAAGAAATAAAAAAAACTGATGTGCCATCATATAATTATTGAAGAGGGCAGGTTCTAATAACCCGTCCTTTTTAACCCGCCCTCAAACTGAAAAAACTGATGTGACACCACAAACAAATAATTATTGAACAGGGCGGGTTCTAATAACCCGCCTTCTTTGTTCTGCAAACACGACAAACACAAAAAATTGATGTGACAACACAATTTATAAAAAACTGATGTGACAACACTAATCATTGAAGAGGGCGGGTTCCTGGAACCCGCCCTCCTTTCCCTATAAAACCCACCCTCCAGTGCCTCCAGTGTGCCTTTCATCAAATTAACTCTTTCGTCAAATTAACTCTGTCCCTTCTCATATCTAAAATTGTCTCAATGGAGAATCAACCATTCGACAAATCTCTGCTCGTTGATCAAAACGAACACAGATCTTTTAATATATTACACGGAGAGGAAATATTCTAAACTAAGTAATTTTTTTAATTACCCCTTTCTTTTAATTCTAATAGTTGAAAATAATATTATTTAATTTTGCAGGATGGAGATAATCTCACCGTCGTCACCCATAGTTCTGACAAGTGGATAGCTACCGACCAGCGAATAATCCAACGGATTCGACGGGCCAGATTTTATGAAGCTTCATTGCTTCGTCATATCCAAATCGACCGCGCCCTCGTTATCTCTCTAGTTGAGCGCTGGAGAAAAGAGACCCACACTTTTCATCTAAGATGGGGTGAGGCCACTATCACACTCCAGGATATTGGCCTCTTATTCGGTTTACGGGTCAATGGGCTTGGATTGGTCGGAGGAAAAATTGTTGATCCAGATACCGACCACCCATACTGGGGTACACATGCCGAGTCTGCTCTCCGACAGGTAAAAAGTTTCATTTTGTTTCCCCTCTTTAATGTAGCTATTGCATGTTGTACATTATTTCTAGCTTTAATATTTCATAAAAAAAAATGCTAATATCAGGCATCAGGAGGCTGCAGTAAGGGGTATAAGATCAGTTTAAACTGGCTAAAAGACACATTTAGTAATATCCCTGATGAAGTCACCGATGAAGTCTTGGATAGACATGCACGTGCCTACATTCTGTACATGATCGGTTTTTGGTTGATGCCGGACCAATCGGCAACGCATGTCCATCCGTTATACCTTCGCTTCCATACGGATTTTGATGTGTGTGGCCAATATGTTTGGGGAGCAGGGGTCCTGGCCTTTCTTTACAAGGAACTCGATAAGGCATGTGCTCCAACGAAGAATAAAATTTGTTGATGCATTACATTATTTAAGGTAAATTCCTTATTATTCACAGCTAGAAATTTGCAAAATTGTAATATTGGTTTTCTCTCTTATCATCTGAAACTTTATTTATAGATTTGGTCATGTGAGCATATGTATATGGGAAGACCGAATCGAGTTAAAATAACTGGCTTGGATACCCCTGGAAAGCCGCTCGGCTCTTGGTGGAATGGCAAGAAAGCGTATAAGACTCCTCGTCGAGTACTTAGGTACTATAGAGATGAGTTGGATCGCATGGAGGCGACTCAGGTAACCATAACTTAGGTAATTAAGTTTGTTTTAAAATTTTGAAATACCTTCATCATAATTTTTGTACTATATTATTTGCGCAGTTCATGTGGACGCCTTATACAGCAGATCGTCTGCAAAGATTACCCGGCATCTGTATCGAAGGAGAGCCGGTTTGGCGGGCTCGATGCCCACTCCTCTGCATTAATGTCGTTGTCATGCACCTCCCGGACCGGGTGTTGCGACAGTTTAATAGATCGCAACATATTCATGTCCCGCCGCCTTCGCCTATGACAATAAAGGGAGACATGCGAGGAGGAAAGGCGGAGCGTGATTGGAGAGAGCATCATTATCAATATTTGCTGAGATGGGAGGATAGGCAGTGTAATATTGCCTTACAGCAAATAGGTGACCAAACAGCCACCGACGCTACCGAAATATATCTACAGTGGTATAAGCGTGTGACCATAAGATATCTTTCTGCTCCCCCTAACAACTTCCCAAACATCGCGCGGTACGAGCCTAGAGGCCACGTGGAACGAGATTTGGTAAGTTGAATTCTTTATATTATATTACTTTTTAACATCCGGCGGCATGAGTCAATACTTATTTCTTATTTCTAATGTAACGACAGGCTCGTGGGTTGCATCTTATACAAACAATGGTGCAGGAACCATACCCAACTGATACTGGTCCGGAAACTCAGGCTCTATTTTTAAGTGCGGACCAATTAATTGGTGGTGTATTCGGTTCATATAATATTCTTCAACATTTATCGCCGGCACCAGAGCAGCAGTATGAGCCGACACCGGAGCCGCAGTATGAACCGGCACCAGAGCCGCAGCATGAGCCGGCACTAGAGCCGCAGCATCACGGAGATCCAGCGCAGCAGGATCAGTGGTTTGGATCACCATACCGTCAGCAGCAAGCCTGGCATACCGGACAAGCGCAACAACACTGGTCTTGGGGGTCAGGTTTTGCAGAACAGCCGTCTTGGGGGTCAGGTTTTGCGCAACAACAGCAACCTTGGGGTCAGGATTTGCGCAACAACAGCAACCTTGGAGGTCAGGATTTGCGCAGCCATGGGGCCCAGGTTTTGTGCAACAGCAGCTACATGAAACCGAGACAGGTTCTTCGCTACAACTGCCCAATTGGGACACGGATTTATTATCCTACGTACAGTTGTTGGGAGGCAGCACATATCTGACACCTGTCCCACATTCAGGATTTGCGGAACAACAGCCTGTCCAAGACGCTGCTGAAGCCGAAGCAGAAGAGAAGACGCCGCCGCCGCCATCTATCCAAGAAACGGATGGGTCCTCCAGTCATCCCAGGAGGCATAGGCTTATGTCAAGTCTCCTCGAATTTCATAAGGGAAAGAGAAAAGGAAAACGATAGTTGTTTATATTTTACAATCATATAGGATTTTTTGGTATTATAAATTTGACGGATTCATTTTGTTATTATAAATTTGACCGTCAAGATAGAATTTACATTTTACAAACAAATAAGATTTTTTTATTGTAAATTTGACGGATTCACTCTGTACAAAACATTGATATAATAAAATTTTATTATTTTATTCAAATATTTTTTCCGTTTATTTATTTTTAAAAATTTTTAAAATAATTTTGATTTAAAAGTAATATTTATGTAGGGGGCGGGTTCCTAGAACCCACCTTCAACCCGCCCTCTATATTATCATATAAGGCGCGGGTTCCTAGGAACTCGCCCCCTATACTGGGATGGGGGTGGGATGAGGGACGCAAACCGTCATATTTCTGTAATTTAAATTCCATCCACCCTATTTTAATAATTTTATATTTAAAACGTCCTATTTCAGGAAAAAAAAACCCAAAATCCTACAACCAATCAGGAATTAGCTAATCCTCTTTTTTTTAATTCTTGAATCCAAACAGTGCAAAATACTTCAACCAAACAGCCCCACAACACAAATATCATTTCCAGGAGAGGATCACCACTCAGGAAGAATTTTGTACTGAAAAACCCAACAAGTTTAGCTCAACGAATGAAAAAACAACTGCTATTTTAGCGGTGTAGCACAAGACAGGGAAATTAAAAGCGCTTCAAGTTATTTTTGGTGAAAAAGGATAGTTGGGGTTATCATTGTGTATTATACATTAAAAAATTTCACAACCATCAACCAAAAAAAAAACTGAAGGAAATTTTATGTCATCGACACTAAAACAAATTTCACAACCAACAAATACCAGAAATTTCCTTTATTACACAAAGGACCCAAAACACAAATTTTTATTACAGAATAACTCCATCTCAACCACCACCACAACAAACAAGAACAAACATTATTATTTCATTCCCCAAGCTGAAACCTGCTTCACTTCATCTGCTTCCCATTCCCAAAAAATCATCACCAACAATTTCTTTTTTCCTAATTCCTACTCCTTTTTCATCATCATCATCATCACTAAAATCTAAAATTCCTATCGTTCATAATATTTCCACTACTTAAAAAACCTACTAAAAATCAACGAACAGTCAGTATCAAGCACTAGTAGGTCCATTCCTGAGGAAGACGAAGCTCAGGGCTCCCAACTGCAGCTCCCGGATGACTTTTCTTCATATAGCTTCGACCCATCACAGCTTCTGTCAAATTAATCAGAACCCAAATCCAGTTTCAGCACAAAATCAACAAAAAAAAACACAACTAAATGACAGATATTAATTACCATTGTCAAGAACATGGCGGCCAGGGACTCGAGGATGCACTCTCATGTCGTCAAGATTCAAGTTTAAGGCCTGCACCACTCTCGCAGGCAGCAGGACAGTAGAGCAAGCTGCAAACAAAAATTTCAGACAAATTCAGTGAAAATCAAGCAAAATCAAAAGAGACCCATTAAGAATTTGGGGATAAATTAGTAACCTGGCTTTTTCTTGGGCTCGTTGGGGGCTCCGGGCTGACGGGGTAGGAAAACGCCGGTGCCGGACGACTGCTTCCTGCCGCCATCAAGGAAGACGACGGTCATCCCAGATCTTGACGGCGGTTGCGGAGGTGGAGACGGCTGATGCTGCTTCTGAAGCGGCGGCCACTCGGAAAACGACAAGGCGTTGAACCCAACGGCCGCGGCCGCGACGGCGGCTTTTGCTCTGCTCTGCTGCTGCTGTTTCCGAACGGCGGCGGCAAATTGTTGCTGCTGCTTCAGGAGCTGCAGCCTCTTCAGCTGATAAAACTGCAACAAAAGATAATTCAAGAAACCAAATCAGCAAATTTCAAAAACCCAAGACACAAAACCCCCAGAAATTAATTTGCAGATTTTAACTTACACGAGCGGCCTGCAGCTGCTGCTGGATGAGATCTTGAGCTGGGCAAAACCCATTATTCCTCTGATTCTTCGCAGAGATCTCATCATCATGCTTCAGCCTCTCCACTTGAGTCACAGTGGCATAAAGGAGATCCAGCGCCTCACCTCTCGGCGTCGGAAACGGCGTGGACGGCGGAGACGAGACAAGCGAGGGGCCGTCAGGGCTCTCGCTGCTGGAGAAGGACCAGCTCCCAATCCCAGAGAGCGTCGACTGAGGCGAGGTCGCCATGATCGAAGCCTTCATGTTAAATAAAAAATTAAACCCATAAAGAAAATGGAAAAATCTAAAGACCCAAGATCCAAGAAATGAAGTTGAAGGGGTTTTAAGGTACCTTAGGGTTAATCTCTTCTTCGAGGTCGGTGTCAGTGGCCCTTTCTTCTCCGGCGAAGAAGTCGTCGGAGAGGAAGTCTGAGGGTAGCCAGAACTCGGCGTCGTCCATCCCTTTGGCAGCGCTAGCGGCGGCCATGGCCCAGAGGTTGGGGGGGTTGCTGTAAGCTTGAGAGAGGAGTGAAGAGCGAGGTACTTAAATGAAGTACGAGAGCTCAAAGAAACCAGCGGGATTCACTCTGGTATCCACTCTCTCGCTTGGGCTCAGAGAGAGAGAGAGTTATGGAGGTGGGTGAAGAGAATGTCAAAGGGACTGGCAAATAATATAGGATGAGTGTGGCTTCATGTGATTGCTTTTATTAGAGAGCGACGTTTTTTTTTTGGTTTTTTTAACTTACCCTTCTTCTTTTTTTTGAATTTTGAATAAAGTTGATAAATAAATGATTTTTTTATAGCGGAATAGAAAATTTGTGGGGGGGTATAACTTTGGTCCAAGTTGACGCGTCTGATAACTCACGCTTTTGTTGGTGATGGTGGTTTTGTACATTTGTCCTCCTCCTCCCCATGCTTGCCATGTGATTCTACCCCAAACTAATATGCCTGTATTTTTAACAATGCGCGATAGCTGAGTTGGGATGGCAATTTCATGTCTGAGAAAAGTTTCCGATTTAATCAACGGGGCAGGAAATGGTCATAATTTTAACGTTTTCAAGACAAGGTCTTCTAGCTGCGTGTGTGTTGTGTGTTTATGTATGCTTGGTTCATGGGTTGTTGTGAGCTTAGACGTCGGTCTTACCGGCCGCTCCAAAAAATATATATATGTTTGCTTATTTTACTTAATTTAACATAATATAAATGTTTTTCCCAGCTCACAAGTAATCAAAGTGGAAAAATAGTTTTGCAGGTGTTGTATTTTCTGAATCTATTTCTATATGAAACAATTAAACAATTATAGAAGTGGATTTATTGGTTAAAACATATATAAGCATTTCTTCAATGGTGGTCATCCTCATGGTTCAAACATATATAACCACCGGATGTTATTTAACAACGTAACAACAAAATTTGCACCAATGAGTGGAGCCTCGAATGGTATGGGCGCTTTTCCTCTTGTGCAGAGTGCGGGGTTCGTACCCTACGAACCCCAAATTGCCATAAATTAACGCTTTCGGGACAAATTTTGTGGGTCTCATTCATGCGTGCCCGTGTGGCGTGCATGGGGTGTTTTGTGTGCATGGTGTGTATAGTTTTTAGGGCCTACGAGCGAATGCAAAAAAAAAAAACATAGTTTGCAAATGTAGAACAAAAATTAAATTTTGATAACTAATTGTATCTGTATTTAAATTCATTTATGGCCACCGGATACAGATAAGATAACCACTAATCCGTTACGTGTATTTGTTTACATTTCTAAATGGAAACTAATAATCGTGAAGATGGGATCGTTGGGAAAAGGAGCGGTAGTTCACCGAAGCGACCAAACTATAAATAAATCCATGTCTTGTAAAAGGAAACGTTACCGGCCAGCTACAAATCGTTTGTAGCTGGCCTTCTCTAATAATTTTAAATTCATATATACACTGGTAGTTTATTTCTCTTAACCCCACTTCCATTAATTTAATTGCTGTTAAGAAAATAACATATTAATTAATTGATGATTAGAAGAAAGTAAAAGCGGTTGCTTATAAAAATGGAGAAAGAATCCGGCCGTAAAAAAGATCTCCCATGCTTCCGTATCATGTCAGTTTCAATGTCCCCCCACCCCGCAAAGCCACCTCCTTTTAACCTTGGATAATTTCCAATATTTTCATTTCCCAAATGCAAAGTAAATAAAAGCATCTTCTTTTGAGTTATGAATTAAAAATTAGTATGCCATCCAAGTTTAGAGGTGGATATTAAAGAACGAGTTATACACACCAGAATTTATACACGCACGTTGTACGTGTTAGTTTAAAAAAGGTTGAGAAGAAGAGAGAAGGTGAGAGAGATATGAAGGGTGCACGTGCAGACGCATATTATTGGGGGCTGGCCAAAAAAAATTATATTGTCCAAGCCAGGTAATGCCGGAGAAAAAAATCACAGGCTTAACAACTGATAATCGGTTTTAAATTAGGATTTGGAAGAATAAATGAGCTTGAAGCTGAGGACTAAATTTCTATCCATCAAAAAACGTCATGGCTAAAAGAGCGGTGTTTCAATTCGATATAATCTTGTTGTATGATGGATTTATAGCCAAATTCCTTACGGACTTGAGTCATACGCCTATGCTATTATAAAGCAAGTATTTTGGGATGCTAATTGGGTTTTTCTTTTTATTTATGTAGATGCAGGTAGCATTTGTTTTTTTGGAAAAAATCATAAGAAAACAAAACAAAACAAAAAAACCAAGTACTCCTTAAATTTAACACAATCTACATGTCATCAGCATCGCAGGTTTGAATTTTGAAATTGTATATTTTTCTTTCTCCGGATTATCTCTCTATGTCTCTATAAACAAAATTTGTTCACTTCCCCCGATCTCTCTTTTAAACATAAAAAATATTCCCTTGAAAATATATATAAAATTATTAAAAGATTATTAAAAATAAATGGTTTACGAACAATGGAACTTTTTACTTTGCCAATTCAAGGGTGAAAAAATAGTAGAATCGCATGATATCTGATGCATCCACATGTTAGATGATAAAAATGATGATGATGGATGTCGATCGTCGAAAAAAATCTTGGAAGATGTATTTTTACGACGCCATACGCGGAAATTTCCTCCAACGGCACATTTCCTCCGTTATTCCTATATATAGAGATAGTTTGGATGATGCATATATAAATTGTTTTGCTTTAGAAGTGATGGAGATCGTGATCTTCCTCAGATATTGTACCCCGTCGTTCTAATAGCGAGCGGTTTTGAGCGGCTGAGATTTGTTTTGGGGGTTGTTGGGCATGTGGATCTCAATGGGTTATTGGAAGTCGCTGAGGCCGAGCTACCTGCAAAGGAAGTCCCGGGGTGGAAAACCACCGTAGGACTCTCCGACGATCAAGTTTGTACCGGAGAATTAGAGCAGTGTAGCAGCCTATTGGGATGAGTTCGAATTACCCGAGTCGTCGGAAAAAGAGGTTTATATAGTGGTCGTGTGGAGCGAGCCGGCGTGAGATCCTCACCGTCAGTTACGCCCCCGCGTTATCCCCGCATTAATGGCGGGATATGCCCATTGATGGGGGAACGCGCCAGCGTGGGACGCGGAACGTGGGGAGGCGGATATCTCGTCCTGGCGAGATACGCGGAGCCATTACAGGGACGCTTGGGTTCCACGCTCTCGGTTGATCGGAGAAGCCGAGAAAGCTCGGCCTGTTAGTTATATGTATGCCCTAGAGGCCATTACCGTACATACGATGTATATTGTAGTGGATGCTTGGACATATATAGGGAGGACTTTCTTGCTCGACATGATAGTATGCTATCTGGTTGTACTTTATCTTAACATGTACTCTGATTGTCTCTATATTACATGTTGATAAAGCCCTTAGGGTATGTACTCAACTACTGCGATTATGATGAGATCATACTAGTGGGGCCACGGTAGTCGACGAGTACATCCTATAACTGTTCCTAGTCGAGGGTGTATCGAGACAGGGCATCGATACACCAGAGTAGACCAGCGTATACGCATCTTGACCCATATGATGGGCGATGGATGATCCCATATCCATCGGTGTTTGACATCAAGGATGGTGGACATGTGCTCAGTAAAGACTGGGTATACTGGACGGACTCGCCGAGAACTCCTAGATGGTATTATACCTTACGTCAGATGGCAGTTCTCCGGTGACACTGGTACAGAGTAGTCTGTTGTCCCGAGATCGTCATAGAGTCTTGTGTGATTCCCACTGTGCTTTGATTTCCATCATACCACGTCCAAGAGGGCGTGCAAAAAGGTGGCTTTTGGGTACAGTCCCGAATCACATGGAGGCAATGAGCGATAGGAGGGGATTCGTCTCTCCCGGTATAGGTAGTTGATGTTGTGCTGTGTTCGATTGGTTATAACCGGAAATCCCTGGTTAGGGTTGCTGAGATCTACTGGTAAGTGTTATCAGTGGTTTCTCGAACTGTTATAGACCTCATATCGACACGACTTATCGAGCTACTGGGGTCTGACGTTTACCACCCATAGGCGAGATATGCGACATATCAGACGACGAGACCGGACTGTACGGGAGTGTTACTGATTGGATTCACAGGAAAATGTACAGGCTTGCTTGTTGATCTTCTGAGCGCTCAATACCTGGGTGGCTGTTACGTTTGGCTGACCGCTTGCAGCTTGTGGGTGTTTGATATGATCATCACCTACTGCCGGCGTATTGATGATTCTTTAGAGTCTTACATAGAGCTTTCTTGGCTCAGGCAAAACGGAGTAGGAGCACATATGTAATATGTGCGGGACCGAGGATAATGCGGTATGTGATACCGTATTGGATTCTCACGATATGAGATATCGGCCGGGTATATGTGATATAGCCGGGTCATCGTATTAGTCGGTTATATGCGATATAGCCGGATTGTCGGATCAAGTGTTGATTCGATAATTTAATGTATAATAATATATATGATATATTAAATTACATTAACTAATAATAGCTCACTAAAAGCTTCATTTTCTTACGGGATAATACATTGATATATATGCGCTATATGTTTATTGTATTATTTTCTATTGTTACAAAATATATTGTATATGTGATATATAATATTGTAACAAGTTAGGGTTACAAATTTAACAATGGATTAGGGTTTAAACTTGGTTAGGGTTTGGATTAGGGTTAGCTTTTGCATGAAGCTTCCATGAAGCTTCATGAAACTTTGACTTTGTGGTTGCTTAATATTTTGTGAGATATTATATTAACCCAATCCAAACCATTAACTCTAGTTAACTCTCTACAAGGGTTAACTCTCTCATGCTTAACCCTTGGTTAGATTTGTAACCACTACAATAATTCATTGTTCATCACAAAAGGATTAAGTTATCATCTTCATTCATCTTCTTCATGCTTGAGTTTCTTCATGAAAAAGCTTTCTTTTGTGATGAAAGTGAGTGAGAAAAAGATTATAAATGAGAGCAAAAATTCTACTTCATCATCCTCATCTATCCTTGCCATTTAGATGAGGGTGTTCACTTCATATTATGAGTGTTAGCTTGTGTTAACGAAACTTCAAGGTAGATCATCTTTGTATTGAAAATCGGAAGCAAAGGTTGCATCATTCTCTTCGTGAAGCCTCTCGAGAGTCCAGAACACGATGATCGTAGCGAAGGGACCTCAACACGGAGCTTAAGAAGTGAAGGACCGGATCTACAAAGGTTGTAATCCCTCTCACTTAGTGTTAAAGAGTTTAATATGCTTGTTTTCGCCTAAACCCTAGTTTAAAGATCCGGTTTCGGGTTGTTCGGCACGGCTAAAATTTTAATCGGGCATGCTTGATGCCTCGTAGACCTTTGTGCGCGTGCCTAGCAACCCTACAGTGGTATCAGAGCCAAGTTAGAGCTCTAGACGAAGTCTAGACGAAGTTTAAAGTCCGATCGAACCCGAGAACCCCGATAAAACCCCTTCTCTGGATATTTTTTCAAAATGTTGATTTTTCTGAATTAAAAAATGCTCAGAAAAACAAGCAGGAAAAACTAAGAATTACTGTGAAGTACAGTCCCCTAAGTCAATTATTTGACCGCGGAACCGCGGTAAAACCAAGGGTTTGGCGGCGGTTCTACAGCTAAAATTTGGACTTAGTCCCTGGAATTTCACATTATTATTCTTAGGTCCTTTCTTGTTATTTTTTTCTGGAAATTTTTTAATTCCACTCAAGTGTTGAGTTTTCTAGGGTTGTATTGGGGAATCGTTGATTCGATCTGATAATTTAATTTTGTTTAGTTTTGTCCGAATAATTTTTAGAAACTGTTAAAAAGTTCGAACGGATATCAATAACTCACTTTTTCCCCTATCGGAAAATTTTTCAAAAGTTGGATTTTTTCTCGAGTTTAAGAACGTTCTAAGTCGTGCAAGTAACGCGGTGGACCCTCTAGAAGACAACAAACCTTAACTCGATTATGTGACCGTCTTGAACTGCCTCTAAACCTTAAGGTTTGGGGCAGTACGGCGTGCCGCATGTGAGGTGTTGGCTTGACCCTTCTACGGCTGGACTATTGGTACTGTGGCATGTGATGGATGTTTTTAAACTGATTTCAAGTGTTGAGATATATTGGGGAAATCTTGGGTGTTTGATTATTCGATCGGAAAGTTTAACATTGTCTATTTATCTGGAATGTGATACAATATTTGGAATCCACATGTAGTTATGAGATAACTAATTTGAATATTATAAACATAGAAGTTTAGTCTTAGATGATCGGCTGCCACGGAATTTTGATGCGATCAAAAGTCCGTCGCATTCACGTACGTGCGCGAATACTCGCCGGATAAACTTAATAGACAGCCATGCCCCATAGCCCCGACCAAGTGACTGTAGGAGAACCCGTCGCCAAAAGCATCCGTTCGGATGCTCGCGGCAGCGGTGTTCCGCCTTAGTGCACTTCGTCGACGGCATCCGGGGGTGCGGCCGTCTACTAAAATTTGTGACGAGCATTCGATCAGGATGTCGGGAATCTTGTTGAATTGCCCGACTTGTTATTGAAAAGAGTTTTCGATACTGAGACTAAAATGCGGGGTTTATAATTGTTAGGCATGAGACATCTAAAGAATTCATTTGGTTAGGCATGCGATGTCTAAGAAGGTTGCGGATTCCAACTGTTGTAGTTTTACACTTTCTTTTCTGCGACCGTAAGCGTGGTATGTGGTGTATTGCCGGTTTCGTTGCTATACATCAACGACAATCGGGATACGCATACTTGCTTACGTTGATGATATGAGATATTATGTGTTGCTGTAATATGTTATATTGGATCGTCGCGTTTTGAATACCCGGGGGTTTTATGTGAGATGAGAGTTTTTCTTTTTCATTCATGTAAAATTCATTTGTATGTAATATTCTTTTATTTGGGCATTTCCGGGCTGAGGATGATGTCACCGTTGTATATTATTTACTTTTCCGTATTAAGTAGACCCAAGGCGGGGAGCACAAGTAACCGGGTTCTAGGGTCCAGTGGGAGACCATCTCGAGGAGTCGAGACCGGGTCTCCTAACCCTAGAATTGGCAGTGTTGCTTGCCGCTCTCGTAGGGGTCTAGGGATGTGGGTTTGGCTATTCATCGCGACCGTGGAATCCGTGTTTTATACAGGCTCATATTGAAAACACGGACGTTCTAGTATATCCAATATTTCATATATGTTCTTCTACTACAATGTTCTGTGATGAGATCATATTACTGCCTGAGACGAATGTTTATATTATATATATGAGATATATGTTATATATTGCAGATTTCGTTTCAAATGCTGATGCTTGTGAAGCACAATAAAAATGGGACTTCATTAATGGGATTAATAAAATAAAAGAAACCTAAAGATATTGTAGAAACTTGTTTAAAAACTGGTAGCTCTAGTTCTTGCTTTGCATAGCGGTGTTCCTTGTAGAACATCCAGCATCTTATTTTTGGTTGCCCGTGGATTGTATACGGAAGCTAATTTATGTCGTCGCCCGTAGGGCGTGGATTAGTCCAAATCCGTATATTTTAGATTTGGATTTGGGTTGATTTAAGGATCGTTAATCTCATTTAAGATTAAAATCAACATAAATATTAACGAGCATTTGGGGGCTCGATTTGTTTTCGTTAAGGATATATTAGTCCAATTTGAGACTAAGATCTATTTAACTGGGTGTTAGGATTATTTTTTTGTTTCAGATCCAACAAGAGAGCATTTGGACTCTGTGGCTTTAGTTTATGGACGTTTCGGTCCCATATCGCCATTTTGAAGGCGAAATTGTAGTTTGAGAACATTTCGGTCTGTAGATGTAACATTTAAGAAATATAAAATATTATTTTTGAGAATTTAATATTAAAATAATATATTTCGCAAAAATATTCGATTTGCGAATAGTGGTTTTTCGTAAAATAGTATAAGTATATACCAATATTTGAAAAACAAGTAGAGATTTAAAATGATTTATTTATTATAATGATATTTATCGGATTTTGGCATTTTTATAAATTAATTATATGCAAATTTCGATTAAAATCGATTAGTGCACTACTAATCGTGAATTGACCAAATTCGTATTTTTCCATTTTTCCATGGCTAGTGCACCATGTCATGTGCATGTTGTGTTTGTGTTTGTGACTTGTGGATTTTATAAGGAAAACAAAAGGAAAAGAAAAGAAAAGAAAAGAGTTAAGATGAGTGGTGAGAATGAAATAAAAGATAAAGAAAAGAATCAGATATTTTGTGAGAGAGTGAGTGTAGACGATATTTAGATTGAGAGAGTGAGCTTAAGAAAGAGAGAAGGTATGACTTGGCTACTCCATTCCTTCATCCTTATCTCCATTGTTTCTTCATCTCCATTCCTTCATGCTCCTTCATTCTCTTTACCTCATGCATCATCTCTAGTTAATTGCCAAAACCCTATGCCACCTTCACACAAAACATGCACAAACCTATTCTTTATCCTTTGAACCAATCAAGTGTGGATTTTGAAGAGTTTGGGCAACTCAAGAATTTTCCTAAGTTGCCAAATTGAGATAATCCCTTCACTTTAGATTAGTATTTGTGTTTAATTATCCTTATTAGTTTAGAATTTGAAATAATTAGGTTACGTGTTAGAAAATTCCAAGTTGCTGTTAAGTGTTAATTTGAGATGTAGTGGGTATTTGTAAGACTTTAGAGATGATTTCCTGACCTGAAAATGAGTTTAGAACCCGATATACGAAGTTAGAATTTTCCCTTATTGGTTTTTGTGAAAGCCAGAGGCCTACAGGGTATCTGGAGCTATCTGAGATATTTTTAGGAAAATCAAACAAGTCCATTGACCTAGATGGACCATTAGAAGACCACCACCGAAATACGAACCCAAAACTCTTCGGTTTGGCTGGCGAAACCGGACTTTATGGGCATCTCGTCGGGTTCCTTTCTTCTTTTGATGTTATGGTTTTGCCTGTAGCTCACTTATCCTATAACCTATTCCCTGTACTTGGTTGTTTAGTCCCAATTGACCTGAGCCAAAATCTGGGAGCTACTTGAGAGTGTTTTGGCTATGCTTTTAAGATATTTGAAATTGTGGTTTTGGTATTTGAGATTTGATTCCGTCGTTGGACGTTTGTACGTCAACGGACGAGGGTTGTTTGGTTGATCTTTCATGCGTAAGCTATAGGTTCTAACGTATAAGCAATCCGTGTGCCGTATCGGTTTTTCAACTTGATTTTAATAGAATTGCGATTGTGTATTGATTGTAGGTACCTTCGCGTGGACTTCCGAGACGACGAATCACATTAACTTCGGCTAAACGAGGAGTTTAGCAGGTGAGTAGATTTATATCTACGGGGGAAGTCGAGTGGATGGCGTATAGCACCCCCGCAACCATTGTTATGGAAGATCGTTTTATAAATTATATTTTGATAAAAGATATGCTTCGAGCTTAAGATAACCTGATTATAAGATTTAGTAAGAGTTAGTAAGAGATGATATGATAAAAGTTGACACTAATGGATATATTTGCTTGAGAATATGATATAGGTATATAAGATAATATGATGTGGGATATTGAGATGATAGATCTAGATGACTCGGATTGATATATGAGAATATAAAATAAGAAAGTGAATTATGATAAGTATGGATTGAAAGAGGACAAGTATCAGTTGATAATGATAGGATATGAGATCGGGATCGATACGACTTGAGATTAACAAGATATAACGTATATGCAAGATGACGTGATATAAGATTGATATAGATGTGTTATGTGATTGATAAGGTATGCTGTACGAGATTATAGATCCGTACCTTCCTGGTGAATAAGATGATAGATTTCCTACTCTGTTTGTGACACCGTACGATGGATTACCGTACGCGGTGCGTTTACCGAATGTTTGATCCGCGCTTATGAATTGAGAATGATGACCGAGGATATTGCGACACCTGATACTATGAGGCGGGATCGTTGACATAAAGAGGCTATCTTATTATAGTTCATATTTATGTTGGATTATTTCTCTTGTGATACCTAAAATGTTTCCAGTGTTTAATGTTATATGATATCATTGCTAGCACACCTGCACAATTACCGTTGATGCGCATGTTATACGTACACAGATTGCCGGCTCACACACATTCATCATCGGTAATTGCCATGCTACTTACATAGTAGAACTGTCCTATCATGTTATTATTCTTAACCGTAAAAGTACATTCATTGTTCAATACTATCACTTGGCATGCTTACATGATATACTCGATATGCTCATATTACTATTCTATATTGCATACATCGTACTTTATGGTTATATGCTTGAGATGCTGTTTTTATGAGATCTCTGGATTTGAGAATCACAGTTATATTTCAAAGGGAACTATGTATTGCTTTAAAACGCGGTTTCTCTTAATATGATATTTCAATATGTCCACCATGAGTTTTCTCGGTTCTGAGCAGTGAGTATACCTGATTTGAGGTGCGGGAGGCACCGTCTGCGGGTACATGGTGGACCCGGTGTGGTACCCGGGGCAAGAAGCTCGAGATGTAGACGATGAGCCTGGCAGTGAGAACACTACCTGCCGGTGATAGTTTTGGGCTCGGCGGATATCTGGTGAATACCGACCGGAGTCGTGAGATGATATGGGCCGATCCGGACTGACGGAGCCCGAGATAGTTTGGCGCGGCGGATATTTAGAGGATTCCGACCGTGGTCGTGATATGGGCTGATCTGGACTGACGGAGCCCGAGATATGAGGATTTATGTGTCAATGCTGGACACGGGTTTTCATGATGTTTCGAGTGTCGGTATTGGACACTCAGGTTCCATGATTTTGATGTGTCGTTGATGGACACATGTGGTTGATATCTTTCTATATATATATATATATACAGGCTTATGTTTTCATGATGTTCGAGTGTCGATATGGGACGCTCAGATTCCATGATATTGTTTGTGTCGTTGAAGGACACGTAGATGCTATCCACATGCATACAGGCATATGATGTCAGATATTTATTTATACATGTCATTGTATTGACTCGATTGTTGATATATATGCGTACTCAGTCACCCTAGATATCATAATATTACCTTCAGAATATAGTGACCTAGGAAATCGTTGTTTTGTTCGATTTCTACTTACTGATATTTTCTACTCACGAGTTGGCAACTCACCCCCGTTATGCCACAGTTCTTTTAGGTTTGACCGCTTGGGATCAGTTGCGGTATTGCTGGCACACGGCTTCTTCCAGGGTGCTTTGCTTTGGTAGGTGAGACATATGTTGGATCGTGCCCACTCTCGTACTTTATATTCCATTGTATCTAGATAAACTCCATCAAATCAGATCAAATCAGAGACTAGAATTGTATATTGGTAGACCTAGTCAGACTTGGGTATTGTGCGAGACTTAGAGCGATGGGTTTATGATCGCTTTCTTGAGTTTTGATGTCTTGCTTCTTTAATTGTTCTTTCTGGGTTGATTCTTCACCGTTGGGCGTCGTATATATATTATTGCGTGGTTGTGATTCCGCCAGTTTGCGAAGAGATAGCTTCCGCTTAGGGATGCCTATATATTGTTGTGTATATGGTTTTGGATAAAAATATATAAGGGAGGTGCTACCTAAATTTTTAAAGACGAAACATGTTTTCACTATAGTATAATCCACTTGCATTTTCATATTTCATTAGCTGCGCATTCAAAGAAAAACAAGATTCATTATACTATAATTTCAAATTGCACCCTCACTATTTTCCGCAAAAATGTTTAGATTTTCTGGGTTTCGGCTTACTTGATTTACGTTACGCCTTTAGACGTTGCGTAATTTAAGTGTCGGTCACGTGCTAGATTATGGGTCATGACAAAGTTGGTATCAGAGCGTTAGGTTTAACCTTAGTTTGAGTTTGGGTTTGACTATGCGGAGTCTAGAGCGTTTATATTTCGGAACCTAGTCTTGACCTTACGGAACGTAGACTTGACGGGGAGGTATTAGACCCGAACTTTCGTTTCATAGGTTGACCTTGATTGATGGAGTAGGTAGCTTGAGTAGAGTGACGTACCGTACGTATGTTCCGCGGCATACTTACGATACGATACTCCACTTAAGAAACCTTAGGATATACTTATCTTGAGATCGGTGATACTATTCGTTCCTATGATCATATATCCATTTGGTATCTGTTGATTTCTTTCATTCATTTGATCTATCACCATCGATACCTGCTTGAGGTTCATGTCACCATGGTTTGAGCGCAGATTGAGCTACTGCTAGTGTTGCGGTCAGGACGAGCTCGTCATGGATGAGGACTGACCATTGTTGTTTCTGGTGACATGAGGACGTGTAGGTATAGTGTTGTGTTGTGATCTCTCGTTTGAGGCGAGTGTTCAGTTTTGCATCGGATGATCGGTCCATTGATAGAGACTGCCAGATTGAGAGGACTGGTTCTATACAGCTTATCTTAGAGATCGTGATGTTGTCTACCATGCAGATAGATGACCCAGCTGTTGCTGAGATTGATGGAATGTCATTTTCAGAGCTTATGAGCTGAAGCCGCTGGAGCTTCCAGACAGAGATGTGACAGGAAATAGCTAGTCTATCTCGAGTTGAGCGACTGATATGATTCATCAGATTTGATGTGCCGATGCAGGCTCAGTTGAGTTGAAGAATCCCAATTGAAGGATCTTACTTGGATCCAGAGTAGATCAATCAAGAGATGACGTTGTTCGTCGAATGCTCCGATGTGAGATCGGTAAGTTGATCAGTTTCAGATAGAAGGACCTCACCCAGATGCGTTGTGAGTTGATCAAGAACGGATGAATAAAGTGTATTCCTTCGATAATTTGGACGAGTTCTCGAGGAGGTGTTCGGCTAGATATCTTCTACAGAGTGATGAAGATACCGAGCTCGTAATTTCGAGTCCGTGTGAGAGACTCCAGATTGACTGTAGCCAAGAACAAATTGCAATATGCAGACAACAAGAGATGACGTCGAAGTAGACGATAATAAAGACGAGTGGAACAAGAGATTTGTGCGAGATGTTAGCGAGCGGTTGTTATGCTCCATTGATGCCAGAGGATTGATACGTGTGCAGAGGCGTTAGATATAGCCAAAACACGTGACTGCCCTATGAGGCACTTCTTATTTTTCTTTTAGGTGCTCGCATGGGAAACACGTGACTACCCTAGGAGGCACTTCTTGTTCTTTTTAAATGCTCGCGTGTGAAACGCGTGACTCGGTTTAAGTCATTCCTTTTTGTTCATCGGAGGTGCTCACGTGAGGTTTCGTTATAGTGTTGAACACTAATCACCAGTCTTTCCTTCTATGTGCATGAAGATTTTGATCTCATATTAAAAATGCTGAGATATGAGTTTAGAGAATTTCAAGTCTCTTATTTTATAAGAATTAAACCCTAGATTTATCAGAGGAATTAAATTCCTATATACTTTTGTAAGAATTAAATTTTTTGAACTTAGTTTTTTCCCATAAATTTTGAATCTGCATAACATAATCTCCCCGATGAAAATTAAATTCTCAACTTGTGGGGAGATCTGCTTCTGCAGACCTCAACCAGAGAAAGAACTAAGTTCTTTTTTTTTGAAGGGTTAAACCCTTTGTTTGAGAATTAAATTCTCTTTTGTTTTTGTGGGAGCATTTTGGAAAGCTTATGGGGTGGTCTCTTCCTTATAGAGAATTAATTTCTTTCTGTATTTTCTTCCCCCTCTCTCTCTGTGTCTCCTCCTCTTCTCGCTCCTATTTATACGAGAAGAACAAGAATCAATTTGTTAAGAGAATCCCTCATTGAGAGATCGTGATTGATTCCATAATTTTTTAGATCAATCGGTGAATTTTATTCACCGTTGGACTTTTAATCCAAAGGCTCTCTGTGTAACAGAGAAGATTTCTTATTTGTTTAACAAGATTATGAATATCTTGTTAGTTTTAATAAGATTAGAATTTTATTCTATCATATCTTTTTAGTTTAACAAGATCAAAAATATATTTTCTTAATATAGAATTTAATTCTACCATATGGATATCTCGTTAGTTTAATATAGAATTTTTTTCTTATCATATGAATATCTTGTTAGTTTACCAAGATCAGGAATTTTTTTTTCTATGGTAGTATTTTATTCTACCAGATGATCACTGTTGGATTTTTGATCCAAAGTTTCTCTGTTTAACAGAGAAGATCTTTCTAGTTTGACGAAGATCAGGAAAATATTTCCCAAATAGAATTTAATTCTATCAGATGATTTAATTGGTGATATTTTATCACCATCGGATTTTAAATCCAGAATTCTCTATGAGAGAAAGATCTTTCCATATTAGAAAGATCAGGGAAAATATTTCCCAAATAGGATTTAATTTTATCACATAGAATTCAATGAGAACATTTTAAATTGGAGCGCTCACATGCTTTGCATGTGAGTAGCAAGAGAACTCACGTGTTTAACACGCGACCCTTAGTATGGGTTTTAGTCTATTTATTTTCAGCGCTCATATGCTTTACATATGAGCGCTCACGTGTTTAGCGCGTGAGGCCTGTTTGGCCATTAGTTGTTTTATTTAGTTTATTTTCAGCGCTCATATGCTTTACATATGAGCGCTCAAGTGTTCAGCTCGTGAGGCCTGTTTGGCCATTAGTTATTTATGTTCAGTGCTTATATGTTTTGCATATGAGTGCTCACGTGTTTAGCATGTGAGGCATGTTTGACCCTTAGTTGTTTTATATAGTTTATTTTCAGCGCCCATATGCTTTACATATGAGCGCTCAAGTGTTCAGCACGTGAGACCTGTTTGGCCATTAGTTATTTATGTTCAGCACTTATATGCTTTACATATAAGTGCTCACGTGTTTAACACGTGAGGCCTGTTTGGCCCTTATCATTTGCTTTCAGCGCTTATATATTTTGCATATAAGCGCTCACGTGTTTAACACGTGATATCCAACCGTGAATTCTTTTTTTCTTTCTTTTCTCCCTTTTTTTATAAGGGTTATAAGGGAACAAATAGCTCTTGGCCGAAAATTTTGTGACCAAATGCCTCCATTACTTTGCCCACGTAGGTATGTACGTGGGTAAAGTAGTGCAGAGTTATGCATGGTTATAAAATTGATGACTTAGGAGACAGGTTTAGGGTCCTTGTAGTCCAAGAATTTTTTCATCTTCATGAGCCGTAAGGGTCTCAAGAGGCTTTTTTCTCCCTACAAGCCGAGAGGATCTCAAAGGTGCATATTCTCTCTAGAAATCGTGAGGATTTCTAAGTGTTCATCGTCTCCGTGAGTCGTAAGGATCTCACTTGGGTATTTTTCCTTACGAATCGTAAGGACCCGTAAGTAGCTTCTTCATTTCATTGGCGAATGTGGCCCGTGGATAGTGTACAAGAGTCGGTTTGGACCTTCTTGTAGGGCAGCGATGGCTTAGGAAACAGGTTTGGATCTGCCGCCTAAGACTTTTCAACTTTACGAGCCGTGAGGGTCTCATAAATACTTTTCTCCCTACGAGTCGAGAGGATCCCGCTGATATATTTTCTCCTTAGAAGTCGTGAGGATCTCCTAAGTGCGTTTTCTCTTGAGAGTCATAAGGATCTCATAAGAGAATTTTCTCTCTTACAGGTCGAGAGGAATCGTAAGTGGGTTTTTTTCCTCCTTGTCGATATTCGACTTTGGAGAATATGGCCCGTGGATAGTATACAAGAGTCGGTTTGGACCTGCTTGCAGGGCTACATTGCTTAGGAAACATGTTGATATCCCCGTTGCCTAAGACTTTTCACCTTCATGAGCCGTGAGGGTTTCATGAAGATGTTTTCCCTATGAGTCGAGACGAGTCGAGAAGTTCTCGCAGGAATATTGTTTTCCCTACGATTCAAGATGAGTCGAGAAGTTCTCGCAAGAATATCCTAACGTTATAACCCCTGCTCTTTATAACAGAAGTCCGTTAGGTTTTGTGGTACTAAGGTTTTTGTCCTTGGTACCGTCGCCTTGGCTGATGCATTCCCTGATATGCAATCTTGTTGTTCGAGTAGCCCCACGACTGTCGTTTTTCTGATCGCTTTGGGGAATGGACAAGACGTCTTCAAGTAATCTCCCAGGTTATATTACGGTCGGAAGAGCAAGCGTTAGGGATTTTTCATGCCGCTTTTTACTTGAGGTTAGGCTCAGTTTGGGAGCCCCGATGAGTCATAACTTCTCCGATAGTCTTTCAGGTTTTATTTGAGCTGCCGTCAAGACCCTGAAGTTAGAGATTTTCTTTTGATTCGTTTGTTGACATTGTGTATACTGTAACGAGACGAATGTCGAGGTTGTCTCTAGGTTTTTTATGAACCGTCGAGGCTTGGAGCTACGGACTTTGCCGTGGCTCCGCTTTGTTGACGTTTCATCTGATGTAACGAGACGAATGTCGAGGTGCTCTCTAGGTTGTCTGTGCACCGTCGAGATTTGGAATTAGGGACTTTGCCATGGCTTCATTTTGTTGACCCTGGGGTCGCTTGTTGACGTCGCGTCTGCATCCTGTTGGAGTGAGAAGAAATGCCGTTGTTGATCTCTAAGCTGTCTGTGAACCTTTGTGATTTAGAACTTGGGACTTTGCCATGGCTCCGGTTTGTCGACCCTGGGGTCGCTTGTTGACGTCGCGTTTGCATCCTCTTGAAGTGAGAAGAAACACCGTTGTTGACCTCTAGGCTATCTGTGAACCATTGAGATTTGGAACTAGGGACATTGCCAGGTCTTCGTATTATTGACGTCGCGTCTGCATCCTGTTGGAGTGAGAAGAAACGCCATTGTTGATCTCTAGGCTGTCTGTGAACCGTTGAGATTTGGAACTTGGGACTTAGCCATGGCTCCGTTTTATTGACGTCGCGTCTGCATCCTGTTGGAGTGAGAAGAAACACCGTTGCTGACCTCTAAGCTGTCTGTGAACCGTTGAGATTTGGAACTCCCTTTGAAGGAGTCTGGTGGGAAGATATGGTTCTCTTTGCGTTTATGCCCATGGTTAGTATACGGGGGTCAGTATGGACTCACATGCAGGGCAGAAGTTTCATCATTTTCTTTATTTCTTTCCGCGATACTCTATCATTTCAGCTTTTTGTATCGCGAAAGTCGCGATTACCCAATCATTTTGGTTTTTTTTATCACGGTGCCCAATCATTTCGGCTATTCTTTTCTTTTTACTCGCTGCTTTTTATTGCGAGCTGCCCAAACATTTCGGCTGTTTTTATATGCATATAATTTGCTCGCTGATTTTTATTGCGAGTTGCCCCATCATTTCGGTTATTTCATATGTATCTTTTGCTCGCTGATTTTTGTTGCGAGTATGGAACTTGAGATCTGATACCAATCTTGGCATCAGCGACTGGAATATTGCCAGGAGCGAATCATCCTTTGCCGTCAAAGCACTTAAAAATTGACACCTATTCAGGCATCAGCATCGCTACCACTGGAATATTGGCAGGAGCGAATCATTATTTGCCTTTGCTGATTTGAACAAAGGTGTCTTAGTAGACAGGGTTAGGATCCCGTCGACTAAGACTTTTGATTTTATGAACCGTAAGGGTCTCATAAAGGGTTTTCTTCCTACGAGTCGAGAGGATCCCGTAGGTGTAGGTTCTCCCTAAAAGTCATGAGGACCCCTAAGTGATATTTTCTCTTGAAAGTCGTAAAGATCTTACAAGAGTGTTTTCTCCTTACAAGTCGAGATGACTTATAAGTGTCGTTCACCACATGAGGACGTTCCTCGTCATTGGTGAGACTTGGTGGGGGAACGTTTATTTGTGCCCGTAGATTATATACAAGGGCTGATATTGGACCTCCTGCAGGGCAACTTGGGGATATGACGGCTTAAGAATAAGTTCAGATCTCTATAGCTTAAGGCTTTTGAATCCTATGAGCCATGAGGGTCTCATAGGGGGGAATTCTCCTTACGAGTCGTGAGGATCCCGTAAATGTAATTTCTCCTTAGGAATCATGAGGATTCCTAAGTGTGTTGATCCTTTTGTGAGTCGTAAGGATCTCACACAGGTATTTTCTCCTCACAAGGTCGAAAGGACATTACAAGTGCACATGACTTTTTTTTACGAGTCTGCGCCCTATTCGGGTTTTCACAAACTCGCCGGCTGTCCTGCTATTTTTACTCACGGCGTCCTTTTGGGTTTTCATCCGTGCCCATTTTGCTTGTGGACACACCATTTTTTTCTCTTAATTATTTTTTTTAACGAGATTGCGCCCTTCCGAGTTTTCACAAACTCGTCGGCAATCCTGCTGTTTTTACTCACGGCGCCCTTTCGGGTTTTCATCCGTGCACATTTCGCTTGTGGATATACCGTTTTTTTGCGAATGATGAAACTCTCGAAAATAGTTTCGTCGCAGGTGACCCATCTGTTTGCCGGTGGGACTTGGGGTGGCTTCATTGCTGGAGTAGCTGTGTAGCCGGTAGGACTTGAGTTGCAACCTTTACCGTTGGGACTTCGATAGCAATATAGATCTCAAGAGAGGATATCGCCGTATTTGGGGCGATGTGCCATGTTTGAGACGACACACTAGTTTATGGACATTTCGGTCCATTATCGCCATATTTGAGGCGAATTTCTAGTTTAAGGACTTTTCGGTCCAACATTCTCATTCGGTCGCGAAGTTGCATAACTTACCCCTTCCAACTCTTGTTTGCTGAGACGCTGCTGCTTGTCCTTTGTTTGCATGGACACTTCACGCCTTAGACTATTTTTACCTTCTTGGACTTCTTCATCTATCATCGTGCCAATCGGGTTGTTTAGCAGGAAGTACTGGGCATTTTAAACAGCACCTGCCCCTTGCTTATCAATGTCGCTTTCCGATACTGATGAGGCGTCTTCTTCATATACAAAGGAATGAGATATCACGTCATTCCTTCTGCCGAGTCTTCCTCTTCCTTGGAAGAATGAATTTGACTTGGGGTTTTTACCTCATCGTCTAATTTGGAGTGAGACATGGGTTTCACATCCCTTCTATGGTTTTTTGGTTCAAGTGGGATATTCCACTTGATTGCAGAACCCGCTTGTAAGTCCTTTGATATTCTATCTGTTCTTTAAAAAGAAAGAACCATCCCACGCAGAGATTCTTCCGCCAGTGAGAAATTTGCCCCCTGTGTATATCTTGGGAGGGCGAGTACCCACACCGTCGCTATTTTGGCGACAGGTTGCTTCAAAGTCGCTCATTTTTTGTTGAGCGATGGCGACAAATGCCAGCTTACCTCCACTTTTCATTCATCTTCATCGGATGCTGAAGGGTCTTGACCCAGCTGATCCAATCGAGTTATTTTATCTATGAGCTCTTGGAAGATTGTCGGCTTGAAAATTGCCGTAAATGGGAATATCTTTGTAACAACCCTAAACTTTCTGTACAATTTTTTTTTTCAAAAATATAGAAAGGGGTACTTTTGCCTGAGCACAAGTTATAAGTTTGTTTTGCTTTTTAATAGAAAGAAGGAGCTTGTAGCTCATTGGTAAGACCTTACACTGCTGAACCAAAGCACCAGAGTTCAAATCCCATCTGCCACATTATTTTTTTAATTAGTTTTCTTTTAATCTTTTTAGAAGCCCAAGAGTCTACACGTGCATAACTCGTAAAAACTAAAAGTCACATATAAAACAAACGAGTCCAAGGGGTAGACCGAGCGACGAAGTACACATGGCGGCGAGGTACGACCTGACTCGGCCGGATCGGGACGGCGCCGCCGGCCTACTCAGCTCCGATCCGGGATTTTCTTCATTCCTCTGGCGCCTCTTTACCTCGCCATAACCCCTGTTCTATTCATTTTCGCTGCACAATAACAGAGCCAATTAAAACCTAATTAAAATCTTTTTAATGCATATTTTAATGCATTTTTTATTAAACCCTAACCCTAAAATTCTCCTATAAATACCCACACTCTTTTCCACCTCCTCACTCTGAATTCTATACAAAAACTCTCAAGAAAATTCTAAGTTCAATAGTGTCAAGTGGAGTTAGCGAAGGACGAAGCTCCGATGAACTTCCAGCGACGATCCGAGGAGCTCTCAACGACGAAACGACGCACCGGCATCTCCTACCACTCCCTCTTCCACTTCTCTAATCTAAAATCCAGTAAGTCCATTCTCCCCCTTCTCTTTACTATTCTAAAAACTTAGAATTCTAAAACCCGACGAAAGTGGAGTTAATCCGACTTCCGATTCGGTTTTTCCTTAAAAATCATATTTTTCTTAAACACAATAATAGCAAACTCTCACATCATGATCATTAAATATTAACAAAACATATTAATAAGTTTCATATCAAAAGAATTTATATTTCAATTTTTATAGCATTTTTACAGAAAAATATCTTATCGTTTTGTTTCGACATAAAAACATCATTATCCTTTGCTATACCTTTAAATAGTTCACGAGATAATGACCTACCTCTTCACAACACTCGTATATAAAATAACACGATGATATTGGGAAACATAGATTTGGGAAAATACGGTTTTACATAAAACTACCTCCGACTTATATAAAAACATTTTTTTACCAGATTATGTATTTTAAACAAATCTTTGCAAAACGCCCTACAACCCATTTTGGGAAACGCGTTCGGGATGGTGAGAATTATCGCACATTCTCGGGTTTAGTAGTGCGAGATGTAGAGCTCCGCAATGAGCATACCGTCTTTAAAGATTTAAAATTACAATTTTCTTTAGAAAATGTGTTTTCTATTATAAATAAAACTTAATTTTTTATAAATAAATAAATATGTAATTAATATTAAATTATCTATTTTTAATATTTATAATATTTCACATTTCCAAAATTCAAGAAAAATATTCCATTTACAAGAAAATACCATACAATTCCAAGATTACAAATAAATACCATATATTATGAAAAATAGGTTTTATTCACTAGAAATGTCACAATGATAAAATATACATCAATGAAAACTTTAAAGACGATAATAAAATACTTGAGGTGTATTTTAAAAATTATACAAAATTATTTTTACATAAAACCCGCTCAAGTTCTATAAATTACCCTAAGGACCCTAGTAAACATAGGTTTAAGCGGGACCAGTCTCTTGAGCCTTAGGGAGCCGGAGATATGGGTGCTTGCCTATTTAAGGTAGACAACTAAACAAAAGGTGTTATCAACACGGTAATCGTTTTTGAAAAAGACATAAATCCTGTCGTCCATGTGCAGCGGTTACCGATAACACCAAAACCTAATTCAAGATTCAATTTCTTTTCTAATTGTCTGACTCGGACTGAGTCTCAATATAATCAATCTGACTTGAATGATATTCAAGTATATATATAACAATTCAATATGAATCCATATATTCAATCTGTTCAATTTATCAATCTATATAACTTGACCGAACCGAACCATGGATATATTTCATTTACATGATTATCCAGTATTTCCATTTCCATTTATACGATATCATGATTTCAGCAAGACTTCTATTTACAATACAAGTCTTCCATTTATATTTATAAAATAGTATAAACAACACATTTACAATTCAAACAATACAAATAATACAATCAAGACATCGCGGGGTTTAAGGGGTGGATTGGTACGGAAGGTGTTAGAAGTGGCACGAGTCTGCAACCATTAAGACACCTAAACTGAATTCAATTGCTGCTGTACCGTGGCATAAACGGTTCCATATACTTTCCGTCCACCTTAGTCTCTGGTCTACTGAGACCCCTCTCGTATACACTGGCCTCTTCTGTACCAAGTTACAAACAACATTGTTAACAATATAATATAACTTTAAAAGTTACACTCTCTCTGTCTATTCTATTTCTCTCTCATCTTTAGGACTTACCGAGCGATTGTTCGCTGACGACATTCCTTCTCTTTCTTCTTTGGAATGTTGTCAGGTGATTCACTGGAGATCGAGCCCACCAACGAGGATTTGGACCAGCTAGCATAAGACTCAGAGCTTTAGATTCTTGTACACATTTACATTCTGTATTTTCCATTTCTATTATACCACTGTTTAGGCATTCCTTTCCATTCCATGTATTTACTTTCATATGCATTGTACAAAAGAATGTTAATAAATAAAGTTGTTGTTCATTACATTTGTCTCTTGTGTATATTTCTTTTATATTGCTTAGTTACGCTTAGCATATTTACTTCTGAGTAAATACATAGCGGCCTCGTCGTGTCCCCTTCGCCGTACACCGGGAAGAGGGGCGTGACACCTTTTGAATTTGGGTCAAGGGTGGCTATGAACATTCCCACATCTGCAGCTTCGTCGATACGTTGCTCGCATTTTGACCAGAGATTTCGCTATCGGGTAACATATTGGACCCAGATCTCATTCGATCTAACCCTTTCATTGACCAATGTCGTTACGGTAGTGCGTTTATTCACACTAGCGAATCTCTGACCGAAGAGCATCTCCATCTTGTCGAAGGTATTCACGGAGTCATTCGGGAGTTCCGCATACCATTCGAAGGCAATGCCCGTCATACAGCTGACGAACTGTCAGAGGAGAAGTATATCATTCTCTCCAGTATTACCACCCATGAATTTAAATCGCGCGAAGTGCTGGTGAGGATTCCCGGTTCCTTTGTATATGTGGAGTCAGAAGTATGTATTCTGGCAGGTACTGTATTTGATCGTAGCACGCCGGATACGGTCGACCGGTCTTGATTGGCTTATTTGATGCTTCACTGGCATAATGGGTTTTGATTTGCTGAGCGATATATGTATCCAACTTTTCTTTTAGGAATCATTTCCTCCTCAGCTATTGATGTGGTTTGCAAAGGATTTGAAATGTCATCCTTATCTTTAAGACCGACTACCGGCGGTTCATCTGCCAGTGGTTCCGATTGAACCATCATTCCAGCCATATTCTAAATAAGAAGGGCCATCTGGTTCATTTTAGTGGACATTTCTGCCGCTTCTTCATCTCTCTTTTTCAGAGCGCGCTTTAGGAAATCAATATCCGACTCCTTCTCTACTCTTTCTTCGGGTGCGTCCTCGGGATTTTCCTTAGGCGATGGATTAGCGTTTGTTGCCGCCTGAGCGAGTATCTCCTGCAGCTTTTCACGTTGCAGTTGAACTTTTGTCAGTGACCGAGTTTGAGGTCGGTGACTAGTAGAAGCTCGAATTTCGTCTTTGGTTTCACCACATAGACTATGTGAACTACCATGCCCTCAGGCTCGGGGTGTTTGGAGTTTTGGCCTTTGGAGTTTGCTTCGGGCGCATGAGCATTATTCGGGCACAAGAGGAACTGCTGTATCAGGATTTGTCTTGGGATTAGTCCCCTTATATTTGAAAGGGGATTTGTCTGAATTTGGCTGACGTCTAGGGGAAGAGCCGTGGTTGATGACAGAGACCTTCACCTGCTTCCACACCTTATATATAGATGATGAAAGTTGTTTTAGGGAGAGAACTGGTTTCTGCTATCGTAGGATCTCTATGGGCTGCGGAGATTTCTTCAATATTGCGGTGGGAGAAATTTCTTTGACCCATCGCAACAGTTTGAAGCTGTTTCCGGTTGGAATAACAACATTCACCACTGGGTTGAAACAGGACCATACGGAGAACTGCCCCCAGCTCATTTTGTATGATGATGATATCGACATCGACCGTTTCTTACGGCCAAGATTTAATTAGCCTCAGTATTTTGCCGAGCCTGCCCCATGTTTCCTTTGGGAGCTGGAATATTCTGCCCCCTGCGTCGACCTTGGTCCTTGGCAGGTGTTACCCTCCGAACGGCGGCCGAGACATGGGGCGTCTCGCCTGAGATTCGGGGCAGATGCTATTTGGTTTTATCCGTCCACCTCTCCGAAGATGCCAAGTTGATTTATGGCACCGTGTATCGGAGGTTTAGACGGATGCGGCCGATGTAGCAGACTTCGTCAGATTCCCCCTCGCTTGAGGGGTTTTTGATTGTGGGGACGCTCTTCCCTGCAGGCGCAAGCCCCTGCAGTTAATTACGTTACCGCATCGCGGTAACAACTTTCTCCTTCTCCAGCTGGTCACTTCGTGTCGTGGGTGTTTGTTTTGTTTGTGGTTGCCCGTGGATTGTATACGGAGACCGATTTATGTCGTCGCACGTAGGACGTGGATTAGTCCAAATCCGTGTTTTCTTAGATTTGGGTTTGGGGTTTTGGTTTGAGGATACGTTAGCCATATTTGAGGCTAAGATCAACTCAAACGTTTGTTAAGGATACGTTAGTCCAGTTTGAGACTAAGATCAACTTAACGGGATCGTTTAGATCCGACAAAAGAGCATTTGGGCTCTAATGTTCCAGTTTAGGGACATAGTGGTCCATTGAGTGTATGGCCGTCGGGACCCGTCACCTCTCTGACGTCGTTGAAGGATTACAATGACAGATGTCAGAGGAGTTCAGAGATGTACCCTTGAACCAAAGTAGATTGGGGGGATCTATAGTCCAATTTGGGACTAAAGTCTGTTTGAAGGTTTTAGGATGCATTAGCCATATTTGAGGCTAAGATCAACTTAAACGGTTGTTAAGGATACGTTAGTCTAATTTGAGACTAAGATCAACTTAACGGGATCGTTTAGATCCGACAAAAGAGCATTTGGGCTCTATTGTTCCAGTTTAGGGACATAGTGGTCCATTGCCAGTTTAGGGACATGGTGGTCCATCCCCAGTTTAAGGACATGGGGGTCCATTGGTAGTTTAAGGACATTGCGGTCAATAGGTAGTTTAAAGACGCATAAGTCCATGGGTTTAGGGACCCCACAGTCCATATGGGTGTGTTTAAGGACGCATTAGTCCGTTAGTTTAAGGACGCATAAGTCCGCGGGTTTAAGGACCCCACAGTCCGTATTTTGGTTTAAGGACGCATAAGTCCATGAGTTTAAGGACCCCACAGTCCGTGTTGATGTGTGGTTGTCGGGACCCGTCACCTCTCTGAAGACGTTGAAGGATTACAACGACAAATATCAGAGGAGTTCCGAGATGTACCCTTGAACCAATGAGTTGGTTGGAAGAGCAGATGTGCTCAGATCAAGATGATTTGAGGACTTATGGCCAGTTTGGGCTAAGTCCAGTTATGTTTGAAATATTGGCCCTCTGTTGGTCCATTGAAGGAGAGGCTTTGCCTCTAGAAACTTAGCCAATTGGGCTAAAGCTAGTGTTAAACACTAGAAACCAACAGTGTTGAACACTGGGAATAAGATAGTAAGTTAGTGTTAAACACTAAAAGATAATCAGTGTTAAACACTGGGAACAGTGTTTTCAAATTAGTGTTAAACACTAAGCAAATCAGTGTTAAACACTGAAAATAGAGTTTTGTGAATTAGTGTTAAACACTAAGAAAATCGGTGTTAATCACTGAGGACAAAGTCTTCGGATTAGTGTAAAACACTAAGGGGAGAGGGGTCACGTGTGGACACGTGAGAGCGCCCTGATTTCCCTTATCTTATTCTGCAGATCGGTGTTTTAACTCTTTTAATTCTGACGGCCATCACGTGTGAGCACGTGATGGTGGCCCCCGCTCTGGTCTGTTGGAATGCTCATTAGGGGTCACGTGGTGACACGTGAGGGCGCCCTAAATGCTGAGCCACATCTCCTTTGTTTTATCCTCAAATCTGTGAATAAGTGTTAAACACTTTTCCCTTTTATTTCGAGCATCACGTGTTGACACGTGATGGGGATTTATGCGCTGACTGTTAGAACGTTTGCTAAGGGGTCACGTGGTAAACACGTGAGAGCGCCCAAAGCCTTCATTTCCATTGATCTTTCTTTCTGCGTTTTGGGAGTCACGTGGGAGCACGTGATGGCATCAAAAAGTGGGGCCAGATCCCCTTTATTTTGTTCTGCAAACAAGTGTTAAACACTTTTATTTTTATTTTAGAGCATCACGCGTTGGCACGTGATAGGGATCTGTGCGCCAATTGTTAAAGCATTTGCTGAGGGGTCACGTGATAACACGTGAGAGCGCCCAAAGCTTTCATTCCCTTTGCTTTTTTCTTTCTGCGTTCTGGGAGTCACGTGGGAGCACGTGGGGTGATGCTTCAAAGTTCTTTGCAGGGGATCTTTTCAAGGGTGACCCTAGTTCTTTTCATGAACAGAGATCTTTCAAGAATTTAATTCTCCTTATCTTTAAGAATTAAATTCTTATTTAGGGTAAAACCCTAATTTTGATTCTGGAGGAATTAAATTCCTATTTTGAAAGAATTAAATTCTTATTTAGGGTAAAACCCTAGTTTTGTTTTATGAGAACTAAATTCTCAGAACTCAATTCCCCTTCTAAGTTTAGGATCTGCATGGCAGGATCTCGACCCGATGAGAATTAAATTCTCAACTTATGGGGAGATGTGCTCTGTGCAGATCTTCAATCAGAAAAAGAACTAAGTTCTTTATTTGCAGAAGAGTTAAACTCTTAAATTTTGAGAATTAAATTATCTTTTTGAAGTTAATCTTTTTCCCTTTTCTCACTTAGGGTTTTCTTTGTTGAGAATTAAATTCTCCTTTCTTTTCTTCCCTCTTGAGAATTAAATTCCCCTCTCTCTGTTTTTCTCTCCAGAAAGTAGATCCCTTCTCTTCTCTTCTTGGCTCCTATTTATAGGAGAAGGCAGAGAATCAATTTGTTTAGCAAATTTCTCATTGAGAGATTTGATTTGTATGTTGAGAGATTTGATTTATATTTATCATTAATCTGGGCCTTTAGATCATTCAATGAATTTTATTCACCGTGGATTTTAAATCCAAAAGATATTCTATTTGTTATCCTGGTGAGATTTTCAGGGAAATCTTTCCTTGTCCAAGATTTTTCCATAAATTGGTGATTTTTAATCACCCTTGGATTTTTAATCCAACGGTTCCCCATGACCCTTTTCCATTTGGAAAGATTCAGGAACTTTTAGAATTTAATTCTATTAAATTATAATGCTTTTAAAGCCAGTCACGTGCTGGCACGTGACCTTTGGTCACGTGTGAGCACGTGACCCCCAATTGGGTTCCTTTCTCAGCCGCTTATTTATGTTTCAGTTTTAACCATCACGTGTCAACACGTGACCATTGGTCACGTGTAAGCACGTGATACCTCGTTGAGGTATTTTCTGACTTTTAGAATTAAATTCTATTCATTATTTTAGAGGCTTTAAAAGCCCATCACGTGTCTGCACGTGACCCATGGTCACGTGTGAGCACGTGATGCCCCATTGGGGTCTTTTCTGAGTTTTTTATTATATTTTTTAACTCCTCCAGCGGGTTTTTAAAAGCCCATCACGTGTGGACACGTAATTCCTCATAACTCTTGATCCCGGATGAATTACGAGGCCCATAATATATCAAATCGAAGGGTTTTTCGAGCCGCTTTCGATACCATCAGAATTTATCTGTTTCTCATTCGGGAGTTTATCAAAAAACAGCCCGGAAGATACTGGTTCCCATTTTCTTAAGCGTATCGCCGCCATTTGATACCTTGGGCTCTTTCGCGCAGAAATTTTCGGCGGGAACAAATGCCCTCCACTACTTTGCCCACGTAAGTATATACGTGGGTGAAGTAGTGCAAATTAATGCATAGCGTATGACCAATTTCGGGTTGTTATATTACTTTCAGAATCTTGATCTGAGAAGATAACGAGCGGACACAAGCGTCGTCATTTATCATTGACTCAAATCTCGACTCTTAAGAGATATAGTTCCAAACCCTTAACTCCATGAGTCGCACCCTTCTCTCTCTTTATATCTTACTCTGGAGTGAAGTAGTTTATATGCTCATGAGTAGCTTTTCCATTTCAGTGGCATGTAGCTTTGGCGAGTGTGGCTCATAGACGGTCCATCTTGACCTCTTTGCAGGGCAGTGATGGCTTAGGAGACAGGGTTAGGATCTGCCACCTAAGACTTTTCAACTTTATGAGCCGTGAGGGTCTCATAAAGACTTTTCTCCCTACGGATCGAGAGGATCTCATAGGTGTATTTTCTCCTTAGGAGTCGTGAGGATTCCTAAGTGTGTTTTCTCTTATAAGTCGTAAGGATCTTATGAGAGAATTTTTCCCTCTTACGAGTCGAGAGGACCCGTAAGCGGTTGTTCCCCTCCTTGTCGAAATTTGACTTCGGAGAGTGAGACCCGTGGATAGTATGCAAGAGACCATTTTGGGCCGACTTGCAGGATCCCAGTGCTTAGGAAACAGGTTTTTTAATCCCTACTGCCTAAGGCTTTATCTCACGAGTCGAGACGAATCGAGAAGTTCTCGCAAAGACATCATTTTCCTCACGAGTCGAAACGAATCGAGCAGATCTCGCAAGAATATCCTAACGTCACAGTTAACCTTTGCTCTTTACGACAGAAGTCCGTTAGGGTCTGTGGTACTTAGGGTTTTGGCCGTCGTACCGTCGCATGAGCTGATGTATTCCTCGATAGGTAATCGTGCTGTTCGAGTAGCCCTGCGACTGCCGTGTCTCTGATCCCTTCGGGGGCTGGACAAGACGTCTTCAAGCAATCCTCCTTGGCAGTTTGACCGTCGGAAGAGCAAGCGCTAGGAATTTGCCATGCCGCTTTTTACTTGAGGTTAGGCTCATTTTGGAGAGCCCCGATGAGTCATAACCACTCCGCGCTGGTGTGGGATGATCTCCGATAGTCTTTCAGGCTTTATATGACTTGCCGTTAAGACCCTGAAGCTAGGAATTTGGCCTTTGCTTCGTTTGCTGGCATTGCGTCCTCTGTATCGAGACGAATGTCGTGGTTGTCTCTAGGTTGCTGGTGAACCGTCAAGCTCTGGAACCAGGGATTTTGCCGTGACTCCTTTTGGTGATGTTGCGTCTGATGTGTCGAGACGAACGTCGAGGTGGTGATCACTCCATGTTGGTATGAGATGATCTCTGATTGTCTTTCCGGTTTTATATGACTTACCGTTAAGACCCTGAAGCTAGGAATTTGGCCTTCGCTTCGTTTTCTTTGGTGTGTCCGGATCTGATCACTCCGTGTTGGTATGAGATGATCTCTGTTTGTCTTTCCGGTTTTATATGACTTACCGTCAAGACGTTGAAGCTAGGAATTTGGCCTTCGCTTCGTTTGCTTTGTCGCTTCCGAATCCTGCTGGGGGAAGAACGCTGGGGTGACATTTCGTCTGCTGTATCGAGACGAACGTCGAGGCGGTGACCACTCCATGTTGGTGTGAGATGATCTCTGATTGTCTTTCCGGTTTTATATGACTTACCGTTAAGACCCTGAAGCTAGGAATTTGGCCTTTGCTTCGTTTGCTGGCATCGCGTCCTCTGTATCGAGACGAATGTCATGGTTGTCTCTAGGTTGCTGGTGAACCGTCGAGCTCTGGAACCAGGGATTTTGCCGTGACTCCTTTTGGTGATGTTGCGTCTGATGTGTCGAGACGAACGTCGAGGTGGTGATCACTCCATGTTGGTATGAGATGATCTCTGATTGTCTTTCCGGTTTTATATGACTTACCGTTAAGACCCTGAAGCTAGGAATTTGGCCTTCGCTTCGTTTTCTTTGGTGTGTCCGGATCTGATCACTCCGTGTTGGTATGAGATGATCTCTGTTTGTCTTTCCGGTTTTATATGACTTACCGTCAAGACGTTGAAGCTAGGAATTTGGCCTTCGCTTCGTTTGCTTTGTCGCTTCCGAATCCTGCTGGGGGAAGAACGCTGGGGTGACATTTCATTTGCTGTATCGAGACGATCGTCGAGGTGGTGACCACTCCGAGCCGGTGCGAGATGATCTCCGATTGTCTTTCGGGCTTTATATGACTTGCCATTAAGACGCATGAAGCTAGGAATTTGGCCTGCACTTCGTTTGCTTTGGCGCGTCCGAATCCTGCTAGGGGAAGAACGCTGGGGTGACATTTCGTCTGCTGTATCGAGACGAACGTCGAGGTGGTGACCACTCCGCGCTGGTGTGGGATGATCTCCGATTGTCTTTCAGGCTTTATATGACTTGCCGTCAGGACCCTGAAGCTAGGAATTTGGCCTTCGCTTCGTTTGCTGGTGTCGCGTCTGCTGTATCGAGACGAATGTCGCGGTGATGATCACTCCATGTTGGTGTGAGGACCAGGATCCGCTCTGGACGTTTCCCACGGGATCGAAGAGCGACGTTGTCCGCGTTCCACGTGACCAGGAATTTTGCTCTAGATACTTCACACGGGTTCACTACCGTGTTAGGCGAGGACTAGGCTCCGCTCTGGATGCTTCGCACGGGTTCACTGCTGTGCTCTGCGAGGACCAGGATCCGCTCTGGACGTTTTCCACGGGGTCAAAGAGTGACGTTGTCCGCGTTCCACGTAACCAGGAATTTTGCACTAGATGCTTCACACGGTTTCATTGCCGTGTTAGGCGAGGACTAGGCTCCGCTCTGGATGCTTCATACGGGTTCACTGCCATGTTCTGCGAGGACCAGGATCCGCTCTGGACGTTTTCCACGGGGTCAAAGAGTGACGTTATCCGCGTTCCACGTGACCAGGAATTTTGCACTAGATGCTTCACACGGGTTCACTGCCGCGTTAGGCGAGGACTAGGCTCCGCTCTGGATACTTCGCACGGGTTCACTGCCATGTTCTGCGAGGACCAGGATCCGCTCTGGACGTTTTCCACGGGGTCAAAGAGTGACGTTATCCGCGTTCCACGTAACCAGGAATTTTGCAATAGATGCTTCTCACGGGTTCACTGCCGTGTTCGGCGAGGACTAGGCTCCGCTCTGGATGCTTCACACGGGTTCACTGCCGTGCTCTGCGAGGACCAGGATCCGCTCTGGACGTTTTCCACTGGATCAAAGAGTGACGTTATCCGCGTTCCACGTAACCAGGAATTTTGCACTAGATGCTTCACACGGGTTCACTGCCGTGTTCGGCGAGGACTAGGCTCCGCTCTGGATGCTTCACACGGGTTCACTGCCGTGCTCTGCGAGGACCAGGATCCGCTCTGGACGTTTTCCATGGGGTCAAAGAGTGACGTTATCCACGTTCCACGTAACCAGGAATTTTGTTGATTATATCCGCATTTCACGGAGTTGGGATTTGACTCTCTATGGGAGTACATCGTCGAGTCATGGAACTGGGAGTTGCCGCTGTTCCGCTTTGCTTGATGATGTGTCTGCTGTGACGAGACGAGTGCTGAGGTGGAGCTGGGATTTTGCCATCGCTCCGCTTGATGGTGTAGCATCTTTGTCCTGCTGGAATGAGGAGGCACACCATTGTTGGTCTCCAGCCTGCAGATGTGGCCGTTGAGATTTGGGACTAGGAACTTTGCCATGGTTCCGTTTCGTTGCGATTCTGAGGTCGGTTGTTGACGTCATGTCTACATCTAGTTGGAGTGAGGAGAAACACAGTTGGTGATCTCTAAGTTGTCGATATTGACGCCGAGACCCTAAAGCTAGGGATTTCCCTTTACTTCATTTGTTGGCATTGTGTCCGCGATATTGCGACAGATGTCGAGATTGTCTCTAGGTTATCTATGAACCGTCGAGATTTGGCTTCGCTTTCTGATGGAGCCTGTTGGGAAGGTATGGTTCCCTCTTTATCTGTGCCCCTGGATTGTATACAGGGATCGATGTGATCTCATCTGTAGGGCAGAAAGTTTCATTCTTTCATCATTTTTTTATTCTTTCCGCGATGCTCTATCATTTCAGCTTTTATATCGCGAAGGTCGCGATTGCCCAATCATTTCGGCTATTTTTTGCGGTGCCCAATCATTTCGGCTATTTTTTTTATTTTTACTCGCTGCTTTTTATTGCGAGTTGCCCAATCATTTCGGCTATTTTGCATGCATATATATTTTTTTTTACTTGCTGATTTTTATTGCAAGTTGCCCCATCATTTCGGCTATTTCGTATGCACGTATGGCTCGCTCTTTTTTTTTATCGTGAGTGTGGAACTTGGAATCTGGTGCCAATCTCAGCATCAGCATCGCTACGACTGGAATATTGCCAGGAGCGAATCATCATTTGCCATGAAAGGACTTGGAATTTGATACCGGTTTAGGCATCAGCATCGCTACAACTGGGATATTGCCAGGAGCGAATCATCATTTGCCTCTGTCGATGTTGAACAAAGGTGGCTTAGTAAACAGGGTTAGGATTCTGTCGACTAAGGCTTTTGACTTCGTGGGCCGTAAGGGTCTCACAAAGGTATTTCTCCCTACAAGTCGTGAGGATCTCGTAGGTGTGTTTTCTCCTTAGAAATCGTGAGGATTCCTAAGTGTGTTTTCCCCTGTAAGTCGTAAGGATCTTACAAAAGGGTTTTCTCCTTACAAGTCGAGAGGACTTATAAGGGTTGTTCACCGTATGGACATATCCCCAGTCACGGATGGGACTTGGTTAGGGAAATGTTTATTTGTGCCCGTGGATTGTATACAAGGGTAAGTATTGAGCCGCTTGTAGGGCAAAAAGGTTGTGGGGGTTGCTTAATAACAGGTTCAGCTCTCTGTAACTTAAGACTTTCAAACCTTATGAGCCGTGAGGGTCCCATAAGAGAGTTCTCCTTACAAGTCGTGAGGATCTCGCAAGTGTAATTTCTCCTTAGGAATCGTGAGGATCCCTAAGTGTGTTGCTCCCTTGTGAGTCGTAAGGATCTCAAGCGGGTGGTTTCTCCTTACAAGGTCGAGAGGACCCTATAAGTGTCTTTTTACGAGGTTGCGCCCTTGCAGGTTTTCACAAACACTCGCCGGTAGCCCTGCTGTTTTTACTCACGGAGCCCTTTCGGGTTTTCATCCGTGCCCACTTTGCTTATGGACATACCGTTTTTTTTATTCTTTTTCTTTTCCTTTTTTCTTTCTTTTTTTTTTTAAAACGAGGTCGCGCCCTTTCGGGTTTTCACGAACACTCGCCGGTAGCCCTGCTGTTTTTACTCACGGAGCCCTTTCGGGTTTTCATCCGTGCCCATTTTGCTTGTGGACGTACTGTTTTTTTTTTTTGGCACGTCAGCCTGAAGATACTGCGGGTTGGGAGTAGTTTAACGACGTTTCGGTCATTTGCAAGTTTTAGGACATTGCGGTCCATTGTTAGTTTAAGCACGTTTCGGTCCGCCGTCGCTGTATTTGAGGCGAATCTCTAGTTTACTGACTTTTCGGTCTATGGGGCTTTCCTTATGAATGGGCATGATGCCCCCGGCATATCCACCTTTTTCGGAGCATGTTGTTGTGGCGGGTTTACTTTCCACTTTTCGGGCAGCGCGAACTTGCCCTGTTGGTATTGGTCTTCAACCCAGTTTCTGAAGACGTAGCAATTTTCGAGTGGGTGACCTATTACTCTGTGGTAGGGACAATAGTTAGGATTGTTAACGTCACCTGGTTGCAATGTACGTTTTGGATCTGGCAGAGTGATGAGCCCGCTGCGCACTGCTAGCTCGAACAATCTCTTTGTTTTATCTTTGGGAAACGAGTAAGGACGTTTCAACTTCTCATTGAGGTATCGCGGCTTGTTGTTTTGACGACAAAACGGTCCCGGGTTACTCGGCTGTTGTTGAGTGTTGGCAACAAAGGCCGTTTTTTCCTTTTCCTTTCTCATTTCGTTTGCTCCGTCGTTTGCGGGTCCGAGATTCTTTCCGGGTAGCGTGAGATTGTACGGCTGAATGTTCTCGCAACTCTCTAATTCTTTTGTTTTAGAAATGAATTCCTTGAAGAGAGGGTTGAGGGCGGTTTCTTCGTCAGAATCGCTTCCAAAGGTGAGAACTCGTGATCTCCCGGGCTCGTCCCTATGACAATTGCCGGCAACTCTTTTATGCTCATCTGTCGTATTTTTTCGCTGTCTACGAGATTCCCGCTTTATTCTATTGACGTGTTGTCTATGAGCGACACACCCTTGCCACCAACACTTAAAGGTGTCGCAATCTTCAGTAGGATGTGTGATCTTCTGATGATATAAGCAGAAGTTAGGATGTACGTCCGCTTCATCAAGATGTATACTACCAGAAGAATTTTCTCTGAAAGGGGGCAGCCTCATCCCCATTGATATGGCTTTGGCGAATCGTTTCCTTGTCTTGATCCTGTTTTCATTTGCGGCGGATGTACTTTGATTTGGTGGGAGTGTTTCGACCCTTTTGTCCAGTCGCCGGCGTTTGGCCTTTTCAAATATGGCCATCTCGCGCTCCTGATCAGCTTTACTTTTTTAGACGAATCTTATCTAGAAAAGTGTCGATCATTTCGTCTGACGGCCACACGAATTCCGGCTCAGGCTTTGCCCCCAGTTTCTCAGTGCAAGGAGTTTTTTCATCGTCCGTAAATGAGTGGGAGATCACATGACAAGTTGCCCCCGGTGCGTCCGTCTTCTTTGGAGTGTGCGGCTGTGGTGGGTTTACTTTCCACTTTTCAGACAGCGCGAACTTTCCTTGTAGGTACTGATCCTCGATCCACCCTTTAAAGACGAAACAATCCTCGATCGGATGACTTACCGCTTGGTGGTAAGGGCAATAATTGGGATCGTTGACATCGCCTGGTTGCAGCGGACGTTTTGGACTCGGCAGATTGATGAGTCTGTTGCGCACTGCCAGCTCGAACAGTCTTCTCGTTTTATCCTGAGGAAATGAGTAAGGACGTCCCAGTCTCTCCTCGAGGGATGGGCGTGGACGTATATTGTTTTGACGGACAACCGGCTTTAAGTTGCTCGACCGTTGTTGAGTATTGGCAACGAAGGTTGCTTTCCCTTTGCCCTTTTCATTCCAAGGATCCGTTTTTGAATGAGATGGTGTGTGACTCATCTGGTCCATTTGGGCCAGCTTGTCAATCAAGGCCTGAAAAGTGGTCGGCTTGAAGAACATCATGAATTGGGATATGGTCGCTTGCGGATCAAGAGTGCCCACGAACATGCCTACCGTAGGTGCTTCTTCGATACGTTGTTCGCACTTCGACCATAGATTCCGCCATCGTGTTGCGTATTGAACCCACGTTTCGCCTGGCCTTATCCTGGCGATGATCAGTGCTGTTATCGGGGTGCGTTCACTGGCGCCTGCGAATCTCTGTGTAAACAGCAGCTCCATCTCCGTAAATGTCTTGATAGAGTCATTTGGGAGTTCAGAGTACCACTCAAATGCCGTTTCCGACAGGCTGCCAACAAACTGGCGGAGCAGCAATTTATCATCACCTCCAGTGTTGCCGCACATGGTTTTAAATTGAGCGACGTGTTGATGAGGATTTCCCGTCCCCTTATATACGTGGAACTTAGGGATCGTATATCCCAGCGGGTAACTAATTTGGTTATACCAGCCCGGGTAGGGTCGTCCGGTTCTAGCAATTTGCCCAGCCGCTTCATTTGCCTGGTGAGCTCGTATTTGCTGAGCTATATGGTCTCCAGTGCGGCCTTAGAAATGGTTTCTTCCTTGGCTGCTGAAAGAGCCGGAGGAGGATTCGATGTCTCTCCTTTGTCATCTTCAGTAATGATCGGAGGGTCTTCAACTGGAGGGTCCGGCTGTAGCATCATCCCTACCATATCTTGGAAGAGGAGCGCCATTTGTTTTATATTAGCCGCTTGCTCTGTGGCTTCTTTATCCTTCTTTTCGAGGATTCTGCGTAAGAAATCAGCATTAGTCTCTTGTTCGTGACGCTGCTCTGATGATTCCTCTGAGCTTTCTTTTGGCTCGGTAAGTGCGGCCATTGCAGTCATCATCTCCTGAAGCTTATGTTGCTGCTCCTGGGCTTTCGTTACGGATCGGGTGAGCGGTCTGTGACCCATCGAAGCGCGGCTATCCTCTTTTCCGGAAGCCATATAAACGGTGTGCATCACCATGCCCCCAGACTTAGGGAGTTTGGATTCGGCGCTTTTACGGTTCGTCATGTTCACAGGGGCTTTTTGCGGCCTCCTTTTCTTTTGAGTGATTGACGTTGAGGGAGCCGTTGCAGTAGGCACCCAGGTAGCTGTCGCTTTTTGTGGCTTGACAAAGTAGTCATTCTCATGCTGAACCTTCATCTTTTTCTGTCGGCGGAGAGAGTCTTGATCGATCACTGACTCTTGGACACGTCGCCAAACATTGTAAATTTCAGAGGATAGCCGTTGAGGAGGTTGCTCCGGCTTCCTCTCTGTAACATTCTTCACAAGTGAAGGAGTTCTCTTCAGCACTGCAGTAAGAGAGTTTCTGCGCACCTTGTTGAGCAGTTCAAAGCTGTTCTTGGTTGGAACAGCAGCATCGATCCTCACCATCGGAGCTAACGGAGTTATCCCAGAGGGGGAGTTGCCCCCAGCCTTCCTTACTCGACGCCAGTGGCGACGTCGAGCGTGTCTTGCGGATGGAATTGCCTCCGTTGTTTGATAAGATTCTTCGTGCCCCCTGCCTTGGGTAGGGAAAGCAGCTTTGAGGACCTCGCCTGGAGCATCAACCGGAATAGCCAGCCTTGTAAAAACTGACTTCTCGGAGGGAGAAACCCTTCCAATGATTTCGTCCGCTTGAGCCGGGATAGCTATCCGCTTTGGGATGGCAGCTTCGGGTATCGCAGGCTTTTGCATGGGCCCGTTGGAGCTCTGACCTAGCCTGTTAAAAACCGAGGCAGTGGAGTTGGACGACCCGTTGAGAGGGGTCGCGGCAGTGGTAAGTCGATCGAAGACCGACTTCTTTGGAGCTTCTTGCAAAGTCATTGGGGCGTCGAAGCTCATTGGTAGGAGCATGGTCCCAAAAAATAGTCCAGTGGTGGCTTGAGCCACCTGCTCCACCGGCATTTTGAAAAGGGAGGCCGCTTGGGGCCCATAAGTCACTCCTCCAGCAATGACGGAGCGAAAGTTATCGCTGCGGGCGGTGCAGTTCGAAGCCATTGATCTTCTGTTTTCTGCACGGAGCAAGACACCAAATCTTAGTACCTCGAATCCACAGGCAACCACAGCAAACCGCGATTCGTTCGCGAACACGACACACGAAGTGTGGAGTGGAAAGAGGAAAAGGTCCCACCGGGCGTGCCAGAATCTGTTACCCTCCGAACGGCGGCCGAGACATGGGGCGTCTCGCCTGAGATTCGGGGCAGATGCTATTTGGTTTTATCCGTCCACCTCTCCGAAGATGCCAAGTTGATTTATGGCACCGTGTATCGGAGGTTTAGACGGATGCGGCCGATGTAGCAGACTTCGTCAGATTCCCCCTCGTTTGAGGGGTTTTTGATTGTGGGGACGCTCTTCCCTGCAGGCGCAAGCCCCTGCAGTTAATTACGCTACCGCATCGCGGTAACAACTTTCTCCTTCTCCAGCTGGTCACTTCGTGTCCTGGGTGTTTGTTTTGTTTGTGGTTGCCCGTGGATTGTATACGGAGACTGATTTATGTCGTCGCCCGTAGGACGTGGATTAGTCCAAATCCGTGTTTTCTTAGATTTAGGTTTGGGGTTTTGGTTTGAGGATACGTTAGCCATATTTGAGGCTAAGATCAACTCAAACGTTTGTTAAGGATACGTTAGTCCAGTTTGAGACTAAGATCAACTTAACGGGATCGTTTAGATCCGACAAAAGAGCATTTGGGCTCTAATGTTCCAGTTTAGGGACATAGTGGTCCATTGAGTGTATGGCCGTCGGGACCCGTCACCTCTCTGACGTCGTTGAAGGATTACAACGACAGATGTCAGAGGAGTTCAGAGATGTACCCTTGAACCAAAGTAGATTGGGGGGATCTATAGTCCAATTTGGGACTAAAGTCTGTTTGAAGGTTTTAGGATGCATTAGCCATATTTGAGGCTAAGATCAACTTAAACGGTTGTTAATGATACGTTAGTCTAATTTGAGACTAAGATCAACTTAACGGGATCGTTTAGATCCTACAAAAGAGCATTTGGGCTCTATTGTTCCAGTTTAGGGACATAGTGGTCCATTGCCAGTTTAGGGACATGGTGGTCCATCTCCAGTTTAAGGACATGGGGGTCCATTGGCAGTTTAAGGACATTGCGGTCAATAGGTAGTTTAAGGACGCATAAGTCCATGGGTTTAGGGACCCCACAGTCCATATGGGTGTGTTTAAGGACGCATTAGTCCGTTAGTTTAAGGACGCATAAGTCCGCGGGTTTAAGGACCCCACAGTCCGTATCTTGGTTTAAGGACGCATAATTCCATGAGTTTAAGGACCCCACAGTCCGTGTTGATGTGTGGTTGTCGGGACCCGTCACCTCTCTGAAGGCGTTGAAGGATTACAACGACAAATATCAGAGGAGTTCCGAGATGTACCCTTGAACCAATGAGTTGGTTGGAAGAGCAGATGTGCTCAGATCAAGATGATTTGAGGACTTATGGCCAGTTTGGGCTAAGTCCAGTTATGTTTGAAATATTGGCCCTCTGTTGGTCCATTGAAGGAGAGGCTTTGCCTCTAGAAACTTAGCCAATTGGGCTAAAGCTAGTGTTAAACACTAGAAACCAACAGTGTTGAACACTGGGAATAAGATAGCAAGTTAGTGTTAAACACTAAAAGATAATCAGTGTTAAACACTGGGAACAGTGTTTTCAAATTAGTGTTAAACACTAAGCAAATCAGTGTTAAACACTGAAAATAGAGTTTTGTGAATTAGTGTTAAACACTAAGAAAATCGGTGTTAATCACTGAGGACAAAGTCTTCGGATTAGTGTTAAACACTAAGGGGAGAGGGGTCACGTGTGGACACGTGAGAGCGCCCTGATTTCCCTTATCTTATTCTGCAGATCAGTGTTTTAACTCTTTTAATTCTGACGGCCATCACGTGTGAGCACGTGATGGTGGGCCCCGCTCTGGTCTGTTGGAATGCTCATTAGGGGTCACGTGGTGACACGTGAGGGCGCCCTAAATGCTGAGCCACATCTCCTTTGTTTTATCCTCAAATCTGTGAATAAGTGTTAAACACTTTTCCCTTTTATTTCGAGCATCACGTGTTGACACGTGATGGGGATTTATGCGCTGACTGTTAGAACGTTTGCTAAGGGGTCACGTGGTAAACACGTGAGAGCGCCCAAAGCCTTCATTTCCATTGATCTTTCTTTCTGCGTTTTGGGAGTCACGTGGGAGCACGTGATGGCATCAAAAAGTGGGGCCATATCCCCTTTATTTTGTTCTGCAAACAAGTGTTAAACACTTTTATTTTTATTTTAGAGCATCACGCGTTGGCACGTGATAGGGATCTGTGCGCCAATTGTTAAAGCATTTGCTGAGGGGTCACGTGATAACACGTGAGAGCGCCCAAAGCTTTCATTCCCTTTGCTTTTTTCTTTCTGCGTTCTGGGAGTCACGTGGGAGCATGTGGGGTGATGCTTCAAAGTTCTTTGCAGGGGATCTTTTCAACGGTGACCCTAGTTCTTTTCATGAACAGAGATCTTTCAAGAATTTAATTCTCCTTATCTTTAAGAATTAAATTCTTATTTAGGGTAAAACCCTAATTTTGATTCTGGAGGAATTAAATTCCTATTTTGAAAGAATTAAATTCTTATTTAGGGTAAAACCCTAGTTTTGTTTTAGGAGAACTAAATTCTCAGAACTCAATTCCCCTTCTAAGTTTAGGATCTGCATGGCAGGATCTCGACCCGATGAGAATTAAATTCTCAACTTATGGGGAGATGTGCTCTGTGCAGATCTTCAACCAGAAAAAGAACTAAGTTCTTTATTTGCAGAAGAGTTAAACTCTTAAATTTTGAGAATTAAATTATCTTTTTGAAGTTAATCTTTTTCCCTTTTCTCACCTAGGGTTTTCTTTGTTGAGAATTAAATTCTCCTTTCTTTTCTTCCCTCTTGAGAATTAAATTCCCCTCTCTCTGTTTTTCTCTCCAGAAAGTAGATCCCTTCTCTTCTCTTCTTGGCTCCTATTTATAGGAGAAGGCAGAGAATCAATTTGTTTAGCAAATTTCTCATTGAGAGATTTGATTTATATGTTGAGAGATTTGATTTATATTTATCATTAATCTGGGCCTTTAGATCATTCAATGAATTTTATTCACCGTGGATTTTAAATCCAAAAGATATTCTATTTGTTATCCTGGTGAGATTTTCAGGGAAATCTTTCCTTGTCCAAGGTTTTTCCATAAATTGGTGATTTTTAATCACCCTTGGATTTTTAATCCAACGGTTCCCCATGACCCTTTTCCATTTGGAAAGATTCAGGAACTTTTAGAATTTAATTCTATTAAATTATAATGCTTTTAAAGCCAGTCACGTGCTGGCACGTGACCTTTGGTCACGTGTGAGCACGTGACCCCCAATTGGGTTCCTTTCTCAGCCGCTTATTTATGTTTCAGTTTTAACCATCACGTGTCAACACGTGACCATTGGTCACGTGTAAGCACGTGATACCTCGTTAAGGTATTTTCTGACTTTTAGAATTAAATTCTATTCATTATTTTAGAGGCTTTAAAAGCCCATCACGTGTCTGCACGTGACCCATGGTCACGTGTTAGCACGTGATGCCCCATTGGGGTCTTTTCTGAGTTTTTTATTATATTTTTAACTCCTCCAGCGGGTTTTTAAAAGCCCATCACGTGTGGACACGTAATTCCTCATAACTCTTGATCCCGGATGAATTACGAGGCCCATAATATATCAAATCGAAGGGTTTTTCGAGCCGCTTTCGATACCATCAGAATTTATCTGTTTCTCATTCGGGAGTTTATCAAAAAACAGCCCGGAAGATACTGGTTCCCATTTTCTTAAGCGTATCGCCGCCATTTGATACCTTGGGCTCTTTCGCGCAGAAATTTTCGGCGGGAACAGCAGGTGCTAGTTGTTTGAGGACTGATTCCATCGGCAAAGCTGCAGGTTGGGGAACCAGCCTGTGGAAGATAGACTTCCTCTGGGCTTTCTCCATCGACGTTGAGGCACCGAGGGTGGGAGTATCGACCCAAAGAGAAGCCAGTTGATTTCTTGAAGAGCTAGATTTCAGAGATTTAAGGCTGCAAGTGGCCCATACTTGAATCCACCAGATATGACAGAGCCTGAGTTGCTAAGGTTGAAGCAAACGCTATTCTTCATAGAGACGAAACACCGGCTTCAGTATCCCATCACCCAAGGGCAACCACAAACATATATACCGCGATTATTTGATCGCGGAAAAACACGACACACGAAGTGTGGAGTGGAAAGAGGAAAAGATCCCACCGGACGTGCCAGAATCTGTTCATCGCTGAAAATAGAGACGAAACCGGGATGGATCGTCTTGCTTGAATTTGGGGGCAGATACTATTTGGATTTATCCATCCACCTCTCCGAAGATGCCAAGTTGATTTATGACACCGTATATCAGAGGTTTGACGGATGCGGCCAATGTAACAGACTTCGTCAGATTCCCCCTCGTTTTTGAGGGGTTTTTTTATTGTGAGGACGCTCTTCCCTGCAGGCACAAGCCCCAGCAGTTAATTATGTTATCGCATCGCGATAACCACTTTCTCCCGCTCCATAAGTTCACTTCGTGTCATGTGTATTTGTTTTATTTTTGGTTGCCCGTGAATTGTATACGGAGACTAATTTATATTGTCGCCCGTAGGACGTGGATTAGTTCAAATCTGTCTATCTTAGATTTGGGTTTGGGTTGATTTAAAGATTGTTAATCTTGTTTGAGATTAAGACCAACTTAATTGTTTACGAGCATTTGGGGGCTCGATTTGTTTTCGTTAAGGATACGTTAGTCCAATTTGAGACTAAGATCTATTTAACGGGGTGTTAGGTCATTTTTTTTGTTTAAGATCCAACAAGAGAGCATTTGGGCTCTGTGATTTAAGTTTAAGAACGTTTCGGTCCTATATCGCCATTTTGGAGGCAAAGTTGTAGTTTGAGAACGTTTCGGTCTGTAGATCACCATTTTTAAGGTGAGGGTTTAGTTTAAGGACGTTACGGTCCGTTGTCGCCATTTTGGAGGCAACGTTGTAGTTTGAGCACATTTCGGTCTGTAAATCACCATTTTTAAGGTGAGGGTTTAGTTTAAGGACTTTTCGGTCTGTTGTCGCCATTTTGGAGGCAACGTTGTAGTTTGAGGACGTTTCGGTCTGTAGATCACCATTTTTGAGGTGAGGGTTTAGTTTAAGGACTTTTCGGTCCGTAGAGTTTAGTTAAAGGACGTTACGGTCCGTAGAGTTTAGTTTAAGGACGTTACGGTCCGTACATCATCTTGCACGCACGTGTATTTGTTACGTGTCGGGATGAGCAACGATGATATGGGTGACACCGAGCTTGGGGTGTGGTTTGATGCACCGAAGAGCAGTTGGTTATCGAGACCCGTCACCCCTCTGAAGACGTTGGAGAATTACAATAACATATATCATAGGGATGGAGAGATGTACCATTGAACCAATTTCCAGATTGAGGGGAGATGTGGGATGAATATCCGTCGGAAGATCATTAGTCGTGTTTTGGACTAGGATCGGTTTAGGAAGACATAAGCACGTGGGGCTCGATTGATTGGAGATCAAAGAGGTTTTGCCCTCAGGAAACTTGGATAATTTGGGCTTGGTCTGGGTTTCCATAGTCACCCCTTCAGTGCTAAGCACTGGTATATGCAGCACTCACATATATCGCACATGAGGTGCTAGATCGGTCTAAAACACTGAACTTTGGAGGCATTCACGTGTGAACACGTGAGGCGCTCCAAAGTGGGAGCTATTTTCTGGGTTTTATTCTCTCTTTCATATAAGTGCTAA